>CM040122.1:85836404-87036404 GCA_022559845.1 Amorphophallus konjac | reverse complement strand
CTCACCTCCTCTCCAGTCCTTGGGTGCGACGCCCAGGGGTAGGAGACCTCCCCCAAGGGATTCCAACGCCAGCAGCCTTCAACCATCGTCCACGGCGACGAGTTCGGTGGAGCGACGGTGCACGCAGGATCGTCTTCCTCTTCCCCGGGCGTCCCTGTGCTGACAGCAGATTTGGTGTCCAGAGATCGGTCCGGTGCGTCCGCCTCCTGGCAGCGTCTCATCCGAGTTTCTTCACGACTTTCGTACCCCTTCCAGTCATCTTTCCAACCCCACCGGCCTTGTCCCAAAACTCGAATCACAGAGGAAGTTGTCTTTGTAGACACTTTCGTCGCGCAGGCTGCTCCCTGACAGTCTCGCCTGTGACCCGAGACGATTTGGGTTCCCGTTTGCATGCCTCTCCTACCACCAAACACCGCCAGTCCCTTCATAACATTTGTTCCCCTCCCAGTCACGAATCCAACCCCTCTGGCCTCGCCTTCAAACTCCATCGGGGTAAACTTTTGTCTTCAAGCACACTTTTAGTGCGCCATCCTGCGCTACAGTACCCGAGCGGGACTGTCAGCAGAGGGCCTCCAAAGGGGGTACCACTTCCCGTCCTCGGATCGATCCGCAACTTGGTAGGTCGACTCCTCACATCCCACCACACCTCCAGTAATCATCTCGGGCCGGAACTCCTTCTGTATCCTTGCGCCATCACCACCCCACCCACGGTCACAGATCAGACTGCCCTGAAGTGCTGTCTGTGCACCCCTGTTGTCACCCCCTTCGCACCCAATCCCTCCACAGGACCCCATCGGCCACCACTGCCCCTGGATAGCCGTCCCTGTCAGCCTTCCACCAGAGAAGACGCCGCCACAAACGCTGTCCGGACGGCCGTGTACCAGCGCCATCTCTGCCCGCTGTCACAGGGACCAGCCAGCAACCTCTCGTCGGACCGACATCCTCCCCCGAGGCCGTAGCAGCAGCGTGGCCCCTCCATCCGGCTCGGCATCCCAGCAGTGCCCGCGGCGACGTGGACCTCCCCCTCAAAGGCTACTACAGGAGCGATCGGCATCGCGAGGGTCGGCATCCGGCTTCATCCCCCGACCTCGGCTGCTGCCCGTCAGCCCGTGCGCCGGCCGCCCCGTGTGTAGCTGTGGTTGCAGCCTATTACCTCCCTGCGAGGAGTGGGCCCTTTTGATGTTTGTATTAGTTCTCTCACGTGTGTATCGGGGTGGTTGGACTCGGCCGGGGTTCCTTCCCCACGCTTAGGCGTGGAGGTACGTGTCTCGCTCCCGCCCGTAGTACTTGCTTATCACGTATATGATTGATTGTGCCGCGTGAGTGAGTGTAGGGCCTAGCTAGTTTCATTTGTTACTGCTGGTTGAGAGAGAGAGAGCGGCCTTTTCCCTTGGCCCTAGTCGAGCACCGAGCTCGGACTAGACTCCCGTGTCGTCCAGCGGCTTCTCGCCCGTTGTGACCCCGTCGCGCCTCCCTCCGTGGGACGGCCGTGGTTCGGAGTTCTGTTGAGAGACGCCTCCGCCCGGAGGGATTTCACGTTAGTCGGTCATACCGGCTTGCCTTGTCTCGTGCGCGTGCTGGTCGCGTTCTTTAGCGTCCTAGGTTAGCTAGCGAGTCAGTTGTCCCGCATCAAATTTTGGTATCAGAGCATAGGGAACCAGTTTGTTCTTACAAATTGGGGTCTTAGGCCATTTGAGTCATTAGATTTGTCTTAGGTTCTTTGCATCCTTAGTAGTCCTAGGCCAATTGAGTCTCATCTTGCATTTGAGTCTGTGTCCCATTTTGTGGTCGTGTCTATTTCACCCTTGTTCCCTAGGGTCTTGCATGCCCACCCGGCGTGGTACTTCCTACCACCGCCCGCCCCCTATGGCTGATCCTAGGAACCCCGTACCCAGCGATCTCTCCATGCAGGAGATGATGCAGACCATCATGGAGTCCATGAGACATGAGATTAGGGGTCAGACCGACCGGATAGAGGGCCAGTTGAAGGTCATGGAGGACCGAATGGGAGATATGGAGGACCGGATTGAGGCCTCTAACCGGACCATTCAGGGTCTAGTTGATCGCCCCCAGGGTAGAGTCCCACCCATAGATGTTCCCGAGCAGGCCCATGGCCAACGTGACCCTGCTCCTCGACCCAACCAGCCTAGGGGAGGCGACGGTCATAACCGTGGTCGACAGGTCCACGCACGTGAGGTAGAGGACTTTGGGTCCGACAATGAGAGTGAGGGTTATGGCCGTGGACGACAGGGCCGACGGTACCATCGGGATGAGGATGAGGAGCGTATCCTCCGATCTGTGCGAGTAGATCCACCCTCTTTTGATGGGTCCTTGGACCCTGACCTGTTTAGTGACTGGGCCACTAGCATGGACCGCTATTTCGAGTGGGTAGACATGGCCGAGCATAGGAAAGTCAGGTTTGCCAAGATGAAGCTGGTTGGCAGGGCCCAGACTTACTGGGCTACAGTTGAGAGTTTGATTGGGCAACGGCATGAGCCCCCGATTGAGACCTGGGAGGAGATGAGGGCGAAACTAGAGCAGAAGTATGTCCCCCGATCCCACCGCCACCGGCTCATTGATCGGTGGCAGAGTCTTACCCAGGGGAATCGGCCTGTCATGGAGTACATTGCCGAATTTGATGAGTGCCTGCTGAGATGTGGGGTCAGGGAAGAGACTATCATGACGGTAGCTCGATTCCGTCGGGGTTTGAAACGGCACCTTCATATGGAGTTACTCCGCCGTCATGTGCAGACATTAGAGGAGGCCTACCAAGTGGCCCGCGAGATGGAGCAGTTCGAGTTAGATTTTGCTCCCGCCCAGCGCCCCACACCCACCTATTCTCGAGGAGCGGATCCTCGCGCCACTACGGGGCAGTTTTCTAGGGGACCCTTGACCCGACCTCAGGATATTGCTAGGGAGACCCCTCGCCAGGACCTTGCCCCTAGGCCTCGACCTCCCGCCCCGAGGGACTTCCTCCCTCGACCCCAGGCCCCTGCCACCGAGGTTCCTCGCCCTCAGCAGCCTGCCATTCCTACTAGGTCCCAGTTTCCACCACCCCCGGCTCGTCGTGATGACAAGGGGAAAGGGCCGATTACTGGTGGAGCACCGCAAGGCCCTAGGCCTCGTGGTGATTGCTATCGTTGTGGAGGAGCCGGTCATTACGCTGTTCAGTGCCCTACCCGACAGCAGACCGTGGCTCTAGGAGAGACATCCACAGGGGAGGCCGTACCTGAGGTTGAACCTGTTAGCTATGAGGCCGACCTTGAGCTCGCGGAGGAGTTTTTCGATGAGTTGTTAGAAAGCGAGCAGGTCGACACCCAGGGTACGCAGCACCAGGATGATGTTCAGCTGGGAGTTGTTAGGTGTATTTTGGCCCAGCCTTTGGTGAGTGATGACTGGCGTCGCACCACCATCTTTCATACTTTCTGCAGACTAGGAGGGAAAGTCTGCAAGGTGATTATAGACAGTGGGAGTTGCATCAATGCCATCTCCACGGGCACAGTGAAACGCCTAGGATTGACCCCCGTGGACCACCCCTCCCCTTACCGTGTGTCTTGGGTAGACACTACCTCCATTCCGGTCAGACAGCGTTGCCTAGTGCCCTTACAGTTCCATGCCTACCAGGATGAGATCTGGTGTGACGTCTTGCCTATGGAGGTAGGTAGTATCATTCTAGGGAGACCTTGGTTGTTTGATAGGGATGCCACCCTCCATGGTCGTTTGAACACATGCACTTTTGATCACAGCGGCCAGAGGATCACCCTTCACCCTTCCCAGCCCACACGTCCTCCCGTTCGGGGACCCACCGGTCCTAGCACTCCGAGCACTGATGTCCAGGGGCCCAGTGCCCCTTCCCCAGCCCAGGACCCAGCCCCACCCATTGCTACCACTGGTCCTCCGGCTAGGAGGTTGATGTTAGTCAGCTCCCGGGAGATGGAGCGCGACTTTGCGAGAGGAGATCCCATCTTTGCTGTAGTAGTCCGCGAGAGGCCTAGAGAGGCAGAGGGGGAGTCCCCACCCGATGTGGCTGCTATTATTCAGGAGTTCTCCGATGTTTTCCCCGATGACCTTCCCGAAGGTCTTCCTCCCATGAGAGACATCCAGCATGCTATAGATTTGATACCGGGGTCCTCATTGCCCAACCTGCCACACTATAGGATGAGCCCCACTGACCACGCTGAGCTCCAGCGCCAGGTGAATGAGTTGATGTCTAGGGGATCTCTCCGAGAGAGTATGAGTCCTTGTGCCGTCCCCGCCCTACTTGCCCCCAAGAAAGACGGTACTTGGAGGATGTGCATAGACAGCCGTGCTATCAACAAGATCACGGTGAAATATAGGTTTCCCATTCCCCGTCTGGATGATATGATGGATATGATGGCGGGAGCCACTGTGTTCTCCAAGATTGATCTAAAGAGTGGCTATCACCAGGTAAGGATCAGACCTGGAGATGAATGGAAGACGGCCTTCAAGACCAAGGATGGTCTTTATGAGTGGCTGGTCATGCCCTTTGGGCTGACCAATGCTCCCAGCACCTTCATGAGGCTGATGACTCAGGTCTTGCGACCCTTGATAGGAATCTTCGTGGTAGTTTACTTCGATGATATCCTCATCTACAGCCGTACCCGGGAGATCCACTTAGACCACCTTCGGCAGGTCTGTTTGATTCTGAGGAGAGAGAGCTTATTTGCCAACCCTATGAAATGCGCGTTCATGACCTCTCAGGTCACCTTCCTAGGGTTCATTGTTTCTAGTGAGGGAGTATCTGCCGACCCTGAGAAGGTCAGGGCAATTGTTGAGTGGCCCGAGCCTCGTACCCTACATGATGTCCGTAGCTTTCACGGACTGGCGACCTTCTATCGCCGTTTTATCCGAGGCTTTAGCTCCCTCACCGCCCCTATCACGGACTGCATTAGGAAAGGGGCCTTTGAGTGGACCAGGGCTGCTTCAGCCGCTTTCGCGCTCCTCAAAGAGCGCATGACCCAGGCACCCGTCCTTCGTCTTCCAGACTTCACGAAGGTGTTTGAGGTCTCTTGTGATGCCTCAGGGGTAGGCATAGGAGGAGTTCTTAGTCAGGAGGCCCATCCCGTTGCATTCTTTAGCGAGAAGCTGAGCGATGCGAAACTGCGTTACTCTACCTACGATAAGGAATTCTACGCAGTTGTGCAAGCTTTGAGGCATTGGAGACACTATTTGTTACATCAGGAGTTTGTGTTGTATTCTGATCATGAGGCACTCCGATATCTCCATGCCCAAAAGAAGCTCAACTCTCGCCATAGCCGATGGGTCGAGTTCCTCCAGGAGTACACATTTGTGCTGAAGCACAAGGCCGGGGTGGAGAACCGGGTTGCTGATGCCTTGAGCCGCCGTACTCACCTATTGACCACCATGAGTGTGGAGGTGGTTGGGATGGATAGGATGAGGGAGCTGTATGCCGATTGCCCGGATTTCGGTCCGATTTTCACCACCCTCCAGTCAGGTCCGTCCCATGAGTACCCCGACTATACGTTGCAGGATGGCTACCTTTTCTATGGGAGCAGGCTTTGTGTCCCACGGACCTCGGTCCGTGATTTTCTTACTTGGGAGTTGCATGCTGGGGGTCTAGCCGGCCACTTTGGCCGGAATAAGACCATTGAGGCCGTTGAGTACCGCTTCTTTTGGCCTAGCCTGAAGCGGGATGTTGCTAGGATTGTGGCCCAGTGCCGCATTTGTGCCTTGGCCAAACAGAGGAAACAGAATACCGGCCTCTACACTCCCCTCCCGGTACCAGATAGTCCATGGCAGGACATTAGCATGGACTTTGTCTTAGGCTTGCCCCGTACCCTCCGCCGACACGACTCCATTTTTGTGGTGGTGGACAGATTCTCTAAGATGGCCTTGTTTATCCCATGTTCTAAAACATCAGATGCCTCTAGGGTTGCCCGTCTATTCTTCACCCATTGTGTCTCTAGGTTTGGGTTGCCGCGTACTATTGTGTCAGATAGGGATGTTCGCTTTACTAGCTATTTCTGGAAAACCCTATGGCACATGATGGGCACACAGCTGAAGTTTTCTACTGCTTACCACCCCCAGACCGATGGTCAAACAGAGGTTGTGAATAGGAGTTTGGGGGATCTTTTGAGGTGTCTAGTGCGTGAGCGTGACCGGGATTGGGATTTAGTTCTCCCTCTAGCGGAGTTTGCTTACAATGATTCGGTCAATAGGTCTACTGGCTTGAGTCCTTTTGAGATAGTCACTGGTCGTAGGCCTAGAAAACCGATAGACTTGGTCCCATCCTCTGTCCAGGCCCGTGTCTCAGAGTCAGCTGAGTCCTTTGCTGAGCATGTTAGGCAGTTGCATGAGCATGTACGTCGTCACATTGAGGCCAGCAACGCACGATATAAGGAGTTAGCTGATGTGCATCGACGCACGCGTGAGTTCCGCGAGGGAGAGTATGTCATGATCAGGGTCAGACCTGAGCGGTTTCCTTCGGGGGCCGTAAAGAAACTCCAGGACCGCGGTGCCGGACCCTTCCGAGTTCTGAGGCGGATTGGGTCTAACGCGTATGAGATTGAGCTGCCAGATGATTATGGGATCAGTTCGACGTTCAACGTCTCTGATCTGGCGGCCTATCGGGATCCAGCAGTGATTCCCAGTGAGCTTCTTGGGCCTCCCCTTCCTGTTGTGAGCGATACACCTTCTGAGAGTCCACCTCCTCCAGCCCCATTACAGAGACGCGAGCACATCGATTGTATACTGGATGAGCAGGTGACCACCACCAGGAGCGGGGCCTACCAGCGCTTCCTAGTGCGTTGGAGAGGGCGCCCTGAGACAGACGACACCTGGATCACGCGGGGAGAGCTGGAGCGGATTGACCCGGACTTGCTGGAACGTTACCTGAGCGACCGTGACCCTTACTCGACGGGGTCGAGTTCTTCCCACCCGGGGAGAATTGGTGAGGACACGCGTCACCCTTTACGACGGAGTACACGGATCTCGCCGGCATCCCTTTGGCTCGGCGACCAGTTGACAGATTAGCGGAGCTATCATCACTTATTTTATGCTTTGGGCCATGTTGGGCCTTGGTTTAGTCCGTGTGTGGACAATTTTCTTTCAGTCATGGACCTTTTTTAGGCCAAGTAGGCTTTATTTGTGTTTTGTAGGCTTGCTAGAGGCTAGGGGGGGTTATTGGGCCACTTCTTGGTTCACTTCTCTGGCCCACGAGGGCTGTCCACTTTTCCCATCCCCTGGGCCCACCTTGGGAGGCGCGCCCCACCTAGGGTTAGGGTTGGGGGGCGGACCATTCCCTCCCCTCTTGGAGGGAATAGCAGCCGCCCTTCCCCCCTTGCCCTCTCCCTCTTTTGGCCGCCCCCCCCCACCTTTCACTCCTAGAATCTAGGAGATTTGAATGCCCTTCCCCGGTTGTGGCCGCCCCCCCATCTCCTTTCCCCTTGGCTAGGGTTTAGACCTAGCATTTCCCCATCCCATATAAAAGACCTTGTATTTTCTTTTCAAAAAAATAATGAAGAAATTGATGCTTGAGTGTTCATTGTGGAGTGCCACATTGTGAAAAGGGGCGACCCCTTCTTCTTCCTCCTCCTTGAGGGTGCGACGCCCTCACCTCCTCTCCAGTCCTTGGGTGCGACGCCCAGGGGTAGGAGACCTCCCCCAAGGGATTCCAACGCCAGCAGCCTTCAACCATCGTCCACGGCGACGAGTTCGGTGGAGCGACGGTGCACGCAGGATCGTCTTCCTCTTCCCCGGGCGTCCCTGTGCTGACAGCAGATTTGGTGTCCAGAGATCGGTCCGGTGCGTCCGCCTCCTGGCAGCGTCTCATCCGAGTTTCTTCACGACTTTCGTACCCCTTCCAGTCATCTTTCCAACCCCACCGGCCTTGTCCCAAAACTCGAATCACAGAGGAAGTTGTCTTTGTAGACACTTTCGTCGCGCAGGCTGCTCCCTGACAGTCTCGCCTGTGACCCGAGACGATTTGGGTTCCCGTTTGCATGCCTCTCCTACCACCAAACACCGCCAGTCCCTTCATAACATTTGTTCCCCTCCCAGTCACGAATCCAACCCCTCTGGCCTCGCCTTCAAACTCCATCGGGGTAAACTTTTGTCTTCAAGCACACTTTTAGTGCGCCATCCTGCGCTACAGTACCCGAGCGGGACTGTCAGCAGAGGGCCTCCAAAGGGGGTACCACTTCCCGTCCTCGGATCGATCCGCAACTTGGTAGGTCGACTCCTCACATCCCACCACACCTCCAGTAATCATCTCGGGCCGGAACTCCTTCTGTATCCTTGCGCCATCACCACCCCACCCACGGTCACAGATCAGACTGCCCTGAAGTGCTGTCTGTGCACCCCTGTTGTCACCCCCTTCGCACCCAATCCCTCCACAGGACCCCATCGGCCACCACTGCCCCTGGATAGCCGTCCCTGTCAGCCTTCCACCAGAGAAGACGCCGCCACAAACGCTGTCCGGACGGCCGTGTACCAGCGCCATCTCTGCCCGCTGTCACAGGGACCAGCCAGCAACCTCTCGTCGGACCGACATCCTCCCCCGAGGCCGTAGCAGCAGCGTGGCCCCTCCATCCGGCTCGGCATCCCAGCAGTGCCCGCGGCGACGTGGACCTCCCCCTCAAAGGCTACTACAGGAGCGATCGGCATCGCGAGGGTCGGCATCCGGCTTCATCCCCCGACCTCGGCTGCTGCCCGTCAGCCCGTGCGCCGGCCGCCCCGTGTGTAGCTGTGGTTGCAGCCTATTACCTCCCTGCGAGGAGTGGGCCCTTTTGATGTTTGTATTAGTTCTCTCACGTGTGTATCGGGGTGGTTGGACTCGGCCGGGGTTCCTTCCCCACGCTTAGGCGTGGAGGTACGTGTCTCGCTCCCGCCCGTAGTACTTGCTTATCACGTATATGATTGATTGTGCCGCGTGAGTGAGTGTAGGGCCTAGCTAGTTTCATTTGTTACTGCTGGTTGAGAGAGAGAGAGCGGCCTTTTCCCTTGGCCCTAGTCGAGCACCGAGCTCGGACTAGACTCCCGTGTCGTCCAGCGGCTTCTCGCCCATTGTGACCCCGTCGCGCCTCCCTCCGTGGGACGGCCGTGGTTCGGAGTTCTGTTGAGAGACGCCTCCGCCCGGAGGGATTTCACGTTAGTCGATCATACCGGCTTGCCTTGTCTCGTGCGCGTGCTGGTCGCGTTCTTTAGCGTCCTAGGTTAGCTAGCGAGTCAGTTGTCCCGCATCAACCATTGTAGGGGTGAGCAGGGATACCCAAGGTATCTTGGATTTTTCGTTTGCAAAGATCAGCTTCCTTGAGATTAGCATTTACACAGGCGGTTTTCACTTGACTGAGGATTTGGTGAAGTATCCTTATTTTATGCAGTGTTCTATCTTCATACCTCACTGAATTCCGAGCCCTCCAAATATTCCAGCAGCCATATCCTATGACTGCTAGGATTAAGTGACCATAAGCTGATTTCGGTTGGATAGTGTTGGCAGCATTGGAGATGAGAGCAGTAATGGAATTCCCTTCCAAATGTAGACCAGCAGAAGTGAAGAAAGACCATATGCCCGAGGCTAAATCACTGTGTAAAAATAGATGATTCATGGTTTCACCATGGGGGACCTGACAGCAGGAGCAAGCAGAGCAAAGATGCACACCTAGTCGCTGAATGTTGGAATCCACAGGCAAGCTGTTGTGAAGGATTTTCCACAAATGGACAGAGATTTTCGTTGGTAACCATTGAGACCACAGCCTTTCCCAATACATAGCTGGTTGACTTGAAACAGTTTCAGAAAGAATCTGATAGGTAGAAGCTACTAAACAGGCTCCTGAGGCTGATAGACTCCAAGCATGAAAATCAGCATCTAGAGAAAGGTTTGTGTTGAGGACAGCTGTTTTGATAGATGCAGGCAGAAACCTGTCAAGAAGATCCTTTTCCTCACTTGATGGATGCCGCAAGAAGTGTTTGACAGTGATATGAGGATTAGGAATGCTGTTTGCAGGAACAAAGTCATCCAAGCATTTGGTTCCAATCCAATGATCATACCAGAAATTAGTGAGCATTCCATCCCCAATGATGACCTTTTGAAATTTGAGGACCAAAGATTTAGCCTTTGTCCAGCTTCGTCTAGCAAGGCCATTCATACTATTAAAGTGCACATCTCTCAAATGTTTCTGCCCAATGTACTTTGCTCTGAAGAAAGAGGCCCATAAGGAGTTTGTATGCAAAGCCTGCCAAAGCATCTTGACTCTTAAGGCTACTTCCATTTGCCTAAGTGACATAATTCCGAGGCCTCCCTGTGAAGTAGGTCTGCAAATAGTAGCCCATGATCTCCAATGTCTTTTGTTCCCAGTTGTGGAAGAGCCCCAAAAGAAGTTTGCAAATGCTCTCTCCAGTAAAATGTGAGTTCCTGAGTATAGGGGAGAGGTGGATAAAGAATAAATAGGGATTGAGGTAAGCACATGCTTAATAAATATGAGCCTGGCCCCTTGAGAGAGTAAATTGGATTTCCAGCCTGAAATTTTCTTTTGTATGGATTGAATAATACCAGCAAAGTGGACTTTTTTACTTCGGCCTAAAATCAGAGGGAAACCAAGATATTTGTGAGGGAAGCTTTGTCTAGTGAAGCCTGTGAGATTGGCAATCCGAGTAGCAGTGGAAGCATTGATCTTTGAATGCAGAAAAAATCCACTTTTACTGATATTAATAAGCTGACCTGATCCCCTTTCATAATTCCTCAGAATTTTTAGTAAGTTTCTGACAGAGAACATGCTTGCCTTAGTAAAGATCATGGTGTCATCTGCAAATAAGAGATGGGAAATGGTGGGACACCTCAGTGGCCCTTGAAAGCAATCAATTTGTCCATTCAAATGGGCTTTCTTAATAGCCCTACTCAAACTTTCCTCAGCAATGATAAATAGAGATGGGGCAAGTGGGTCACCTTGCCGAACTCCTCTTGTAGATTTAAAGAAACTTGCTACATCCCCATTCAGAAGGACAGAAAACCAGCAGTTAGTGATCAGTTTATCGATCATTTGAATGAAATTCAAGTTGAAACCAAACTTGTGCAGAACAGCAAACAGGAAATCCCACTCTAGCCGATCATAAGCCTTGGCCATATCCAGTTTAAACATGATATTTTTTCCTCTGGTTTTTCTGCCCAATTCCTATGTCAATTCTTGGGCAAGGGCAATGTTTTCAGTTATGTGCCTCCCTTTTACAAAAGCAGACTGCTTCGGTGATATAATGTTAGGAAGGATAGCAGCCATCCTTTTATTAACAATAGCAGAAATGATTTTGTAGAAGAAATTGCATAAGCTGATTGGCCTGTAATCATCAATATCCTCAGCATTAGACCAATTTATTGTGGTCTTCATTGATGATATTCTGATCTATTCAAAGACCGAAGAGGATCATGAAGAACATCTGAAGAAGGCATTGCAAATATTGAAGGAAAAAAATTATATGCCAAATTCAGCAAGTGCAAGTTCTGACTCGAGGAAGTATCCTTCTTGGGCCATGTAGTCTCGAAGAGCGGAATTTCTGCTGATCTTGCAAAAGTCGAAGCTATGAATAATTGGGAACAACCAACAAGTGCAACTGAGATTCGAAGTTTCTTGGGACTAGCTAGTTACTACCGGCGTTTCATCAAGGACTTCTCCAAGATTGTTGTTCCTCTCACCCGGTTAACCCGCAAGGAGGTGCCTTATGAGTGGAATGAAGACTGTGAGAAGAGTTTTCAAGCTTTGAAGGATCTCTTGACCACTGCTCCCGTCTTATTATTACCAATTGAAAGCGAGAAGTATGAGGTATATACCGATGCTTTTGGTATTGGCCTCGGGTGTGTATTGATACAAAATGGAAGAGTTATTGCATACACTTCCCGGCAATTGAAGAAGCATGAAGAGAACTACCCGGTGCCTGACCTAGAGCTAGCCGCAGCGGTATTTGATTTGAAGATCTGGAGACACTACCTCTACGGAGAACAATTCACAATATACTCCGATCACAAAAGCCTCAAGTATTTATTCTCCCAAAAAGAGCTGAACATGAGACAATGTCGTTGGCTCGAATATCTCAAGGATTTTGACTTCACTATACAATACCATCCTGGTAAGGGTAATTCTGTAGCTGATGCCCTTAGTCGAAATTCAAGAGCAATATTGGTCAACTGTATGATTCAAGAATGGAAGTTGCGGGAGAAATTCTCTGAGCTCAATATCAATACAGATGAAAGGAACGGGTGTATCATTCTATCCCATATGAGTCTACATCCAGATTTGCTACCTGAAATTAAGAAGCTACAAGAAGAAGATCATGCACTGGTGGAAATAAAGGACAAGCTGGACAAAAGAATCGATTTCAAGCTAGCACCCGATGGTAGATTGCTATTCTATGAACGAACATGTATACCAGATTATCTTGAGCTGAAGAAGAAGATTCTTGAAGAAGCTCACAGAACGAGATATACTATTCACCCAGGAGCAACTAAGATGTATCAAGACTTGAAAAAAATCAAGGGCGGACATAATGGGATATGGGTAATTATCGACCGTCTAACTAAATCGGCTCATTTCTTGCCCATCAAAAGCCGATGGTCGGGTGATGTACTTGCTGCCCTGTATATCAAGGAGATGGTTAGATTGCATGGAGTCCCGGTGTCAATTGTATCCGACCGAGACCCACGCTTTACCTCTCATTTCTGGAAAAGTCTACAACATTCTCTGGGGATGAAACTCAACTTCAGCACTGCTTTCCATCCCCAAACAGATGGTCAGAAAGAGAGGACAAATCAAGTTGTTGAAGATATGTTAAGAGCATATATTATAGATTTCGGCGGAAGCTGGCGTGACCACTTACCCCTGGCCGAATTCGCATACAACAACAACTATCAAGCCAGTATACAAATGGCACCTTTCGAAGCATTATACGGAAGGAGTTGTCGGTCACCTGTATGCTGGGAGGAAATTGGCGAAAAGCAACTATTAGGCCCAGATATGATGAGAGAAACCACCAAGAAGATACATGTCATTCGAGAAAGACTCCACATAGCACAGTCCAGGAAACATATGCTGACAATAGAAGAAGGGATCTGGAATTTTTAGTTAGAGACCATATATTTCTCAAGTTTTCTCTTGGCCGAGGTATTGGAAGATTCAGTGTTAAGGGCAAGCTTACACCAAGGTTTATTGGTCCATTTGAAGTGCTGGAAAGAGTAGGCGAGGTGGCTTACTGTATTGCCTTGCTTCCACAACTATCGGAAGTGCACAACGTATTCCATGTTTCTATGCTGAAGAAATACGTGCATGATCCTTTCCACTTCATTGACCACAATGACTTAGTGATACAGAAGGACCTTACCTATGAGCAAAAGCCAATGAAGATCCTCGACTGAGAAGTTCAAGTTTTAAGGAACAAGACGATCTCTATGGTGAAAATCTAATAGAATCGATGCTTAGAACAAGAAGCTACATGGGAAACTGAGGAGTCTATGAAGAGAAGATTTTCGGAGCTATTCTAGTCTGTAAGTTCTCCGCACCCTTCCTATCTCTGTATATGTAGTTGAATTTGGGGACCAAATTCTTTTAAGTGGGGGAGGGTGTAGCACCCCGGATAAACATGACTGAGAAACTAACGTTTCCTAAAAAAATAATCATACATGAAGGCCTTATAAAAATAAACATACCTTATGAGGGTCACTATATAAATATACATACATTTGAGAGGCTCAACATCACTTAAATGCCAACACATGGATGGTACGTATTGGGGGTTTTCTCTTTTTCCAACCCAAAAGGAATGGGTGCCCCTTACCAGGGCGCCATTCACCAAAACAGAGCCCCTATACAAGGGCGCCATTATCATTCAAGGGCCACCATCCCACACCATAAAGGCTAACCAATTATATACACGTGAAGGTTGCAATTTTTGTCTAAAGCCAAAAAGAATGGACGCCCTCATGCAATGGCACCATTTACATGAAAAGGGCCCCCAGCTAAGGGGCGCCCCTGTACAAGGGCGCCAATTCCCATTAGACACAAGGACCCTCTTCTAGAAGGGTTTGAAGCATGAACAGCCTCTGTTTGCTGGCAACGGACCCGCAAAGCAATAAATCAATTGCTTTGGCATTGTCAACTGAATTTCTATATAACTAACCCCTCCATAGACAGGCAGAAGCTACTGTCGTTATTTCATTGCTACAAGAGGGAATATCTCCCTTCTTTATCTTGGAAGACGTCAAGGAGCATCTTCTTCCCGCAGTTTACGTCCTACTGCAATCCTCTTGAAGCTGTGAAGTGGCTTCTTTATTATTCTGTACTTCATAATCACGTCAAAAGGTAGGCTTTCTCAAGATCTGGCCTAACCAGTAGCTTAAATAGGGTCAACAAGCATGATTAGCAGTAGTTTAGTTCCATTTTCTATATTAGCAGTAGTTATTCCATCTTGCATATTCTATAGCCCTGATATACTTGTCTCTCGCAGTAGTTAGTTTCATAATTAGTAATCACTCACACGTAGAAAATTAATATCTATGGAACTAAACAATAAAATTAATGCATGAGTAGGATTCTGACATCCTGAAATTTTACTCTACCTGTCCATGTCCTTAATTCCTAATTCCGAGAAACTTTGAAAACGTGAACAGTAACTTGTATCTCAAGCGTACCTGTCTGGTGCGAAGCGTGAGCCCAACTGAAGGGCGCCCCTGACCAGGGCACCATTTACAAATTGAAGACTCTCTGCAGAGTCTTCATTTAAATGAAGACCCTACAAAGGGGTGCCAATTACAAGAACTGAAGAAAGAATTGAAGACTCTCTACAGAGTCTTCATTTAAATGAAGACCTTGCAGAGGGGCGCCAATTACAAGAACTGAAGAAAGAATTGAAGAGTCTCTGCAGAGTCTTCATTTAAATGAAGACACTGCAGAGGGGCGCCAATTCCTTTTCCAGAAATTTATAAACACCACGTTTAGAAAATTCATGTCTATAAAACTAAAACCCAATAATTCTGCATGAGCATGGTTTTGAACTCCCGATAATTTTCTCTGTCTACCCATGACATTGCTTCCTGATTTCGTGAACCTACGATATTATGAATAGTGTTATGAGTCTTAAAATATACCTGCCCGGTGCAAATACAGCCAAAAGAATTGGTGCCCTAGCTAGGGGCGCCAATTGTTTAAATAGTGACCCTCCAGAGGGTCGTCATTTAAATGAAGACTCTCTGAAGGGGCACAATTTTCCTTCATATATATATATATATATATATATATATATATATATATATATATATATATATATATATATATATATATATAAAGATTTGAAAAAAGCCCTGTCCCCTAGGCGCCAATTCTTGAAAGGATGCCTATCCCTCGGGCGCCCTTTCTTAAAAGACTGGGTAACCCCCAGGCGCAATTTCTTTAAAGATTGGGTAACCCCCAAGCCCCATTTCTTGAAAGACTGGGTAACCCCCAGTTGCCAATTCCCTGAAAGAAGGGACACCCCCTGGGCGCCAATTCTTGAAAGCAGGGCTGTCCCCTGGGCGCCAATTCTTGAAAGACTGGCTAACCTCTGGGCGCCAATTTAGTGACTGTGGCAGCCTGCGAGCCGCCGATTCCATTTCGACTTCCTGATTAGTCTCGTGACTTATACCGATATAACCCTAGTTCATTTTCCTGCATAATATGTCTTTGAACTCCATTCCATGAAAAATATACCTTATGTATATCCTACAATGGTCAACCCTTGAAATTCCATATTGGCTATAAATGAGAGTAGATGTCAAAAATAATAGATGAAATGCTGTGCATATAGGGCCTGATCTGGTCCTGGGAGGAGCGCCCGAAAGTACTTGTGCCCATGGGAGTTGAATGATCACGGTGTTTAAGCATTACGCCGAAGTACTTGCTTGCTTGACTTGAGACATTCCACACTTACTCTCTCATGACACTACTTGCTTGACTTGACTTGCATGGCCCAGAATGGGCAATACTTGACTTGCGTGGCCCGAAAAAGGGCAAAGTACTTGCTTGATTGAAATAGCCAATTCTAGTAACACGTACTTGATATTACTTGCTTGAACATGATTCTTACTTGCTTGAACATGAATTCTCGCTTGCCTGGAAAATTGTATCGACATCTATAAAGTTCTTGATATCCTACTTGTCAAGCACTTGAAATCATGCGATACTCTCCCTATATAGTTCTTGATCTCTTATTCGTTCATCATGCATAGATATACCAGTATACCTAATTTTCTTACTTGATCATCATGCATTGTTATACCCGCACTGCATGTAACATGTAATGTACTTAAAGACTGCTCGAACTTGAGATGTAATTCCTACTGAGCGATTCACTCATCCAGTTCATTCTCACATTTTTTAGGTAATTTGGATAGCGACATCCACATGAATGGGGATGAGACCGAGTGATGAGTGCTAGAATCACCGCCCTGTTGTGCCCCTTGTGCTTTGTTGATGATGTGGTGTTTTAATGATAGCAACATAATTGAGTCACCACTTTGTCTTGAATATGTCTGATCTATTCAGTGGGAGATTGCATGAGTGTGCCATGTCTGAATTGTGAAGAATGCATGTGTATGCTTGAGTCATGCTGTGATAAATTGGTTTGTGCTTGATTTCTGTTCTGTGCATTGCTTCTCTGCTGATAATGTTCATGTTGCAGTTCATCAAGTATATACATCTGTCTCACTGTTCACATGCATCAAGTATGTACAGCGTCCGTCTCATGTCATATGTGTTTACTTCATTCAGAACTTGGTACACAGTTTAACTGTGAGCATGGCATAGATCATGTCTGCATGTCTGTCTTTCATTAATATGGGTTCGGTGCAATGGCTGCGTTGACGCAGTGGATCAGCTGGGTTGACGCCATGCTGCTTTGTCTACTTTTTGCTGCTCATTAAGTCTTAAAGTTTGTACAGGGTAGTTCATGCATCACTCTCTTTGCCAAGTGTATACATCGGTCAGCATTGCATCTCGTTCGCGAGGTCCATACATTGGGCCTTTCATCAAAGTCCATAAACTGCATAATCTTTGTCAAGCCAATACATTGCACTGTAGATGCATCGAAGGGAAGTATGCACATTGGTCTGTTCATAAGAAGTCTGTACAGCCAGTCACTTGACAAAGTCTGTACAGTGTCTCATATTGGCCAAGTCTTTACAGCCTCATCCTTACCTTCGTTCCAAGCCAAAGTCTACACAGTCGTTTCCTTGGGCAAAGTCTATACATCGTGCCTTGATCTCTCAAGCCTGTACACTCTTTATTCCAAGTCTGTACATTGGCCTTCAAGCTTTCCAAGTCTATTCATTGGCAGCTGAACTTTGAAGTCTATACATTGGTCTTCACTTCAAGTATGTACAGCCATTGTCTTGCCAAAGTATATACGTTGTGAACCCTCAAGTCTGTACAGACTTTGCCTTGTTCAAGTCTATACATCGTCCAGTTCTTTGGCAAGTCTATACCTTGTGAAAGTCCATACATTCGATTGCGTTGCCTTGAAGCCATTCCAAGTCTATACATCCTGTTGAACGCAAAGTCTTCACTTCGCCTCGTGTCGTTTCACCTCGTGCCGTTCTCTTTGCTGTTTGTTATGTCGTGTTGTTTTTGTATTTGTGTCTTCGTGTTATCTTTTATTTTTATGTCTTCGTGTTATCTTTTGTTTTTATGTCTTCGTGTTGTTTCTTTCTATCTTCGTCCAGGTTTCCTCTGATCGTGTGTTTTACTACCGTTTTACTCCGTGTTATTTCTCTCTTCACCTCGTGTTGTTCTCATCTGACCTCGTGTCATTCTCTTTGTAGTGTTAGCCTTGTTACTGTATGCACTTCGTGTCGTTTTCTTTTTATCTCGTGCTGTAGTCATCTTATGTACTTCGTGTCGTTTTCTTTTTATCTCGTGCTGTAATCATCTTATGTACCTCGTGTCGTTTTCTGTATAGTGCATATTTTGCTGTTCTAATGTCTATACATTCATTTCTAAGTTCAAGTCTACACACTTGTTATCACATCTTAAGTCTATACACTCGTGGCTAGCTGTTCAAGTCAATACACTCGTTGGCTAAGTCTTCAAAGTCTATACATTCTATCCTTCTGATTAATCTCCTATGACTGTATGACAGGTACTATTCGTGGAGCCTATGCAGAGTGGGCACGTGATACGAGGCTGGCATCTGGCACGTGATCCGAGATGCTGAGGAGCCTCCACGTGGACTGAAGCATTTGGGTGAGAATCGTGGAAAGCACACGCCACCCTAATCTGCTGCTGCTATATATATGTGTCTTCTTCCTCTGAAGAAGGCGGGGGTAGAGAGTGACTGAAGTAGAAGTAGCCAGAAAAGAAGAAGTGGTGCAGAAGAGAAAGAAGAGATAGAGAAGACTCAGAGATAGATCGAGAGAGCAGAAGAGAAAGAAGAGATAGAGAAGGCTCAGAGCTAGATCGAGAGAGCAGAAGAAGAAAAAGAAAGAGAGACAGTGAGATACAGAGAGTGAGAAGAAGGTGAAGGCAGAAGTTGTGAGAAGAAGAAGTAAGAAAGAAGAAGAAGAAGAAAAGAGAGTTCGTGCTGGGAGAAAGAGAGAAGCAGTAGAAGAAGTTCCTGCTGGACCGTGGATCAAATCCAGGCCAGCCAGCTCCTGCGAGAGCCACTTTTGATTTTATCTTTTCAGCTTTTTGTTGCTGGATTTTGATTTTCTTTTGAACTATTCACTTGTTGTTCTTCCGATTGCCCTGTTGGGGATCGGGTTCCTCCTGTGGACTCAGGAGAAGGGAGATCTTGTGTCTTCAGTTTGCAAGTAGCTGGGTGCTACTTGTGGTTGCTTCCCTCCTGTGTGGAGGAAGAGAGACTTGCGTCTATGGTTGCCTTTGACAGGGTGTCATCGGTTGTTTCCCTCCGGGTTGGAGGAAGGGAGATTTATCTCCGGTTGTACTTCCCTCTGGGGTTCAGAGGAAGAGAGACTTGGGTCTCTAGATTCCCCTCCGGTTTGGAGGAAGGGAGGTTTGTTCCTCCGGTTCTGGGCTTGTGGGTAGCAAGTCCAGGTGTTCCCTCCTGGTCTGGAGGAAGAGAGACCGTGTGTCTCTAGTTTCCAAGTGGCTGGGAGTCACTTGGGGTGTCCCTCCAGTTGGGAGGAAGAGGGGAGGTTGTTCCCCTGGTCAAGCTGTTTGGTAGTCTTTGTTGCAGACTGAGTCTGCTGTGCTAGTGTTACTAGTGGAAGCCTCACTCTGGTTTGGAGTGAGGGGTGGATGTAGGTCTGTTGACCGAACCACCTAAAATCATCGTGCAGTGGTTTGTTTGATTTCCAGCTTCCGCTAGATGCATGCTAGGACCGTGATTTAATTGATTATCTATATCCTAGAGGTTAATTGAGTTTCTTATATGTTCACTTGTTTGCTGCGCATTAGATGCTTGCTTAGGATCGTTTGAGGGCTTCTTGAGTTGCTGTCTTGCTTTGATCCTTCTAAGGCTCCTTAGGCTATTTCTGCAACAGTTTTAATTCCGCATTACTGAGCATTAGAGTTTTAATTAGGCCATATTTGTAGAGGGATACATTCACCCCCCTCTGTATCCGGGCCTAGCACCCTAACAATTGGTATCAGAGCGGTGTCTGCATACAAGGTCCAGCGACCTGCAGATTCGATCTTGCTGTCTTAGGTGCTAATTTGTTTTTAGTGCATAATTGTTCCTATTGCCTTGAACTTATTCGCTATTTGTTTTTCAATGGCTTTACCACCCATCTTTAATGGTTCTGGTTTCAGTCAGTGGTACACTGCTTTACATGCCTATGTAAATTCTGCTAATCCTGATTTGTGGAAATTAATTTCACAAGGTCCTCACACCTTACCAACGAAAGTGTCCAAATGGACCGACAGACACAGATCAAAGGATGGAGAAAATCAGAAAGCCTTTAACCTGTTGAAAGCAGCTACTGACAGAGCCTTATGGTCTTGTCTTCATAATTGCAGCTCAGCAAAGGACATCCTGGATAGGCTGAAGCAATTTCACAGGGTAAACGAGGACAACTGCATGATGGCTAATAGAAGTAAGCCAATTGGCAGCAATCAAGGCAGTAGTCAGACTGAAGATGATGATGATGAGGTAAATCTCTTCGAGAATTTTTCTCTAGAAGATTGGGAGAATGCTTATGCTGAATTATTTGAATCTCATGAACTGTTAAGAAAACAGTATAAAAAATTGAAGAAGGGTACTGGTTTAGATAGTTCAAGTTCTCCTTGTAGAAAGTGTGTTGAATTGAAAAATATTCATGATGCCTGTATGTCTGATTCTCTAATGTTGAAGAAACAAATTTCTTTATTGAAAACTGAGAATCAAGATCATGTGAAAGAAATCTCTGAACTTGAAAAGAAGCTTAGTCTAGCTAGTCATGATTCTGTTCAGAGCAAGGATTTGCTGAAAGAAATTGAATGTGTTAAGTCTGAATTAAACAAGCTGAAATCTGAAAATGACTCTCTTAAAGAGTTCTCCAATAAAAATGATGAAAAATCAGAGAAACTTAGACAGGAGAACAAATTGCTGATTGAAAAGCTTAATGCCATAAAATCTGTAAACATAGAATTACAGAAAGATTCTGAAAAACAACAGGAAATGTTTCATGAATGTCAGTCTCTCTCAGATGAATGGGTGGTTGATGCTGATCTCCTAGAGCAGAATGGTAAACTGCAAGAGGAAATCAATGAGTTGAAACATCTAAACACCCAGTTGACAGATAGGCTAATAACAATGGAAAAAGGTAAGTGTGTGAGTATGGATAATTCTGATAGGTTGATGAATGCTGAACAAGAAATTGAGAGTCTAAAAACCATCAACTTAATGTTAAATGGAAATGTCAGTTGCAGTGAACAGAAAATAGCTGGATATGAGCTTACTATCACATCCCTTCAACAAGAAGTTGATGATCTTTACAAGTCCTTATCTGAAGCTGACAAGGAAATAGAATTAAAACAGGAAGTAGAAAAACTCAAAAGTCTGAATGATGCCTTGCATCAACAAGTAATTTCCTGTGAAACAGATTTGTCCAAATATGAAGCTAAAATTGCTGATTTGAATTTTGAGATTAAAGATTTGAAAGATTCTCTATCAAAATTTGTCAAAGGTAAGGACAATCTGAATAAGCTTCTTGGAAAGAGTGATAACTTTGAGAGAAAGGGACTGGGCTATAGTCCGACAAAGAAAAAGAGTAATGGGAATGAAACATCTACTGTTTTTGTCAAAGCCACCAATCAGAACACAACCTCTGCTCCTTTTGTTTTCAAATTCACTCCACAAAAATCCACTGTAAAACCCAAAACTGTGGAACAAAATCAAAAACTGAAAAAGGATGAAACTTCACAGAAGAAGGATAAAGACACTCCTGTTACTATAAAGAAGGCTACACACAATTCACATGATCTCTCACACACTCACATTAAAAAGGGTTCATGTTATTATTGTGGGAAAGGAGGTCACATAATGGAGGATTGTGGATTGATGTTAAAGGATGAGCATGCTAGTAGAACTTTACATTCTAGAAACTCTTTTGATAGAAACCATGTTGCTAGGAAGCCTGATGCTTCATGTTATTATTGTGGGAAACATGGTCATCTCATGAATGATTGTTTTATCATGAAAGAAGACAACAAACTACAAGCCAGGTCTTCCATGCACTTTCATGATCCATATGGATCTAAACACAATTCTAGTCAGCACATTGTGTGCTTCAACTGCAATAAGCCTGGGCACAAGGCTGCTGAGTGCTGGTCTAGATCTACTTGGGGTAAAAATGGTTTTCATAGAAGAAATTCTTTTGCTTGCTCCCACTGTGAGAAAAATGGGCATACAGTCAAGGACTGTTGGTATGTTCAAAAGAACTATGTTAAACCCCATTTTTTCAAATTCCCTGCAAAACCTTTTGTGAAAATTTCATGCTATAACTGTGGGAAGCCAGGCCATAAATCTGCTGAATGTTGGATGGTTAAGAACAAGCATTAAATTGCTCATGCATATAACAGAAATTCTTATGAACATGTTTATAAACATCACCCTGCTGTCAATATGCATCATAAGAATCAAACACCAGCCATTTCATGTAGATATTATGGAAAATTTGGACATTCTATGGATGACTGTTCACTGATGAAATTTGATGATAATGTTGCAATGAAAATGTTTAGAAAACCTGTCAGGGCTAACGCAGGACCCAAAGCTGCTTGGGTCCCTGCAGGATCAAGATGATCAAATACTTTACAGGTGTGCCTTAGAGGGAGAAATAAAAGGGGTTAACCAAGGCACTCAAAAAGAAAACCCCAGGACTCATTTCAGGTCAGTTCTGAAATCTGTTTCAATTTCATTATCTGAAATTGTTGTTTTGCTTGGTTGATTTTTGATATTCTTCTCATGCTGTTGTTTGCACTAAACAAATGAGATTGCTTTGCACTGCATATGTCATTTGCATGACCATCATGATATATTAAATGGAACAGTGCTGAAGGGCATATGGAGTATGTTTGGATGCTACTGCCATGTGTGAGGTGGTCCTTGGACCGAGTCCTCCGCCTAGTACCATGGGTCTAGTTCTCATATAGAGCAGTGTATTGCATATCATAATTTTGAAGAAAATAAAATTCGAAAAGAAATGATTCATTGCACATCATGCATTTTGTCAGGGGGAGCATTCCTATTTCATATCTTCTTCACCTCATGAACTCCTTTTGTTTAAGTAACCTGATTCATTCTCTTGACTATGCGCTATTCAACTGTATTCTCTACTGATATCTCTAAAATAGCTGATCAGTCTGTATTCCAGACTCAGCTACTGTCTGATGATAAAAATCTCTTCTGATGCTCTTCTCTATTGCTGATTTACTCTTCCACCAGCTTGTACTCTTCCTTCATATACCTCTTAGCTGGTGTGACTACCTTGGCTCCATTATTGAGTTGTTGGTCAGCTAAATTTATTGTTCTGATCTGAGGAACTTAAGCTGCATGTCATGCAATTCAGTCTGAGATTTTGGCAGAAACTCCTATCATATGGATTTAAGAATTATCACTGAATCAGACTGATATAAGATTAATGTATTCTCAGCTTTGTAATTAAATGAATTGAAAATATCTGTTGATGAGGTTTAATAATCTTTAACCTCTTGTGTCATGTAATCCTTAAAGTCTCTCATCTGATATCTGAAATTTGAAATCTAGGCTTCTTTGGTAGAGATACATAGAGTGAGTGGTTTGGTTAAACATTAACTTGAAAAAGTTGACTAAATAAAAAATTGTGAATTCAGAGCAATGACTCGGTCACTGAGAAACTGAGTTCTTTATCAATGAAATAAAGTAACTCATGTCATGAGGTGCCACAGTTATCTCTGATAAAAGTTTAGTGAAATAAAACCTGACAGAGCAATAGCTTATTTGTGTTGAGTAGCTGGGAAGTCTGGCCTCTGATAAATGTGTCTTCTCATGTAAAAAGACACTCATATTGCTAACTCTGCTCTCAAAGTGAGAGGCAATGCCAGTTATCACACTGAGTAACTGGGTCACTTCAACTAAGACTTGTTGTGCCTCATGTAAAAAGGTGTTGATCAACTTAAATTACTCAGGAAAAATATAATGTGCTTCAAATAAAATTATCTTGAAAAATCTGTCAACTCATGTTCTTGAAAAAATGTTTAATTTCAGTACTAACCTGTGTATTTTTCAAAGGAGCAATTGAGATCATATGTGTAAGATAAAAGATGATTGTTTTTGAGTGTTTTTCTGACTATTTGGTTCACTTTTATTAAAACTTGGATTCAGATATGAGCATTGAGTTTAATTTGGCAAAGTTGGTATACATCAAAATTAAATCAGATTGATTAAGTTGCCACTTCATAATTCTTTATGATAGAAGAGTCTACATCTTTTAAGACTTATTGAAGTGATGTATACATTCAAATCCCTCATGATCAGATTCTTGCATGATCAACAAAGTGAACTTCTCTCTTATCAGTTGACTGATTCCATCTGCATTTTTCCGACCATACAAATGTGAGGTGCCACTCCCATTATTATCTTGTTCACTTGCAGCCTTCTGAACTTTAGAATCCTTATGGTGGTGGATTTCAGATTGATTCTTGAGATGCATTTCTCTCCACACTGATGGAATCTTCCATCTTGTTCTGTAATAAGTTCTGATTCTGTGGTATTTTCACCAGAATTCAGTTTCTTTGTAATGGCTGATTTCAGATTGATTTATTGGATAACCAGAGTCCATTCCTGTGCTTCAGGGGGAGTTATGGTTTATTCACATCTAAGGGGAGAGTAGTCAATCATGCATGTTGATAGGGGGAGAGATGTTTCATTGTCATAAGGGAGATCTTCATTTTTTAAGTACTATGACTCATTCTCTACATTTACGTGTTGTCTTTGTGTGCTGCTTTTATGTGCTACAGTTGACTATCAAACCATTTCCCTTCTTTTTGATTCTGTCAAAGGGGGAGAATAGTTTGATGAGTTAGTGTGACTCATTATGTTGCCATCATCAAAAAGGGGGAGATTGTTGTGCCCCTTGTGCTTTGTTGATGATGTGGTGTTTTAATGATAGCAACATAATTGAGTCACCACTTTGTCTTGAATATGTCTGATCTATTCAGTGGGAGATTGCATGAGTTTGCCATGTCTGAATTGTGAAGAATGCATGTGTATGCTTGAGTCATGCTGTGATAAATTGGTTTGTGCTTGATTTCTGTTCTGTGCATTGCTTCTCTGCTGATAATGTTCATGTTGCAGTTCATCAAGTCTATACATCCGTCTCACTGTTCACATGCATCAAGTATGTACAGCGTCCGTCTCATGTCATATGTGTTTACTTCATTCAGAACTTGGTACACAGTTTAACTGTGAGCATGGCATAGATCATGTCTGCATGTCTGTCTTTCATTAATATGGGTTCGGTGCAATGGCTGCGATGACGCAGTGGATCAGCTGGGTTGACGCCATGCTGCTTTGTCTACTTTTTGCTGCTCATTAAGTCTTAAAGTTTGTACAGGGTAGTTCATGCATCACTCTCTTTGCCAAGTGTATACATCGGTCAGCATTGCATCTCGTTCGCGAGGTCCATACATTGGGCCTTTCATCAAAGTCCATACATTGCATAATCTTTGTCAAGCCAATACATTGCACTGTAGATGCATCGAAGGGAAGTATGCACATTGGTCTGTTCATAAGAAGTCTGTACAGCCAGTCACTTGACAAAGTCTGTATAGTGTCTCATATTGGCCAAGTCTTTACAGCCTCATCCTTACCTTCGTTCCAAGCCAAAGTCTACACAGTCGTTTCCTTGGGCAAAGTCTATACATCGTGCCTTGATCTCTCAAGCCTGTACACTCTTTATTCCAAGTCTGTACATTGGCCTTCAGGCTTTCCAAGTCTATTCATTGGCAGCTGAACTTTGAAGTCTATACATTGGTCTTCACTTCAAGTATGTACAGCCATTGTCTTGCCAAAGTATATACGTTGTGAACCCTCAAGTCTGTACAGACTTTGCCTTGTTCAAGTCTATACATCGTCCAGTTCTTTGGCAAGTCTATACCTTGTGAAAGTCCATACATTCGATTGTGTTGCCTTGAAGCCGTTCCAAGTCTATACATCCTGTTGAACGCAAAGTCTTCACTTCGCCTCATGTCGTTTCACCTCGTGCCGTTCTCTTTGGTATTTGTTATGTCGTGTTGTTTTTGTATTTGTGTCTTCGTGTTATCTTTTGTTTTTATGTCTTCGTGTTATCTTTTGTTTTTATGTCTTCGTGTTGTTTCTTTCTATCTTCGTCCAGGTTTCCTCTGATCGCGTGTTTTACTACCATTTTACTCCGTGTTATTTCTCTCTTCACCTCGTGTTGTTCTCATCTGACCTCGTGTCGTTCTCTTTGTAGTGTTAGCCTTGTTACTATATGCACTTCGTGTCGTTTTCTTTTTATCTCGTGCTATAGTCATCTTATGTACTTCGTGTCGTTTTCTTTTTATCTCGTGCTGTAGTCATCTTATGTACCTCGTGTCGTTTTCTGTATAGTGCACATTTTGCTGTTCTAATGTCTATACATTCATTTCTAAGTTCAAGTCTACACACTTGTTATCACATCTTAAGTCTATACACTCGTGGCTAGCTGTTCAAGTCAATACACTCGTTGGCTAAGTCTTCAAAGTCTATACATTCTATCCTTCTGATTAATCTCCTATGACTGTGTGACAGGTACTGTTCGTGGAGCCTATGCAGAGTGGGCATGTGATACGAGGCTGACATCTGGCACGTGATCTGAGATGCTGAGGAGCCTCCACGTGGACTGAAGCATTTGGGCGGGAATCGTGGAAAGCACACGCCGCCCTAATCTGCTGCTGCTATATATATGTGTCTTCTTCCTCTGAAGAAGGCGGGGGTAGAGAGTGACTGAAGTAGAAGCAGCCAGAAAAGAAGAAGAGGTGCAGAAGAGAAAGAAGAGATAGAGAAGGCTCAGAGCTAGATCGAGAGAGCAGAAGAGAAAGAAGAGATAGAGAAGGCTCAGAGCTAGATCGAGAGAGTAGAAGAAGAAAAAGAAAGAGAGACAGTGAGATACAGAGAGTGAGAAGAAGGTGAAGGCAGAAGTTGTGAGAAGAAGAAGAAGTAAGAAAGAAGAAGAAGAAGAAAAGAGAGTTCGTGCTGGGAGAAAGAGAGAAGCAGTAGAAGAAGTTCCTGCTGGACCGTGGATCAAATCCAGGCCAGCCAGCTCCTGCGAGAGCCACATTTGATTTTATCTTTTCAGCTTTCTGTTGCTGGATTTTGATTTTCTTTTGAACTATTCACTTGTTGTTCTTCCGATTGCCCTGTTGGGGATCGGGTTCCTCCTGTGGACTCAGGAGAAGGGAGATCTTGTGTCTTCGGTTTGCAAGTAGCTGGGTGCTACTTGTGGTTGGTTCCCTCCGGTGTGGAGGAAGAGAGACTTGCGTCTCTGGTTGCCTTTGACAGGGTGTCATCGGTTGTTTCCCTCCGGGTTGGAGGAAGGGAGATTTATCTCCGGTTGTGCTTCCCTCTGAGGTTCAGAGGAAGAGAGACTTGGGTCTCTCGGTTCCCCTCCGGTTTGGAGGAAGGGAGGTTTGTTCCTCCGGTTCTGGGCTTGTGGGTAGCAAGTCCAGGTGTTCCCTCCTGGTCTGGAGGAAGAGAGACCGTGTGTCTCTGGTTTCCAAGTGGCTGGGAGTCACTTGGGGTGTCCCTCCAGTTGGGAGGAAGAGGGGAGGTTGTTCCCCTGGTCAAGCTGTTTGGCAGCCTTTGTTGCAGACTGAGTCTGCTGTGCTAGTGTTACTAGTGGAAGCCTCACTCTGGTTTGGAGTGAGGGGTGGATGTAGGTCTGTTGACCGAACCACCTAAAATCATCGTGCAGTGGTTTGTTTGATTTCCAGCTTCCGCTAGATGCATGCGAGGACCGTGATTTAATTGATTATCTATATCCTAGATGTTAATTGAGTTTCTTATATGTTCACTTGTTTGCTGCGCATTAGATGCTTGCTTAGGATCGTTTGAGGGCTTCTTGAGTTGCTGTCTTGCTTTGATCCTTCTAAGGCTCCTTAGGCTATTTCTGCAACAGTTTTAATTCTGCATTACTGAGCATTAGAGTTTTAATTAGGCCATATTTGTAGAGGGATACATTCACCCCCCTCTGTATCCGGGCCTAGCACCCTAACACGCCCGCTGAACTGTCGGCTAGTCGCATCTCTTGTATCTGAAGTCCTTACATTGTACTTCCAGTTATGTCAGTTATGTCAGTCTAGTTGATCGAAACATGTTAAGGCATGTAGCCTAGTATTTGGATTGTAGCCTAGTATTTAGATTTGAATAATGAATGTCATGGAATAGACTTATCACCATTTGGTTAATCGGATAATTGTCATCTTGGAGATTGGTATCATTTTAGAAATTAAATCTTAGTAATTATTTTGTCTTTTACACACTCTGTCTTTTGTCAAAAAAAAATATGTATACTGCTCTGATTGAATGGTTCTATATAAGCTGGCCACGACCTCGGGTATCTTCCGCGCTCGGGGCGTGACAAAAGAAAACAACTTGAAAACGAGAGAGATTTAGAGGATGTGGAAGAAGATAATGTTGAAGAGTTTGAGGAGATAAAGAAGATCGATAAAGAACACAGGGGGAGATGAGGATCAGAAGAGTGTAAAAACTAGGAGAGAAGAACTGTGAAAACTAGAAAAATGAACAGTAAAAAAATGCAGAACCGTGCCTTAAAAATCAGATAATAGGTTGAAAACGGAGGAGAATTTGAGGAAGAGGCAGAAGAAGAGATTGCAGAGAATTTAAATACAAAAAAGATTGCAGAAGAAAGTAAATTGAAAAGATGAGCAAGAAAGCATGTAAAAGACCACCGATCTTCCTCTGGTGGCTCTCTGGTAGCTTTTTATAGGGCACAGAGAACCTTTCACGATCCACGACTGCAGATTAGCTCAAAACCTGATTTTGTAGCATCAATATCTTGCTCAAACATGACCTCCTTTCATGGATAGAGTCCTACTTGCTTCAATCAAGGGAAGATAACTCAAAACATAGCAAGCCACAACATCTGTTTCCATTTCTGTCTCTAAAAGAAATGGCATCCAACCCTGGGGGGGCACATTAAAATAATGAACAATTCCCAAAAGGTCTACGAAGGAGGTGCGTATGTTGTTGTCAACCATAGGGGGGAAACTCAATTCCCACCCCTTAATGGAAAGTATTTAAAACTATATTATGCACCACCTCCCCAGTTCAATGAACAATTGAATCTCACATCTCACATCGAGCAAGCATGTTTCTTAGATCTCCCATGAGACTTTACAATATCCATTCAAAAAAAAGAAAGAAAAAAAGAAAAAAAAAAGAAAGGAAGAAGAAGAAGAAAAGAAACAAAAAAAAGAACATCATCAAAGTCACCAGGGGATATCAATTCATCATCTATTCATCAAGTCTCACCGGAATTCAAAAATCTCTCCTTCGGCCCAGACTATCCATCTTGGCCGAATGACCAAACAACTGCACACCATGCAGTAGCAAAAGTCTCAAATACAGCTCGACATTACGACACTTTGTCCCACCAGTAAATAAACCTTTGGCCTAGACCTTCCGCCTGGAGCCAATGAATAAAAAGACCCCTTTGCTTTGACACTCACCCCATGTCAATGAATTAACCATGTCAGCCTCCGGCACCCTGTCGGCATTGACGAATAAATCTCTAACTTGGGAACCTTCTGTGTAAGTCAACGAATAAAATGACTTCTTTCCTTCGGCCTAGACCTTCCGTCTAGAGTCGATGAATAAAAAGACCCCTTTGCTTTGACACTCACCTTGTCAATGAATTAACTGCGTCAGCCTCTGGCACCCTATCAGCACTGACGAATAAACCTCTGACTTGGACCTTCTGTCTAAGTCAATGAACAAAAAGACTTCTTCCCTTCATCCCAGACCTTACGTTTGGAGTCGATGACCAAAAAGACCCCTTTGCTTTGACACTCACCCCGTGTCAATGAATTAACCATGTCAGCCTCCGGCACCCTGTCAGCACTGACGAATAAACCTTTGACCGGGACCTTCCATCCAAGTCAATGAACAAAAGG
Organism: Amorphophallus konjac; assembly: GCA_022559845.1. NCBI lineage: Eukaryota > Viridiplantae > Streptophyta > Magnoliopsida > Alismatales > Araceae > Amorphophallus > Amorphophallus konjac. The sequence goes on along the minus strand of CM040122.1, from coordinate 87,006,801 downwards.
ACTTCTTTCCTTCGGCCCAGACCTTCCGTCTGGAGTCGGTGAATAAAAAGACCCCTTTGCTTTAACACTCACCCCGTGTCAATGAATTAACCACGCCAGCCTCTGGCACCCTATCGGCATTGACGAATAAACCACTGACTTCGACCTTCCGTCTAAGTCAACGAATAAAAAGACTTCTTTCCTTCGGCCCAGACCTTCTATCTGGAGTCGATGAATAAAAAGACCCCTTTGCTTTGACACTCACCCCGTGTCAATGAATTAACCACATCAGTCTCTGGCGCCCTATCGGCACTGACGAATAAACTACTGACTTGGACCTTCCGTCTAAGTCAACGAACAAAAAGACTTCTTCCCTTCGGCCCAGACCTTTCGTTTGGAGTCGATGAACAAAAAGACCCATTTGCTTTGACACTCACCCCGTGTCAATGAATTAACCACGTCAGCCTCCAACACCCTATCGGCACTAACGAATAAACCTTTGATCGGGACCTTCCGTCCAAGTCAATGAACAAAAAAGACTTCTTTTGTTTGACTTGGACCTTCCATCTCGAGTCAATAACCAAAAGACCCTTCCTTTGACACTAACACTATGTTAATGAACAAACTACGTCAATATTAGACACCCTGTCGGTACCGATGAGTACACCCTTGGTTTGGACCTTCCGTCTAAGCCAACGAATACACAAACTTTTCCCTACCCGATCTGGCTCATTACAAGGCCTTTGACCTAGACCTTCCATCTAAGTCAATGAATAAACAATCCTCCTTGTTCCAGCACTAGCCGCCAGTCCCACCGGGATTGACCCCACCCTATTGGTTTAGACCTCTTATCTAGATCGATGCATAAAACCTTCCTCCCTGCTTCGGCATTGACCCTATGCTGATGACTAAAAGATAAACTCCTCGGCCCGTGTGCCCACTGCGATGAAGCGAACACCTCATCCCTTCACTGAAGGGGTGAGCGCTTTCCCGTGAACTTACACCATATTGACGGTCTACCGGCTCGTGAAATGATATGATGAAAAGTCTACACCCATGGGCCCCGCGCACTCGTCCCTCATTTGTGCCACCCACGGGTGGGGGGCATTTGTGGACACCTGAAATTCACCATCAAGAGCGTCAAGCCACTCCGAGCCGAACAAGGGCAATGGAAGAAGAAAGGAAGAAGTGCGTCTACACACCTCAGAAGTGCATCGACGCACCTCAGAAGTGCGTCGACGCACCTCGCACACCCCATCGACGCACCCGTGAAGATGCAGCTGGCCTTCCAAGGTGATCAACATGGGTGCGTTGACGCAACCCCTGGCTGTGTCGACACACGCATGAAGACGCACACAAAAAAGGGAAAATGAAAATAAGAGATGAAAGGAAAAGGGGTGGTGAATCGGCGCCAGGTTGAATTGGCGGCACTTTGAAGCCTCCTGATCCTGCCGTAGAAGAAAAGAAGGGAGAAAAAAAAGAAGAGAAAAGAAATGAGAGGGGGGGGGGTGAACCGACGGCTCTTTGGAGCCTCATCCGGCGGCAGTGACCCCCACCCAGGCTAAAGCCCTCATCAGACGACAAAACAAAAAGATAAAAAAGGGATTAAAGAAGTGATTTGGCGGCTCTTTGGAGCCCCATCCGGCGGTAGAAGAAAAAGACACAAAAAGGGAAGAAAAGAAGTGATCTGGTGACCCCCGGTAAAAAGGCATTTAATGCCAATCCGTTGGGCCATCAAAGGACTCCTGCTTAAGCAGGTTATCCACCTTACTAACCAACAGGTAAAACTTGGGCGTTCATCGGTAGACCGTTGAGAGGGTTCATCCGGTAGCCCCAAGTTTCTAAAAATGGCAACCGCTACGGAGCTATGAGACCCTACAAGTGATAGCATATCGGCATCAGCCAAGCTGGCCAATCCAAGGAAGATAGCCCCGCCATCCTTTGCCCCCCTACGCGCAGGCCTCCAGCGCATCGAACGGGGCGGAGGAGAAGAGGGAGAAGAAGAGGGAGGTGTTGAGGGGAGTTCGAACGAGTCCACATCCATCCCTATAAAAGGGACGCAAGTGCCAAAGAAACAAATGGCTAGGGACTGAAGGTTTAGGGTTGCAGAATAAAAAGGAGAAGAAGAAAAAGAGCTGAGAGTCCATTCTGGACCTGCGTCTGCAGAGTGAAAAGGAGAAGAAAGAGTGAGGGGAGAGCAGAGGAAGAGAGGTGAGGCTGGGGGTAACAGGAGTAGTGCTCCGTCCCCCCCATTGTATTTCCTTATTTTTTGCTCGTCCGTCTGCTTTTTTTTTTACTACGATGTACATATCCCCTGTACCGTTGCTCTTACAGAGAATAAACTTTTAGTTGCGTCAAGTGATACAGGCCCCATCTTGTCCCTTCTTCTGTCCTAAGCATGTCTCCCCATTTCTTGTTACCCGGTTCTAGGCATTTCTTTTTTTTCCTCCCAGATCTACCGTTTTTCTTTGTTCTGTTATGCAGGGCATGCCTGAGCCTTGCTTGCTTGATACGAATGGACTTCTGGTGTCTCCAGCATTAACGCATGGAGGGGCCTCTCCAGGTAGAGGTTTAGGGTTTACCCAGCTTCATGGGTATGTCTCTGCACCCAGATCCTTAGAGGCCAGTTCACCTCCAAAGTTTTCCTAAATGCACCGGCTCCGGCATATTTCTGTTTGCCTCCTTGTCATGAGAGATCAGACCACTCCCCCTGCAAGTAGGACTTGTATTCCTTTCCCATGGATTGGCAAGTCCTACATATTGGTTTGCCCGCTCCAAGCTCCTCGAATAAATCAGGTTTCAGATTTAACCCGCCCGCTTCTCGGTTACAGATGCTGCCGCTCTTGTGCACATGCATGTAAATTTGGGGCCGTCTCGGACTTCCGTGGATGGGCACCCATTTGACTCCCCCCAACGCTCTGGATCTAGGGGAGGTGCTGCCGGATTTCTCCAAGAGCTCGAACTAATTGCGGAATCAATAATAAAAAAATGAATAAAAGAGAGTGGTGATAAAACATGAGCATGGCAATGCACAAAAATGGCATAATGGCAACTAAGGAACTGTCAAAGAAGAAGAAGGAACCAAAAAGAAAGAAAGTTCTCAGAACAGAAACAAAACCACTGAATGGGCAAGTTGCTTGCGCATGCATGAATATATTCGGTGAAAAGCTTCCTTGGACGGGGCTGGGAGCTTGTTGTCATATGAGTCGACCCTGGGAGTTTGCTCCCTCGGGTCCGGGTCGCTATCCAGAACAGCACCCCCTCTTGGCAATCAGATTAAGCATTGCATACGCATGGTAAAATTACACAAGACCTCTACTGATATTGCATAAGCATGGGCAAGCTTGCTCCCCCACTCGTTTCTTCAAAACTGAGCATGTCACCTCCCTTCTTTTGCATTGCATCGCATGCATCATGAATGCAAAATAAACCTCACGCATTAGACTTGCATAAAATTCCCTGCTGGTCTCTCGCGAACAAGAAGAAGAATAAACAGAAAACTCCCTGCGCTTGCTGGAAGTTTGAGCATGTCATGCATACCCCTTTGCATGCACATTGGGTTTTGCATCTATTGTGAATGTAAATCGAGTCTCATGCATACTCCCGTCACGAGTGCTTGTTTGTCATGATTCCATGGTATATGAAATGGTGATTCAGGGAAAAGTTGGATCACGTCCAGCCGAAAGCCGTCACTATGCGTGAGTGAAATACTCCGCCTCGTATCGGAAGTCACTCTCCATAAACATTTCATCAAACACTTGCATTCCATGTGAAAATAGCTTGCAAAGCCATTTCCTACACTTTCTAAGGTTACATGCCTTCCTTGACAAACAAATAATCCATGAATTCAGTTTAGGCGTACTACATATCATGGTCAAAGGACATAATAGTAGGGTTTACTGCAAGTCTGGGGCAAGTCGACTTGCTGTGCCCCTTAAGTAGACTTACCACGCGATTCAGTCGGTCGACTGGTAATTGCGGTTGACCGTACCATGGGTGCGTCGACGCAGGAGGTAGGCTGGGTCGACGCACCCCATTGGCTGCCAACAGGCTCCTCCTTCTTCCTTTCCCCCTAAATTCATACATGTATGTGTGTGCGCTTGCATGGTTCGCCCATTTGCTAAGAAGAAATAAAAGAAAGAACAATCAAAGTGTAATGAAATAGGCAATAAAAGATGGGAGTTTTAACAAATCCCCTAATCCACTTTGCTAAACGCATAGCGCAAATACAAGAAATCTGTTAAAAGAATAAGAAGAATGAAGCTATATTCTCATGCTGAGGGACGAGTCGAACCAACCGACTGGCTGCAGCGAAGGGGTTCGGTCGACTGATCCTTCCTTCGGTCGACCGACCCTTAAGCTGTGTCGAGGCCTCCCCTGTTGGGTCGACGCAGTCCCGTTTCAGTCGACCAAAGCCCAAGAGTCGGTCGACCGAATTGAGGCATGGCCCCTCTCTTTAATTCCTTGCCCGATCCAGGTGGGCTATCTTCAAACAAAAAAAAGAGAAGGGGGGGGGGGAAGTGATCCGGTGGCAATGCACCCTACCGGATCACCAACCCCCCCACTCTTAAACAAAAATAGATGGGGGAGTGATTCAACGGTAATGCACCCCGCCGGATCACAGCCTCTCTCTCATTTTAAAATAAGAAGAAAACAAAAAAAAGCCCAACAACAACAAAAGTGATAAACAAGCAAGCAAAAAATGATAAATGAGTAAATAAATAACGGTCAAAAGAATAAAAAAAATAAAAAAATAATAATCAAAGAAAATTATAATGATAATAATACGTGAACAATAATGCACATGGTTAGATTAAAAAATGCACACATGCATTCAAATAGGATTAAATAACAAAAAAAAGAGCAACAAGCATAATGATGTCCGCTCCGGAGCCCTCACTTCCCCAGATCCGGTGTGAAGGGAATATCATTGACACCCCGGTAAGTCATGCTTGAACCTCGGGGATCACCCCAATATAGCCATGACCTGACATCGCCCCGGGCCAATAGCCCACTAAATCTGACTCGTTTTCACTGGGATCTAATCCCACTCTCTTACCAAATATCAAACTTGTTGTCCACTCGACAAACATTGGCCCGGGTTTTATCTCCATCTTTGTCATGCTTTCAATTCGGACTTCTGTCCGGACATGAAATGGCCAATGAGCAACCAACATGATTTGAATATTTACACCCTACCGCGGGGCATCTCAACGTAGTTCAAGATTTTCATTATCTCATTTCATTAATGCTATTTTTAGGCCATAGGGCCCATTTTATTGGCAATTAATCAAGGGTTTTCCCTCCTTCGGGGGGGATGTAATTAACATCGTGGCCTTAAAGGCACGGCGAGTTTTAGTCCCGACACGACACTCATTATCGTCTGATTAGTCGGACTACGCGCACCTGCGGCTCCAGGCCACCTTGGTCTTTGGAGCACGAATAAATTGTCACTTTGTGACTTGCACGCCCATGCACTAAATAAATAAAATAAACAAATAAATAAACCAAAATTAAAAGTGCGTTCACAATATGACCGTGGCGGAGGCAGAGGCAGCTCAATTGGTGGAAGGTACGGCTATGATTCTTGGTTGCGTGGCTCGAGTTTTATTTGATTATGGTGCTTCTTACCCTTTCATATCTAATAATTTTGTTTGATGTGCTGAGGAGTCCGCTACAGAGACATCTTGTGACCTGGAGGTGGAGTTGCCTACTGGCGATTTCAAGATTACCCCTTATTGTCTGGAGGGGGTTCCAATATTATTGGAAGGGTAGAATTTGTCAACTAGATTATATGCTTTGTGGTTGAGAGACTATGATGTGATTTTGGACATGGATTGGCTTGAGACCTATAGTGCAGTGGTGGATTGCAAAATGAAGAGGGTCTATTTTCAGTTTCCTCGGGGACCCACATTTTATTTTCAAGGTATTCAATCTTCCTCATCCCACTTTCTCATTTTAGCCATTAGAGCCCACAGATTGCTTGATAGTGGATGTCAAGGGTTTCTTGCTTCTGTGGTGATGGTTGATCAGCGGTAGTAGGGTGTGGAGTATATTCTGTTGTGCATGTGTGGTTCATGCATGGTTTTGATGATATCCAACTACGAATCATTATTGTGCATTTGATAATGATCCAACTATGATTCACTATGTGTGTTGCTGATTTTTCATGTTGTTATATTCTTCATGATATGTTCTCTCATAATTAAATTCTTGGATCATGATGAAATCCTTACTCATCTTGAAACTTTGATATTCATAATACTTTGATTCCCCTCATGCTTTCATATTCATAATACTTTGATTCCCCTCATGATGTAAGTATATGAGTATTCTGAAAGTTGACAGATGAGGAAGGTGCGTCGACACATAATGTTTCTCCGCAAGCAGCCTTGGCCAGAAAATGAGAAGGTGTGTCGACCTAATCTTCATGGAGGTCGACCTAACTGGTGATCCTATGCACAAGCAACAACAGTGCAAGCAAAGGGCTTTGGATTTGTTGAAATAAAGAGGCAAGGGCTTGGCCATAAGTTTCTAAGGTCAGAGTGTTCAAAGTGTGTCGACCGACTTCATGAGTGAGTCAACCTATACGCTTATAAGAAGCAGAGCAACAACAGCAAACAACAAGAGTGTGTCGACCCACTTCTTAAGTGCGACAACCTACATGGTTACAAGAAGCAACAGCCAGCAGTGTCAGCTTGCAGTAGCAGCACAAGCAGATATGAAGGGTGAGTCGACGCAGAGGTCCAGTGCGTCAACGTAACAGAAGAAGAGGAGAAGAAGAGAGGATTTATCCTCCAAGCCATATGAAGGTTGTGTCAACACAACGCACTTACAGTGTCGATGCATCATTGAACAAACATTGCATTCCCTTCAAACCGAATGAAGGTTGAGTCGACACAATGAAGATATGGCATCGATGCAACAGTAGCAGCCAGTAGCAATAGCAGTGCAAGCAGCAACCAACAGCCAGTAGTACCAGCAGTGTAAGCAGCAACCAATAGCTTCAGGAGCTTATTACAAGACTGCATCAACATAAGTCTGTCACTACGTCGACACATCTTCAAATCCAGTAACCGTTATACGAGCAACTCACTTCAGCTGCGTCGACACAACTTTCTCAGTGCATCGACACAGGACTAAATCCAGAAGCTGCGTCAGGAGCATCTTACAAGAGTGCATTGACACACCCTTCCAGCTGCGTCGCCGCATATTGGTTTGGCTCACATTCCAGTTCACAGCAGCCAGCGTAGGTTGCGAGGTTCGTCGACACACCCTTCCATCTGCGTTGACGCATAGTTGTTCGGATCGCAGTCCAGCACGAATCAGCCCGAAGTGTGTCGATGCACACCACTAGGTGCGTCGACACACATAAAGTAAATCAACTCATAATGGTACTTTTGCAGACTTCGATCAAGGCCAATTAGTCTGGTGTTTCTTTACTCCAAGTCAATGGCACACGCCTCTAGGACATGCGCCTCAAGGTCTAAAAAAGGCCCTAAGACAAAGATCCTTCCTTTTCATCATAGGATAGTCAGATCGGTTTTGAGAAAAGGACATGTCAAAAAATAGATCTGGAAAAAGGCACTTTCTAGGCTTCTATTCTATAAACATGAACCAATCTGGTGGCATCGTCTAAAAGAACCAATCGTAGAGCAGATCTGGAAAAAGGCACTTTCTAGGTTTCTATTCCATTAACTTGGACCAATCAGGTGGCCGTGTCTGAATGAACCAATCACAAGATAAAATCTGGTAGAAGGGATCTCTCCACATCCCTCTTCTATATAAACGAACTCATTGTCTGAAGAATAGGCCGTTCCTGCCCTTAGCCATTAGAGACGGCCTGAGCTTTTAGAAGAAGATCTGAGAGGAAGAAAAGAAGAGAGTGGAGCAGCCCAGTAGCTGGTCTGAGCCAGTCCAATGCTGAGAAGAAGAAGGAGAGCCCTGAGCCCTTAGAGTGACCAGCTGAGCTTGAGAAGAAAAGGGCAAGACATCCTGAGAATTTGAGAAAAAGAAAAGAGAGGAGACCAGAACTACATCTTTAGATCTGAGCCCAGATTTGCTATATACAGCTTCTAGATTTCGACCTAAAGCTACAGTCTCATTTCTCAATTCCATTTTGTATTTTTCTTTCAGAACTCCGAAGTTATTTTCCGTGTGTAGTGCTGTGTTGACAGCGTTCCTCCGGTACCCTATTTTAGGGACCGGAGTGTGGTTTTGGTTACTACGCAACTGTGAGGAGCTAGTTCCTCATCCAAGCTGTTAGCCAGCGTTTGTGACACTTGGGGGGTTGTCCCGATGTCTCGCTGCACCTTTGTAGCATGTTTTCTTTTGGGGTTTGTCCCCGTGTTTTGTTGTGTTTATGCAGCGTGTTTTTCCTTTGGGGCTCGTCCCCATGTGTTGCTGTGAGTACCAATGTGTTGTGAGGACCATGTCCTCGTGTCAAGTTATGTATCAGCATTTGTTGGGGACTTGTCCCCGTTGCTGCATTTGCAGCGTGGTGAAGCCTCACCGGGTTTGGTGAGGGGTGGACGTAGGTGTTGACACCCATTTTCAGCCAACAAGTTGAGTTATTTCTCTTATTTACCATCCTGATGCTCTGAATTATCTATTGTTTTGGGGTCTTCTTTGACCATATTTTGAGACCATTTCTTGACCATTTCTCTAGCCCATTGAGCTTTGGAGGCCTTTATCTTCGATTCCCCACCTTTCGAGAGCGATTAGGATAGTTTGGGAGGCCGAACGGACGCCCGAGAAATTCCTTCGCACCTCATGGTCGCGTTCATCTAGGTGACTGCATTCATGAGAACGCGATCGCCTAGGAGACCGCATCCTCAATGAAGAGTGTTTTTTTTATTATTTTTATTTATTTTTATTTTCATGACAGCGGTCTCCTAGGAGACCACCTTCATGAAGGTGGTCACCTAGGAGACCGCATTTTGACCATTTTTTAATTATTTTTATTTATCTTTAATATCAATTGACGGTCCTCCTGAGACTGCCACTTTCAAGTAGCGGTCTCCGGAAGACCGTTTCTTCAATTTTTTGCCCGGAAGCCTCCCGATCACCCCCAATCGCCTGGCGGTTACCCATATGACCGTTTCTTCAAATGGCAATCCTTGCATGACCGTTTCTTCAAGTTGCGGCCTTGCGATAGATCGCTATTTCGTTGCAGATTCTGGATGATTTCGAGCTCTGATTTCGTCACCGCAGGACTCTTTGGACTCCTTGTTGACACCACTTTCAAGGGAGATAAGCCTCCACCTCGATTTTCATCAATCCGAGACGCTTACCCTTGCTATTATCTTGAGGTTTATGCATCTAAATCCCCAAAATTGGGTGTTTATCTCAGATTTCGAGCTAGGGTTTCCTACACTTCTATATAAAGTGGCCAGTTCACAGTGCACGAGGAGGGGCTCTTTCTTGGTTCGAGGCGAAGCCATGCCGCATCTCTGACTCGTCTCTTTGACCCCATCCTACAGAGGGAAGTATTGGCTTTAATTTTCACGCTCAAGGGCTCGTTTTCTTCATCTCTTCTCTTAGTTCTCGTCCTCTACTTTTCCAAAATCATCACAATCTGCACTTTTATGCTATGTCTGCATTTTTCTCCATTTTGCATGGCATATTCCCATAGTTGTGCTGTGTGATTTTTCAACCTCTTTGTTTCATTCTCATCACAACACACACGCCTATCATTTGCACCCTTGTAAACTTGGTGATCACGGTGGGACACCTAGTGCCCATCACATTATTCATGCTCTCTTGTAAACTTGGTGTGTGTATGTGCATGTTTAGATAGCTTTTCCTCCATTTTTATGCTATTTTGGGTGTTTTCGGGTCTGTCAGGTGGTAGCGGTCCTCTCCAAGACTGTCATATACAGGTAGCGGCCATCACAGGGTCGCCCCATCGCTCTACTATAGTAGCAGTCTTCCTTGGACCGCTACTTTATAGAAACGGTCATCTTGGGACCTCTACTTGCTTTCTGGTAGGCCTGCGCATAGGCTCACCGGTGGATTATTCTTGGAAGATTTAATGGACCTCCCGGGGTCTGATCGCTCTATTTTTGGTCCCATCTTGTAGCCCTTTATATTATCTTCATTTCCATATATCATTTGCATCCATTAGGTCATGTTTTGATAATTAAATTGTTTCTTCATTTTTGAGTTTTCTGCATAAAGTCTACAGGCATACCGGGATAGACTCACATGTACGTTTTTGGTTGATGATTTAATTGCCTTCCCTGTAGACACCCATTTTTGACCCATAAGTTGAGCCATTTTCTTGTTCTCCTTGTTAAACGCCCCAATTGGTCCTTAATTGGTTGATTTTCTGGTCTATTTGTTAGACATTTCTCCCCATTTTTAGCTTTTGAATTCAACTTTTGTGCCCTGGATATCAGACCGAAGGTTTGGTCAATCCTTCATTAACGCGCTCACCACTGACGGCGTGTTACTAATTATCGCGCTATAGAATAGTACCGCGTTCCAATTCAAACATTGATTGAGCAACCTCTTGCAAGGGCGCAATTCCTTTAAAATTAATTGAGCGACCTTTTGCAAGGGCGCTATTTCTGTAAACTATTGACTGAGTGACCTCTCACAAGGGCGCTTATTCTTTTAGTGGTGTTATCGCGCTCAATGCCTATGGCATGTTCTTAAAGCTTTGACTCTTTGACCACCGGCTTTGACCGATCAATGTGGATCGCGGTATATCGTGGCAGCACGTTCTTTAAGATCGCAGTGCTCATCTTGAGCGCATTGTCAGATGGAAATCCTATCTAGCCGAAACCCTCTCTTTTCGATTTTTAATCCTTATCTGGGTAAGTTTCGGAGCTTGATCCACTCAGGGAAGGTTCCTAATCCTTCTAGGAGTCTTTCCCCCACAATAATCAGCAGGATTAACCGATCTTGGGCCTCCAAATCCTTGGATTTCTGGGAACTCCGACCTAGGGTTTCTAGTCCACCGTTCTTCTATAAATTAGGTCCATGGCCATCGATCTGAAGGGATGCAACTTTGGGATTTTGACCATAGGAGAGAGGGCGAGGCCGTGCTTCATCAAGGAACTCTAATCCCTCGCCCTCCTCTCATCCAATGGAGTATTTAGGGCTTTTGTTTGTTCTCCATTGTTCTTCGTTTCCCCCCTTTTCTTTGTCGCTTTTAATTCACTTTAATTTCTACATATCACTCATCTCCTCTTCAAAGTTTTCTCTTTTTATCAAATACATGCATACACACACACACCAAACCTATCTTTGCCCTCCCATAGGGGTTAAAAACCACCAAAACCCCAAGTGATTTAGCCCTCCTTTTGCATGCTTTTATTGAAAATAGGGATAGATTCTATACATAATCACGTTCTAATGGGTTTTCCTGTTGTTGTTTTCACTATTTTGCAGGCATAAGAAGAAGAATCCGTGAGGCCCTTGCACCTTGGCTGGCCTTGGAGCAAGGAAGGAACGGATCCACACACATCCCACTGTTTCTCTAATAACGCGCCCTGAGTTATTACTACATTCTATAGAACGCGCTCTTTCTGATAGGCGTGTTAATCATTAGACCCTCCTTGGGCCTCCCTTTCAATTTTTGAGGTAAGTAGCGTGTCCCCTTTTGTAGTTCCATATGATTTGGCATGCTATTGGCCTCAGTGGCGATCACAGATTTATTTTCTTTATCATATATCGCATGTGCCCCCCTTGTCATTTTATCACTATTATTTGGGTGTATTTTCCATCATTATTATCATCTTTGGGTGGTACATTTTATGATCTACATTCCTGAGGTCGATTTGTGTGTTTCTTGCTCCCATCTTATTCTCCTTTGTATTGTCTTCATTTCCATATGTCATTTGCATCCATTGTGTCATGTTTGCATAGTTAAATATTGTCTCTATTTTTGGGTTTTATGCATAAAATATGCATGCAAGCCCAGGGGCAGACGCAAAGGTACGTCATTCGTTGATGATTTTACCTATCTTTTAGTGCCTGATTGAGCTTGTTTCTAGTCCTGCATTGTTGTCCTTCGTGTTGTCTTCATTTTCATATAAAATTTGCATTCATTTGATCATGTTTGCATGGTTTAATCTTGCCTTGATTTTTTAATTTTATGCTAGAATTCTGCATGCACTCCGGTGCACATAGGGTCATGCATTGCACTTTGTAGTTGCATTCTTACCTTAGTAAGTGATCCTCTCGTCTCCATATTCCTTGGAGTCGACTAGGTGATCTTATCCGGGACCTCTGTAAGTCCTCGAGAGCCGTGGATTCCCACAGAGGATGTCAAGCCGGTTGTACCTTTCCACCCCTTAGGCTTGCATTTGCATACGTGTGAGGGAGTTAAACCTAGTCAACCCAAAGTTTGGACCTTATTCCCATAGGATACCTATCTTGAGGGAATTATTCTTAATTCAAAATATTAAATGGTCCATTGAAACTCCAAAATAATTTAACGATCATATCAACTTGTTTGACTTTGGTGAGACCCCCTTGCATATTATTGTTATGTGTTCATATTATTTTGCAATCTTTGCATAATCTCCACATTTTGTGTGTTATACCCCCATCATCTAGTTTGTCTCATCTATTTGCATAGTTCTCTCCTCGTGTTACCTTGGTCGCATTTGCATTGCCATAAGTCTGTCCGTCTGTCTGTCTCAGAGCTTGGTAGCGGTCCTCCCAAGGCTGCCCCCTTCTAATAGCGGTCTCCCCGAGACCGCCACTTGCCCTGTGGCCCTCCCTTATTCAACTCTTTGCGCCCTTATTTCCCTAGCTGTATCCACTTGATATCCATGTAGAAAGTTTCCATTTGCCCTCATGGAGTGCCATTTTAATCCCTCGTATCCATCTCCTTCTTCCTCATCCTCCTACTCCCGCGTGGAATCCTCTTCCCACGCCGGCCCATCTTCCCGTGGTCCGTCTGACCCGACCGAGGAACATGCTAATCTTATGGCCCATTTATCAAGTCTTGTTCGCCAAATGGACCCGGTCCAGGCCCAAAAACACATTGCAAGTCACTTTAATGGGCCTTCTTCTTTTAATGGATCTTCTTCTCATTTTAATGGGTCTCATTCTCTCCTAATGGGCCTCCTTTTCTTAATGGGCCCTCTTCTTCTTCCTATGCTGCTGGCCCAATTTCTAATGGCCAATTTTACCTTCATGGGCCCCCTCCTTCGTCTCCTTATGCTGCTAGCGCAATGGGTCTATATGTCCATGTTCCTTCTAGGCCCATGTACCCTTCCACTCCTGGAATGGGCCCATATTCTTCTCAGTCTGGATCCTCTTATCCGGCCCATGTTCCTGGTCTAGATTCACAATCTCTTGCTCAAGCTGGCCCGCATAGTACTCTCGATCTCTCCCTACTCAGGAGATGATTGCTCAAACCAAACGCCAGCTTGATGAGTTGCAACGTCAGATCAATCCTAAACCCTCTTTAAGTGTTCCATTCGCATTTCAAAATCCTCGGCTTGCACATCCTTCCCAAATCCTTGCATATCGCCATTATGGTGGAGTCCGTGACACGTATGTGCACATTAAGGAGTTAGTTTATGAGTCGGCCCAATTTTGACATGACCAGTGCTTGATGGCATATCTATTTAGCCTGTCTTTGGAAGGCCCGACTCGGGATTGGTTCTTCTCCCTCCTGCGAGAGCAAGTTGTGAATTTTCAAGCTGTACAAGATAAGTTCATTCATCAGTATCAAGACTAGGTTTGGCCCAGGTATTTTGTTGTGGATCTGGCCCACGAGATGATGAAGCCCAACAAGGAGTTCTCCACTTTTGTTGACTACTAGCGTCGCCTCGCCGCGCAAGTCCCGGGGCACATTGCAGAGCAGGAGCAGATCAAGATGCTCATCTCCAATGCAATGCCCACGTATCGCTTCATCTTAGCCCTTAATGACATTACCTCCTGGCAATAACCTTTTAGCCGAGCCCGCTTGATGGGAATAAACTCCGAGCATGTACATTTTATTTTTGTATTTATGTCCTTTTATTTATTTTTATATCCTGGGGGAAGTAGATTCGCAATTGTAAGGCTTTATGAGCATATTTGTTCTTCCTTAGGATTGTGTGGGCTTATGTGCAAAATGTAAGTAGGACCTGCTAGGGGGCCCCCACTCCTTCCCTATTGGTCCACCTCATCCATGTGGGACTGGTCAAAGGCCAAGGTGGCATCTAGAAGGTTGACAAGTCAATTGACACATGGGGGAGACAAGTGACTTAAAATGTCAAAGGTAGGCCACCTACCACCCCACCTAGTCAAGGGGGTGCCCCCCTCCTATTTTGTTCCAATTTAATTTTTGTAAAAAGGTCATTAGAACTAATTAGTTCTATACCTTAGATCTGAGGGCATTAGTGGTCATTTTCCATTTATTATATAAGGCTTGTATTTCCCTTTTTCATGAATTAATGAGAAGAAAATTGTTGAATTGCCTTGAGCCAAGCTTGTGCATCCCTTTTTCATGAATCGAAGGTCTACATCACGGGCAATGTCAACTCTCAGGAAAACTTGGTTCTACCCTGAGTTTTCAGATCCAGTGAGCCAGCAGCTTGAAAATTCGATAAAGGCCATCAACGGGAAATTCATCTTTATCTCTTTGCCGCTAGATCGAAGTACTTCGAAAGAGATTTCCAACGGTACCTCTTGTACGTCGATCTGACTTCGGGAGTGACCACAGCAACAGATCTCGTCGGGTCACGCGCTAGAAAATAGAATTGCAGATCCAAGGCCAGCAACTCCAGCGGGTGACGATCGGAGCCGCCCGGCCTCCGGCCTGCGAACCAGCACACCGCCGTCCCAGGGAGTGCCCTCCAGGCGTCCCCACCACAGTGGTACCACCCCGGTCCCACACGGCCCCTCGGACTAGCGCGTGGGTCCCATGGTCGTGAGTACGTGTGCAGTCAAAGCAACACAAGAAGCGACCCGTCAACCCGAAACCGCTACTCCCGGGTCCCATTGTGTCGCCCGTTACCTCCCTGCGTGGAGTGGGCAGCAATTTGTCTTGCTGTAATTGTTGTGTATTTATTGTTCTGGGAGTATGAGATCGGCCGGGAAGTCGTCCCCACGCCAGGCGCGTGGAGGTATCGTGTTCGCTCCTTACTCGGCATTTTGCTTTATTCGTATATGCTTTATATGTCGCTACTAGAGAGCATGCTAGGATCGTAGCCCGCTTTACTTTTATATCATCGCTGCTGCGAGAGAGAGAGAGAGATACCGTCCCGTGACCCGATCCGGGCACGAAATTGTGAGTTGACCACCCTAGCTCTTGCCGGTTTCTCAACCGCGCATGTCCGACGCTTCCCTTGATAAGGGACGATCGCGAGCTTACTTAGAGTCCGAGGATCACATATCCATTTGGAGTCGAGTCGCGTGTCCATCCCGCATCACCGCTTCATTCATCAAGAACTCTAAGATTCCCTTGACCCCGAGTCTCCTTCACCTTCTACGCCCACATACGCCTCCTATCTACCATCTCCCATGAGTCATCCCTCCATGAGCCAGCCTTCTACCACATATCCTTCCATGAGTCAACCTTCCGCTCCTACATCCCCGTACACTCCCAACTATCAACCCTCCATGAGTCAACCTCTCGCCATCCATGGTAAGCCTTCCGCCACTGCATACCCGCCTGTGTCTCCGCCCCCAGTCAAGGAAACACCACACCCCGTGATGGGAATCAACACCAGGCACAAACATTTTCTTTTTGCTTTTGTATCCTCTTGTTTGCATGTATATCCTGGGGTTAATTGGGTTGCAAATGTCTGGCAAGTATAAGCCAATGGGTTACTTAGGCTAGGTCAACAGGTTTCTTTGTAAAAAGGGCCGCGTAGGCCCGGCGGGACCCCCACCCCCTTTCCCATTGGTCCACCTAGGCTATAGGGCCCATGTGGGGCTGGTCCATGGTCCACCTTGGACTTGGACCATGGAGAGGAGGGAAGAATTCAAAATCTCTCCCCATTTGTCAAAGGGGCGTCCCTCCCTTGTCCCCTAGTGGGATTATATTAGTCACCATTGTCCCCCATTTCCCCATTATACCCCCTTGACCAAGGGTATTTTAGGTCAATTGGCTAGGTCTAAGGGTTTGAATATATAATGTGTCTTGTTGTATTTGGATGAAATTAATGAAGAAAATTATGTTGAAGTGATTTGGGCGCACCCTCCCTCTCTCTCTCTTGTTCTTGGTGTTCTTCATCTTCTTCCCCCTCTCTTCTTCAGATCTAGATCTAAATCCTCCAGATTTCTCAAATTTCTTCCTCTTCCCCTCTTCCTCTACTTGATGTGATCGATCACCGCCGCCATCGCAGCCGTTCGTGCCGCCGTCGAGCCACCACAAGCCGGCTTCCTCCAGCTGCCCCGAAATTCGGAGCTGCTGGACAGCAGCTCGGTAAAAGGGCTGGTACGGGAGATCCAACTGTTGGATCGTGATGAAATTTTGATAGTAGGTTCCCCCCATCTTCAGTCATTCCCAGTGTAATTTTCACGCCGATCTAAGCCCGTTTGCCCTCTTCCCAACCTTTTATTTTCCCCCTCACAGTCTGCCTGTGTGTAGATCTGCGAGATAGATCATGGTAGCCGAATTTTCTCATCCCTCAAACGTTGTCAGAAAATTACAAAAAAACTATGTGCGTCACCGTAACCCTCCCCTCTATCCACCATAAAAATCCCAAGTCCTAATTCGTTCATTTGATCCTTGGTCAAACCCTGTGAATAGGCAGATCTCATTTTGTCCTGCCTATTCTGAGTTTTGGGTCAGGGAAATTAGTCAACTAGCAGTCATTTTCATTTCCAATCCAGCCATTGGATGGATCTGAAATTTTATTATGTCTTAGGATTTTGAGTCCTTTTTCCAACGGTACCCATTGCGTCTCGATCTGACATCAGATCTGGATGTACTAGCCATTTTTGTGGAGGCACGCGATTCTGCTCCGAGCCAGGCCAGAAAGAGGAGCTGCCGGATAAATCCCAAAGAATTACGTCAGGGATGCCTCAGCGATCGCCGCTCCCAAGGGTTGACCCGGGGCCCTCTGCCACCGTCCCAGTGAACCACTGCCTTCAGGAGACACCCAGAGATCGACGTCCCTTTGGACGCCCGTGCTTGCAGTCCTGTCGGACAGAATTGGCAGCCTCGGTGCGGCAACCCGCAACCGCCCGGCACGCCGCCAACACGCTGCCCGTCAACCCTGGAACGGCGCTCTCGGACCGCTGTTGTGGCCTTTTACCTCCCTGCGTGGAGTGGGCCTTATTTGTCTTGCTGTAATTAATTTACCTTTTGTACCGGGAGTGACGGTTCTCGGCTGGGAAGTCTTCCCCACGCCCCGAGCGTGGAGGTACACTCGCCACCCACTTGTCTTACTTGTTTAGCTAGTATAGATTCTACTACCGCTGCATGTGAGTAGGTTATTTTCTAGCTAGTTCATAATTATTCACCGTTGTGAGTTGTGAGAGCGAAACTCGTCCCGTGACTCATTCCGAGCACGAGAGTGAGCTGACCACCCGAGACTCAAAGTTGGTTTCTCAACCGTGCAGATCGTCACGTTTTCCTCGCCGGGGACGACTGTGAGTTAGCGCTTCTTTTTTGGGGCAGGATCGCCTCTTTTGGAGCTTGTTCGGTGCCCCGTTGTAGTGTTGTTGCTGGTTACATCGTCTTATTAGTCGTGTCGTCTTATAGAGTCCAAGGTCACAACCAGTCAGAGTCGAGTCCCGTAGTCATCCCGCATCAAATTGGTATCAGAGCCGGTTTGAGTTTAGGGTAGTCCATCATAGCATGGTTTAAGTCTTATTGGGATCCCGAACGGTATATTAAAAGGTGATCCCGAACGGTAGGCTATGCCTATTGGGAAAGGGGCACACTTGCGTGAGCGCGATCTTTGGATCAAACCTCCGCCTTGTACTGGATACTGGTTGAGTCTAGGTTCGTAGTCGCGTCTGCATTCCAAATTTGCATCGAGGTTTTAGGGTCGTGTCTAGTCCATTAGGGAGTTAGTTATCTTGTCCCGAATGTCGGCATGTCTAACCCACCCATAATTTCCCCCATTTCCCCATGGGTACCCAGTACCATCACCCTGACACTATGGGTGAACCCCGAGGTGCCACCCAGGGATACCGATCTCTAGATGACTAGTTCGCTCTATTCAAGGAGCGCATGGATAGGCTCGACCAAACTGATAGGGACAATACCGACCGCTTGGTGGGCCGTTTCAAGACCATGGAGGACCGTGCCGAGACTTTCAACTGATCTGTCCAAGATCTCGTCGGAAAACTAGAGAGTGTAGGAAGAATCCCCCGCCAGGAGCTTCCCGGAGCTGTTCTGGCCCCTCAGCTGCCTGCTGCCCGGACCGCCCTTCTGGCAATATATAGCCAGCCCGCTCATGTAGCCACCTATGGTGGGAGTAGCCACTTCCCCGATTAGTGCCCTTCACATTCCCCTACCTCAGAGGACACACATACCGAGGATACCCCACCCGGACTAACGCTAGTGAGTTATAAAGCTGACCAAGAGTTGGCCGAGGAGTACCTCGCTGAGGTTGTGGGGCTAGAGAGCGATCCCAAAGAGTGCCTAGTGGGCCAGGGTGAGGCGCCAGCCAACGACTCCATCTTGTTAGTCACTCCAACCCCACCGGTCATCCCAGAGCTGTTTGTCCCACCCACTTTGTCCTCAGTGGATGTGTCATCCGCCGACCCTATACAGTCAACAGTCCCACTTTTACCCGTCTCTCCTACGGTAGCGCAGCCGCTAGTGACTACCGTACCACTGTCAACACCCTATGTTGACGCGGTATGGTTTGATTTTTTCCACGCGTACGAGAGACAATGTCCGGACTTCCCATTTTTCATGCTCCACACCAAACGTCCGGATGACTTTCCCATAACCCACCTCTTGTCCTCACACATTTCTGTACCCGAGGATGAGTCTTCTCCAACCGGACATGGTTGACGAGAGTGGAGACTCACGGCCTCAAGTTGTGGGTTAGCTTATCTTTACACTTGGTACATGTAGACGGTGTCCGTCATTCTTACTTGGTCTTCCTCAGTGTGTCTCGCGTGTTTGTCGTCAGTCTTAGGAAGTTATTAGGTTGTGTCTCTCTCTGTCTGTCCTCATTCCATAGTCTATGAGTCTCCGTCTATCCTCATTCCATCGTCTATGAGTCTATTTTGCTTTATTTATACAGTTTGTTTGTCGAGCATATAGGAGTTGCATAGTCGTCGTAAAATGCTAGCAATACACGATGCAATAAGTTACTTCGTGTTCAAGGCACCACCGTGAGTTCTGAGAGGATGATTATGTCATGATCAGGGTAAGACCTGAACGGTTTCCCTCGGGAGCCGTGAAGAAGTTGCATGCTCGCGGTGCCGGTCCCTTTCGAGTAGTGAGGCGAGTCGGATCAAATACATATGTTGTGGACTTGCCAGAGGATTATGGGATCAGCTCCACTTTCAACATTTCGGATCTAGTCGCTTATAGGGACCCAGCGATGATACCCAGTGAGCCCTTTTAAGACGTCTCCACCATTGTGAGTGACACCACCTAGAGTGTCCACCTCTAGCCTTGTTACCTCAGCAGCGAGAGCAGATAGGATGTATATTGGATGAGAAGGTAATGACTACTCGAGGCGGAGTGTACCAGCGCTATTTGGTGCATTGGAGGGGACGGCCCGCGTTCGATGACACTTGGATCACCTGGGACGAGCTACATATGATAGGTCTAGATCTGCTGGATCAATACCCGAGCGACCCGGACCCTTACTCGACGGGGTCGAGTTCTTCCCACCCGGGGAGAATTGATGGGAATCAACACCGGGCATGAACATTTTATTTTTGCATTTGTATACTTTTGTTTGCATGCATATCCTGGGGTTAAATGGGTTGCAAATGTATGGCAAGTATAAGCCAATAGGTTACTTAGGCTAAGTCAATGGGTTTCTTTACAAAAAGGGCCGCGTAGGCCTGGTGGGACCCCCACCTCCTTTCTCATTGGTCCACCTAAGCTATAGGGCCCATGTGAGGCTGGTCCATGGTCCACCTTGGACTTGGACCAAGGAGAGGAGGGAAGAATTCAAAATCTCTCCTCATTTGTCAAAGGGGCGCCCCCTCCCTTGTCCCCTAGTGGGATTATATTAATCACACTTGTCCCCCATTTCCCCATTATACCCCCTTGACCAATGGTATTCTAGGTCATTTGTCTAGGTCTAAGGGTTTGAATATATAATGTGTCTTGTTGTATTTGGATGAAATTAATGAAGAAAATTATGTTGAAGTGATTTGGGTGCACCCCCCCTCTCTCTCTTGTTCTTGGTGTTCTTCATCTTCTTCTCCCTTTCTTCTTCAGATCTAGATCTAAATCCTCCAGATTTCTCAAATTTCATCCTCTTCCCCTCTTCCTCTACTTGCTGTGATCGATCACCGCCGCCGCCGTTCGTGCCACCGTCGAGCCACCACAAGCCGGCTTGCTCCTGCTGCCCCAAAATTCGGAGCTGCTGGATAGTAGCTTAGTAAAAGGACTCGTACGAGAGATCCAACCGTTAGCTCATGATGAAATTTTGAGGGTAGGTTCCTCCCATCGTTAGTCAATCCCAGTTTAATTTTCACGCCGATCTGAGCCCGTTTGCCCCCCTTCCCAGCCTTTTATTTCCCCCCCTCACAGTCTGCCTGTGTGCAGATCTGTGAGATAGATCCTGGTAGCCGAATTTTCTCACCCCTCAAACGTTGTCAGAAAATTACAAAAAACTATGTGCGTCACCGTCACCGTCACCGTCACCCTCCCCTCTATCCACCAGAAAAATCCCAAGTCCTAATTTGTTCATTTGATCCTCGGTCAAACCCTGTGAACAGGTAGATCTTATTCTGTCCTACCTATTCTGAGTTTCGGGTCAGGGAAATCAGTCAACTAGCAATCATTTTCATTTCCAATCCAGTCGTTGGATGGATTTGAAATTCCAATATGTCGTATGATTTTGAGTCCTCTTTCCAACGGTATCCATTGTGTCTCGATCCGACATCGGATCTGGGCGTACCGGCCATTTTTATGGAGGCGTGTGATTCTGCTCCGAGCCAGGCCAGAAAGAGGAGCTGTCGGATAAATCCGAAAGAATTACGCCGGGGCTGCCTCAGTGATCGCCGCTCCCGGGGGTCGACCCGGGGCCCTCTTCCACCCTTCCAGTGAACCACCGCCTTCAGGAGATGCCCGAAGATCGACGTCCCTTTGGATGCTCGTGCTTGCTATCCTGCCGGATAGAATTGGCAGCCTCGGAGCCGCAACCCGGAACCGCCCAGCACGCCGCCAACACACTGCCCGTCAACCCCGGAACGGCGCTTCCGGACCGCTGTTGTGGACTTTTACCTCCCTGCGTGGAGTGGGCCTTATTTGTCTTGCTGTAATTAATTTACCTTTTGTACCGGAGTGACGGTTCTCGGCCGGGAAGTCTTCCCCATGCCCCGAGCGTGGAGGTACACTCGTCACCCACTTGTCTTACTTGCTTAGCTAGAATAGATTCTACTGTCGCTGCATGTAAGTAGGTTATTTTCCAGCTAGTTCATAATTATTCACCGCTCTGAGTTGTGAGAGCGAAACCTATCATGTGACTCATTCCGAGCACGAGAGTGAGCTGACCACCCGAGACTCAAAGCCAGTTTCCTAACCATGTAGATCGTCACGTTTCCCTCACTGGGGACGACTGTGAGTTAGCGCTTCTTGTTTGGGGCATGATCGCCTCCTTTGGAGCTCATTCGGTGCCACGTTGTAGTGTTGTTGCTGGTCGTGTCATCTTATTAGTCGTGTCATCCTATAGAGTCCAAGGTCGCAACCAGTCCGAGTCGAGTCCCGTAGTCGTCCCGCATCACCCCGAGCAAGTGGATGTCATCCACTACATACCTTCCCACTCCACTCCACATGTGTCTTCGCCTAGTCCTTCCACTAGTCATGCACCATTGCCTACGCAACCTCCACTTCCGTCTCCGCAACCCTCTTCTCCATGACCTACCCCTCGGCATCCACTTTGCCTGAAGCAGGCTCATTACTCTCCGTTTCCATAGTGTGTTATGGATATTTTCCGGGCTTTGATGGCCACTCATGCGTTGTGGCTCCCTCCGGTTGTGGCTTGCCGACCCGCGGTGGGGAATATGCTTCAGTTCTGTGATTATCACCGCCAGCAAGGGCATTTGGTCGAGGATTGCCTCGAGTTCCGAGAGTACATTTATGACTTGGAAGGCAAAAAGAGATTTGATTGGTCCGCCATTCACAAAGTTGTTCTACATCTCCGCAACAAGCAACAGCAGCAGCAAGAGCCGCCCAAGCAGCTGTCTCTCTCACTACAAGACCAGGGGCACCCCTGTGATTCTTCATCTAGCATTGCACCAGCTCCATCATCTCCATCTCCATCTCCACCTACTCTATTACCTCCGCCATCTCCTCCGCCATCTCCATAACCTCCACAAACCCAAGCCTCTGCCTCGGCTAGTGCCTCCACTTCTTCTACTCCCGTTACCACCCTCGTTTCTGCTCCCGACGTCGCCCGACGCATCGTGTCGATGCGTCGACGGTGGGCGCCATGCTACTCCTCTTCATCTTCTCCATCACCCACACTACCTCCACTACCCTCATCACCTGCTTCGCCATCTTCACCACCCCCACCATCGTCTAACCGTTCATCACCGCCACCTTCTTCCTTACGTTCTCCATCCCCGACACCGACCCCATTACCCCCATCATCTCTACCATCTTCGCCTCCTCCACCATCACCCTCGCCTGAGCAAACCACGCCTTTGCCTTCGCCTTTACCCCCTCCTACACCTCCACCTTCACCTTTGCCTTCACTCTAGCCCATCACTATCGTATTGCCTTTGCCATAACTCGACATGCCCGCCATGGAAACCTCCACGCCATCTGAGCCTATTCCTTTTACCTCCATTTCTTCTCCATCCATTTCCACCCCACGGAGCGAGTGCGCACTGCCTTTGGTGCCCCTTGGGTCTGGTCCCCAGGGAGATAATGAGCCAAGTCAGGACGATTCAGTGCCAATGGTGCGTTTCAAGCTTCAAAACTTTATCTGTCGGATGTCGGTCCGTGTCCTGGTCTCTTGCCATTTCGGGGATGATGTGCCTATTCTTCCGAAGGTGGTTGCCAAGAAGAACTCTCTTACATTAGTGTCAGTATCCTCTAGAGCGAGAACAGTGGCAATCGCATTGATCGCCAACAGGTTCACCATGGATGCTTTTATCACTTCTCGCACTGTTGCCATTCAGATGACTGGTTAAGAGGGGTTCTCCACCCGAATCGTGCTGACACGTGCGACTGCCAGAGATGTTGTAGATTCTATATTCAAGGGGCACTTAGCCGTATCCTCAGCACTTTCGAAGGACATTTTGCATATTTTATGTAATCTCCCTCAGTTTTTCAAGCCGGCCGTGTCAGCGCCATGCATTACTCTCCCGGAGTTTCATCTTGTTCTTTTATCAAGAGAGTTGTGCTTCAAGGTTGATTGCCGAGGGGAGTTGCCGAACCTCATGTTGCTTGTGCCAACTAACAAAACTCTGTGGTTTCATGATGTTCATCTCAAGGAGTTCCTTGTTCAAGAATGTCCACATGATGTTAGCACTGTGTGTCTAGGGGCAACTGCCGCAGCCAAGCTGCATGTTCATAATCGAGCCAGGCCATGCGCCAGGTGGGCCCACTATTTGAGAAGATATTGCAAGACAAGGTGCCCGAAGGTCCGAATCCAAGCCAGGCGGGTCCATGTTCTAGAGGTTTCTGTCAAGAAGAGGCGACGGCACAAGTATAAGAGCAACTGGTTGTGCATTCAGGGGTCCACTTCTTCTTCCCCTTCTTTCCAATCATCCTTTCTTCTACTTGGCTCCTATCCTTGGGTGGTGTACTTTCCTCCTTTTATTTGAGTTTCTATAATTTTCTCCTCTTTTCTTGGGTCCATGAACCCTCGCACCTCTCCTTTTCATCTGGATCCTCCGAATTTTCCTTATTCCTTCGATTTTAGGCCTTGGCCTATGCCCTCCTTTCACTCCAATTTTGGGACGTCTTCTGATTCTCCTCTGAAACTTTCAGATTCTATCTCTTATTCTTCTCCGACCTTGTCGGATGGCCGTTATTCTCCTTCTCCGACCTTGCTGGATGACCGTTATTATCATTCTCCGACCCTGTCGGATGTCCACTATTCTCTTTCTCTGACCTTGTCGGATGATTACCATGTTGCATCCCTATGGTTTTGATGATGTCTCACACTATAAATCAATCTTCTATCTCTAGATTTATGCTGTTTCATCATGTGAGTGAGTACAGTTCATATGGTTGTCAGATAAGCATGCTATCTTGATTCTGTCTACACTCTGCTTAGTTAGTATTGACAGCAGTGGGTCGACCCACCCTTGCTGATGCGTCAACTCATCTGTACATTGGCATAACTTCTTCAAGTCTGTACATCGGGCACCTTCTAACTGAAGTCTACACACTGATCCTAATACTCTAAGTCTGTACACTGCCCGACCAGTTAAGTCTGCACATTGCCAAAGTCAGTTCAGCTCAACCCTATACATCCTTCCAAGCTTCAACTCTATACACTGGAGTGTCAAGCTTAATGTCTATACACTGGTTACTGCATTCTCATGAAGTCTACACATCCGATAGTGTAAGTCTATACATCGCCCAGTGTCATGCTTGCATAGTCTGTACAACGCCTGCTTCACACACCCAAGTCTACACATTGCATGTCAGCAGGCTAGCACACACTAAAGTTCATACATTGCACAATGTCTGAACATTGGTTCAGAGATAGCTTCAGCCAAGTCTATACATCGACTGGCAGTCTCATGCTAAGTATATACACTCCTTGAGTCCAAGTCTGTACAGCGTCCGTTATCTAGAATTCTTGAAGTCTGTACATCGGACTGCTTCTTTTGAAGTCTACACATTGGCTCGTTCACTTCTGCAAAGCATGTACATTAGACTGTGGCAAAGTCTATACATCGCTTAGTCTGCACATTGCCTTCAGCCCAAGCGTTCAAAGCCAAGTCTATACAACGCCAAGTCAATACATTGAATAGTTCTCCAAGTCTATACACTGGACTTCATTTCTCTAAGTCTATACACTGGACTGTGTTTCACCAAGTCTGTACATTCGATATCTTTTCCTACGCTTGGCCAAGTCCATACACTCATACATTTCCCTACGCTTTCTTGGACAAGTCTTTACATCACTAAGTGTGTACATTGCATTCTGCTCAAACGTTCAAAGCCTCAAAGTCTGTACAGCGTGAAGTCTATACATTGAACTGCTCTTCAAAGTCTGTACAGCGTCCGTCTCAGCCAGCGTCTCATGCTGCGTCTTAGGCAAGTCTGTACATCGGCTTCATTCGCTCAAGTCCATACATCCACAGTGGTTCATCAAGTCTATACATTCACTAGTGGTTCTTCCATGTCTGTACAACGCTGAAGCCTTCACAAGTCCATACACTGCTTGAGCTTCACCAAGTCTGTACATCGCTTCAAGCGATTCAAGTCTATACAGCCTACCTTTACATTCAGAGTCTGTACATCGGTTCAACAGCCGATCGTTTCATTCAGAACTTTGCAAGTCTGTACAGCCGAGCGTCTAATGCATCGTCTCGCCCTGGCATAGTCTATACAATGGCTCAAGCATGTCGAAGTCTATGCATCACCGTTGGGGTTCAAGTCAATACATTGCTCACCGTCTTCTTAAGAGTCTTACACTATCTAGTCTGTACATTGCGTACAGTACATCACTTCCTCAAAGTCTGAACACTGGCCTCTTGCTTCAAGTCTACACATTGGGTTGTCCGACCACAACCCTATACATTCTGTTGTTATAACTTGAGTCTTCAATGCTCACAGCACACTCGTTCCAAGCCTGTACACTGGTTAGGCTTCGTGAAGTCTACACAGTGGCTGAGCTTTGTAAAGTGTACACATTAGTAAGGCTCGTGCGCATTGTTCATAAGTCTATACACTGCCATTCGTTTGCATTGTTCATATGTCTATACACTGCCTTCACATGCGCTTTATTCATTAAGTCTGTACACTCTCTCACGTTGTACACACTTAATCAGTTGATGTTTCTGAAGTATATACATTCGTGTTTATAGCCTGAACTAACTAAGTATATACATTCCATTTGTCTGTCTGCAGGCGATTCAGGCTGATGATTGGGCACGTGAACCGAGGTTGGCACCTGGCACGTGATCCAAGACAACAGGCGCATGACACGTGTATGGCAAACTAGTTAGGATGCTGCCATGTGGTCAAAATTCAAATGATCTGGCAAAAAGTGCATGGGCGGGAACCTGGCAGCCACACACCAATATCTGCTATAAATATAGAGCTTCATCCTTCAGTAGAAGCCTGATCGTGAAAAGAAAAAGCAGAAGCCATTGGTGTGAGTTTGCACGATCCAGAAAAGAAAAAGAGCAGAGAGTTCCAGATCCGAGAGGAGTTTGTTCGAGAGGGAGAGTAGTGTCTGTGGTTTGATGAATTGCTTCATGTGAAGCTACATTTGTATTGGTTTCAGAACCGACTGCTTCTTCATTGGTTTTTGTTTCTACTTTGTTTTCGTTTCATTTTGTTCATCCTTTTGATTTGAATTGGTTCCCCTCCGGTGTGTGGAGGAAGGGAGTATTACTCCAGTTTCCCTCTGGGTTGCAGAGGAAGAGAGATCGGTGATCTCTGGTGTTTCTAGTGACAGGCTGTCATTAGCAGTTTCCCTCCGGTGTGTGGAGGAAGGGAGAGGATTCTCCGGTTGTGTTCTAGCTGGTAGCTAGAACAGGTTTCAAGTTCTGTGGGTAGCAGAGCTTGGTTGAGGGATTTGTTTCCCTTGGTTGTTCAAGCTGTGTGGCAGCATGTTGTTCGCAGACTGAGTCTGCAGTGATCTAGCATTGTCTAGTGGAATCCTCATTCTTGTTGGAGTGAGAGGTGGATATAGATTGCGGACTCCAATCGAACCAGCTAAAAACCGAGTGCCTCCTCTATGGTTTGCTGTTGTTATCTGCGCTCTCCATCTGCTTGTCTCTTTGCTTCCATGTGATCAGCTCCTCACTCTCATTTACTTATACTGCCTTGCTTGGTAACTGTATTTGCATTTCTCTGTGTGCGGGTTAAGGAGGGGCGTTAGCATAGAATTTATTTTCCGCCTAAGTTTCTACAAATTGGGAGTGATCTATTCATCCCCCCCTTCAATATCACTCTTGCTGCGCTAACACTTGGTATCAGAGCAGGTTAACGCCATGTGGACGAACGGTCAAGAAAATACTGGTGGTCCTAGAACCTTCATGGCCGAAGGTCAATCCATTAGTCGTCCTCCGTATTTTGATGGTAGTAACTATCTATTTTGGAAGAACAGGATGGAAGTGTTCATCAGAGCTCAGAGCCATAAACTATGGAGAGTAATTACTGTTGGGCCATATGATCTGCCATCAAACGAGGATGCTTGGACAGATGACCATGTCAAGCTCTCTTCACTCAACTGGACGGCGCTGAACATCATCCAGTGTGCTGTTCATCCAGAGGAATATGCCCGTATATCTGCATACAGAACTGCCAAGCGAATGTGGGATGAGCTGCAATTGATCTATGAAGGTATAGCTCAAGTGAAAGCCTCGAAGGTAAACCTCTACACTTCTAAGTATGAAATGTTTAAGATGAATGCAGATGAGAATATAACCGAAATGTATGCCAGGTTGTCCTTGATCACTAACACACTTAAAGGGCTAGGGAAGGATCTTGCTGAGGTAGATATAGTCAGGAAAATCCTTAGATCTTTATCCCCGGCATGGCACACTAACGCCATAGTTATTGAGGAGTCAAAAGATCTGACTACCTTGACTGTGAATGAGCTCATAGGATCTCTTATGACCTATGAGATGAATTTCAAAGGAGGTGGAGAAGGAAGTGAGAGGAAGGGTAAGAATGTGGCTCTAAGGGCATCCCGCAACAAGGGTAGCAACAGCGGGAGCAGCAGCAGTAGCCCCGAGTCTGAGTCCGAGCTTGAAGGTCTTTCAAATCTCGACCAGGAGGAGCAGGCAATGCTCACTAGACAGTTCAGAAAATTTTTGAAGAAAAAGGGAAAGACCTTTAGGAAGAAGAAGCCACACTCTTTCAACAAGGGTGCTGAATTTACTAATTACAGGGATAGAAATCCTAAGAGACTGACTTGTTTTAATTGTAACAAACAGGGACATATGAAAGGCGAATGCCCAGACCTCCAGAAGAAGGGTCCCTATCTTCAGAAGAAAAACATAAAGGTGCAGAAGAAGAAGAAGCCACAGGCGATGGTCTGCACATGGAGCGAGGAAGAAGAAGACCCCGAAGACGCTTCCTCAGAAGAATATGAAGATGGAATTTGCCTTATGGCAAACAGTGAAGAGGAGGTAATAAACGTTTTTGAAAATTTCTCAATTGATGACTGGGAGGATGCTTATGGTGACTTGCTAGATAAATTTAATTCTCTTAGCAAAGAGCACAGAGTTCTGAAAAGAAAATTTAACACAAATGTTGAAAAACAAACTCTGGTTTGTGAGGAAAATGAGAAGCTAAAAGAACAACTAGAAGAAATGACCTCACTAAGGAAAGAGAATGATAAGCTCAAGGGAGAAATTCAAGAAAGTCAAAAACAGCTCAATGAATTCAAAACTAAAACTGAAGAAAGCATGAATGAAATTAGAATGAACTCAGAGAAATATGAAGCTGTGAAGAAGGTAAATGCTGAACTCCTAAAAAATTCTGAGTTCCTTCAAAAGGAGCTGGAAGACAAACAGAAAGTCTTAGAAAAGTTTGTCCAATGAAAGACTAGTTTAGATGCTATACTAGGGACTAGGGTCAATTTCAATAAGGAGGGTCTAGGCTATGACCCAACCAACAAGAGACCCTTGCAGTTCAAGACCATCACCTTCTGCCCAGAGAAGGGAAAAGAGAAGCTGGACACACCATCCAGCTCAAACAGCTCTAAGGGAAATCAAAGTCCTAAAGAAAACACAAAAACCAGTACTGGACAATCATTTAAGATGGGAATGAATTTTATGAAGAATAACACTAAGCCCACTCACCAGAACACAAATGGTAGATGGACCAAGAAAGTGAATCAGAATAAGAGCTGGAATTACAACAATCAGATGGGTCCAAACAGGACCTACTGGAGAAATAACTTTCATAGTCAAAAATATGTTAATCAACAAGCTTACCGAAAATTTCATAGGAATAGGAAGACTAATGAATGGAATAGAACTCACTTCTCCAGTGCAGCTGGATTCAACTTTAATAAACCAGAAAGGAAGGTGCCAGAGAAAACCATGCTGAAGCAAATCTGGATACCTAAACACTTGATCAGAGATTTGAACAATGTCCTTGGACCCAACTCATCTTGGGTTCCAAATCACTCTGCTTGATGTATTTGTGTAGGTCGACCTGGCAGCTGAAGACAACAAGTTGTACCTCGACAGTGGCTACTCCAGGCATATGACAGGAGACCGATCCAAGTTTAGCAAGATAGAGATGAAACCAGGGGGTCTGGTCAAGTTTGGAGGAAAGAACAAAGGTAAAATAATTGGAGTTGGTACAGTAGGTAAGTCTTCCACAAACTCCATTGAAAAAGTCTTACTTGTGGAAGGGCTTCAACACAACCTGATTAGCATAAGTCAGTTATGTGACAGGGGTCACAGGGTTGTATTTGATGATAGTTCATGCAAAATCCTTGAAACAAATTCTGATGTGGTTAAATTTGTAGCCAACAGGATTAATAATGTTTACATTGTAGACTTAGATGAGGAATCTGAATCTACTATTTGTTTATCTGCCAACTCTGAAAATGATGCTTTTGAATGGCATAGACGTCTAGGTCATGCTAGTTTTTCAACTTTAAATAAATTGCTCAAGCATGATTTAGTTAGAGGCATGCCTAGAATTAAATTCAACTCGATATCAAAAGCATGTGATGCCTGTGCTCTAGGCAAACAGACCAGAAATTCCTTTAAATTAAGATCTGAGCCATTGTCTTCTAGACCAATGGAACTTCTTCATATGGATCTTTTCGGTCCCACTAGAACTCAGAGTCTTAATGGAAACAGGTTTGGCTATGTCATCATAGATGACTTCTCTAGATATTCATGGATATTTTTCTTAACAAATAAGAGTGATGCATTTCAAAAGTTTAATCTGTTTTTCAATAAGGTCAAACAAGAAGGGAAATACAAGGTCTGTTCTATTCAATCTGACCATGGAGGTGAGTTTGAAAACTCCATGTTTACTGATCTTTGTGAAAAAGAGGACTAACTCACAGGTTTTCTTCTCCCAGGACACCTGAACAGAATGGATTGTGGAGAGAAGAAATAGAACTGTGGTGGAGATGGCCCGAACCATGTTGATTGAAAGTAAATTACCTAGAAGGTTTTGGGCAGAAGCGGCCAATACAGCAACCTACATAATCAACAGGGCCATGGTAAGACCCATACACAAGAAAACACCCTATGAGCTTCTAAAAGGTAAGAAACCAAACTTGTTTCATTTCAGAATTTTTGGAGCAAAATATTTTATTCATAACAATGATAAGAAAGATTTAGACAAGTTTGAAGCCAAAAGTTCACCTGGAATATTCTTGGGTTACTCTGAAGTGTCAAGGGCATATAGGGTATTTAACATATCAGATCAAAAAGTGGAAGAGTCTCCACACATCCTTTTTAGTGAAAAGAAAGATGTTTCTAATGTTGAAAATCTTGACAGGGATTCCAATCATGGTGGGGATTTTCTAGAAGACCAACAGGAAGAAGAGAAGACTCAGCCGAGTGGAGAAACAAATTCCCCAAATCAGGAAGGTCCAAGAGAAACAGGTGAGTCTTCAACAAATATCAGATTTCTTAAAAATCATCTATTAATAATGTCATAGGCTAGCATGAAGATCCTCTTCGGACTAGGTCTCATTTTAGAAATGTGAATAATGATGACTTAATTGCTTTAGTCTCACAAATTGAACCCAAATCAGTAGAAGAGGCTTTAGCTGATCAAGCTTGGGTCAATGCTATGTGTGAGGAATTAGGTCAGTTTGAAAGGAATAATGTCTGGGAGCTTGTCCCAAGATCTGATGGTATCAATATCATAGGAACCAAGTGGGTGTTCAAAAATAAGATGAATGAAGATGGAATCATCTCTAGGAATAAGGCCAGATTAGTAGCCAAAGGCTACTGTCAGGAATTCGGTGTAGACTTTGATGAATCCTATGCACCTGTTGCTAGGATGGAAGCTATAAGATTGTTGCTTGCCTTTGCTTGCTCAAAGAATATAAAACTCCAACAAATGGATGTCAAAAGTGCCTTTTTAAATGGAGTCATTAATGAAGAAGTTTTTGTTGAACAACCTCCTGGATTTCAATACTCTCCTCAACCTAACCAAGTTTTCAGGTTAAACAAAGCCTTGTATGGTCTAAAGCAGGCTCCAAGAGCTTGGTATGAAAGATTGTCTGAATTTCTGATCAGCAAAGGCTACAAAAGAGGTAAAGTTGATCAAACTTTATTCACCAAGGGCATAAACAGAGATCTCATCATAGTTCAGGTATATGTAGATGACATTGTATTTGGATCAACTAAGCATGAACTATGTGATGAATTTTCTACCATGATGTCTGCTGAATTCGAAATGAGCTTGGTTGGTGAACTGAAATATTTTCTTGGATTACAGGTACAGCAGCTAGAGGATGGGTGCTTCATCAACCAAACCAAATACACAATGGAATTGTTCAAGAGGTTTGGTATGGAAAACTTAAAGCACATTACAACACCCATGGGCACCAATACCTCATTGGATGCAGATGAGACAGGTAAAGAAGTAAATGCCAAACTTTATCGAGGTATGATTGGATCACTTCTTTACTTGACAGCCTCTAGATCAGATATACAATTCAGTGTAGGAATGTGTGCAAGGTATCAATCTAGACCTACTGAATTACACTTAGCTGCAGTTAAAAGAATTTTCAGATATTTGTCAGTTACTCAGTCTCGTGGTTTATGGTTTCCTGCATCTCACACACTTAACTTAGTAGCATACACAGATGCTGATTATGCAGGCTGTAAACTAGACAGGAAAAGCACTAGTGGCCATTGTGAATTTTTGGGTGGGTGTTTAGTGTCTTGGGGCTCCAAGAAACAACATTCTGTGGCCCTCTCCACTGCAGAAGCTGAATATGTGGCTGCAGGGAGTTGTGGAACACAAGTAATATGGATTAAACACTAGCTTCAGGACTACCAAGTAGACCTGGGGTGCACACCAATTTACTGTGATAATACTAGTGCCATCAATATTGTTAAAAATCCTATTTTGCATTCACGAACCAAACACATAGAGATAAGACATCATTTTATAAGAGATGAGGTGTCTAAGAATAATTTTGAATTGATTCATGTAGGCACAGATAATCAGATTGCTGACATATTCACAAAAACTCTCGATAATGAAAAATTCACCACATTGAGAAGGGAATTAGGCTTATACAAATTGTCTTAATTGTGAAGCCTGTTCTTGTTGTGAGGGGGAGTTGTGTTTGTCTGATGTTTAGCCTTCTTTCTTGCTGGTTTAAGGGGGAGTTTAGAATGCTTACTGGTTAACTTTCAGGAATACTTTGAGTAAGGGGAAGCTCTGAGATTATGCTGGATTATTTTATTGAGGAATGCTATTTCTTAGGGGGAGCTGAGTTGTCATGTGATAAGAGAAGTTCTTTGACAGATTCAAAAGGGCTGTCCAGATGTGTAACTTTGCTGGTCTTGCATGACTGATCTAGTGTGGTTATCTCAGACAGTAGAGTGTCACTTATCTCTTAAGTCTATAAGTCAGTGACTCTAATCTCTAGTTAGAATCTTTCCTTTGGTACTCCTTCAAAGATCTGGACTAATTGCATAAAGTATATCTTCCTACATTGTCATTGATTCTGGTTCAGGCCAAAAACTTGTATGTCTTGATATCTGACCCAATCAGCTTGAAATCTAGACTTCAAGATTCAATTCAAGATATAGTCCTTCTGGTATTATTTTTAATCATTCTATCTCTTTAACTCAAGGGCTTAACTGAACAAACATGTTCTGTCTTGAACACTGAGAAACTGGGAGCTTCATCAATGAAATGAATATTTCTCCCATGTCATGAGGTGTCAAATGCTTAAAATGAATGAAAAGACATGACAGAGCAATGGTGGCTTGCTGGTGAGTAACTGGGGACTCTGGCCTCTAATCAAGGTGTTTCCTCATGTCAAAAGCCATAGTTACTAACTCTGTTCCTTAATAATAATAAAAAAAGGGGAAGTAATGAGGTACTCACTCTGAGTAACTGGGGATTCAGGCCTCTAATCCAGGTGTCTCTCTAATGTCAAAGGAGTGAACTACCAACTTACTCATTGATCTTCTTGAAAATCATCTCAACAACAAAAATTCCTTGTTGTTAAGCAACTAATGGATTGCTTGTCTTCAATACCTTGAGAACACCTCTCTGATTTCGTCTCTTACTGTCTTGTGGGATAGTTGAATGATCAGCTATATCTGGCCATACTTGTGAACTCCTACTCTAAATCATCCACTATGTATGCTGATAAACTTGTCAATCATTCTACTTCTCTATTGTGTACTGGAATTTAAAGAATCTTCTCTTGAGATTAGAAACTCACTTATTCTCTTAAGACCTACTCGTGACTTTCTGCACTAAGAAGTTACTACCCTTATTCTTCATGTTTCCAGCACTGTCATACATTCTGTCTTTCTTTTTGCTGATGTCAAAGGGGGAGAGAAGTTCTGCAATATCAGTGAGTCTTGTGAGTTGTGGGGGAGATAGTCTTGTGAGTTGTAGGGGAGATGAGAGTGTGTGGTAGGGAATGTTTAATTCATTTGCATGAGCATGCCTTGAATTTATTCTGCTTGTTGCAGCTGGTATTAACTACTTGTTGAACTTTGATATTGCTTGATTCATAGTATTGTCATCATCAAAAAGGGGGATATTGTTGCATCCCTATAGTTTTGATGATGTCTCACACTATAAATCAATCTTCTATCTCTAGATTTATGCTGTTTCATCATGTGAGTGAGTACAGTTCATATGGTTGTCAGATAAGCATGCTATCTTGATTCTGTCTACACTCTGCTTAGTTAGTATTGACAGCAGTGGGTCGACCCACCCTTACTGATGCGTCGACTCATCTGTACATTGGCATAACTTCTTCAAGTCTATACATCGGGCACCTTCTAACTGAAGTCTACACACTGATCCTAATACTCTAAGTCTGTACACTGCCCGACCAGTTAAGTCTGCACATTGCCAAAGTCAGTTCAGCTCAACCCTATACATCCTTCCAAGCTTCAACTCTATACACTGGAGTGTCAAGCTTAATGTCTATACACTGGTTACTGCATTCTCATGAAGTCTACACATCCGATAGTGTAAGTCTATACATCGCCCAGTGTCATGCTTGCATAGTCTGTACAACGCCTGCTTCACACACCCAAGTCTACACATTGCATGTCAGCAGGCTAGCACACACTAAAGTTCATACATTGCACAATGTCTGAACATTGGTTCAGAGATAGCTTCAGCCAAGTCTATACATCGACTGGCAGTCTTCATGCTAAGTA
Source organism: Amorphophallus konjac (assembly GCA_022559845.1). Taxonomy (NCBI): domain Eukaryota; kingdom Viridiplantae; phylum Streptophyta; class Magnoliopsida; order Alismatales; family Araceae; genus Amorphophallus; species Amorphophallus konjac. The sequence goes on along the minus strand of CM040122.1, from coordinate 86,972,220 downwards.
TATACACTCCTTGAGTCCAAGTCTGTACAGCGTCCGTTGTCTAGAATTCTTGAAGTCTGTACATCGGACTGCTTCTTTGAAGTCTACACATTGGCTCGTTCACTTCTGCAAAGCATGTACATTAGACTGTGGCAAAGTCTATACATTCGGTTCCTTGGGCAAAGTCTATACATCGCTTAGTCTGCACATTGCCTTCAGCCCAAGCGTTCAAAGCCAAGTCTATACAACGCCAAGTCAATACATTGAACAGTTCTCCAAGTCTATACACTGGACTTCATTTCTCTAAGTCTATACACTGGACTGTGTTTCACCAAGTCTGTACATTCGATATCTTTTCCTACGCTTGGCCAAGTCCATACACTCATACATTTCCCTACGCTTTCCTGGCCAAGTCTTTACATCACTAAGTGTGTACATTGCATTCTGCTCAAACGTTCAAAGCCTCAAAGTCTGTACAGCGTGAAGTCTATACATTGAACTGCTCTTCAAAGTCTGTACAGCGTCCGTCTCAGCCAGCGTCTCATGCTGCGTCTTAGGCAAGTCTGTACATCGGCTTCATTCGCTCAAGTCCATACATCCACAGTGGTTCATCAAGTCTATACATTCACTAGTGGTTCTTCCATGTCTGTACAACGCTGAAGCCTTCACAAGTCCATACACTGCTTGAGCTTCACCAAGTCTGTACATCGCTTCAAGCGATTCAAGTCTATACAGCCTACCTTTACATTCAGAGTCTGTACATCGGTTCAACAGCCGATCGTTTCATTCAGAACTTTGCAAGTCTGTATAGCCGAGCGTCTAATGCATCGTCTCACCCTGGCATAGTCTATACAATGGCTGAAGCATGTCGAAGTCTATACATCACCGTTGGGGTTCAAGTCAATACATTGCTCACCGTCTTCTTAAGAGTCTTACACTATCTAGTCTGTACATTGCGTACAGTACATCACTTCCTCAAAGTCTGAACACTGGCCTCTTGCTTCAAGTCTACACATTGGGTTGTCCGACCACAACCCTATACATTCTGTTGTTATAACTTGAGTCTTCAATGCTCACAGCACACTCGTTCCAAGCCTGTACACTGGTTAGGCTTCGTGAGGTCTACACAGTGGCTGAGCTTTGTAAAGTGTACACATTAGTAAGGCTCGTGCGCATTGTTCATAAGTCTATACACTGCCATTCGTTTGCATTGTTCATATGTCTATACACTGCCTTCACATGCGCTTTATTCATTAAGTCTGTACACTCTCTCACGTTGTACACACTTAATCAGTTGATGTTTCTGAAGTATATACATTCGTGTTTATAGCCTGAACTAACTAAGTATATACATTCCATCTGTCTGTCTGCAGGCGATTCAGGTTGATGATTGGGCAAGTGAACCGAGGTTGGCACCTGGCACATGATCCAAGACAATAGGCATATGACACGTGGATGGCAAACTAGTCAGGATGCTGCCATGTGGTCGAAATTCAAATGATCTGGCAAAAAGTGCATGGGCGGGAACCTGGCAGCCACACGCCAATATCTGCTATAAATATAGAGCTTCATCCTTCAGTAGAAGCCTGATCGTGAAAAGAAAAAGCAGAAGCCATTGGTGTGAGTTTGCACGATCCAGAAAAGAAAAAGAGCAGAGAGTTCCAGATCCGAGAGGAGTTTGTTCGAGAGGGAGAGCAGTGTCTGTGGTTTGATGAATTGCTTCATGTGAAGCTACATTTGTATTGGTTTCAGAACCGACTGCTTCTTCATTGGTTTTTGTTTCTACTTTGTTTTTGTTTCATTTTGTTCATCCTTCTGATTTGAATTGGTTCCCCTCCGGTGTGTGGAGGAAGGGAGTATTACTCCAGTTTCCCTCTGGGTTGCAGAGGAAGAGAGATCGGTGATCTCTGGTGTTGCTAGTGACAGGCTGTCATTAGCAGTTTCCCTCCTGTGTGTGGAGGAAGGGAGAGGATTCTCCGGTTGTGTTCTAGCTGGTAGCTAGAACATGTTTCAAGTTCTGTGGGTAGCAGAGCTTGGTTGAGGGATTTGTTTCCCTTGGTTGTTCAAGCTGTGTGGCAGCATGTTGTTCGCAGACTGAGTTTGCAGTGATCTAGCATTGTCTAGTGGAATCCTCATTCTTGTTGGAGTGAGGGGTGGATGTAGATTGCGGACTGCAATCGAACCACCTAAAAATCGAGTGCCTCCTCTATGGTTTGCTGTTGTTATCTGCGCTCTCCATCTGCTTGTCTCTTTGCTTCCATGTGATCAGCTCCTCACTCTCATTTACTTATACTACCTTGCTTGGTGACTGTATTTGCATTTCTCTGTGTGCGAGTTAAGGAGGGGCGTTAGTAGTAGAATTTATTTTCCGCCTAAGTTTCTACAAATTGGGAGTGATCTATTCATCCCCCCCCTTCTATATCACTCTTGCTACGCTAACATACCATTCTTCTTCTCCGACCACGTCGGATGATCATTCTTCTCCTTCACTTTCACAGCAATCTCATCATTATTTTTCCATTCATTCTTCCTCACCCTTTCAGGGTCGTCACCCTTTTTCATGTTGTTTTCGAGACTTAAGCCCACCTTGATCTCAGTTGATCTTTGTTTATTCTGTATCTTGTTCCTTGTTATCAGGGTCTCTGTACCCTAACGAGGGAGTTATAGCCCTCGTCTCTCTTCCTTTTTATCCTTCTTCGTCCAGTATGATGTCTGCCGCTCCTCCGTGTAGAGGAATCTTGGAACCTTGTTATCCTCTCCATTTTGTCCTATCAAACAAGGAAAATAAAGCTCGTGTTGCTCAAAGCTCGATGGTCAAGATTGCGCCAGGATGCTGCTTTCATGCCATGGATTTACAAGGTATCTTTATTTTGTGAAAGAATATGCTCTCAATTCCATTATCCTTATTCTTTCTGCGCATGGTTATAATGTTGTTTCCTCAACATGGTTGAGTGGCTTTAGGAGTCTCTGTTAGTTTAGTCAAAATGAGTTCGCTTCTGCAGCATCTTAGGCTGGTGATAGCTCCATGCTGGGAGTCTAGTTTCTTTCCCCGATGGTTGAGGGTGACCTTTTGTAAGGGTTTTTCACACAGTACACAACAAGCTATAGCCGATTCCTCTGAGGCACACCATTGCTGCTTTGGCCATACCATGGGTATGCACAATGGTCTTTTCTCTTCTCTACTCGGCCAAGTGCAGGGGCAAGAGATGGATGGATGAGATGACCAACCTAGGTGCTCCCTAATACGAGAGAGGTCTCAAATAGGGGTAGCCTTAACCCCGAAAAATGATCATTCACGCTAAATCTAGCCAATAAGGAAATCAAAACAAGAAAATCAATGAATAATGTCAAAATTATGAAATCAAAGGCATGGCAAGAGTGGCAGTACAGTTCCCCGCGGGACGTCATGAGCCCAGTCGCATGCGTGCCTAAATATGGGTCTCAGAATCAAAGACACAAAGTCCCGGCGCAACAGACTGTATCTTTGAGGGGTAGTGCCCTAGAAGGAATTCAAGTCCTGATATTTCCCATCCTGTATTAAGCTTATCTCCATTTTTCTTCTGCTTCTCCCTCTTAGGCTGGGTTGTATCCCGGAGATGGCCTTAGTAGGGGCACCGTTCGTTAGAGGCGGTTGGTTGTGGCGAGCCACCCTCAAATGCACGCCCTGCTCTAGGGAAATCTTTAATAAGAGGGGGAACGCCGACCATCCCTGGCCAGTAGTTCGAGCCCGTTTGTTGGGTGCTGCAGATTGTATTTCAAAATAAAAAAATCAAATATTATCAAAAATAAAAAATTAGATATTGTCAAAATTTTAAAAAAAATCAAATATTATCAAAAATTCCAAAAAAATCAAATATTGTCAAAAACAAAAAAATCTGATATTGTCAAAAAAAATTAGAAAATAACAAAAATCTAAAAATATTTGTCTTTTGTTCCCTTTTTCAGGTGTTTTTTATCTGTTTGTTTGGAGGACATGTATGATTCGTTTGTTCAGTGTGCAGGTTGCAGGTTCAAGTTTCCTTGCTCCATATCATTTGCTCTGTCTCCTATTCATCTTCTTTCTGATATGTTCTCCCTTCTTCAATCTACTCTCTCAATCTGTTCTGAAGCTCATGTCCTTCTCAGCTATTTACCTCGCTTCATTTCATCATATTTCCATGAGAAGGCTTTGCCTCACGATTATGAACCTGGCAGTTCTACTTCATCTGATCTTGGGCTTTGATTGAAGAGCATATTTATCATGTCTTTTTGTTCCACCGTGTCCTGGTTACACGTGTCTACGTCCCTCCGTGTCGTGCCACACGTGTTGTTTCATCCCTATGTGTCTGTCATGTTTTCATCCCACTATATTGTCGTCCCACTGTGTCACCATGCCATGTGTTGTTGTTGTCATACCACACATGTATTGTCCGTATATTTTGTTCCCCGTGGTTGTGGTCTCACGTGTCTTTTTGTCTCGCAATGTTTTGTTGGTCGTCCCATGTGTCTTTGTCCCACCATGTTCTTGTCCCACCGTGTGTGCTATCCCACCGTGTCCCACGCACGCTTATCGTTTGTTCTTGTGATGTTTTGCCTATGTTGTTATATTGTTATGTTTTGTTCATAACCGTTATGTTTAGTTCACTTTCACTATGTTCATTGTGTTATGTTGCGTTAATATTTATTCGTGTTTATTATGGTTGTCTTATATTGCGAAAAATTCAAAAAATACCATTTCGCTTGGCAGGTAAGTCAGGTATGGCTCTCTATCTGAGCTCATTGTTACATTACTATATGGTATCTACGTTATTATAGCCTCTCAAGGACCGGCGGGTTGTCCGTTTGTTTTAGGATCTGATGTTCCCCTTTAACAAAAGTAATGATGATATAAGAGCATACGATTAATCGTTGGCTAAGCCGTTAGTTTGAGTCGGGTGGGGGATGATGGACTCTATCTGGCACGCCGTGGTTGCAAGAAGACTCTTGACCCCGTCTTGATTGATCTAGCAATAGTATCCTTGAGTACTTTCTATTTTATTCTTTCTTTGCATTCGTTTTGATGATTTCTTTATTTTAGCCCAGCATGTATCATGTCATTTTGAGCATTCACGTCTCGTGATTCTTTCAAGGTTTCTCCTCAGCAATGGTTAATTGCACTTTAATTCTCTTGGATAAGAGATTCTCATTTCACTCTGAATTTTGTCGTCTTTTCTGATCTGTCCGCTTGGTCTGGTTGGCCAGCGTGATTCTTGTCTGGATTTTATCTCAGTTTTACTTTCTCTTTTTTAGCTTTTCAGTTGTGTTCTTCCGATCTCCTCATTGTCCGTGGACTATGTCCCCGATGAGGTTGGTCATGTTTCCTTTTCTCCCTTCGTTAGGTTAGTTCTCCAGACATATCTCATCCTTGTCATCCATTCCTTGTGGTTAGTTCGGCATTTTCGGGAGAATTTATGTCGCTTGTTGGTTGTGACGGGTGTCTTTTGCCTTGATGTCCGCTTTTCAATTTTCTCCGCTTCATCTCTACTTCATCTCCGTTTTACGTCATAGTTGCTTTCGTTCCATCTCCTTTCCATTTCACCTCCGCGTCACTTTCGCTCGCTCCTTTGCAAAGCGGATATCAAGGAGGGGCATCTGTTGACACTCATTTTCACCCTACAAGTTAGAGTTATTTCTCTTATTTACCATCCTGATGCTCTGAATTATCCATTATTTTGGGGTCTTCTTTGACCGTATTTCGAGCCCATTTCTTGACCATTTCCCCAGCCCATTGAGCTTTGGAGGCCTTTATCTTCGATTCCCCACCTTTCGGGACCGATTTGGGCAGTTCGGGAGGCCGAACGGTTGCCCAGAAAATTCCTGCGCAACTCATGGTCGCAGTCATCTAGGTGACCGCGTTCATGAGAACGCAGTCACCTAGGAGACCGCGTCCTCAATGAATAGTGTTTTTATTATAATAATTTTTATTTATTTTTATTTTCATGATAGCAGTCTCCTAGGAGACCGCCTTAATGAAGGCGGTCACCTAGAAGACCGTATTTTGACCATTTTTTATTTATTTTTATTTATATTTATTTATAATATCAATTGACGGTCCTCCTAAGACCGCCACTTTCAAGTAGCGGTCTCCGGAACACCGTTTCTTCAGTTTTTTACCCAGAAGCCTCCCGGTCACCCCCAGTCGCCTGGCGATCACCTATATGATTTCTTCAAATGGCGGTCCTTGCATGACTATTTCTTCAAGTTGCGGCCTTGCGATAGACCGCTATTTCGTTGTAGATTCTAGATGATTCTGAACTCCGATTTCTTCATTGCAGGACTCTTTGGACTACTTGTTGACACCACTTTCGAGGTAGATAAGCCTCCACCTCGATTTCCATCAATTCGGGACTCTTACCCTTGTTATTATCTCAAGGTTTATGCATCTAGATCCCCGAAATTGGGTGTTTATCTTAGATTTGGGGCTAGGTTTCCTGCACTTCTTTATAAAGTGGCCTGTTCGCAGTGCGCGAGGGGGGGCTCTTTCTTGGTTCGGGGCGAAGCTATGCCACATCTTCGACTCGTCTCTTCGACCCCATCCTACAGAGGGAAGTATTGGCTTTGATTTCCACACTCAAGGGCTTGTTTTCATCATCTCTTTTCTTAGTTCTCGTCCTCCACTTTTCCAAAATCATCACAATCTGCACTTTTCTGGTACATCTGCATTTTTCTCCATTTTGCCTGGCATATTCCCGCAGTTGTGCTGCGTGATTTTTCAATCTCTTTGTTTCATTCTCATCAGAACACACACACATATCATTTGCACCCATTCACAGGGGTTAAAAACCTCCCCTCGGTGCGTTCTTCCCTCTTTCTCACACTGTTTTATCACTTCGGGATAGATGCTACACATGCATAGTTCTAATGGGTTTTTCCCTTGCTTCATCTTTGTTTTGCAGGAGAGCATAAATAGAACGTGTGGCCCTCTTCCTCTAGCCGGCTGGAACGAGAGGAGGTGACACCCACATCGTTTCCCGCATCCCATTTGTTAAGCGTGATCATGTTGAGGCGGTCTTCCCGGCCGCGTTCTTCATCCTTTTTTCCAAGGCACGCAGTGCCTCTTCATCCTTCCCCCCCACCCTTTGGCGTTGCTCATCCTTGGTGGCGATCATGGTTAGGTCTTCATCTTCATCGCCCCTTTCCTTTGTTCATACTTCATGCACATGTTTGTTTAGTTTGGGGGCGAGGTAGATAGTTTATCAACAGTAGGTTGCGGGTTTGTAACCGAACCACCTTAAAAATACTGTGTAGTGGTTTGTTCTTGTTGTTTTATCCCTTTCTTCTATCTCCATTCACAAGGACTTACGTGCTTCTGATTCACACCTTCTTATATGTTCTTACACTGCACATATACACTCTGAGTTGCTCGCTGCACACACGCACTCAAGTGTTTGTTTGTTGTCTTGTGCAGGGACAGTCTTTTGCTCCAATGATCTCAGCACTGTGATCACACACACACCCACTGAGTGTTCCATCCGGGCTTGGTATGAGCCATCTACTACATTGAGTGTTGTGATTATCTTTTGTGAAGTACTGTCTAATTTTGGTTCAACATATCTTGTTAGGGAACATTAGTGTTCCATTGCTCTGCATTTCATTATGTCATGGCCCGACGCGGAATATCGGAATGCAGCAATTATATTCATTCATGATAAATAGACCGATAACGAAAGTAAAAGAACATAATTACAAAGAGACAGAATTACTCCAAAAACACCAATTTACTCATAAATAAGAGAATGAAATGTTTCCAACCACCTTAACCTCTTACATCATGACTCAAAGGATAGGAGATAAAGAAAAGATTACAACTCTTAACGACAACTCTCAATGACTTCACTAAACAACGACCCATCAAAACCACTAGGTGACCACTCCACAACTCTACTAAGACAACTGCCAAAATTCACATCTAACGGTTCCACTATGGGTCTTCACTCTTTCCCATCCCCGTCCGTTTGCATTTCATCATTGGAGCTACCTGAAATGGGGGAAAACTAGGTGAGCGAACACTCAGTAGGTAATAGCAGGCAAAATTTAAGTAATTAACCAGTTAAATTAAATGTCATGCGAACAAAATAAAGCGGAATAATAGCATTACCAGTCATGATGGAAATAAAAGGAACTACTTGGAATAAGTAGAACAGAGATATATCATTTCCAGGAATTGGCCGATCAAGCACGCAAACAAGCAAGTCATGTAGAGATAAATTCCATGTAGGAATTTAATAACTTGTAGAAATGTATAGTGAAAATGAATGCCATAGACAACACGCTAGTCATGCACTCGGTGCAATGCCTCACCATGTCATTACAACTCCCCGGGGCACTAGTACTTTTCGGGCACTCCTCCCAGGACCAGATCGGGCCCTCAAGATGCATTGGCATTGATTTGGTGGATCCAAGATCCAAGTAATATCTAGACATTTAGTGGAATCAGTCAAGAATTCCAAGGTCAAGCTATGTAACTTATTTTCTAGGACCAAGTGCAATTTTAAGAATGGGAAGCCATAAGATTATGGCTTGCAAAAGACAGGAATACAATTAGGATTGATTGCAGCTCAACCCAACCATGGCCCGGCTACCAAGGCACACAAGAAATATGCGAAAAACAAGCTTCTGGATGAGTTGCGGTCATACATGGGCCACAATAAGGCAAAAACGGTCTATCGTGGACCACCATAGTTGATACTGGGCCATAGAGACAAAGCCCAACGCCAAAGGATTAAAACGGTCCACAGTGGGCCGCAAGGAGACAAGGACGGTCCTAGATGGGCAGCTTTCCAAAGGAAAATGGTCCTTGAGGGGCCGTTTAGATCAAAATGGATCCTGATCCATAACAAGAAGGAACGGTCACTACAGGGCCGCTTTAGGGATCTGACGGTCACACCTGGGCCGCTTTAGGGATCAGGCGGTCACACCTGGGCCGCAATTAACCAGGACAGTCCCGATTCCAGGCTGTAAAACCATGTGATCCGATCGAGTCAATAGGTGCAAGATTTGGGGGTACAACCCGCCCGATGTCCTAGTGGGAATCCCAAGCTCGCGGGGGCTTACGGAGGTCTCATAATAGAGGTCCTAGTCCGACGAAAGGAATATTCGGCGGAGAGTCCCAACTATTGTAAGATTAAAGGCTAATAAAACTTTGGAAAAATGATGTATAATTGGTCAGCTAGCACCACCGGAGTGGCATGACTGTCAGAACAATCCTAGTAATTTCAACACATTATAATCAATGTAATAATTATTTATCATTAACGTTTACTAATTGTTGTACAAGAAAAAGAGATGATTAATTGTAGGTGAACAAGGTGAAATTCAATCATGGATATAGTTAACTCAGATCTATTTCATATATTCCAATTTCTCTTTATGTGGGTTTCTATCCTACACATGTATAATTTAGCAAGAGGAAACACAACTATCATGAACATTTAATAAACATAGTCTGATCGACCAGGGTGGTCTAACTAGGGCCGCTAACAGGGGTTAGCGGTCTGTCATTAGACCGTTTCACGAAAAATCTTAACAAATTTAAACAAATAACGACGGTATGTCGAGCGACCGCTCTGGATGGAGACGGTCTCGGCCAGGCCGTAATAAGTCACGATGGCCCAATGAAAAATGGTCTATCGCGAGACCGCTCAATCTCAGGGTGGTTCCTGTTACAACCGCAACTAGGATGATGCGTCTGGTCTCTGGTGAACTCCGATAGACCTCCATTCCAATGACAAATTAGTTCGGAGTGATGCATACAAATTGGGCAATTTAACTTCAATGAAAAGAGGACATGAGGACATATAGCCAGTCAGGTTTAATTAAAAATTGAGCTTGCTTACACCAAGCATTGAATCGATCACAAGAATAGGACATGGTCGAAACCCTAATTGTGATATGTTGCTACTTAACCAGGAAATACACAAGATATACTAAATAAAAATTAGGGCTTTTACTACCGATAGGAAGAGGACTCAAAGACGCTTCTTATGGTATATTTTACTTTGAGTTTAGACCATGATTACCTACCTAAATTGTAGGAAGAAGAGGACGAAGGTTGCCGGTTCCGCGAGACGAATGCCCTCCAGATCTCGTCAAAATCCCTCCTTGATTGCTCTCCTCGCTGGCCGCCGCAAAAAATAGGGTTTCTATGTTGGTGGAGGGTTTGATTTATAGAGGCAATTGAATCGGGGGTCGTTGATAAGGCCGAGAAGAGTCCCACGAACTCAGACGTGCGTAAATTTTGTGTTTGACCAAGTCGCGTCACCATCTCTCCAAAAATTGGACCTCTAGGTTTAGGATTTTCATCCACAACGAAGGGGAAATGGGCTACCTATCAAGGCCGTTCGAATGGGCTTGGTTTGGGCTCAAATGATCAAGATTTGGGCTCGAATTAAGCGATCAAAGGTCTGATTAAATTTTTTTTTCAAATTTTGCATTAAATCCATTAATTCGGCTTGATTAAATTTTTATTTAGGATTTGATTACGAAGATAAACTGTCTAAACTTTTAGTCATCTACATGATTATGAATTTTCTAGATTTTTATAAATTGGTTCCGATTTAACTTAAAGAAATTTCTAATTTAATAGTAATTAATTTTCTCAATTATTACCCTTTTTATTATTCAACTAATTCTCGGGGTGCTACACATTAAGTGGTCGGATTGATTTTAAATTAGGTTTAGTTTTCAAAAGGATCTATTCACCCCCTCTTTAGATCTTAATGTGCACCCAACAATTGGTATCAGAGCGGGTCTTTGTCATACCTAGATCTAACTGCAGAGAAGATCCCGGTGCATCTACTATCATGAGTTCTTTCACTGAACAGGTTTCAATGATTTCTCCACCGATTTTTGATGGTTCTGATTTCACTATTTGGTTAGGAAAAATGTGTAAGCTTGTAAACTGATATGATCTTAAGTTCTGGAGGATTATTATGAACGGTCCTTTTAACCTGCCTGAGGATAAATCAGAATGGACTGTTGATCACCAGTCCAAATATTGTCATAATCTTGAAGTTTTAAATTTGTTGAAAGCTATAGTGGATCTCACCAAATTTCCATTTGTCTCCAGCTGCAGCATGGCCCATGAAATCCTGGATGGCTTGGTGAGAATCCAAGAAGAAAAGGAAAGGCACGACTGCCTAATGGCCAGCAGTAATGACCAGCCCAGTGATCCATCTTCTCAGGCATGCTTTGATTCTGAAGATTTTACTTTTGATGAACTTATGGATGCATATGACGAGTTGGTTAAGCAATACAAGAAATTAAAATCTGAAAATAAAAAATTGAGAAAGAAAAGTAAAAATTTGATTCATGATTCTCTGTGTGTGAAATGTGTTGAGCTTAAAGAAATGAATGCGTCTTATCTGGTTGATATTGATTTGTATAAAGAACAAAATGCTTGTTTGAGAAAAGAAAACGAAGCTCTGCAGACCAAAATGCCCAAGTTTGAAGAAACTGAAAGGGAGCTTCAAAACAAGTTCAAATTAATGTCAAATGATCAAAAGATCATTGATGAACTAGTTAAGAATGATAAGTTTACTGACGAAAATAAAAGTTTGAAAGAACATAATAACTTGTTGACTATTAAACTACATGCATATGAAAAGGGCAAGGGTGTAATTGCTGATAATTCTAAAAACATTCAGGCCCTTGAACAGGAGATTGAGAGTTATAAATCTGTGAACATTATGTTGAGTGATAGGATTGCTGCATGTGAAGAAGAACATGCTAGTTCTGAATTACACGTTTCATCTTTAGAACAAGAAGTTCTTGATTTAAATAACTCCCCATCAAAATTTGTTGAGGGCAGAAAAAACTTAGACAAACTCTTGGGAACAAAAATCAATTTTTAGAGAGAAGGCATGCATATACACTAGTGAATAAAAAGCCCTTTGAAAATAAACTGTACACCTATTTTGTCTCCAGCTCAGTTGAGGCCAGTGCTTCTAAAACACCCCCAAAACAGCTTGATGTTCAAAAATCTCAAGAATAGAACAAAAACTAGAAAAAGAAAACTTTCAAGCAAAAATAGAAAAATGACTGCCTGTTTTGATGTGAATGCTTAGAGACCTAATGTTAAGACACCATGTTTCCAAGAAAAAGAAAGTTTTATGTTTTTATTATGGACAACATGGTCATGCTATGGGTGACTGCCATGTCATGAAAAATGATGAATTAATAGCATGCAAAACTAAAATTGTTTTTAGTCACAATAAAGGACCAACCAAGAAAACTTAGTCTTGCTACTATTATCATTGTGGAATGCTTGGACACAAGGTATCAAACTGCTGGCAATTGAAAAAGAGAAACAACTCTCATGCTCGCAATGGTAAATTATCTGGTCAGAAATAGAACTTCATCAATCTCATGCATAAGAAAAATGTGAAATCTTTCGTGTGTCATTTTTATGGTGGAAAATTTGGACATGTAGTTGATAATTGTCCTTGCATGAAAATTTATGATTTGAATGCAATAAAGAAGAGAATCATGCATGTCAAATATATGACTAACCCTCAAGACCCAAAAAAGCTTGGGTACCAAAAAATATCGAATGAGAATTGATGTTGCAGGGATGCCTTGAGGTTAAATAAAGGATAATAAGGAATGGCCGCTCAAGGCACAGGTTTGGAAATAAATCCCAAATGCATGTCAAGTTCTCCTTGAATTGCTATAATTAATTTCTCCTGAGTTTCACTCAACTTGAAATGTCCACTCTGAAAACCCTCCCGCGAGTGAATTTGGAAATCTGATTGGGTTATTTGATTGATTTCTGATTAAATGAATTTCATCTTGAAACTATCTGAATACCCAGTATATCAAATGGCGATCTATGGAAGGACAAATTAGGTCTTTCTAAAAATTATCACCATGGGTGAGTAAATCTTCGGATTAATGTCTCCGCCAAGTATAAGAATCAAAGCATTTCTGTTCAATTCGGCAATCATGTTTCTGGATGCCAAAACAACACAGCTACACTCATCTTTTGATTGTTGATTGTTTATGAGTTTTTACACTTGGTATGCTTATTTCTGCAAATAAGTTTTCTCTGCAAAAGACATTGAGATCCCTCATACTCAGTCATCTAGCTAGCAGATTTATGGTGTATCAAAAGGTGCTTGTTGGAATGATAGGTCAACCCTACCAGGAAAATAACACTTTGCGTGAGTTAGATCTTCGGATCAAGATCTCCGCCTAGCACAAAAAATCAATGAATTCAGACATTTAAATCATGAAGGAACTTTTATCTTGAATGGAGTTCATCTGATAATGAATTCATTGCTTTGCATTGCTTATGGTTCAACTTCATATTCTTTCACTCTTAGCTGCCATGTTAGCCTGTGGTTTATGACTGTTATCAACTGATATTGATGATGCCTATCTTGGCTGCAATGAAATCTAACTCATCATTCTTGTGGACACTTGCTATGTTGATAGTGTGTCTTAGTCTTCATGAGTATTGCATTGAGGGGGAGCTGAGTAAGTCAATCGAGACATGTTGTTGAATGGGTTTCTAAGTCTCACAAATTCATCTGCTGAAATAATCTGGGGGAGTTTGAACTGTTTGACAAAATTGTTCCCGTTTGGAATTTTGTGTCTCCTCTCTATACTTCTAGAATAAATTGGATCAATGTAAGAGGAGTTTCAGTTTCAGATAAAATTGAAAGCCTATTTGAATTTGCCTTTGTGATGTGCAAATAAAGATTTAATTATCATGTTGCCAAATGAAAGCTTTGCCATGAATAATAATTAAAAAAATGCTGAATAAAATTAAGTTCTTGGCAATACCTATGTCATTTGTGTTTGAAAAAGTTCTTAAAAATCATCTTGGTCGTAGAATATGTCGACCCATAGACCATCATGTGTTGACCTAGTCTTGTAAAAAGTTTTTTCAATTTGCATTCTGCTTGAAGGATAGGTCGACCTACTGACCATCTTGTGTCGACCTACCCTTTTGAAAAGATGATTCTGTCTGACTGTTTAATGTTCTATGTGAAGAACAAGTCAACCCACTGCTCACTCTAGGTCGACCTAGCCCACTTGTAAGCTTTTTGAATTCCATCTGACACTCTGCTTGAAGGACAAGTCGACTCACAATGGTGCATGTGTCGACCTAACTTGTTGTCTGCCTTGTCTGCACTCCCGTTGTCAAACAGCACACTCGATATCATGATACATCATTTTGTGTCTGTGTATCTCCTAAGATGTGATTAAATTAATGTTCTAAAAGATGTCAGTGTGTCGACACCATTTTTGAGTGTGTCGACACAGCAGTTGAATCATCATGGAATCAATGTTCTATCTGCGATTGTGTATCGACACTATGTGGTCGCCGTGTCGACGCACTAGTTCATATTTGATGTTCTTGCTCATTTTTTAAATCCTACTCTTCAGATTGAACTATGCTCACTCACTCCTCATGTGCATCATTTCCTTCGTTCTCTCTTACAACATCCTTGTAAGTCATTCATTGAGGGGGAGTATTCCTGTCTACGTCTGACTGAGTTTATATACTCAGGGGGAGTTTAAATTCAATATTCTCTTCTTATATCTCCTTGTTGATATCTCAGACCAACTCTAAATAAATTGATGGTTTAGAGTGCATAAACCTTAAATCTGGGTTTAAGAGTCTTGAAAATTACCATCTCAGTGTATGGAATAGACTTAAAACATATTTAAAGAACTGTGACCTAACCTCTTCTTGAAATCTGAAAATTGAAAGTATTGAGGCCACCTAGGTTAAAGAGCTTTACACTGAGTATTATTTTTAAACATTGAAAAAGGTCTGCTAAATTTAAAGGGAAAATGCCTAGAAAAATTAAAATGAATCTGCAAAGCAATGACTATGACTAACTGAGAAAACATAGACCCTTCACCAAGAAGTGATGGGAACTGCGTCATGAAGTAAAGGTCTAGTTAGCTCTGTTTAAAGATTTCTGAGAAAAATAAATAAAAACAAAGGCAGATCAATGGCTGAAGTTCATTGAGAAACCATGTTCCTTCACCCAAGAAGTGACGTGGACTGTGTCATGATGTGACAATTCACCTCTGTTCATGATTGAGACAAGATGGTGAGTAAAACTCTGAGTAACTGAGAAGTCTGACATCTGATCAATGTGTCTCTTCATGACAAAGGAGTAGACTGAACTTGACTGTCCAGGAAAGATGAACAAGATAAAAAATTTGTGAAAGAGAAAATGGATTTCAAAAGGCTGACCCTAAAAAGAATTTTGTACCTTAAAATGTTTATCATCAATACTAGTTAAAACTCTTTCTAGGGGTGTCTCTTGAAATCATTAAGTAAGATGAAAAGGAATGGGGGCAAGGACTTTGGTGTTAAACGATCTGTTTTAGCTCTATTAAATATGCTAGAACATATTTTCAGGATTTTTACACTTAGACTTTGGGCTTATAAACTTTGAACCATTAATGCAAATAATGGTCTTGAATAATATTGTTCTAAAAGAAGAATGTTAATTTTTTGAAAATAAAAACCCTGGTATGTTAGCTTTGTCAGATGCCTTGTGATTTTTCTACACCCCCACTTCATCTGCTATCCAGTTGCTTCAACATATGATACTTGCACCAAAAATTGGTATCGACAATTGGTATCACACTTATTATCAGACCACTTAATCAGCTACTCAAAGTTTATCTTGACGGCATGTCTGTGTTCTTGCTACAGCACTCATGATTACTGCACCTCAGCCACCTCAGGGACACTGTGTCTGCATTTAGAGTGTGTGTCTTGATAATGTCAAAGAGAGAGCGTAAGGGCTGAATGGCTGTCTGATTGCTTGATTGTTGCTGCATATGTCTCTAAATCTGCAAAGCCTATTCATGCCTATGCATTCAATCTAATTGTTCCTCTCTTCCACAAGCTATCATGCTCTTAGGTTCATACTGCTTTCCACCAATTTTTGCTGCACTTTGATGACCTAAACCTGTTCTCACTGGTTTACCCCCACTCTAAAATGTCTCCTGCTTACTTAGCTCCTCACCTTCGTGAGTGTTCCACATATCCTCTCCATATCTTCAATTTTGATGATGTGAAAGGGGGAGAGATTATGAGTCATCACTTGAGATTATGGGTCAAAAGGGAGAGATTTTATTGGGGAGAGAGTTTATAGTTAAGTTAAGGGGGAAAGCTTGCAAATAGTTAAGTTGGAAGGTTGTGTCGACACAACGCACTTACGGTGACGACGCATCATTAAACAAATAGTGCATTCCCTTCAAACTAAATGAAGGTTGAGTCAACGCAATGAAGATATGGCATCGACGCAACAGTAGTAGCCAGTAGCAATAGCAGTGCAAGCAGCAGCCAACAGTACCAGCAATGCAAGTAGCAGCCAGCAACCAGCAGCTTCAAGAGCTTATTACAAGACTACGTCGACACAAGTCTGTCATTGCGTCGACACATCTTCAAATCCAATAGCCATTATACGAGCAACTCTCTTCAGCTGCATCGACACAACTTTCTTAGTGCGTCGACACAAGACTGAATCCAAAAACTGCTTCAGGAGCATCTTACAAGAGTGCGTCGACACACCCTTCCAACTACGTCGACACATATTGGTTCGGCTCACATTCCAGCTCGCAGCAGCCAGCGTAGGTTGCGAGGTGCGTCAACACACCCTTCTAGCTGCGTCGACGCATAGTGGTTTGGATCGCAGTCTAGCACGAAGCAGCCCGAAGTGCGTCGACGCACCCAACTAGGTGCGTCGACTTGCATGAAGTAAATCAACTCATAACAGTACTTATGCAGACTTCGAGCAAGGCCAATTAGTCTGATGTTTCTTCACTCCAAGTCAATGGCACATGCCTCCAGGACATGTGCCTCAGGGTCTGAAAAAGGTATTAGGACAAAGATCCTTACTTTTCATCATAGGACAGTCAGATCACTTTTGATAAAAAACATGTCAGAAAATAGATCTAGAAAAAGGCACTTTCCAGGCTTCTATTCTATAAACATGAACCAATCAGGTGGCATCGTCTAAAAGAACCAATCGTAGAGCAGATATGGAAAAAGGCACTTTCCAGGTTTCTATTCTATTAACTTGGACCAATCAGGTGGTCGGTTCTGAATGAACCAATCACAAGACAAGATCTGGTAGAAGGGATCTCCTCACATCCCACTTCTATATATATGGACCCATTGTCTGAAGAACAAGCCGCTGCTACCCTTAGCCATTAGAGACGGCCTGAGCTTTTAGAAGAAGATCTGAGATGAAGAAAAGAAGAGAGTGGAGCAGCCCAACAGTTGGTCTGAGCCAGTCCAGTGCTGAGAAGAAGAAGGATAGCCCTGAGCCCTTAGAGTGAGCAGTTGCGCTTGAGATGAAAAGAGAAAGACGCCTTGAGCATTTGAAAAAAAGAAAGAGAGGAGACCAGAACTACATCTTTAGATCTGAGCCCAGATCTGCTATATACAGCTTCTAGATTCCGATCTGAAGCTACAGTCTCGTTTCTCAGTTTCATTTTGTATTTTTCTTTCAAAACTCCAAAGTTGTTTTCCGTGTGTAGTGATGTGTTGACAGCGTTCTTCCGGTACCCTATTTTAGGGACCGGAGTGTGGTTTTGGCTGCTGCGCAGCCGTGAGGAGCTAGTTCCTCGTACAAGCTATTAGTCAGCGTTTGTGACACTTGGGGGGGTTGTCCCGGTGTCATGCTGTTGTGGACGCACTTTGTATCATGTATCATTTTATCTCTTATCGGTTTATTAAGTGCGAGGGCGTGCCAGTCACCTAGGTGACAATGTGTTCATGCTCCGAGACTGGAGTGGTCCAAAGCCAATGGTGTGCACTATCTGACTAATTAGAAGATTGTGGGTATCGGATCGGGAGTGGAGACTGCCGTGCCATAAAGGTCACGACGTTAATTACATCCCCTCAGAGAAGGGAAAACCTCTGATTAATCGTCAAGATAAGGGGCCAAATGGCCTAAGAATCAATCTCATGAACTGAATAAAAAAATATATTATAAAGCATTAAAATCCCCTATATTGGGGTACAAGAGGTATGAAAATCATGTCGGTCATATGTTGACCATTTCATGTTCGGACGGGCATCCGGGTTGAAAACGTCCCAAGTATACATGTAATACTGAGACGAATGTACGCTGAGATACGGAAAATTTGATATTTGAATCATTGAGGAATGAGTCACCCTTAGTGAGATATTGGCCTGGGACAAGGTCCGTCCATGGCCATGATTGGGGTTACCTGAGGGCCAAGCACGGCTTGTGGGGCATTCTTAGTATCTCCTTCACGCCGGGCTCAGGGAGGTGAGGACTTCCAGATCAAACACAATTAATTCTGTAAGTTCATTTTCTTTATTATTGTGTTTTTCATGGAATTTCTTTTATCATCATGTTATCTCCTTTTCTAAACATTGGTATTCATCATTTATCATTCATTCTCTTTTTTATTATTTTGTTCACTTTCATTTGTATTGATTTTGTTATTCATTATTAGTTCATTGATCAGTTAGTTGTTTTATTTTGCTATTATTATTATTATTATTTTTTGTTCACTTTAGATCAGGGGTAGGTGCACAGGCTGCGTCGACGCATGGACTTGCTTGCCTCGACGCAGGGGTTAGCCCCCCCCCCTTTTCAGCTTTTCTTTCTTTTCCCTTCTTATTCTTTTTTCTTTGGAGGCTGAGTCGACGCAGGGGCTGCTTGCGTCAACACCGCACAAAGGGGGTAACTGCTTGGGGGGCGGAGTGCGCGGCTACGTCGACCTGCAACATTGGTTGCGTCACCGCAGTGCGCCAAGGCTCAGCCCGGATCCACGCCATGTCGAGGCGAGCTCTGCACCGCGTCGGCATGGGGGTGCGCACTGAAAGGGGTCCAGGGGAGGTTGCATTGACGCAGAATCAGGCCACATCGACCCAGCCTGCGTCGGGGCAACACCCTCCCTTTTCTGACTTTCTTTGCTTCATTTGTTCATGGAAACTCATTTCCATTTTTTTGTTCTCTTTCCTTTCTTCCTCTGCTTTCTTTGTCTGATTTGCCTTAACTTCTTATTGGGTTTTGTGGGAGTTCATTCATTTTATTATTTTTTGTTGTATTCGTTTTCTTTGCCATCATTATCTTCATTTTCCTTTCTTTATCGTGAATTCTTTTTTTTAAAGTTTTCTGTTTATCTTATGCATCTTATCTTATTTCACTTATATTTTAGAGAGGCTCAGTTTTAATTAGATTCATCTTAGTTTTAATCATCATCATTTTTTTGTTTCATTTCTTCTCTCTTTTTTTGTGTTGAGACGGGGAGTTCGGTCGACCAATTCTCTTGTTTGATGTGCTTTGTTTTGCTTGGATTTAGAGGGAGTGTGGGTTCGGTTTGAACCCATCTTTGGGCTTCATCATCATTCATTTTATTTTTTGTTTTGTTTTGTAACTTTTGTTTGTTGCATATGAGTAGAACCTAGAAAATGTACATGAACGCATGCTTGCAGAGTAATGAGTGGGAGGCTGCACTGGGCGGCCTATGTGAGGGGTGCGTCGACGCACTATGCACAGTGCGTCGACGCAGAAAGTGCATCGACACACAATCCTGGCCAGCAACTGTTGAGAGGGTTCTGCTTCAAGGCACTTTGGGTGGTTCAAGGCTTCTATCTCATTCAGGAGGACGCATGCAACCTGTGGAATGCATGAATGGTCTTGACAGGCCAAGTGCATATGGCACGCAAGGGTTTGATTGGGTTTTTATGAAGGGTGACCCTTGGTGCATGGCAAGGTTCCTGACTCACGCATGATGAGGGTCTCCATCCGAACGTAATCCGGATTTCCTCTACACACCATTTGATATACCCAAGAGGTCTTGGTATGCATGCAATCAGTGGTGAAGCGTGCACCGCGTAAAGGGGGCAACTACCCGGGGGCTGGGGTATGCGGCTATGTTGAACTGCATCATTGGCTACGTCGACCTGCAGCATTGGCTACATCGCCGCAGCATGCCAGGGCTCAGCTCGGATCCGCGCCACGTCGACGCGAGCTCTGCACCACATCGATGCAGGGGTGCGCACTGAAAGGGGGCCAGGCGAGGTTGCATCGATGCAAAATCAGGCCGCGTCGACGCAGCCTGCGTCGGAGCAACACCCTCCCTTTTCAAACTTTCTTTGCTTCATTTGTTCATAGAAAGTCATTTCCATTTTTTTGTTCTCTTCTCTTTCTTCCTCTGCTTTCTTCGTCTGATTTGCCTTAACTTCTTATTGGGTTTCGTGGGAGTATTCATTTTATTATTTTTTATTGTATTCATTTTCTTTGTCATCATAATCTATATTTTCCTTTCTTTATGGTCAACTCTTTTCTTTCTTAAGTTTTCTGTTTATCTTATGCATCTTATCTTATTTCACTTATATTTCAGAGAGGCTCAGTTTTAATTAGATTCATCTTAGTTTTAATCATCATCATTTTTTTGTTTCATTTCTTCTCTCTTTTTTTGTGTTGAGACAGGGAGTTCGGTCGACCAATTCTCTTGTTTGATGTGCTTTGTTTTGCTTGGATTTAAAGGGAGTGTGGATTCGGTTTGCACCCATCTTTGGGCTTCATCATCATTCATTTTATTTCTTGTTTTGTTTTGTCACTTTCGTTTGTTGCATATGAGCGGAACAGGCAAAATGTGCATGAATGCATGAGTGCAGAGCAATGAGTGGGAGGCTGCACTGGGCGGCCAGGGTGAGGGGTGCATTGACACACTATGCATAGTGCATCGATGCACAATCCCTGCCAGCATAAGTTGAGTGGGTTCTGCTTCAAGGCACTTTGGGTGGTTCAAGGCTTCTATCTCATGCAGGAGGATGCATGCAACATATGGAATGCACGAATGGTCTTAACAGGCCAAGTGCATATGACACGCAAGGGTTTGATTGGGTTTTTATGAAGGGTGACCCTTGGTACATGGCAGAGTTCCTGACTCACGCATGATGAGGGTCCCCATCTGAACGTAATGCAGATTTCCTCCACACACCATTTGATATACCCAAGAGTTCCTGGCATGCAGGAAATCATGGGTGAAGCGTGCACGAAGGCTTATCTTAAATTCATGAATCAATGCATTTGTGTGAAGGATATGTATTGGGATGCAATTGCATGGGTGAGCCCTGAATTCTGTCTGAGCATTTATGGAGCCTTGAATACTTAGGGGCAAAGTGCAGGTCGCATGGAAATGCTTTCTATAGAAGCTTTCTTTGTTTGATCTGGGCATCTGACCCTATGCTTGTCGTTCATTTTTCTTTGGCTTGTTCATCCTGACTCCAGTAGTTTTCTAGAATTGTGCTGATCATCATGTTTCTTTTGTTTGCTGTGCATCAGTGCATACTGAATTTCTATTCTGGTTCAGTGATCTACTCATAGAGATATTAAGTTCAGTCAATCTGTCATCCCATTTTTTGTTATTAGTCTTCAAGTTGCTTAACGAAAATTCGGCTAGCATCTCCCCTAGACCCGGAGTCTTTGGGGGGGTTTAATTGGGTACGCATCCACGACGAAAACTCCGAGATGGCCCCAAAATAGGAAAGGTGCGCACGAAAGCGGCAACACCTGAGGATGAACACGGAAGGGACAACATCCTATAATCTAAATTGGGCACGGACACCCCGAGGACTAGCCTACGAGGTGCTCCAATGACCCGAGGACAGTCAGAATCACAATCCTGAGACGTGGGTTTACATTATTGCCCCGTTACGTGGCTATCAATATTCGATCTCTTTAAAGAGATCGTCTGGGGACCACGCTATAAAGAAGCAAGTCCCCGATGACCCGAGAGTGATCAAGACTCCGGGAGTCGAAGTTTGGAAAGAAAATGATCGATTTGGGATTAAATCCTATGTTTCTCACCCCTTTGGCCTCATGGCCATGAAATTGGTCCAAATCCCAAAGAGAGGTTTTGAGAGAGATATCAGTATAACTTCAAAACAAAGGAAGAAAACCATGCAGGTGCCCGATAGTGGGCAACCTGGAGCGGCACCCAGGGGTATGAGTGAACCCCGGGGCAGTGGTCACCGAGTTGACGGATACATCGCTATATAGACGCCATTTTTTTAACTAAAGAGGAAATCACCCTATTTTCTGGATGCGCATCAAGGAGGAAAGAGCTAAACAACTACGGAGCATGTAGTATAGGGGGGAAGACATAAGCTTATATAGTGAATACAAAGAATATCACGGTCAAGAGCCCTATATTTCTTTCATTTCTGGAAGAGTAACTACATCTAGGCTATTCAAAGCCTTGCAAATCGCAAAGAGAGAAAAGAGAAAGAAATACAAAGAAACCTACCCTTCTATGAATGGCTCTCAAACTCTCTCACTCCCTCTCTCGCTCCTTTTTTTTTTTTTGCTTCGAGCTCTCTTCTCCTTCTGCAGGAACTTCGGGGACTTCAGGTGGGCTTCAGCGGCTTCCAAAGAGGTTCCAGAAGAAGGGAGCTTCTATCAGGAATCTGGGGGGGGGGGGGAATCTCCACTGGATGACTCTTCTTATATGGGGCTAGGGCCCTTGTTCCATGGGAAAGCCTCCTGAATTTCTTTCTTTCCTTTTTTTTCTGCTACCGTCGCTACTGCTAGTGCTGCTGCTCTGTTGCCATAGCTACTGCGGCTAATGCTGTGGTTGTCGCTACTGCTTCGCAGGAGAGGGCGCCGTACTGGGGAGCTATGCGGCTGGCCGTCGGAGTGGGTAAGGGAAGCCCCTCTCCCTGCATGGGATGGGCCACGCCGCTGGGAGGTGTTCGCCAGCATGCGCAAGGGAGGTCTTCGAGCATTCAATGCTCATGGGAGGGAGGAAAATGCGGGAACAGTAACAAGGCATCGCGATGAGGGACACAGACACGGGGGGGGGGGGGGGTCCGCATGATTTTCTTCCTATTTATAACTTTTTTTTGAAATTCCTTCTCTTTTTCTTTTTCCCCCATGCTTTCTCCCATTTACACATTTGCCCCCCTTTTATTCCTTTGGCCCATTCGTGTTTGGGCCGTTCACGTTTGGCCCATTCGCGTCGGGGCCCTTTTCTCCCATTTTTTTTGCACGTTGGGCTGGGGTGCATCGACGCAGGGGCTCACTGCGTCGACACATTCTTTATTAGCACCATCTTCTTTCTCCCTTTTTTTTAATGCCAACAAATGCCCCCCACTCGTAAGTGTCGCGAGCGAGGGACGAGGGAGCGGGGACTATGGTGCAACTTCTTGCTCGGTAGGCAGTTGATATCAGGGCAGAACATCTTCAGCTTCACACGAATGATCTTGGCCACAAACTGTATCGACTGGCCCCGATCGAGAGTCAGGCGCCAATCAAGATGATATTGTCAATATTGGGTCTATACCGACGCAAGGATATCTGGTTTATCTGATCTTAGAAAGAAGGTCTAAGCCATTGGGTTGTATTGACCCTCACGGTGGGACGGATGGATTGGTCCTAACAGAGAGCCAGGCACCAATCGTATTGGGTTCATGCTGAGGCAAGGAATTATGTTTATCTGGTTTAGACGAAAGGTCTAAGCCATGCCCCTCGGCTAAGACCTCGAAAGGCCATAGGCACCGAGTCAAGTGTATCATCAGTACTGGGATCGCATTGAGCAAGGAGGTTGAGTTTCTCCGACTTAGACGGAAGGCCTAGGCCGTACCCCTCGGCTAAACCCCAGAAGGCTAGGGGCACCGAGTTGAGGCATTTAAAGGGTTGCACCCCCCTCTCTCTTCCTTTATTTTTCTCTTCTTCTCTTTCTCTCTTCTTTTTTTTCTCTCTTCTTTTTCTTCTTTCTTCTTTTTCCTTTTTTTGTTGTTTCATCGACACTGAATTTGTGTCAACATAGGGCATCACGGTGGGACCAAGTTATAAGGATATAATAGTATCGTCGACATTGGGTTTATGCCAATGCAAAGGAATTGGGTTTATCTGGCTTAGACGGAAGGTCTAGGCCATTATCCCCGACTGAGACATAAAGTCGTGGGCGTCGAGTTAAGTATCTGGGATATCTTTGAACATCTTTGAGTATCCTGGGATATCTTGAACATCTTGGATATCTTGACTATCTTAGCATATCTGTTGGGTTGGACGTCGGCGGTTGAATATCTTGAATTTCTTTGAATATCTTGAACATCTTGGACATCTTGAACATCCTTGAATATCTTGAACATCTTGAACATCTTGGAATGTCTTGAAATATCTGCCGTCCTGGACGCCAACGGTTGAACATCTCGAACATCTGTCGGTCTGGACGCCAACGGTTGAACATCTCGAACATCTGTCGGTTTGGACGCCAACGGTTGAACATCTTCATCGCCATCGAACATTTGTCGGCGTGGACGCCGACAGTTGAACATCTTCATCGTCATCAAACATCTGTCGGCGCGGGCGCCAATGGTTGAACATCTTCATCATTCTTTCATTTTCTTCATTGTCATCTTTATCATCCTTTCATTTTCTTCATCATCATCGAACATTTGTCGGCACGGGCACCAATGGTTGACCATCTTTATCATCATCGAACATCTATTAGTGCAGACGCCAATGGTTGAACATCCTCATCATCATCGAACATCTGTCGGCGTGGGTGCCAATCATTGAACATCTTTATCATCATCGAACATCCTCTTCACAGAGATGTTGATTCCTGCCTAAATTATTAAAATTTAAATAACATGGAAATTAGGAAATAACGTCCGTTCACATGGACGCTATTTAAAGAACTGGCGCCTCTGTACACGAACGCCAATTATAAATAATTTTAATTGATTAAGGAAATTTCTAGAATTGGCGCCTCTTCCCGGAGATGCAAATTTGGAAATTAATTATTTAAAATAATGTTAATAAAGAATTGACGTCGCTTTACAGTGACGCGTATTCTTTGATTGACGCCTTCTTGGATTGACGCGAATTCTGTCTCACAATTTCTATCGTGTTTTGACCCATACCACGGGTCTTTTGGCACTGTTGTCTCATGGCCGAGATTGAGTCCCTGTTTTCATGAGTTTTTACGGTGATACCCTATTTTCTTGGAGATTAAATGACCCTCCGCCAGATATTCCTTCCGCCAGATTGGAATTTCTTTCTCTAAGGCCTCCGTAAGTCTCCGCTAGCCTTGGAATCCCTCAAGGCGGCCGAGCGGGTTATACCCTAAAAACTCATGAACCGTGTCTTGTCATGTCACTCTGAAGAAACATGATACCCTAGCCATCATGGAGCACTATTTCTGGTGTTCTGAAAGAGTCCTGTCACTGTCTGGAATTAGCGTCCAGTACAATTGACGCCATATTGGGATTCAGCGTCCATCACAGTTGATGCGATTTCCTTCGCGCCTGTATTATTCACATAATTGGTGACCACTATAGTGGATGCGTATTCTGTAATTGGCGGCGTCCTGAGTGGATGCCAATTTGCTCAGATTTATGTATTTCCTGATTTTATGTGAGATTTATCACCATGTCATCTTTACACAAGGTTCTATCCTTGAACTCTCTATTCCGTGAATCTACCTTAATATTTTTGAAATGGCTTATTCCTTTGGAACTCTATTGGCTATAAACTATAGTGGATGTCTAGATATTTACATGACTTAATGCATGGCGTTAATGGGGCCCGGTCTGGTCCTGAGAGGAGCACTCGAAAGTACTTGTGTCCATGAGAGCTATATTGACAACAGTGTGGCATTGCACCGAAGTGCATGACTTTCTAGATTATTCTATGGTATTCCACTCTCTCTCTCTCTCTCGTGACATGAAAATACATGATATTACTTGACGTGCTTGACTCGACATGGTACTTGGTAGAACTTAAATAGCCAATTCTCGTGACGTGACTTGATATTACATACTTGATGTCCTTATACACTTTACTTGATTATCTTGAAATCTTGCTAGTTCCACTCTATTGTTTCTTGTTCCATGTTATCTTGCGTTCATTCATGCATAGCCATAATGCATTTCATGTAATATGTAATTTACTTAAAGCAAGCTTGCTATTGAGATGTAATTCCTACAGCATTCGCTCATCTAGTGTTTTCCCTTAATTTTTAAGGTACTTCCGATGATGAGGTTCAATCGGATGGGGATGGCCAAGAGTGATGAGTGTAGAGTCGATCCTGAGTGTCACTTGTTATCATCAAGTCTAGTCTTTCTATTTTTCTTGAGTCATTATTGTAATTTTTCTTTTATTGAGCCTAGCGACTTTGAAAGTATTGAAAATTGTACTTTGGAAATATTAGTTTGATGAATAAATTGGACTTGGTTATTTCTCTTTAGTGCACTCTATCTATGTGTCGAATTACCTCGTGCTCTGATTGACACGAATGATATAAACTCGTCACGTGTTCTCGGGTTCCTTCCGCACTCGGGGCGTGATAGTTTTTGTGGTATCAGAGCCTAGGTTTTTAAATTTCTAAGGTTACCAATGTCCAATGATAGGTTTCATTCTTTTACCCGGTGAGATGGGTAGAGCCATGTGTTAAGTTAATAAAACCTATAATTAATCACACTTATTAATTATTTACAATTCTTGTAGGATCATGGCCGTCGAGAGAGCTAAATGACGCAACATGCAAAGGATCGTCCAAGGTCTTACTCAAGCGTTGCAACAAGTGGCGCAAATAGGTATGAACCGTGGAGTGGGAGATCTCCACAGGAGCTTTGGAAACATGAACCCACCAAAGTTCACCGGCTCGTCCAACCCGGATGATGCCGAGAACTGGATAAAGGAGATAGAACGTATATTCTGTGTAATTCAATGCACGGATAAGGAGAAGGTGCTATTAGCAACCCTTCAGCAGGAGCAGGATGCTAGGTTCTGGTGGGAGTCAGTAGAAGCCACGTTGCCACATGACCATATAACATGGGGCGAGTTTGTGGAGCATTTTAACAAGTATTTCTCAGATAGAATCCAAGAGAAGAAAGCCGTGGAGTTTGCCGTGCTCAAACAAAGGAGCTTGTCTATGGCCGAGTAAGAGGCCCAATTCTCTAGGTTGTCCCGTTATGCACCACATCTGGTGTGTACGGACAAGATGAAGGCCCGTAGGTTCTTAAACGGGCTTAAGCACCAATATATTACACAACTGGCGCCGATGGACGTGCAAGCCTACTCTGAAATGGTTAGGCGAGCACAACTATTAGAAGATGCCACAGAGCTATCTGATCAGATCCATGGGAGAGATAAGAAGGAGTATGTTACTAGTCCTGGAACTTTCAAGGCCTCATCCACAAAGAAGAGGTCCAATAATGGAAGCGATTCCACCAAGGAGAAGAAGTCTAAGAAGAATGATAAGCCATTTTCTATTACCACCACACCATCCAAAGAGGTCTGCAAGCACTGCAACAAGACAGGGCACAAGGCCAAGGAGTGCCGGAGGAGATTAGGAGCTTGTCTCTGATGTGGGAGCCGTGACCATCGGATTCCCGACTATCCCCAATTAAATGAGCAAGCTAGCAACAAGAAGTGCCCGACAAAGAAACAAGGCCATCTCCAAGCATTACAAGAGGCGGAGCAAAGTGAGGGCGGAATAGTAGAAGGTACATTGAATATTTGTTCCAAGACTGTACGTATCTTATTTGATACCGATGCAACTCATTTGTTTATTTCTCAAAGATTTGCTGCTTCATTATCTATGAAACCTATTTTGCTAGAAACGGATCTAGTTATCTCCACTCCTCTTGGAACTGGATCCGAGATTAAATGCCATTACCCAGATAGTGAAGTCTTAATTGAAGGGCATAATCTACCTGCCGATCTACTATGCCTGGACATGGAAGGGTATGATGTCATTCTAGGCGTAGATTGGCTATCCACACATAGGGCTATCATAGACTACCGGAAGTGTATAGTAACTTTTAGTGATCACCCGGAGCTTGTTTTCTCTAGCCCCGCAGTCGGAACAAGTCACCCCTTATTTTGGCTCTTTGAGCTAGAAAACTTATCAGGAGAGGTTGTATGGCCTTTCTGGCCCTTGTAACTGTAATAGAGGTTAAAGAATCGAAGATAGAAGATATCCGCGTGGTTCGGGATTTCCTGATGTATTTCTGGAGGATTTACCCGGTTTACCCTTGGAAAGGGAAGTGTCTTTCACAATTAATCTTATCCCTGGTGTTGTCCCTATTTTGAAGGCACCTTATAGAATGTCCCCCGCCGAATTAAAGGAGCTAAAGGAACAATTACTAGATCTATTGAAGAAAAGATTCATTAGGCCAAGTACTTCCCCGTGGGGAGCACCCGTCCTATTTATCAAGAAGAATGATGGATCCATGAGGTTGTGCATAGATTATCAGTAGTTAAATCAACTCACTATCAAGAACAAGTACATGTTGCCGAGGATCGATGAACTATTTGATCAGATTTGGGGTGCTCAATATTTCTCGAAGATTGATCTCAGGTCGGGATACCATCAATTGAGGATTAAGGAAGAAGATGTTTTCAAGATGACATTCAGGAGCAGGTATGGGCATTACGAATTTACTATTATACCTTTTGGACTAACAAATGCCCCTGCAGCCTTTATGTAGTTGATGAATAGCATATTCAGGCCTCACTTGGATAAATTTATTGTGGTATTCATTGATGATATTTTAATATATTCCAAGTCTGAGGAAGAGCATGAAGAGCACTTGAGGATTACATTACAATTACTGAGGGACAATCAACTTTATGTAAAATTTAGCAAGTGTGATTTCTGGCTTGAGAAAGTATCATTCTTGGGGCATGTAATTTCAAAGAAAGGGATTTCTGTTGATCCATCTAAAGTCAAAGTGGTGAAGAGCTGGGAAAGACCCGTTAATGCAACCGAGATCGGTAGTTTTCTTGCTCTAGCTGGTTATTACCGGCGATTTATTAAGGACTTCTCCAAAATTGTTGTTCCACTCACAAGGTTGACAAGAAAGAAGAATTCATATGTATGGACCGAAGAGTGTGAAGAAAGCTTTCAAACTCTGAAAGACTGCTTGACTATTGCCCCGGTATTAGCATTACCCATTGAAGGGGAGAAATTTGAGGTATATACCGAAGCATCTCACGTCAGACTAGGCTGCGTGTTAATGCGACAAGGGAAGGTAATTGCATATTCTTCTCGGCAACTTAAGAAGCATGAAGAAAACTACCCAGTGCATGACTTAGAACTGGCCGCGGTAGTATTTTCTTTGAAAATCT
Organism: Amorphophallus konjac; assembly: GCA_022559845.1. Taxonomy (NCBI): domain Eukaryota; kingdom Viridiplantae; phylum Streptophyta; class Magnoliopsida; order Alismatales; family Araceae; genus Amorphophallus; species Amorphophallus konjac. Next base: position 86,943,115 of record CM040122.1, on the reverse strand, counting down.
GGAGGCACTATCTTTATGGAGAGCAGTTCATTGTGTACTCCGACCATAAAAGCTTGAGTTACCTATTCTATCAGAAATAATTAAACATGAGGCAATGGCGCTGTCTAGAATATCTCAAGGACTTCGACTTCTCTATACAATATCATCCAGGAAAGGGTAACCCTGTAGCTGATGCCCTTAGTCGAAAGCCAAGAGCACTATTGGCGAGTTGTATGATTCAAGAATGAAAGATGTTAGAACAATTTTATAAATTGAATTTCAATATAGATGTAGTGCCCCAAAATTTATATAAGTAATTCCTGGATTGTTTAACAATTTTCTGGAATTTATTAGGAATTTATAAGGGCTAAATAAATTAATAAATGGATTATTGAGTTAATAAATGGGTTATAAAGCCCAATTGTTTTAAAATAATTAACCTAGCCTATTTAAATATGATCCAAAAGGGTTAAGGACCAAGCCCATTAAGTTTGGCCCATATTATAGAAGGTTATTTAGCCTATTTACGTATTTTAAGGATAAAAATTATTTTTAGGGATAATAATATGGATAATTAACAAAAGAGTTTGAAATATGTTGAATTATGTGCACGTTGGATGTAGCGGTCTATCGTGCGACCGCCACAGCCATATAACGCACTAGTCTTGATGTGTTACATCCTGTCAGTTCCGTAAATGGAAGAACGAGCAAAAAGATTAAAACTTTGGGATCCTATCTGCAAGAGATCGACTTGGGAGAGCTTATAACATTACTAAGGACTCTTAGGGATTAGGTTCTGGTAAATTAAGGAATCTAGAATCAATCTAATCTTCAAACCCTAGTCAAAACCCTATAAATAGGACTTAGTTCTGAACTGAGCGACCCTTACTTTTGGCTCGTGAAGAATCAAGGTAATGAGTCATAATTTCGGGTAAATTATTTAGAAGATTTTGTTTAGTATACTTTAGACTAATAGTTCTCCAAATTTCGTTCTAGGAGATCAACCCACCAAGGAGATTGAAGCTTCCAAAGTTGCTGGTACGACCTTAGCAACCCAGGAAACTGAACGCAAGTCCTCTGAAGATCAAGAGATTAGGACATCTAAACGAGGTAATTAGAGTACGGTTATTTAGAATTTTTTGTTCCCAATAGTTTCATCTTCTTACCCTCAAAATTTCACGTCCTTAGGTCAAGAGGCTGAGGAGCTAGAGCAGCGTGAAGTTGTTGGAAACTCACTAGAAAGGAAAACTAGGGCACATCTTTCAGACTAAAATTAGAAGTTTAAAGCCCAGTTAAAGCGGTAGGTCATCTCATGATTGGCAAAAACATCTTGTTAGGGATAAAAGCCCTCTGATTTGACTTGATTTCATGCACTATAGATCGTGGATTTCATGTTTTAGTAGAATCATGCATACATGTGTATTCTTAGCCCTAACTAAGTTAAAAGGAACTTTCTTGTCAAATTCACAGAAAACCCATGCATACTAGTCTTCATTCTATCATGTGGAAGTTTGTATATGATTTCCAAACATGATGTAAGTTGAAACCTTAGATTTGTTTATTTATTGTTGTCAGCAGAAGCTCTGACGGACTAAGGTAGGACCGTCACATGACTGTAACGGCCTTACGATAGACTGTTACACTCTCTGTTGTGTTTAAACTGATCTGTTGTCTCTAACGCACCATAGAAGGAGCGTTACAATACTGTAACGGCCCCTCGACAGACCGTCACACGTCTTTAACGCGCCTATGCTAGACCGTTAGAACACTTTTTTCTGTCAACTCGAGACGGAATGGAAATTAGTCAAGTTTACTTATAAATATGCCTAGTTATCTGAGTTTTGACCTGATATCATGACCTTAAGTTATCTATTGATTCATGATAAGAATTGCATGATTACAATCTTTTAAGTTATTTTGAGTTATGTTAATTTCATTGGCTAAACTCTAATAGTTTGTATTTAAAGTGTGATTTCAAAAGATGTATTGATGAAGTTTTATCATGGTTTCACATGGATTCATAGTCTTTTCTATCTATAGAGTCATTTTCTTTAAGTACATGGCGCATATTCTGGTATGTTGTCCATTAGTTCACACGTCACACTATAGGAACATATTCTTGGACATGAGGACCTCTCTATTGGATAGTCCTCCCAATGGACTAGAAAATCTTATTTCAAGGCCTCCGTAATTCTCCGCGAGCCTGGGATTCCCACTAGGACGCCGAGTTAGTTGTACCATTAAAGCCCATTTAGTAGATTACACTATCGATGTTTCTGGTTCTAGCAATGTAACAGATCTAGATTGGACCGCCAGGCTCATCTAACGGCCCAAAATATGACCGTCACATTGTACTGAGTCTATTCTACTGTTCTGGATTCAAGTCAATGTAACGGCCCAATACTGGAGCGTCACGTTAATGTAGCGGCCAGTCTTTGACCGTCACAATGCTTGAGTATTTTAACCTGAGGTTTTGACCCAAGGGTTGATTTTCCAAGGTTCTAGATGGATTAATGATGGTCTAGGACTTACCAAATTGTTTCAAGATAACTAATTTAATTTATGGAAAGTAAGAAATGTACCGTTATGCTGTCGATTTATTTCCATGGGCATATCATAGTATAAGTCATTCTTGATCTTTCATATTCTAAATTGAAGCGTTCATTCATTGATTATTATTATCATGAGCTTATTGAACTTATTACGTTCTTGGCCATACTTTATTGTTACATGCGTGGAAGTAGCTTGATTTATACTTGAAGATACAATCGAACACTGATTGTGTTTAAGGGCTCTATGCTAGTCCCCTCGGCTGATTGTCGAAAACATACTATTATAAACCATGGGGTATGATGCTACTGGCGTCGCATTGCAGTGGGAGTACTTTCTTTATAAATAAGTGAAAATCCACGGCACGACATGACATTCTTGTACATGACTTTCTTGCTTGATATTCCACAGAAATTCACGAAGTACTTGCTCATAAGAAAAAGATACTAGAGTGATGATTATGTGGCTTGCTAGTACATTCTCGATATATTCTTGTTCATGAAAGGCCAATATCATGTTCTTGATTCATTCTTGCTAGTTCATACTTGCTCTCATTCTATCTTACATGATCATTTTGTTACTTTGGTTACTCGCATGATTGATCGCATTTCGTATGATTTTACCTAATTTCTTTAGAGCTAAAAGATTAATTACTTTAATAGTGCCTTCATGTTGATGCGAAGATACCTACTGGGCAAGTGTGCTCATTACCTATTCCCATTCTTTTCAGGAAATGAAAGTGATTAGAATTCGGATTCGGGCTATACAAGTAGCGGGTCCGAGAGTGAATGAAAGTGTTGTCAAGATGAGAGTGAAGACTTAGGAAAGTCTATATTGTTTAGATCGAGTCTCTATAATTTTCCTATTTCTTGAGTCTGATAGGTTGAAAGAAGTTGAAAGTTGTTTATCAATGAAATAAGTTGGAGTTTGATTAAAATAATATGCAATTACTTTTATGTGTGTGATTGTCTCGCGCTCTGATCATTCTTACTCGCAAGAGGCTTACCATGCCGGCTGTGCGCGCTCCCCGAGTTAGTCTTCAGCTGTAATAAAGGCTCGGGGCGTGACAATAGATGAGGAGAAAGGATGTGTTACTCTATCCCACAAGAGTTTACATCCTAACTTATTTTATGAAATCAAGGAGTTGCAAGATGATGATCCAGTAATAGTGGAAATTAAAGGCAAGATGAATGAGCAACCTGATTTCAAGTTGGCATCTGATGGAATGCCATTATTTCATGAAAGGACTTGTGTACCGGATTGTTCGGAATTTGATAACTTCAAAATTTTACATATTATTTCATATATGCTTGGGAGATAATTCTAAGTAAATTGCTGGATTATGTGTGAAAATGTTCACAGAAATAGATTTTTATTAATATGTGAGTTTTCATGGAAAATGATAATTATTGGGGAGTAATTTGTAAACAATAATAATCATAAACTCGAGTGCATATATGTGAATAAGATTTACATTGATTAATATTTTGTCTTAACAACATTATATATCTGGAGTCACATATGCACTTTTTCTAATGGTAGGTTGTTGCGGTTAGTGTTTTCACGTGGACGTGAAGGGTGTTGGTGTAATGCATGCTGTGCATGGGCTCGTTCATTCACATGAAGGCTTTAGCAGTTGAAGATGATGCGTGGCTGACCATGCATGGGTTGGACGTGGTAGCTGGGTGCGTTGAGAATGAACGAAAGAGAGGGATGTGGTAGTACGTGCATGAAGGCACACCTTGAGAACGCAAGAAGAAGGGCCGCTCGCATTCGGTTGCATGGTGGCGACACGTTCGCTGCATGGCTACACCAGGTCAAGGATGTGGATGGTCTTCTCGTAGAAGGCAGACGCGGCAGTAGGATGGGCAGTGCCGTTTGCATGGTTGGCTGGGTGTTCGTGAAGGGCGTTGGCGTTTTCGTGGTCACCGCTTGGATAGCGGCAGCGGCATGTGATAGACTTCGCATGCATGGCATCAACGAGATAAGGAAGACGGAGCGAAGAAGATGGCAGGGTGTGTGGCGTTCACTCCGTGTACAGCATTCACGGTAGCGTGAATAGTGGGCAGAGCAAGCTTCGCTAGTGGCCGTCGCGCACGTGGAAGGCTCCGTTGTGTAGCAAATGAAGATGTGGCGCGGTTGGGAAAAACTGGGCGCGTGTTGCGTGGGTTCCGTTCGTGAAAGAAATGGTGGCGTCCGTGTATGCTGTACACAGGAGCTTCGATCGTGAGAGAGAAGGGCACTGTGGATAATACCGGTAGGACATAAAGATGATGGCATCGAAGGCGGTGGTGACTCTGTGGGACTCTTGGCCAGGCTTACCCTATAAAAGGGGTATGCAGGGAGTAAAGAGAGGGGTCTGATTTTGGGGTTCATCTCTTGACTTCTCTTGTGGAGCTTCCTCTACTGCTGCGTGGGGTGGCCGTGACGTGAGAAGATGAAGACGAGGGAGGGGGCGAAGGCCTCCTCATTATTTGTTGCTATTTGTTCTTCATTACGTTTAATCCTTTCAAGGACTTCTTCTCTTATAGTATTTCTTTAGTAGTTTGTTTTAGCTCTTTCATAATTTAACATTAGTCATCTTTTGTTTAATTCTTTTTGTTGCATTCTTTGTAAGCCTACATTTTACATTTAGTGGAAGTGTTTTGTTTTTATTTATTCTTGTCTCTTCATCTCTCTCTTCCTCTTCTCTAAGCCGAGTGTCTTTTTGGGTATCTTCTTTGCACGTGTTTAACTTAGTTTGTGTTCTATCTTCTTAAGTTCATCCATCTAAATTAGTTAATTTTAATTTGTCAACTTTTATTTTAATTTCCATTCTCTCATAAATTTTTCATCCTAAAACCCAAGATTTTCTATCCTAACATCTAAATTTTCCCGTGGATTCGACTCAGTCTCAACGCTTAACTATTTCCTTCTAATTAATTGTGAGCTGATAATTAAATTTGATAGTGGACGTATTACGACATGCGTTTTCTCTATCAATTTTTGGCGCCGTTGCCAGGAAAGAATTGTGATTTTTGATTTAAGAACTTTATTTTCCTTGTATTTATAGCGTAATAATAAAGCTATAATTTCCTATTTTTTACAGAAAAAAAGAAAAAAAAGAGAAAACTCAGATCTAAAAATCCATAAAAATAATATGTCAGGAAATTTGTCGCAGAAAGCAGAAGCGTGGGTGCAAAGGACAGAAAGTAGAAAATCTAGAGAAAATAACTATCGTAGAAAGTAGAAATATGTAAACGAAGGTTCTGTTCTAAAGAAAGAAAGTCCAAAAAAATCAAAAAATAGAACCAAAAAAAATTCAGAGGTAAGTTATCCTTTCTTTTGTCTTTTTGATTGAGTTATTTATTTCAAAAAAATAAGTCTTTCATTTAAATTTCATTTCTCTACTTTCATATCTTTCATATCTTGTGGCTAGATAGGATCATTAAAAAAATCACTTGAACTTCAATAAAAAATCTTCATTTCAAGATCAGAACAACATTTCCATGGTTTAGGTCATGCATCTTTTAGGATAGAATCTCTGTTGTGATTTAATTGTTGTCAATTACATCATTGAAGATTGCGGGGGCAAGGTGAGTTCTTCCAATCTTCTTCTTGAACACATGCTCATGCATATTTGTATAGAACCTCTTGTTTGAATTTGTGGTGTTGCATTTCATTTTAAATTATCTGAAGGGCAAAACCCATAACAACATAAGGTGGGAATTTGATCACCCTTCCTTAGCCCACAAACCACAATCCCTGCATCTTGCATTTCCTAAGCCCAATAAAATCCAGTAGATATTGGCCCTAGGGTTCACATTGAGATTTGGGTCAACTTAGGCCCATTATCAATTTGAAAACTGATGTCTAGGAAAGAGGTCCAATGGTAAACGCCTTAAGCGGGCTTGTGGTTATTTAATTAAGTTCCTACGAAAGTAGGGGGAGCCTCTCGCAACCCCACCTCTTACCTGGCTAGTGGACAAATTTGATAGTGGACTTGGGCTGGACTTAGGTTGATTTGTGAGAAATCTCACTCATAGGTATAGGGCACCCACTTAGTTATAGGTTAATTATTTAATAACTTGTTTGTGGTTGTTAAAACAAAAAAAGCTCTTCTCATCTCTCTTTCTTGGTCCTAGTGCATTAAAAAAATAAAAAATGAAAAAAGGGGCTAGAAAATTTCTATCTTTGAGTGGGCTCGTAAATTCAATAAGGTGGACTTGTTGGCCCATTTTTCTTGATCCATTCTTTGGGCATTGAATCCAAACTTCTTCATGCCACCTTATAATCAAGAGTATGTTCACATGTGGACCAATTCGGCCCATTACACTATTGATTGCCCAAACCAATTTTCACCTCTCACCCAACATAGCCCGACCCCCTATGAAAATCCATATTCTTGTTCGGCTCAAATAGAGAACCCATTACCCTTGGCGGCCCAGTCTCTATCCTTTCCCCAAAACCAATCCCAACTCACTCAGTTCTACCAAAGGGCCCATACTCTACATCTTCCCCAAGCGCAACACCAAATGTTTCAAGCTTCTCCACACCCTTTATATGAATCATGTCCATACACTCTTAATCATGGGAGGAGAGACCAATCAAATCTCTCTTGGGAAACTGATCAAAATCAAGTGCAAACTCCTCCTGAGACAAATTTTTAGAATTGGACTCAATTTCCAAATCACCCTTATGATCAAGCACAGTATGGAGGGCAGCCCACATACTCCCCACCATGCCACTATCAGACTGATTACCCTCTAGATTACTATCCACCACAGTCTGACTCTCAGTCCATTTATCCATCTCCTCCACACATTGATCTCAATAAGGAGGATAAGTTCGATCAATTGTATCAACTCATCATGGCTCAACAACAATCCTTTGAGGTTCAACGTCAATCCGTCCAAACCTTATTAGATCAGCTTGCCAAAAGCATGAAAGGACTGGAAATGGACCAATTATCTAGCCACCTTAATACAAGTTTTGAAAATCAACTTTCTGGACTTGACCAACATATAAATCCTCATGATCAACCCGTAGTTCCTCAATCCAATGACAAGCTTGGCCTTGATAATGGGGAGATTGTGGAAAAGACACACCAGAAAGCATTAGAGGGAGCTAGCAATATAGAGCATCAAATTGAGGAGCTCAAGCCCAACCTCATCTATGAAGAGAACCATGATGAGTCTGTTGATCTTAAGTTGGGGGGAGAAGAAGAGGAAGAGGATTTGCTAGTTAATGATCAACTTTCATTAATTTCGCATTTGATGAGTCCTCGTTCCAAGTGAAGGATGAAGAAGATGTGAGGGTGGAAAAAGAATTGAATGAACTCATGAAGCAATTTTCTTGGGTTAAGGAGGGACCAGATATCCCGCATGAACTTCATCTTGATTGGGCATCTCTTGATCTATGGGAGGGCGTTAATCTTTTACCCATTCCTGACCTCAGTGAATCGAAACTCACCTGGGACACATTACAATTAGCTAATTGGTCAGACCCATCTGAACCTAATGAGCATCCTTGTGTTGAGGAGCATATTTCTTTCATTCCTGATATTTCTCATCTCTTTGACACTAATCATTTGGTGGAATCCCCAAAAGTCCGTCACCCTCCAAGCTATTCTCACCCTCACCATATGCACGCAAATTTTAAAATTGAGGTTGTAGAAAAAAGTTTGGGGAACAATAAGGTATGCATTAACATGTTCAACAATTATGAAGACCCTATATTTGAAGAGGAATATTTTATCATTGATGACATGATCACTCCTCTTCCCTTCCCTAACCAAGGGGTTTCATTTGAATTACTAGATCCACCCTAGCACATTTTTGGCCCCTTCACTTACATGTATCATCTTTTCCTCCAGTGGTACAAGGGTTGGAATTTAAAAGAGGATAAAATTAGTTGGTGGCTCATTCTTAATGGAGCGCATTGGTTATGAAGCTATATTGCGTGCGGCTGAAGACATTAAATTTAACGCTTATTGGGAGGTAACCCAATTAATCTTTTTCCTTTCAAAAAAAAAATTCATCGTTTGTCGTAGGAGCATGGAGCAGCATTTCTTGGTGAAGGCACCTCTTTTCTCAGGTTGTATCTCTCCTCTCTAGCATTTTTCATAGTATCATTTCATTTCTACATCGTGTTCATGTCATTGGGGACAATGTCACCTAAGTTAGGCAGGGATAACTTAATTTTTTTCAAAAACCCTTTTCAAGCTCAAAATATTTGCAATCTTTCATAACACTCCCAACAAGTGTTTCATGTTCATGTTTCATGATGAGAAACTTTTCTTAGAATGATAGGACTTAGAGTCTTACTTGTGAGTGTAATAAGTTAAAGGGGTGAATTAATTGGTTATGTCTTTAGCCTTTTCCTCAGAATACACTTGAAATTCTATTGAAATTACACACAATTGCACAATAATGAGATTATTGGACTTTAAACATATGGGTGATGAGAATCTTGCTTAGCACTTTGGGATGATTGATTTTCTGCTCATTCGTTGAAAGTAATTGTGGGGAAAAAGCTACCTGTCAAAAAAAAGTATATAGAAAATGCCCCTGAACTTAGTTACCGGGCCTGCTTCTCCTAAGGCAAGAGTTGAGGTTCGCGTCAAATGGCAAAGAGATGTGCAGCACCATGTGTCAAAAAAAAAGAATAAACATGCAGAGTGAAGCTACTTGTAATTCGAGAAGCTTAATTCGAGATGTGGACAGAATTGAAAAGCATCTTTAAGTGAAAGGTAGAAAACTCATTCATCTAGATTGTTTGGTAGTTACTAATCAAGTTATATCACTTCTACACAAAGGAACATTTAATTTTTAACGCGGAAATGTATGTCGTACTACACGTGCGCTAACAATCTTAAACCGAACTCGCATAAGATGATAAAAAGAAAATGCAGCACTATGGCAAGCATGGGTCGAATCCACAGGGAAGGGAATATTTTTAAAGTTAAAAACTTTGGACTCCTTTGTAAAATTTTTATGATTTGATTGCTTGAAGAAAAGTGATGAAACAAAGAATGATTCTAACAATTAATTAAAAACGCCTATGACTATGCATCTATGCTATAGAAAATAATTGCATGAAGTGGAAATGAAGAGATAGAAGAAGGAGGTAGAGAGGAAAGAAGAGCAAGAACTAGATAAAAAGAACAACTCATTTCATTAACTTAAAAGAAAGAGTACATGAAATGTGAAACAAAATTACACTAACGACGCAACGAGATTGCAATGAAGTGAAATGACACAAAAGTAATAAAATACGAAAAGCCTAGAGTTTGGAGTTTGGATATGGTAGCAGCAATGGTGATGACGGCACCGTCCTCTCTTGGCCTTGGATCATGAATCACCTCGCGGAAGATGTCGTCTACGTCGGGAGGAAGTCACCTTCATTGTTGAAGCCGCTCTTGGAGGAGAATGTATGGGGTGAGGAGAGAGATCTCAGGAGAGGAAAGGAGAGGTCAAGGTGAAGCTAAGGAAGATGGCAATGGCTTAGAAGAGAAGGGGATGATGATGAAGGAGAGATTAACAAAGGCTACCTAGGTGAGATGGAAGAAGAAGAAGAAGGCTTTAAAACATGAACAGTGAAAATCAGAGATAGAGCATTGATAAGTCAAACATAACTTGAAAACCAGAAGGAATTAGAAGATGACAAAGAAGAAGAAATTGTAGAGGACAGAGAGATGAACAACGTTTGTAAAAGGAGCAAGAAGAGAAAATGGAAGGAGGAATGAGAAAAATGGGGAAGAACGGAGAAAAATGTTGTCTACGAATGCATAGGATAGAACAATGAAAAATAAGAAATAACTTGAAAACCGTGCAGAATGAACTAAACAGGAAGAAGAAGAAGTTGAAGAGAACTAAACTACAAATAACTTTAGTGAAGAAATCAAGAGGAGAAGAGGAGTAGAAGGGGGAGAAAATCTGTGACCTAAACTCCCTAGAAGAAAGAAGTGTAGACACGCTATTCCTTACGTCCCCTGAGAAAATCTCATATTACCACGCGACGCCCCGCATCGGCTTTCGCATTTTGAATCACTTGAGTGTTTCCTACCTTTGAGTCTTCTATCGTCTTCTGGGCGAGTAGCGTAACACTCCTTCGGCATCCGGAAACTGCCTCGTTGTGGAAATCATGCGGCATTCGAACGGCATCAACATCAATCGCATGCATCAGAAGTTGCCGGGACCAGGAAAATGCCTAAAGGATGACTGTCGACGCCCTTTTCGGGGTAATCTGGGGGTCATCATGGAGGCGTCCAGGCCCCTGGACGCCTCCATCAACCAGCTCACGGGTGACCCCGGGCCATCGACTGACCGTTGCTCAGCCCGTCGTTTGAATAAAATCCAAGTTATGGAGGCATCCAGGCCCCTGGACACCTCCATCAACCAGCTCACGGGCGACCCCGGGCCATCGACTGACCGTTGCTCAGCCTGTCGTTTGAATAAAATCCAAGTTTTGGAGGCGTCCATGCCCCTGGATGCCTCCATCAACCAGCTCACGGGCGACCCCGGGCCATCGACTGATCGTTGCTCAGCCTGTCGTGTGAATAAAATCCAAGTTACGGAGGCGTCCAGGCCCCTGGACGCCTCCATCAACCAGCTCACGGGCGACCCCCGACCATCGACTGACCGTCGCTCATCCTGTTGTTTGAAGAAAATCCAAGTTATGGAGGCGTCCAGGTCTCTGGACGCCCCCATCCTCCTGACCTCTATAAATAGAGGTCTCCCCCCCTCAGTTCAAGGTGGTCGAAAAAGAGCGCCGAGAGGCTGCCAGATTCTATTCCTAACCCATGGGTGTTTTGTATGGGAAGTCCTGCCGGATCCTCAGGTGCCCGTGCTTGCAGGAGAGAGGCCGCCTTCGCCCGCCGCGCTACCTCATCGTCCCTACGCTGCCGAAGCTCCGCCGGATCTCGCCATCGACCATCCAATAAGCCATTCTCTCCTCTTCTTTCCTAGTTATCTTGCATTCATCATATCATATCTTCTACCACCCCCCCTTTATGAGGGAGTCTCTTCCCGTTTCTACGTCGGAATAATTGCCATTCATCATAAGCATTTTCCTCCTACTCGTGTCCGAGAGGGGTTTAAAAGACAACACCAACCAGGTGTGTGTCTTGCCATCATTTCATTACTTGTGTCGTTAGAATTTGAATACTGCACCTTCGTCTTTCTGATCCACTCGTTACTTCTTTGTCGTTGTTTTGCAAGGGTACCTGAGGAAAGCCCTCTCCGTCGGCCGGCCGAAGGGGGAGGAAGAAGCAACCTGCCATTTCTCGCTCTCGAGGATTCACAATCTCCGCGCTCAATACAAGGTACACGCGATCATTTCGTTTCTTTGAGGTAACCCCTCTGGCGATCACATCCCTTTAGCATCCTACGTATGCTTTGTCCTCATATTGGCACGTTTCATAATCCTTCTTAATTTTTAGTCGCTTGATAGTCTGTAGTTTAGTTCATTTTCTTCTCCTTGAGTGGATTCCTCGGCTTCCACAGATTGGCGATCACGGTGGGACCTTCTTTTTGCTTTTTTGGGTTACCTTTGAACTCTCGGCACCCACGTGTGCCTCCCTTCTTTCGGCACCCGCGTGTGCCCCTCCCTATTGCGCCCACGTGCGCTACATCATTTCCCTCGTGCACCACGTGCACTCCCCCGGTCCTTTGTGATTACTTCGAGGTCTGCGTTATCTCGGCACCCACGTGTGCCCCTCCACTCGGCACCCACGTGTGCTCCCTCCACTTGGCACCCTCGTGTGTCCCCCTTCTTATTGCGCCCGCGTGCGCTGTGTCATCCCCTTCGTGCACCACGTGCACGCCCCTTAGTCCCCTCTTTTGTCATTTTTAAGTCTGTGTTGTCTTGGAAAGTAGAACGGCTATATCTTCCTCTATCTGTTTATTGTTGTTATATTCTTGTTATATCACTGCTATACATCTGTTATATTTGTGTGCTTATCTCTGCTCCATCTGTGTGTTACATATCTTTTATCCAGCACCGCATTTCATGCATTTACCCCCTTTTCTTTCCTTTTTTTACTCTTTTCTAAGGATCACCCTCTCTCGGTGAAGGAAGGACTCTCCGTTCGGGAATTCCTCTCGACGGACTAGAATCTCCTCCACTGGGACCTCCGTAAGTCCCCGACATCGAAGAATCTCCTCTTCGTTCACTGGGCCGGTTGTACCATTGAAGTTCCCCGGAGTTAGTCGACCCATTCGTGGTGAGACGAGAGCCCCTAGCTGACACGGTGGTGAAAACAAAAACGAACTAGGGTCCCTATTTTGTGTGAACTTCGGATCTGGTTAAAAACACAAAAAAAATCATCAAAATCAAAACACAAAAAAGGGGCGTAAAGGCATCCACTTGTTTGATAATCTCTGCTATTTGCTTGCTAGTATATGTTTTTGCGTTCCGGGAAAACTGTGAGCATGGCTCACGAGTCTTTTGAGGAGAACCACCCTGGTCGTGGTGAGTCAGTCGAGCCGCGAGTCCATGCTATGGACGCGGGTCCTTCCCATGAGCCCTCACGTGAGGTGCAGGTTACCACAGGGGACACATCCCCGCCACAGGACATCTCCTCTTTGCTAGGTGTCCTCGCCAACACGGAGCTTACCGCTGAGCAGCTCCGGGCCTTCCAGGCCATTCTGAAGGGAAATATGTTTCCCCCGCTCCCCAGGAATCAACTCCGGCCATCGCACCTCTCCAAGAATTGGTGCGGGCCATTCCATCTCCTTCGCTGGCACAAGCCATCCAATCTCCCTCGCTTCAAGGGCAAGCGAGCCAACAACCACCCTCGTTCCAGTTCCCTTCGCAATCTCAAACCCCTGTTGTTCCCCACATACCGCTTCAGCCGGGGCCAACTATCGGCGGCCCGAAGCTCCCTCTCATTCAGGGTTTCCCCCTCAAGTCTCCGGGAGACATTTTCCTCCCCAGTGGCAAGTGCCACCCTCACCGCCCGAGGAGCTCGCCCAATCGCTCCTCAATAGGTTCAATAGGATGGACGAACAGTTTCAGAATTTGAAGAAAATGGTGGACGTGAAATCCACCCCGGAGGTTGCTTTGCCAATCCTTCCGGTCATCCATCTTCCTCCCTCCGAAATGCCCACGTACCGCAGGTACAATGGCACTGGCAACCCCTTCATTCACCTCAAGGATTTCATGTATGAGTCATCCTATTGGCAAAACGACCAGAGATCCCTGGCATACCTCTTTCGGAGGTCATTGGACGGTCCTGCGCTAGAGTGGTTCTATTCTTTGGAGCCCCGCGAGGCCGAGAATTTTGAAACAGTCCAGAGAAGGTTCTTGCAAAAGTATCGGGATAGGGTCGGTCCCTCTCTCTCCATTACCGACCTAGTAGCCGAAAAGATGAAGTCCGACGAGGATTTTGTCTGCTATGCTGATAGATGGAGGTCTCTGGCAGAAAGAATAAGAGATACCCTCTCGGAACCTGAACAAGTAAAGATGATCGTATCCAATGCGACCCCACAGTTCAGGCATGTCTTGGCCATGAATAAGCTCACCACCATGGAAGAGCTCTATGAAAGAGCCCGGTACATCCAAACCCAGTTAAAAGACTCCCCCATTATGAACATGTTTGAGCCACCGAAGCCCAAGGTGGTCAGAAAGACAGGCGCTGGTGTCCCAGGTGGAGCAACAGAAGGGGTCGTAACAAATGAGCAAGTAAGTGCGGTCAACAATGCCAACTATGCAGTCAACCCAAGGCTTCCACAAATGCCCCGACTTCCCCTCAAACCAGGTCCCTTCCCCTCTCGTCCCCCACCCCAAAATGATCCACCTTAGAACAACATACCTCAACTACTTCAACCCCAGCAACAACCTCGACCCCAGCAACAACAACCACCACTTCAGTACAACCAAGTTCCACCCCCAGGAAATTACAGTCCCCCACAGCAACAAAGAAGGCCAATTGGTCCCAAGAGAGCCTATTACCCACCATTGCTAGAAACTCTGGCGGATATTTTTAACGCCCTCATGGCCTCAAACACACTCATCCTACCCAGGGAAAGGCCCGTGTGGCCCCCGAATGTTGATACCTCCAGATACTGCGTCTATCACAGGCAGCCAGGACACACAGTGGACAACTGCTTTCAGTTTAAAGATTACATCCACGATACGAATGATGAAGGCGGGATTGACTGGGATGAAATGAGGCGATACGTCGCCACTCTCAAGGCTAGGAGACCTCCTCCTAGGCCACAGTTCCAGCAACAACAGCAACAGTTACAACAGCAGCCACAGTAACAACCACAACAACAACAGCAGCCTCAGCAGGCCCAACCACAACAGCCCAACATGGGCATAATCCAGAATCCATTACCGGAGCACCAACATCCCAATCATCAGGTCAACCCCATCTCCTCCTTCCCGGAAGTCAGGAGAGAGCAGGTGTGGCATCCAGAGAGTACCTCTATTCTTTCTACCGCCAACCCTATCATCATGCAACCCCCTCGCCTTGCCCGGGTAGCACCTCTCTCTCATCAACCCGCGTTAATACCGCCTTCACCATTCCCACTGCCATCACGCCCTCTCATTCGCACCCCAATGACCTATCAGCCAACACCCTTCATTACACCCTCACACCCTCTCATTTTCTCTCACTCCCCCACTTTACCATCCACCTCTACTGCATTTGCCCCTATGCCTTCTAAGCCCCTTATCACCCGTCCACCGTACGTAACCCCGCCTGTCTCCACCATACCACCGCCAATGCCTTCAAAACCACTCATCATCCACCATCCATCTCAACACCATTACCCGCTCCAAACCTTACCCACTTCCACTTTGCCTCCACCTCCACCTTCCAGACCCCTTATCCTTCATAACCCGTGCGATATCCCCTCTACCTCCACCATGCCTCCACCTAACAAACCCCTCATCAGAATCCCTGCTCCCATCATCACCCCTGCTTCATCAACCATCCCTCCACCACTACCCCTCAAACCTCTGTTAAAACCCACTGCTACCCCTATAGAGGTACAAAAGCCACAGGCAATGGTGCTCCGGAGTGGAAGGATTTTCCACAGGGTTTTCCCCCAGAACAGTCAGAATCCCGAGCAGTCTCAGCCAGAGAGGGACGATGGAGAACAACCGGAAAGATCTATCCCTGGAACACAGTATGATTTGTTGAAACACTTGGACAAGACGCCTGCTCGGATCTCCATCCTGGAGCTGCTTCAGAGATCCACATCCCATCAGGCAGCCTTAATGGAGTATCTTCAAAAGGTCATGGTGAATGAGGACCTCCCTGTAGAAAAGATATCTGCCGTCCTGACCCCAACGGACACACAACCGGCCATCATGTTCCACAACTACGAGCTCGCTCCCAAGGAAGCTCGGAAATATGCATTGTGTGTTTCAATAAAAATTAATGGGGTATCCATAAACCCATGCCTTGTAGACACGGGTGCGTCCATAAATGTGATCTCCATGAGCACCCTTTAGTTGTGTGGGGTCGAACAGGAACAGATAAGACCTTCTTCAATCACAGTCACGGCTTATGACAATAGCCGCCACAAGGGATGATTATTCTAAGGGCAGATCTAGGTCCTATGTCAGTACCCACGAAATTCCATGTCCTTGACATGGAGCCCACATTCAAGGCTATACTGGGTCCCCCCTACATTGAAGCCATCGATGCTGTGCCTTCCACCAACCATCAGTGCTTGAAGTTTCCTTACAATGAAAAGAATTATTAAAGTAGTCAGCACACCTGTCCTTCACACGGTGGATGCTATCAACACCTCTCTGCCCTCTGTTTGGCCGTCTCATCAGCCAATATTGTCATTGCTGGACGTGTGCGATTCATCTCACATTCCGCTAGCACCAAAGAAGCCAATCAAGGCAACAACGCCACATCTCCCTTTTCACTCCAAAGGTTGGGAGATTATGAGAAACATTGGCTATCAACAGGGCAAAGGTCTGGGTGCACAGCTACAAGATAGGTTGAAACCACCAAAGGAGATTAGGCCGAACCGCAGGTTTGACCTAGGCTTCAAAGGACCATTCAAGGCGGATTGGAAGCCCCTCACATGGACCCTATCAAACCACTTCAACAAAGGGCCCGTTATTCAGATGGGGGATCATCCTAGGAAGCACATGGGGGGTCGCATGTTGTGTGTTCAGCCGAAAAATGTCTGAGGGTCACCAAAAGAGGCAAGATCAAAGACCCGGAATGCGAATGGGACAAATGGTTTGATATACGGGACGTTTCCGTTGCACTGGAAAGGATGTTCTCGTCTCCCCAGCTTGAAGGATCGCCATTGATCTCCGGAATGCCAGAAAATATCATTACTGTTGCCAAGGTCCCAAACTATCCTCGTCCTTGCCAGAAGGACCCTGTCACCAGCGGATCTTCATCCGCCATCACCATCACCACCGACGACTCATTAGCCGTCATCTTCTCCATTCACTCGTCGCAACCTTTGTTGCTGTCATCTTCCTGGGCCAGACGGTTGTCTGATGATCTTCCCAGATCCCCCTCTCTACTTACATACCTGCGCGGGTTTCTCAACCCGCGCCAGGTCCTCAATCATGATCTGCTCTACGAGCCTCCCAATCCTCTAGCCATAACCACTTTTTCCTCTTCCCCGATCTCTTTCCACTGTTTTGTCATCAAAAATGAAAACGAAAAAAAAACGTCAATTTCCAAACTCCTCAACAACACATCTTCGTTGAGGAAACTTCCTACATCTCCCACGGGTGCGTCCCGCCCTGCGGACCACCCGTCCAAGGTCCGATGAGCGACCTTTTCTACCCCTCCTCTGAGGGGTCTTCCCCTGTACATTCTTCACCATCCTCTTCATCTTTTTCTTCTTCTGTAAATAATGTCAGTCAATCTAGGAATAATAAGTCAAAGGTAGTACCTAGGAAGAAATCCAAGGGTAGGCAGATCCCTCGTCGATTCCTTCTGGATTTAGCCGCCAGGTGTCAGGCCCTTCTTGTCGTCCCTCAGTTGCTAGAAAATCCCATCCAGCTACCGAAATAGAATGTGAGGGCAACTGCATAATTAATGAGGGGTATGGAGTCTACGAGATCACAGATGAAGAATACCCTACTGAAGATGAGGGTGAAGAATATGAGGATGCGGCTGGCGCATATGCTAGTGGAATAAGGAGATTCGACGAGCCGTCAACCGCCGTAGAAGAGTCCACCAAAGAAGTCAACTTGGGAACTGAGGAAGACCCTAGGATCATCTTCATAAGTGATAATCTACCACCCTCTGAAGAAGAGGCATTAATTGAAGTTCTCAAGGAATATAAGGACACGTTTGCATGGAGCTACGAGGATATGTCGGGTCTGGATTCAACCCTGGTCGAATACCGTTTAACCCTAAAACCAGGGTCCGTCTCGGTAAAACAAAGGTTAAGGTGTTTCCACCCTCAAATGGCTTTGAAAATGAAAGAAGAAGTCGACAAGCTCTATAAAGCAAGGTTTATTAGAGTCGTCCTTTATTCTCAATGGGTGGCAAACATTATCCCGGTCATGAAGAAAGATGGGAAAGTCAGGATTTGCATCGACTTCCGGGACCTTAACCGCGCGTGTCCAAAGGATGATTTTCCCTTGTCTCACATTGATGTTTTAATCGACAACACAGCAGGCTATGAAACCCTCTCCTTCATGGATGGATTTTCGGGATATAATCAAATTCGTTTGGCAGAAGAGGATCAAGAGAAGACGTCATTCACTACCCCTTGGAGAACATATTGTTACGTGGTCATGCCGTTTGGGTTAAAGAATGCTGGAGCTACTTACCAAAGAGCTATGATGGCCATATTTCACGACATGATGCACATATATCTGGAGGTGTATGTGGATGATCTATTGGTGAAATCAAGGACCAGGATGAAACATCCAAGGGTTTTGGCTAAGGTCTTGCAGAGATCAAGGGAGTTCCAATTGAAAATGAACCCGAAGAAGTGTGTGTTTGGTGTATCATCGGGCAAATTACTGGGCTTCATTGTGAGTAAAAGAGGGATCGAGATAGATCCCGACAAAGCTAAGGCCATCAGGGATATGCCACCTCCCAAGAATTTGAGGGAAGTCTGAGGTTTAATTGGGAGGTTGCAGTTTATTCGTCAGTTTGTGTCTCAGCACTCACAAAGGTGTAGACCTTTTTATGAGTTGACCAAGCCAGGAGTAGAATTCCACTGGGATTCTAAATGCCAAAAAGCTTTTGAAGGGTTAAAGGAATATCTGACTAGTCCACCCGTTCTCATTCCACCCAAACCAGAAAAACCTCTGATCCTCTACATCTCCGTCTTGGACGACTCCGTGGGAGCTGTCCTTGCACAAGTTGATGAAAAAGGCAAGGAACGGGCAACCTATTACTTGTCCAAACTTCTCAATCCCTGTGAGTAGAAGTACACGGTCATGGAGAAAACCTGTGCTGCCCTCGTTTGGGTGGTGCAGAAATTGAAGCTCTACTTCTTGGCTCATGAGGTCCACTTGATTGCTCGCATGAACCCTATCAAGTTTCTTCTGGAGAAATCCGTCCTTACTGATAGGCTAGCACGCTGGCAAAGTTTTCTTTCCCAGTTCAACATCACCTACATCCAGCAAAAGGCAATTAAAGGCTATGCCATAGCCGAGCATCTCGCCCACCATCCTCTCCCCAAGTTTGACCTTGTCCAATCAGAGTTTCCAGATGAGGAACTAATGTCCATCGCCTAATCCGACAAGCCAATGTGGACATTATATTTTGATGGAGCTCTAAATTCCCAAGGGAAGGGTATCGGCATTATCCTTCTAACGCCTGAAGGCGTTACCATCCCAGAGGCATTTCAGCTCGCGTTCCCAGTCACCAACAACATCGCTGAATACGAGGCTCTTCTAGCTGGCCTGGAACTAGCCCGTTCTTTCTATATCACTGAGTTGCGAGTCGTGGGTGATAGTCAACTTGTTCTCTGCCAGGTGCTTACCAAATATCGCACCCTCGATCCCAAGCTCAAACCCTATCAGGAGCTGGTCTCCGCCTATGCCAAATTGTTCACCAAGCTGATCTTTGTCAATGTTCCTCGCGAACAGAACATTCTGGCCGATGCCATCGCCTCCTTGGCGTCATCTTTCAAATTTCCTTTAGGTGCATGGTTTAGATCCATCATTCTCTACAAGCGTCTTGTCCCTACCGTTCAGGACCCTTACCTCTTAAAGATCAAGGAACGAGTCCTACAAAAGATCCAGAAGGGAGAAATCCTTGAGAAGAGGGAGATCATGCTGGCAGAAGTCGAAGAAGAGCTGGTTGACGATGAGAAACCATGGTTCTATGAAATTGTCAAATATTGTAAAGATCAGTCTTATCCTGAAGGAGCCACCGCGGAAGATAAGAAAGCCATAAGGAGGGTGGCTCAGAAATACACATTGGTTGGAGGTCTACTCTATAGGAGGAGCCTTACTGGCGTTCTGTTAAGGTGTCTTGACGACAATGAGGTTTCGAAATGCGTAGAAGAAGCACACTCGGGTGTGTGCGGTAGCCACGTGAATAGCCAGATGCTCGCCAAGAAGATCATTAGGCAAGGCTTTTACTGGCCCACTATGGAAGAGGATTGTGCCGTCTATGTCCGTAGGTGTGTCAAGTGTCAACTTCATGCCGATAAAATCCATTCACCACCTTCCTCACTTCATCCAATATCCTCCCCATGGCCTTTCTCCATGTGGGCATTCGACATCATCGGTCCCCTAGGTGATCCCAATTCCCTCACCAAACAAAAATCTTTCATCCTTACTGCGATGGAATACTTCACCAAATGGGCCGAAGCCGAAGCTTACGCGGAAATCAAGGCGTCAACAATCTGCAAGTTCATCATGAAGAACATCCTCGCCAGGTTTGGCGTCCCAAGCACAATCGTCACCGACAATGGGCCACAGTTCATTTCTCAGGACCTTCAGGACCTCTGCAAAAGGTACGCAATTGCATTGCATCATTCATCGCCTTATTACCCACAAGGTAATGGCCAAGCGGAGGCCACCAATAAAACATTGATCAAAATCATCAAGAAAACATGCGAGTCCAGTAAGTTTTCAGACTGGCCAGAAAAGCTTATCGAAGCTCTATGGGCCTATCGCACTTCAATCCGTACCCCCACCGGGCAGACTCCGTTTGCCCTTGCTTACGGTATGGAAGCGGTAGTCCCGTACGAGACTCTGATCCCTTCTCTCAGGGTACAATTGGACGAGGAATTTCCCCTCGACGATCGTCGTAATTCACTCCTCGCCTAGTTGGAACTCTTGGATGAGAAGCGGCTGGCCGCTGCCGAGCATGCGCGTGTGTATCAAAATAGACTCGCTCGCTTTCACCAAAAGAAAGTCGTTGAGAGAAAATTCAAAATCGGTGAGATGGTCGTAAAATAATTTTTGTCAAACCTGGAGGGCCGCGTTCTAAGCTCCAACCCAATTGGGAAGGACCATTTGTAATTCAAGCCGTGTACCCCGGCAACGCCTACAAGCTAATCAACGCCGAGGGGACCGAGTTATCCCACCCTTGGAATGGGCTTTATCTTAAAAAGTACTACCCTTAGCATAGTGCCAAAACGTCAAAAAAAAATAAAAAACAAAAAAATGATGAAAAGACAGAAAACATCAAAAACAACAAAAATATTGAAAATCACTAAAAATATGGAAAATTCAAAATGCCGATGCCTGGTGGTCACCATGTAGTTAAGTCCCTGCATCCAACCTTCATGTTAGGATAGGGCCCATTAAGGCTTGGTAGGCACCGGGTCTTGGTTTGCCAGAACCGTGGAGATCCCTGTCCGGCCACCTCGGCCTATGCTCACTCAAAGGAAGCCAACATGTACTCACTTACGTATTTTATCTAAAAAAGTTGGTAGCATCACCTACGGTGGGGCCTCATCCGGAAGATCTCCAGAAGCTGTAATCTTTATTCTTTTCTCTTCGACCAAATGAGACAGTCGGCGCCCTTAAAACGCTGAGCATGAGAAACCAAAACTCAAACCCCGATGGGCAAGAGTAGGATCCATTTCCTCGAGCATCGATCAGAGCACGAGAAGAGGGCAGTGTCCCCGCAGGCATACGAAAGGGAGCTCACAAACGTCAAACGACTATATCTTCCTCGCAAAAAGAAACACAAAATCAAAATCAAGAGAAAAGCCTGGTCGTGATCGTGCCTGATGCGATAAATGAAACCCCTCAAAGCAAAAGTCTGAATCCACAAAAGGGGCCATGGAATGTAAATGCTCGGAATTTGGTCCGAAGTTGTCCGAAAGGAAAGAGTTAAATGGGCCCTTATTGGCTCGCCGGGTTAACGTTTTGCCGATCCTCTCAGGAGGTTTATCCCCTACGCTCTTCCTTCTTCCTTTAAAGGTTAAAGCTCGACGAAATGTCTTAAGGGCGAAACCCGCCAAGGTTTGTGACCTTATTTTAATACAAACATATGGTTGCCTACTTTGAAAAGTAGAAGCTATCGCTGTGAATGAGTCTCTGTATTTTTGGCTGGTCATGACCCCTGTTTACCATCTGGGTGTCTTCTTGTTTAACCTTGGGCTTAGGCCAATGCAAGCGCGTCACCTCTGGGTGCGACGGCGTCTGATTCCGGGTCAGCGTCGCGCGGTTGGTCGTTAGGGTTCCAGGGTGTTCCATCATATACCACCTAGAGTTGTGAGGAAACAGACCCGGGTCGGGCAAATCATTTACCTCGAACACCTTTTGGGCGAATCCCTGTGGTCGGAAGCAACTGGGAGCCTAAGCATGGCATGGCGGTATTATCATCAGGGTAAGTCTTAGCCCGCGAGATTATCATTCGAGGGGTCTAGAGGCCCAAATCAACCTAGATGTGCACTTAGGATACCTGGGAGGTTAGTGAGAAACCCCTGTTCTCATGAAGGTTAGGTGCCATATGGGTGCTCATCAGGCGTTAGCGACAAAAAATGATAAAAAAAGAGAAAACGTAGATATTTGGAAAACAAAAAAAATTAGAATGATAACAAAGACAACAACAAAAAATTCCAGAAAAATAATAAAAAAAGAAAAATCATTTCGCATGATTGCATTTGTATGCAGCATTTCACTTTTAAATTCCGCTTGCATTAGTGTGCTTGTCTGTCACATTCATCATTATCGCATCTTTCCCTTGCCTTCGTTAATAAAGGCTTGGCCCCTTGACCCATTATCAAGGACAGTTGAAGTGAACACCTGCTTATTGAGCAAGGGGCCAAGTCAGAACAGAGATACTGACCTGTTTGTTTCAGTGATGCGTGCAGGGGTTCAAGATAGCAAGAGTGAGATGAAAATCAAAACAAAATCATACCTTTTATTCCATTCTTAAATAAGGAATTGTACATTAAGCTCCACCTTCTCTCTCTACATTACTTGTCCCGCCACTCTCTGGGCAAAACGCCCTCAAGGGTGCTACCCAACTACGAAAAGCGGTACTTCTACCGCTCTGTACACCTCTTTCCATTCCCACACCCCGGCGCTGATCTGTGGGAGCAGCAAAGGAGCTACTGACACGAAAGCCACGCTCTCGTGCTCTTCGGTAGCGCTCCTCACCATCTCTCAGCCATTGTTCAGCGAGGCCAAGGCTGGTTCGGAGTTAGAACAACTGGGCCTCCATGACCCTTCGCTCCTCCCTTTCAGCTAATCTGTCGGCTCTCTCTCTTTCTCTGTCCCTCTCTTTCTCTGCCCGTTCTCTCTCACGGTCTTCCCTCTCCAATTGAAGGGTGATTCTCAGCTCCATGGCATCCCTGGAAGAATCATCATCGGGACGACGCCGCAATTCCTCCTCCAGCTCTGCTATTCTAGCCTCTCTCTGTGCAGCATGGGCAAGTACCTCTCGCATCTCCTTTTCCTGCCAGATATACTATCTCAGATATGTGGCAAGGTATAAACAAGGAGAACTCAACACTGAAACTCTTACATGTATAGAGAGCATTCCTTCTGCCTCCGTGGCACGCTGCGTAGTCCGAGCAAGTTGCTCGTGAAGCAAATCAAGTTCTGAGGCGGGGATCCATAAGCTGGAAGAGACGCCGCCTCCTCCCATCGCTGACGAAGCCGCGTCGATCTGAGCGCGCTATAAACCACATGGGATGAAAATTAGCGGCCGAACGCCATCAATCTAGAGTTTTAATTAGGAGTGCGCATTGTACATACACCTACCGAAGCGCTCAAGGCTCCACGGGTGTCGCCCAATTGTTGCTCCATTTCTGCCAGGCGTGATCGCAAGTCTGCTATCATGGTATCACGGACATCCTGCAACCATAGGAGTCAGCATCCACAGAGAGGAGAGGAGGAAAGGAGAAAAGAGGAAAAAGGAGACCCACCTCCACAAGTCCCCGGGGTTGGAGCCGCTCTGCGTACATTGTCTTATACAGACGCAGATAGTCTTCACTATCCTGCGCATGTGATTCCACGATTGTGCCACCTCGTTACCAGTCTTCATACTGTTCGGGGAACCGCACACGCCAATCAACGCAAGTTGCCGGTCCCCGTGTCTTTCTTCCAACGCGAGGTGGCGCAGTCATATCCACCCATTCCTGGGCCAGCCCTAGGGTCCTCATAACCAATCGTAGCCGAAGCGGCTCGATTTCATTTAGGCAGTGTATCCACAATTCCCGCCCGAACCGGGCACGACTTGTTAAAACCCATGGTTGATCGGCGTCGACCATGCCTGAGTAGGGCCTCCAGTTTACCTAGGTGAGGTTGTACATACCCGTTTAGCTTGTTAGGACAAAATATATATATAACAAAATAAAAGCAAAAAAAAAAAATCCCACCATCGCTGCAGGGAATTCCTATAGCTCGTGCCTTAGCACCATCAGCTGGTAGGTTACAGGCGCTGCACCCATGATCGGCAGCCACCGCCTGGCTAACGGCACCATCGCTGGTCGCCAATGACGAGCTCTCCCCATCGGGAGGTAATAATAGCTCCACAGCTACATCATCATATGCCGTCAATGCCTCAAGTGGACTATTACAAATAAACACAAAAATATATAATAAAAATAAACAAAAAAAATACCTGGATAAGCGGTGTGAACCCACTCACAGTCATCTCACGATCTGCCTCTTGGGACAGGCCCGTAAACAAGTGCGCTAGCATGGCAGCTCCCCAGGCGTACTGTCCTACTCTTTCGAGGTCAGATAGCAGCCCTAGGAAACGACAATGGATGCCGTCTCCTTTCGAGCTCAGTATCAATCTCCCCAGGAAAAAGAGGAGAAATCTCCTCAAATCCATATTAGATCTCTCCCAATTGTCAAAATTTGTGCAATACACAGCACGACATCCCCTTCCCATCCTCTCCATAAATTCTTCCGAGGACTCGTCGTCCCGTCGACGAGTATCAGTGAGCCCTAATGCCCCCATGATAGATGCCCTAGCTACTGATCTGTGCTTCCGACTATCTAAGTCCAACCCCAGTAGCTTCTGGGCGCCTTCTCGATAATCCGCATAGGTGACGCCGGTCACTGCCTCACCATCCACTTCGAGGCTCGTGATTCGGACCACATCTTCTAGACTGGGCACCATGTGCCCCCATGGCATCAGGAATGCCCGACTTACTGGGTCCCATCTTTCGCACAAGGCTTGGATAAGGGCCAGGTCGAGTTGGATCGGCTCGATCCGAAGAAAGGCACCAAATCCCATCACGTCTAGCCTGGCCTTCTGAAAATCTGGGAGACCCCTGTATGCGGCCACTGCTAACTCCCATGAAATGTGTGATTTCATCACACTCTGTGCGTGCATAAGAAATGGAGAAGGGTGTTGTCAAGAGGAAGGAAGAAAGAATGAGAAAAGGGCAGGAAAGCTCAGCTTACGAGTTGCGACTGGGTCCTCTCGCTGAACTGCCTTCGAGGTCCGAGAGTTTCCTGGAACTGCTACCGCTGGATCTGCTTCTCTTCGAGGAGTGGGAAGATTCGCCCTCCATCCGGAATTCTGAGTTCCTCCTAGTACCCTTCAAGTTGGCCCTCGATGCCCCTGGAAGAACAAAAGAGGAAGGTATATATAGAAATGGGAGAAGTGTGGGCCAAGATTACCTCCAACGATAGCCCTCACAATAGGGCACCTCCCCTGCGGTCCCATGAGTCACTTCACCACCCGCACAAGGTGATGGATCGAACGGTGTAATATGATGACCTGCTCCCTGTGGCGCCCTGTCATAACGTGGAGGCCATCCGCAAAGTTTGAAAAATCATCCGGGAGAAGAGGCCTAAGCTGTCATCATTGACCTTGACGACAGATTCCCGTGAAAGAATAGTCGCAGCAAGATGCCATCCTCTGTCTAGGGCAGGATGTCGACAGACACATCACATGAGAACAGTACAAAGAAGCGTAGGGAAGAAGGGACGCGCAAGAAAACAAACAAACAACAGAAAATCAAATCACTCAAAAGTCTACATAAGCTGTCACAAACCTCACAATCATAGAGAGGAGGCGGGTCCACTGACTCGCCAACTCTCGACATCATCTTCATGCACATGCCTCTAGACGTCCCTCTCCTCTCCCCCAAGGTGAGGATCCCTCGGAAGCCTCCTGGACCCCTGTGCAGCGCTCGCCTCGCCTCGTGGCACCTGCTCCACAGCAGTGGCTCGCTGCTCCTCCTCTGGCGTGGCGAGGAAGCCACCAGTAGAAAAGCGTCCGGACCGGCGAAGTAGCGCCCCTAACTCTCGCGCTCTCTTGTAGCGCGTCTCCATCGCCCCTAACCTCTGCGCCATAACCTGAAGGCCTAGCCGGAGCTCCCTCACTTGGGCCTCCAAGGCCTTCTTCTCGGCCTGGTCTCGCTGTCGCTCGGCCCTTCTCTCCTCTCTCTCTCTCTCTGCCTCCCTCCTCGTCACCTGGAGAAGGACCCTTAACTCCAAAATGTCTGGAGAGGGCCTCCCCTCACCTCGACGCTGCAGCTCTGCCACAGCTGCGGCCCAGGCATCACGCTCTTCTTCAGCACGAACCGCGCGGGCCACCGCACTAGCAAGTTGCTCCTGGAGGGAGGCGATCTCAAAAAAAAGAGCCTGAGGATTGGAGGACGATCCGCCAGCCATCCCTACCATCGTTTCCTGCTGAGTACATAAAAAATAGATAGACAACGGCCGTTGGTTAAATTCTGGAATTTCATGGCAAAAAAAAATAAAATAAATAAAAAAATAAAAATTTTGAGGCCCTATTGTCACCTCCGTCCGTCTCCCAAGCTAAGGAGCCCCCGCTCGGTCCCCCCTCCGCTGCTGCAGGAGGCCGCCACTGCCCTGCACCGATGCGCTCCCTTGTTGTCCAGGGGAATGTACGCGCCGGTCCTCGAGCTTCGCCTTGCCGTCACTCTCCTTCCTGACACGGCTCGGCTCATCCGCGCTCGCCCACTCGTCAGCCAAGCCCGGGATTCTCACCGTACCCTGCATCAAAGAAGGAGGCCCCCCCCGTCAGTTAACGAGAACGCGTCCCCTGTCTAGGACATGCCCATCATGTGAGTGCCGCCCTCGCCAAACCCCTTCCACTCCCACACCACTCGCTCCAAACTCAAAACAAGTCATAGAGGTGGGAACCGAAGCACTCACCCAGTCGCGTTCGCCTCCTTCCGCACCATCGGGCCCCTCGGGTCCCACGAGTGCTCCAAAAGGCCCTTCCACTTCCGTCAACGCCTCTCTATGCTCGGGCGCATCCCTCCTCGGGCGAGGAGTCCCTCGCCCCTCTCTCCCCTCGCCGCGATCTGGCCCACCGAACTCCATCGATCGAGAGAGGAAGAAGAGGAAAAGGGGCGAGCAAATCTCGGCAGGAGGCGGGCTCTTTTGCGGGTAAGGCACGAAGAAAGAAAGGCCACCTGGCACTTTAAATTTGAATTCGAAGGATAAGACACGTCCTCGCGCCAGGACGCGCCAAAAAAAAAAAAGAGAAGGATGATCTCTCCGTGCAAGGCGTAGTTCCTTGCTTTTCAGGGCAAGGTCTCGTGAAGCGTGCCTCGAAACAACTCGGTGCAAGAGAAGAAGCGTGGAAAATGGAAAGTGCATACGACAAAAGGAACCATTTCATTGCACATAAGTAGATAGTCAGTTATACATCATAAAGTGAGGAAGGTGGACTGTACAAGTAACTCTCTAACTCTCGCTACCACCCTCCTGATCATCTCTCTCCTCCCTCCTCTAACGGGGATCCCTAGGGGACCTGCGCGAACTCTGAGAGGCGGTGCTCGCCTCGCCCTGTGGTGGCACGCCAGCCTCGAAGGCTCGGCGACCCTCCTCGGCCGAAGAAACCAGAAAGCTGCCCATGGAGAAAGAACCAGACTGACGAAGTCGCGCCCCGCGCTCCTTCGCCCTCTGATACCGCTCCTCGCTCTCTCGAAGCCTCCCCTCCGCCGTGCCGAGACTCAATCGGAGCTCCGTCAGCTGGACCTCTAGAGCCCTCCTCTCGTCCCATTCTCGCAGTCGCTCCGCCCTCCTGTCCTCCCTCTCTCTCTCTCTGTCCTCTCTCTCCCTCTCCCTCTCCTCTCTCTCCCGCATCGCCTCTCTCCTCGACAACTCGAGGGCAAAACGTAAATCCCGCACGTCGCGAGGGAGCTCCTCAGCCTCCCGTCGCCGCTCCTCCTCCAGCTCCACAATCCAGGCGTCACGCTCTGCCACCCAGGCGTCGCGCTCCTGCTCGGCACGAACAGCACGGGCCAGGGCCTCTCGAATCTCGGCCACCTGCCAAGACCCACATGCACCGTAAGAGAGCAGTGAAAGAAGAAGAGCAACTAGAAAGAAGTCGGGGTCAAGCAGGACTCACTTGAGCCGCGCGGTCACGCTCGGCCTCCTCAGCCCGGGCCACCGCGTACGCCAACTGCTCCTGAAGGGCAGAAACCTCCGGAGGAGGGCCCCACAAACTGGAACCCGCTCCACCAGCCATCTCGGCTGTCGCTGTCTGGTGGGCTCGCTGAAACACAAAGCAAACGACAGTCAGAGGCAAGCATCAAAATCTGGGTCACAAAAAAAAATGCATTGCATAGACTCACCAGGATCTCCAACTCCTGTCGGATGGCCACCAACTGCCGCCTGGCGTCTGCCAGCTGGGCCCGCAGGTCGGCAATCATGTTATCACGAGCATCCTACATTGCATATAAATTAGTGTCACATGCATATACATATAAAAAGGGGAAACATTTTTCATTTCACGCTTACCCCTGCCGCACCACCAAGGAGGAGACGCTCCCCGTACGTGGCTCGATACCGTCTCATATCATCGGTGCTGTCCGGTACATGGGACACCACTGGGACCCCGCCCTGTTGCCAGTCCTAGTACTGTGCAGGGAAGCGCGTACGCCAGTCCACGATCTTTGCCTTCCCCTTGGTCTTCCGCCCGACGCGGACCGGCTCGTCTACGTCAACCCACTCCTGGGCTAATCCCAACGTCCTCATAACCAGCCTAAGCCGGAGCGGCTCGATCTCGTTCAGGCAATGGACCCACACGTCCCGCCCAAAACGAGGACGACCCGCTACAACCCAAGGCTGGCCGGCATCGGCCATGCCCAGGTAGGGCCTCCACACCACCTGCATCACCATACATGCATCATGTTAGTTGCTATTTCCCTCAATTAGGTCACATGTGTAAAAACACCAAAAAATCATACGCATCATACCATAGCCTCGGGGTACTCGCTCAGCTCCCGACGAAGCGACGTCAGCTGGTAGCCGTGGGGTGCCGCGACCATGACCGGCCTCCACTGTCGCGCCAGAGGCACGACTCTCCTGTTCCCCTGTCTGGGTCTTCCCATCGGGAAGTAGTAGTAGCTCCACACCTGCATCCATCATTAGCATGAATAATTACATATTTAACTACGGTAAAATGCATAAATAAAGTGTTTACCTAGAGAAAAGGTGCGAAGTCGTTGACTGTCATCTCCCTCTCTGAAGTCTGGGAGAGATCGACGATCAAATGGGCAAGCAGAGCCGCTCCCCACGCATAGTTCCCCACTCTGTCCAGATCCGCCAGGATCCCGAGGAAGCGGCAGTGGATGCCGTCACCCTTCGTCCCCAGCAGGAGGCGGCCCAGGAAGAAGAAGAGGAACCTCCGGAGGTCTAGATCCACCAGCTCCCGCTCGCCCGGGTCCTGGGTGAAAGCTGCACGAGCATCTCCCTCCAGTCGTGCCAGAAACTCCGCTCCAGTCTCACTGACCCGCTGGCGCGGGTCACCAAATCCGAGCGCCTCCATAATCTCCACTCGGCCGACTACCCTACTGTCTCTGTAAGTCGCGCTCGTCTCTAGCCACAGCAGGTCCAAGGCACTCTCTCTGTAATCGGGGTAAGTGACCCCACTGACTGCCTCTCCGTCAACTAGTAGCCCGGTGATCCGAGCTACATCCTCCAGTGTTGGCACCATGTGCCCCCAGGGCATCAGAAATGCCCGGCTCGGGGCGTGCCACCCCTCCCTCAACGCTTGGATGAGAGGAAGGTCAAGCCGGAAGGGCTCAATCCTGAGGAAAGCTCCAAAACCCATGGCGTCCACCCGCGCCCTCTGAAAGACCGACAGCCCACGGTACGCTGCCACCACCAGGGACCAGCTGATCCGGCTCTTCATCACGCCCTGTACACCACAAAAAACAAACAAAAAAGAAACACATCAGCATCATGGATAATAATAAACAACAAAACTGTATATAATATTTATTTATTTTTAATTTATTTTAAATATATATATATATTTAAAGGCGTCCACTCCCCTGGACGCTTTCATTTTACTTTTCTTTATTTTATTTTAACAAACAAAAACAAATAAAAAATAAAATAAAAATAATATATATTATCATGAAGGCGTCCACCTCAGTGGACGGTTCCTTATTTTTAATTTTATTTTATTATTTATGTAATAACTCAAAAAATAATAAAAATAAAATAAAATAAAAAAGAAAAGTCGGAGGCGTCCAGGCCTCTGGACGCCTCCTTCCCCCACTCACCGGCCTTCTCCACACCATCTCTCGCCCGCCTGTTTAGCCTATTAAACCAACAAATTGCAGTTCTGAGGGGCTTACCGGGTCGTGCTCATCCTCTCCCGCGTCACCAGCACCCGCAGGACCCTCCACGGCCAAATGAGGCGCCTCCTCTTCCGCGGCGATCTCCTCTCCCACGGCAGCCTCCTCGGCATGATGCCTCGACCTCCTCGGACGACGAGCCCGTCGTTTCCGCCTCTCTCCACCCTGGCTCGGGCCTTCTTGCTCCATTGGGAACTGAGAATGGGTCGTCTAGAGTGAATGAGTCGTCAGAATGAACAGTAGAAGTGGAAAGGGGGTGAGGCCCCCTTTATATATAGAAATCACCCATCTTTGGGGCGTCTAGGCGCCTGGACGCCCCCACCTTTTTTATTTTTTTCTTTTTTTTTTCAAAAAAATGCAAAAAAATTAGGGGCGTCCAGGAGCCTGGACGCCCCCACATCAAAAAACCAAAAAAATAAAAAGAAAAATGTAGGAACGTCCAAGAGACTGGACGCCCCAACATCAAAAAAAAACCAAAAAAAGAAAAAAAGAAAACATAGGGGCGTCCAAGAGCCTGGACACCCCTACATAAAAAAAAAACCATAAAAAAGAAAATATAGGGGCGTCCAAGAAATCTCAAAAAATATGAAAAAAATTAAAAAAGAAAATATAGGGGCGTCCAGGCTCCTGGACGCCCCCAAATCTAAAAACATAAAAAATTGAAACAGAAAAGTTGGAGGCGTCCAGGCCCCTGGACGCCCCCATTAAAAAATAATAATAATAATAATATATTTATATATGGTCATATTATGAAGAACACAAAAAAAGAGAGAAAACACAAAAATAGGAAAAAGGAAAATAAAAAAAATCATAAAAATAATAATTAGGGGAACAGTGGTCCAAAACGTCAAATTCCAGATTTTATTCCATCAGAAAGCAAGGCGAGCTACATCAGGGGCTTAGGCACTTTAGGCCTTAACTTCCCCAGTTCGGTTACATAAGCTCTCCACAGCTCACATTCTTCCCCTACATGCGCTAAGGCCTTTCCCGCAACACTTGTCTTCCAGGGTGCTTTAATGGCCTTCGCTTCCTTCGCGTCCGCTTCCGTGCCCAACTCCCTCTTCTTCAAAGGGACAATGCCGGTCAGCAGTGGGAACGAGTGGCGTGGAATGACGATCTGGAGGCAGCACCGATGCGCGTTATAAAGGACAAACTCAGTCGCGCCGATCAGTTGGAGTTCAGCTTCGGGAGAAGACCTCATGAGGAGTTCAAGTGAGAGTAGACATGCCGGTGCGCAAGTGAAGAAGCTTTGTGTCATGGTTCGGAAGTGAGACCGCCAGTCTTCCCGTTTCTTCAGCCACGGAACACGGTTCGCCACAGTGCCACCGAAGCCTAACACATCGGCTATGTGATAAAGGGGGCTTTGTTGGAAAAGCTTTGAAACAGTCGGCATCCCCTCACGGTGGTCGAATTTGAAGTGCAAATCGACCCAGCAACTCAGAACAAGTGCGCAACCAAAAGGAGGCCTACCCATGCTCGAGGCGGTAAGACCGCTGTAAAGGTAGGCAAGGACGGCAGGTCCCACCCTCTTTCCACTCCAGATCCCGCAGATAGCACTCAGTTGGGTTTCTTCCACTATGTTGTCGGTATGAGGGAACAAGAGAGATCCCGCCAGACAGATGGTGAACCCTTTCATAATTCCTTCCAAATGTTAATCATCTAGTGACCCTTTCAAGGCATCCATAACCCATACCGCGAGCCTTTGCAAGTCAATTCCCTTTTGAGTGCAGACCTTTCTGACTGCGTCGGACGGCATGAAGCATCCAAGGACGCTCTCGGAAGTCGCCCTTGTCAACATCCGCATAGGCTTCGTCTTCCCGTCACTCTTGAATTTCTTCAGTCCAAGCAGAAGCTCCACCTCCTCGAGGAGAATGGTCGCCTCGAACGTCGGGAAGATGAAAGTATGGGTCTGGGGATGCCAGATCTCCACTAATGCGCCCATAGCCGCCCAGTCCATGCGGATTCTCTCGTAGTGTTTGGCGTGAATAAGGAGCCCCTGAAGATGCCACTTCGAGAGTATAGCCCTCATGCCAATGGAGATGTTGGAAGTTAGCTCTGAAAGCCATGGCAGTTTGGAAAACTTCCTCGGGCCCGGAAAGAGTGGATACGGCTGGAAAGAAGAAGAGAAAGGAAGGAAAGTGAGAAGAGAGTTCATGCGATAAATTTGAAATAAATCAACTTACCATATGCGACTGGATCGTCCCACTCAGATGACCCTCGAGGTCGGAAAGTCGCCTGATCTCACTGCTAGGCCTGCCCCTCTTCATAACGCAGGAAAACTCTCCTTCCATCCTGAAATCCCTAGACCCTCCTCTTCTCCTCCTCCTGAACTTTCAAAACTCCCCTTGGTACATTTGAATAAACTAGCCTAAGGGAGGTACTTATAGGAAAGGAGAGGTGCTACGGGACGGGACGTGTCACATGAGTGGTCAAGTCGTCAGTGTTTTATCCTTGTACTGTGGCACGATTCTGTTATATTTCTGATGCTTTCTGATGTATTTAATCTATGTTGGTCTGTGCAGGTTTTACCAATGGACGTTTTTCGCCCTATCTTGTATACCATCCTTCAGTGTTCGGTCCCCCGTGTCATGCATCATACTATATGATATTTACACTATTAGAACACGTCAAGGACCTTGCAACCCGAACGAATCTGGGATTTGAGTTCCCCTTCAACAAAAATAGTGATGATTCCAGAAGAATTTGGGTTGTACGGATAGGCCGTTAACTGGTGATAGCGTGGGAACGACGGTTCCATTCAGTGAGTCGGTGCGTGGATAAACGGGTCCCAGCTAAGTATCAGCTCACTAGATCGGTATCCTGACCCTTTCTTAACGAGTTGACAATATTATCCTTGGCTATTTTCTATTCTAGTTTGTTTTAAATTTTTCTTTAAACCCAGCATGCATTCATATAGGACTTTAAGTCTATTACGGAAGATCATTCAAGTGATTCGATTGCGAAAGCCGTTGTGCTTCAATTCTTACAAATATGAGATATTCCATTCTGAATGAAATACTGAGTTTCCTTGAAACAACCCTACGCTGCCCTTCCAAACTAGACCCTTGTTTGGACAGACCCTCAGATATTCCTTTGCTTTTTACCTTGTTTGACCCACCTTGGCCGCAGCACTTCCACATTGGCTGGTAACCGCTCCCCAAAGGTGAAACTTGCAGATTTATGACCCAGATACTTCCACACCGAGAAGTTGGTCTCCTTTATTATCGTGCCTGAGCGCACATCTCACCCTCCCTTATTTGATTTCCGTCCAAACAATCGTCAAATTTGAGAGACATTCTTCAAGGTTGCCTCATTGAAACTACAGGAAAGATTCCAAACAGTCATGTCAAAAGCGTGTCTCATTACACCTTGGCATCAACTTATCAGTCCATTCCCACTCCATTTCACTCCACTTCGATACCATTCCATTACGTGTCACTCCCTTGCAAAGCAGACGCCAAGGCGGGGCAGCTGTAGACACGCTATTCCTGACGTCCCCTGAGAAAATCTCATATTACCACGCGACGCCCCGTAGCGGCTTTCGCATTTTGAATCACTTGAGTGTTTCCTATCTTTGAGTCTTCTCTCGTCTTCTGGGTGAGTAGCGTAACACTCCTTCGGCATCCGGAAACCGCCTCATTGTGGAAATCATGCGGCATTCGAACGGCATCAACATCAATCGCATGCATCAGAAGTTGCCGGGACCAGGAAAATGACTAACGGACGACTGCCGATGCCCTTTTCGGGGGAATCCGGGGGTCATCATGGAGGCGTCCAGGCCCCTGGACGCCTCCATCAACCAGCTCACGGGCGACCCCGGGCCATCGACTAACCGTTGCTCAGCCTGTCGTTTGAATAAAATCCAAGTTATGGAGGCGTCCAGGCCCCTGGATGCCTCCATCAACCAGCTCACGGGCGACCCCGGGCCATCGATTGACCATTGCTCAGCCTGTCGTTTGAATAAAATCCAAGTTATGGAGGCGTCCAGGCCCCTGGACGTCTCCATCAACCAGCTCACGGGCGACCCCGGGCCATCGACTGACCGTTGCTCAGCCTGTCGTTTGAATAAAATCCAAGTTTTGGAGGCGTCCAGGCCCCTGGACGCCTCCATCAACCAGCTCACGGGCGACCCCGGGCCATCGACTGACCGTTGCTCAGCCTGTCGTGTAAATAAAATTCAAGTTATAGAGGCGTCCAGGCCCCTGGACGCCTCCATCAACCAGCTCACGGGCGACCCCTGACCATCGACTGACCGTTGCTCAGCCTGTCGTTTGAAGAAAATCCAAGTTATGGAGGCGTCCAGGTCTCTGGACGCCCCCATCCTCCCGACCTCTATAAATAGAGGTCTCCCCCCCTCAGTTCAAGGTGGTCGAAAAAAGAGCGCCGAGAGGCTGCCGGATTCTATTCCTAACCCGTGGGTGTTTTGTAGGGGAAGTCCTGCCGGATCCTCAGGTGCCCGTGCTTGCAGGAGAGAGGCCGCCTTCGCCCGCCGCGCTACCTCGTCGTCCCTACGCTGCCGAAGCTCCGCCGGATCTCACCATCGACCATCCAATAAGCCATTCTCTCCTCTTCTTTCCTAGTTATCTTGCATTCATCATATCATATCTTCTACCACCCCCCCCCCTTTTATGAGGGAGTCTCTTCCCGTTTCTACATCGGAATAATTGCCATTCATCATAAGCATTTTCCTCCTACTCGTGTCCGAGAGGGGTTTAAAAGACAACACCAACCAGGTGTGTGTCTTGCCATCATTTCGTTACTTGTGTCGTTAGAATTTGAATACTGCACCTTCATCTTTCTGATCCACCCGTTACTTCTTTGTCGTTGTTTTGCAAGGGTACCTGAGGAAAGCCCTCTCCGTCGGCCGGCCGAAGGGGGAGGAAGAAGCAACCTGCCATTTCCCGCTCTCGAGGATTCACAATCTCCGCGCTCAATACAAGGTACACGCGATCATTTCGTTTCTTTGAGGTAACCCCTCTGGCGATCACATCCCTTTAGCATCCTACGTATGCTTTTTCCTCATATTGGCACGTTTCATAATCCTTCTTAATTTTTAGTCGCTTGATAGTCTGTAGTTTAGTTCGTTTTCTTCTCCTTGAGTGGATTCCTCGGCTTCCACAAGAAGGACGGGATTGGGGTTTTATAGGCATCAAGGGGTCAAGGGAGGGTTGAGATTGATCAAGAAAGGAATGAGTGGATGGGAGTTAGGAGAAAATGAGATGAAGGGGGGAGAGAGAGGATGGGGGTGCCCTCCTTTCTAGGGTTTTGGTGCCCCTCTAGCTCTCTCTTTCCTAAATGGGTGGAGATTCCTGCCTATTTTCCTCCTTAATCTCCTCCTTATTATCCTCCTTGATTCTCTCCATTCAAAATTTTAATTTATCTTTTCCCTCCATCAAAAAATAGGTGGTGGCTGCAAATTTTCACTTGATCAATCAAGAATGGGGCGCCCTAGGGCTTCTTCTCTTGGTCTTCAGACGCTCTTGCCCCTGGCTTGTCTTGCAATTCCTTCCGTATCCTACACACACATAATTGTGATTTAACCCACAATAAATTATTGAATGGCACATGTAAATTGAAAAGCACATGTAATTTTGCAATAAGAATGAATGTCAGTGCCCCTCAAACCCAAATTATTAAGTGACACATCAAATTATTTTAATTCATGCAAAGTCTAAATTTGTGCGAGGTTGAGATTGGCTATGAAATATGCACAATTGCCTAATTATATGCACATAAAATATTGTGTTTGCAATGAATTATCATAGAAAATGGACACTTATCAGAATTACATGAAGAACAAGATTCTAGAAGAAGCTCACCGATCAAGGTACACTATTCACCCAGGTGCTACCAAAATGTATTAGGATTTGAAGATGAATTTTTGGTGGCCTAATATGAAAAGAGAGGTAGCGGAGTTCGTTTCTCGCTACCTTACTTTCCAAAAGATAAAGGCGGAACATCAAAAGTCCGCTTGTAAATTACATCCCTTAGAGATTCCTAAATGGAAGTGGGAGAATATAGAGATGGACTTCGTCATTGGTTTGCCAAAAATAAAAGGCGGACATGACGGGATATGGGTAATTATTGACCGGTTGACTAAGTTTGCACATTTTCTGCCCATCAAGAGTAAATGGTCGGTTGATGTGCTAGCAGCTTTGTACATCAAGGAAGTCGTCAGATTGCATGGAGTACATGTCTCAATAGTGTCTGACTGAGACCCACGCTTTACATCACACTTCTGGAAGGGTCTACAACAGTCCATGGGGACGAGACTAAATTTTAACACTACATTTCATCCCCAAATCGATGGTCAAATGGAAAGAACTAATTAAGTAGTGGAAGACATGCTCAGAGCTTGCGTCATAGATATTGGTGGGAGTTGGCACGACCACCTGTCTCTGGTGGAATTTACCTACAATAACAACTATCAAGCAAGTATCCAGATGGCACCTTTCGAGACACTATATGGAAGGAGTTGTCGCTTACCAATATGCTGGGATGAAGTTGGGAAAAAGCAACTTCTAGGCCCAAAGCTAGTAAGAGACACAACCGAGAAGGTGCAGATCATTAGAGAGCGACTTCAGATGGCTCAGACGAGACAAAAGACATATGCCGACACTACAACAAGAGACCTGGAGTTTCAAGTTAGAGACCATGTATTCCTTAAGGTTTCCCCAGGTCGTGGTACCCGAAGATTTGGTGTCAAGGGTAAGCTTACACCAAGGTCTATCGGTCTCTTTGAAGTTCTGGAAAGGGTTGGCGAGGTCACCTACCGGATCGCCTTACCACCTCAATTATCTAAAGTCCACAATGTATTCCATGTCTCCATGCTCAAGAAGTATGTTCATGATCCATTCCACGTGATAGAACATGACAATCTGGTGATACAAAAGGATCTGACTTATGAGCAAAAGCCCTTAAGGATCGTTGATCGTGAGGTTCGTGTGTTAAGGAACAAGACTATTCCCATGGTGAAGGTTCAATGGAACAAAAACTCAGAACAAGAAGCCACATGGGAAATGGAAGAATCAATGCGCAAGAGGTTCTTGGAACTATTCTAATCGTAAGTAATCTGCACCCTCATATTCACATACAATTGAATTTGAGGACTAAATTCCTTTAAGTGAGGGAGGGTGTAGCACCCCGAATTAAATATAGGAAATATTTAAAATAATTTCATAAGGGTCTGATTAGGAAAAAACCCACAATTGAGCCTAACGCACTACTTAGCAAAAAAAAAAAACCCACATTACAAACAAATAACTCCAACTCAAGCCCATTCCTTTTAAGCTTAATGAATCTTACGTAAACCAAAACCTGTTAATCCCAACCCCCCAAGAAACTTAATGGGCTTCTAACGCTAACACGTTAGCTCTTGTTCGAAGGGGATTAGGTCGACCCATGCTTAGAGCTTTAGGGTTTCTCTGATCAAAACAGGGAAAGCGACTGCTAGTATGGGAAGATTAGGTTTATCCGGGAGAGTTTAAAACCTACAAGGACACCATGAATGTATTAGGATTCTTAGAACCCAAGAACCCTATAAATAGAACCCCTACGATTGACAGACGCATGTTGCTGCTGCTACCGTTCGTGACCTAAGAGTCAACGCATCTCCCTCCCGTGGGTCGTGGTCATCTTCTTCCTCTGCTTCCCCTTCTTCTGGTGCATCTGCTACTGCGGTTGTTGCTGCGAACGAGTGGGAGAAGTGCATGCTTCTTCCTCTGCATCCTCTTCTTCCTCTGATCTTCATCATCTCTCTTCCTCGTTCACCCGTAACAACGTAGGTTATCTTAATAACTTAAGCATAAGATGATAGCTAAACGTTTCGCATGCATATAATTCGTGTTAGGCATCTATATTATGTGTCGATGATCCATATTTCCATGCATTTCTACATAGTTTTAAAGCTCTCTGTTTCACTTAAAAATAGCGACCAGTACAGAGGATGCTATTTAATTGGCGCCTGTCTAGAAGGGCGCTAATTCTTGAATTAGCGACAGTCTGGTAGATGCTAATTAATGAGTTCCCACTACCCCTTACGCTATTTCTCTCAGTGTAATTAATAATTAACGCATGCTTAAAATTAAATAAGTATGAAACCTGATGTGTAAAATTTTGCATGAGCATGTTTCTAGGATCCTTGCAATATTCCCTTAATTTCTATGTCTTCTTATCCATGAAATTTTAGATAAACGTCAAAGTGCTACTATTCATGCAATTCAAAAGAAATGAATAGTACCTTGTATCTGTGAACATACCTGCCCGATGCATGTTAACCTGTAAATCGGAAAGAATTACCGTCTGCTTGAGTAGACATGTATTATATAAATAGCGCCTCTTCACAGAGACGTTGATTTCTACCTAATTTATTAAAATTGAAATAACCTGGAAATCAAGAAATAACGTCCGTTCACATGGACGCTATTTAAAGAACTGGCGTCTCTGTACACGGAAGCCAATTATAAATAATTTTAATTGATTATGGAAATTTATATAATTGGCGCCTCTTCCCAGAGACGTGAATTTGTAAAAAAATTATTTAAATTTCTGTTAATAAAGAATTAACGTTGCTTCACAGTGACGTGTATTCTTTAATTGACGCCTTCCTGGATTGATGCGAATTCTTTGTCTCACAGTTTCTATTGTGTTTTGACCCATACCGCGGGTCTTTTGGCATTGCTGTCTCATGGCCGAGATTGAGTCCATGTTTTCATGAGTTTTTATGGTGATACCCTATTTTCTTGGAGATTGAATGACCCTTCGTCGGATATTCCTTACGTCGGTTTTGAATTTCTTTTTCTAAGGCCTCCGTAAGTCTTCGCTAGCCTTGGAATCTCTCAAGGCGGTCGAGCGGGTTGTACCCTAAAAACCCATGAACCGTGTCTTGTCATGTCACTCTGAAGAAACATGATGCCCTAGCCATCATGGAGGCCTATTTCAGGTGCTCTGTAACAGTCCTGTCACTGTCTGGAATTAGCGTCCAGTACAGTTGATGCCATATTGGATTCAGCATCCATCACAGTTGACGCGATTTTCTTCGTGCCTGTACTGTTCACAGAATTGGCGACCACTATAGTGGACCCGTATTCTGTAATTGGTGGCGGCCTGAGTGGACACCAATTAGCCCATATTTATGTATGTCCTGATTTTATGTGAGATTTATCGCCATGTCATCTTTACACAAGGTTCTATCCTTGAACTCTCTATTCCATGAATCCACCTTAATGTTCCTACAATGGCTTATTCCTTTGGAACTCTATTGGGTATAAACTATAGTGGATGTCTAGATATTTACATGACTCAAGCCTGGCGTTAATGGGGCCCGGTCAAGACCTAGGAGGAGCACCCGAAAGTACTTGAGCCCATGGGAGCTATATTGACCACGGTGTGGCATTGCACCGAAGTGCATGACTTTCTAGATTATTCTATGACATTCCACTCTCTCTCATGACATAAAAATACATGATATTACTTGACGTGCTTGACTCGACATGGTACTTGCTAGAACTTAAATAGCCAATTCTTGTGACGTGACTTGATATTACATGCTTGATGTCGTTGTGCACTTTACTCGATTATCTTGAAATCTTGCTAGTTCCACTGTAATGTTTCTTGTTCCATGTTATCTTGCGTTCATTCATGCATAGCCATATTCCATTTCATGTAATATGTAATTTACTGAAAGCAAGCTTGCTATTAAGATGTAATTCCTACTAGGTGTTCGCTCATCTAGTGTTTTCTCTTAATTTTTAAGGTACTTCTGATGATGAGGTTCAATCGGATGGGGATGGCCAAGAGTGATGAGCGTAGAGCCGATCCCGAGTGTCACTTGTTATCATCAAGTCTAGTCTTTCTATTTTTCTTGAGTTATTATTGTAATTTTTCTTTTATTGAGCCTAGCAACTTTGAAAGTGTTGGAAATTATACTTTGGAAATATTAGTTTGATGAATAAATTGGACTTGGTTATTTCTCTTTAGCGCACTCTGTCTATGTGTCGAATTACCTCGTGCTCTGATTGACATGAATGATATAGACTCGTCATGCATTCCCGGGTTCCTTCTATACTCGGGGCGTGACATTTATCATCATCGAACATCTGTTGGCGCGGGTGCCAATGGTTTAACATCTTTATAATCATCGAATATCTGTCGGTGCGGACGCCATGTTTGAACATCTTCATCATCATCGAACATCTGTCGGCACGGGTGCTATTGGTTGAACATCTTTATCATCATCGAACATCTATCGGCGTGAACGCCAATGGTTGAACATCTTTAATATCTTTGAACATCTTCGAACATCTGTCGGGCTGAACGCCGATGGTTGAACATCTTTGACATCTTTGTATATATTTGAATATCCTGAAACATCATGGAACATCTATCGGCCTGGACGTCGATGGTTGAATATCTTGAGTATCTTTAACATTTTTTATCATCTTTAAACATCATGGGACATCTATCGGCCGGAACGCCGATGGTTGAATACTTTGAATATCTTTGAATATTTTGAACATCTTCTTCGGACATCATGGAACATTTATCGGCTTGGAGGCCGATGGTTTAATATCTTGAATATCTTTAAACATCTTGATCATCTTTGAATATTTGTCGATCCGGATGCCGGTGACTGGACATCTTGAATATCTTCGCATATTTGTCAGCCCAGGTTGAGGAGGGTTGAATATCCCTCTTCTTTTTTTTGTGATCATCATTTTCGAGCATTCATCATTCTTCATTGATCTTCTATCATCATTCATTATGCTCTTGCTCATCATCTTTTTCATCATTTTTTCTTTTCATCATTCATCATGATCTTCCTGATCATTTCATCATCGTCATTTTTTCGTCACTTCTTTTGTCATTCATCATGATCCTCATGATCATTTCATAATCATTTCATCATTCATCATGATCTACATGCTCATTTCATCATCACCATTCATTTTTTTATGTCCTTATCTTCATTGTCGTTATCTGGATTGTCGTGCTGATGGCCCTTTCCAGTCGGACTTTGAGCTTTTGGTTCTCCATCATGTTCTTCCTCCAGCTTGCTTGACTTCCTGGTACAAATTTGTCCGCAACTCCGGTTGCTTTGTCCGGTGGGACTGTTGATAGCTTTGGTGGCTTTGCTGGTGCATTGGCTTGAGCATTTTTACTTCGGCCGACCTGGCCCATTTGTTAAAGAAGAATAACTCCTATGAGCTTGCATAAGGCGAACTTGATCTCCGAGGTGTGACACCTTCAATTGTCATCTCCATCGAGGCTACTTTCAAAGCGTAGCCTGCATACATCATTTTGGATCACACCTCATGCTTCTTATGATCGTTTCAGGTCAACATTGCCCCCCTGACTAAACTAATCCCGTCCGACGGTTGATTATCTAGCTGCTCTCCTCTCACACGAAATGACCCGTGAGGGATCGTGGAGGGTGAACGGATATGAACAACTTTGGTTTGCCTCTTTATAGGGCATCTTCTGGGTAGCATCTCTCGAAGAGATTTTAGCTTCATACTTCGGTTGCCGGCTTTGACATTAGCCAACTTTGTTTTTCTTTAGCTCTTTTCATCTAATTTTGCTTCGATATCTACCCCCAGAGCAGGGCACCATATATATATTGCATCTCTTCTGGCTTTCCGCCATAATCCAGGGGCTTGAACCGCCCTTTAGAGCACATTTTCTTCTTCAGTTGATGTGAAGAGGCCGTGTTGAATGCCCTCTTAAAGCTGGGCATTTGGTGAGGACGCGGTGGGTCCATCCTATACTCACCCATCTGTATTTCACCTTTTTGGATCAGGCTTTCAATGATATCTTTGAATATACAACAGTCCTTAATGGAATGCCCCCTTTGTTGATGATAAGGGCAGAATTGAGGGTCATCTTTCCATCTTGCGTCACTTGATTTTTTAGGCTTCGGGAGGACGACCTTATCGTGCTCGCTGGCCCACTCAAACAACATATGGATTTTGTCCTTCGGGAAGGAGTAAGGCTTCACCATCTTGGCTCGCAACGAGGGTCGTTGCTTGACAGACTCGGCTGTGGAAGAGCTTGCCTCCTCCTTTTCCTTCTCCCTTTGCTTCTCGAAGGCTATGAAATCGTTGATATGAGGTCTTCTTGTGCCAGCTGTACGCTAATTGGCTTGCTTTTCCGATTTGGGGTGGTTGCGGCCGGGCAATATTTTTCCAAAAAGACCTCAATATCAACCACAATATCATTGAGTCGGTCGAAGGATTTGACTTCAATACCAGCCATCCTTGTTAGGATTTCGACCTTCAAATTTTGTCTACATATCTGGATAGCATCTCCATCGTTCAGCGGATGCCTACATCTTGAGCTAAGAGTTCTCCATCATCGAATGTAGTCTAGGGTGGACTCATCACTCTTTTGCTTGATCTTATACAAATCTACCTCGGTGACTTCACCCTCAACTGGCTTCATTTCATTTGTTTGTTCCACGCTTGGCTTATTCATCAGCGTCGGAACTATCAGATTCGGGTGCGGGTCAGCTAGGTCTAAACCTATCCCCCCCCAATTTTCTTCTTATCGCTTCAACTTCTTGCATTCTCTAGTATAAATCTGCTATCAGAGTAGGGATAGGTTGGGAGGACCCAGGAATGTTGCCTTCCATCTGGATTTTGGGTGGGGCCAGCGGCACCCTAGTCTCATTATCGAATGTATTTGGTCCTTCCGAGCTTAAGATTCTTGCCCCCACACCCGTATGCAACAAAGTGTGATAGCACATATCTTCATCGGGCAATGGAGGATGCCCCAAGTTCTCCTGGGATTTATCATCATGACGGGAGGTAGAAGCTTCGGGTTGATCCTCCTTTGTCGGCGCGAAGCATATTTCTTCATTTTCCTCTTCAGCCGCTCGGCTCATGTCGGACAAGACCAACAGTGTATTACAAGAGAGGACAATGTCCCTCGCTTTATCTTCTGTGTTCTTTCTTCTTCTTCTTTTCCCTTATAGCTGGCATCTGCCCCCACAGCGGGTCATATGGTGCTCTCGGCACCCCTGATTTCTTTTCTAGATCCTATATCATGTCCGGGGACTCGGAGTGCTCCCGTGGGACATATTCATAGGTGTGGGCCGCACAAGCTTCCAACACGTCTTCAGGCAACTGCCGGTATATAGATACCATGTTGAGTGTTCTTTTAAGATCGGGGAGCTCATGAGGGCGTGGAGGATCCACCTTATATTAGCCCCTGTGGAGTTCTCCCTTCTTGACCAGGCCTTCGATAATATCTTTGAATACATAGCAATCTTCTATAGGGTGCCCCAGCACCTGGTGATACGGGCAGAAGCGTGGATCATCTTTTCTTATGGCATCACCTAGTCTCTTCGGCTCCAGGAAAGTGATCTTGTTGTATTTCATGGCCCAATCAAACAGGACCGGGGTCCTCTCCTTAGGAAAGGAATACAACTTGGTCATCCTGGCTCACAAGGAGGAGCCCTCTTATCAATCAGTCGGCTTGATGGGAGGAGGGTCGAGGACCCCTTTATCTTTATCTTTTCGTTGCTCGAGCGCCTTGAAGTCAAGTGTATGCACTTCTTTAGGTGTGGGCTGCTTATTAACCAATCTATCCTTCTAGCTTGAGGAAGCAGGGGCAGAGGAATAACTGGAGAGGAAAGTCTCAATCTCTACCACGATATTGTTCAATCGGTCGAAGGACTTAATTTCAATTCCGATCATCCTTTCAAGTATCTCCCGCTTCATATTTTGTTTGCAGATCTGGACTACATCTTTCGGGTGCGGTAGGCGTCTGCATCTCATGCTGAGATTTCACCATGTTTTAATGAATTCCAGGGCTGTTTCATCGTTCTTTTGCTTGGAAGCATGCAATTCGACTATGGTCACTTCTCTTTCAGTGACGTGGAACCGCTCCCAGAATTTCCTTTATATATCTGGCCAATTATTGATGGACTCGACCGACAGGTTCGAGTACCACTCGAAGGCCAGCCTCGTGAGTGAGGACCCGAAAAACTTCAATAGATATGATTCATCGGTCGCCAAATCGCCCATCACATTAATGTAGTAGGCTATGTGCTCTTTCGGCAAACCTTGTCCGTTGAACTTATAAAACTTCGGCAGTTTGGTGACACCAGGAGGCAATCTTTTAGCCACGTGAAGGTAGGGAAAGGTACCCTATACACATCGAAAGAGGCATGATCATCACCACCTCTATCGGCCAGCTTCATCTCAATCATTTGTTCTATCATCATCTTGCTTATCGTCGGGTCCATGGGACTTGGACAGAGTTGAACTTCATGCATCTACAGTGTGGTTGGCATCATTGCTTGAGATATGGCAGCGATCCCCTGGAGTTAAGGAGCGGGCTGCGGCATCGGGGTCATGCCCC
This sequence comes from Amorphophallus konjac, assembly GCA_022559845.1. Taxonomy (NCBI): domain Eukaryota; kingdom Viridiplantae; phylum Streptophyta; class Magnoliopsida; order Alismatales; family Araceae; genus Amorphophallus; species Amorphophallus konjac. The sequence continues at coordinate 86,898,287 of CM040122.1, read as the reverse complement.
TAATGTGATTGAGTGCCAGTTGGGAGGCCGTTATCTGAGGCGAAGCATCGAATTCATCGACGCATCGCTGCGAGGCTTCAAGAAGGACCCCGACTTGCTTTGAGGTCGAAGCATGCCCGATCAGCTTGTTGAGTTGCCTCTTCAGCATTTCGATCTCCTGTTTATCTTCTTGGAGCAGAATCATCATTAGTGCCGGATCGGGAATAGTGGAGTTGGGGGCTGTTGACTCCCATTTTTTGCCTTTGATTTGAGTCATTCTTCTTACCCCTATTGTTGATGCCTCAAGTTGTCCATTACTCATTGGGTCATTTTCAGGCATGTCCTTGGGGTTATTTTATGGTTACTTCCTTCCTGGCTAGGTCTGCTCTGGAATTCGGGCTTAGTGGGCCTTGGTTTCATTTGGATTTTTGGGATAAATGAGCTTATTTATCCCATTTTATTAATTTCCACCGCCCAACATATAGGCGGTCTAGCGATAGACCGTTTGGAGTGTTATGCGGTCTCTTTTGAGACCGTTTGACTTATCTCTGGATTAATTGGCTATTTTTCTGATTTTTCGCTAATAACTTCATAAACAGTATGTCGTTAGACCGTTTATTCAAGTTGGGCGGCCTATAGGAAGACCGTTTCGTGAACTAGCGTTGACCTTAGTCCCACTAGCGTGGACGTTATTCTTCACTAGCGTCGACCTCATTTTTTTTGGCGTCGACCCTCGTTTTACTAAGCGGTCTATCATTAGACTGTCCCGTGAGGCGGCGGTCCATTGACTGACTGTGTGGATTGGGTCTTTTGGATAAATAACCATATTTATCCTTCTTTATTAATTTTCCACTGACATCCTTATAGACAGTCTTTCATTAGACCATTTGTGCTGGTCAGGCGGTCCTTCATTGGACCGTTTATTGGCCAGAGTCCTAAACGGGATGATTTCTGGATAATTATCTATTTATCATGTTTCTATTTGATTTATCACCGACATCTGGTACATGGTCCATCACTGGGCCGTGTGGATTTGTGAGCGGTCTAGTGGTAGACCATTTTTATCTTGAGAGTCCTACACCGTGCCACTCGGTCCGTTCGCTGCGATAAATGGTTTATTTATCCTATTTCCTATTTACCACCGACACATGTAGACGGTCTAGCAATAGACCGTGTATAAGTGTGGGCGGCCCATCGATCGACCGCCTATACAGCCGAGATCCTTGGGTTCGTTGGATTTTCTATCTCCATCCACGATGGAATAGGCTGCTTAATCCTCAATTTTCTCCGTGGATTCTCAACCAAATTGAGTTCCATTTGATCCTGGTGAAAGCTGGTGATATTATCTTTAATTTATCTTTCACAATCTCGACTTAATGTTTGCTAAAAACCCCTCAATTTCGTGTGGATTTTTAGGGGTCTATAAATAGTACCCTTAGTCCAAACTTGAAAGGGGGGAGATTTTGGCGTTCGCGACGAAGTGCTGCCAAATTCTTGAGCGAACCACGGTCAGGGAGGAAGGCTTTCTACATCCGTTTAAGCCTTCCGTGCGGGGAGTAGTCTTTCTTTTTAGCATTTTTAGTTTAGTTATTTAGTCATTTGGTTGTCATTCCATCATCATTGTCCCGATTTTCATCCACGTTTTTCACTGTCATCTCCATTCTATCACCCCTCCTATTACTTTTCACGCCCCATAGGGGTTAAAAACCCAACCCCAGGGACTCCCCATTCCAACATGTGCATAGTTTTTCATTCATTCTTATAGATACTACACTTAACAAGGATAATTTGGGTTCTATTTTCTTGTTCTTTACTTTGTTTTGCAGGTCAGCAGAAGCATAGCACGAGGCCCATCCCCTCTGGCCGGCCGGAAGGGGTGGAGGATCTGGTTCCATAACTTGAAGTCTGGCAGTTCTACACGGTTCATCTCCGTTCGTTGGAGAGGTACACGGTCTCATACAGACCGTTTATCTCCTTCTTGCGGCTCAACACAGACCGTTTAGGCGCCAGTCGGTCTTCATCCCGCGTTCTCTCTCCAGCGCTGTAAGCGGCCTATCGAGCGATCGTGTACATTCCTGAGCGGTCCCCACTAGACCGTGAACATCATACCTGATGGGGAACGGGGACCGACACGGACTAAGAGTCACAAAGACTCTAACTGGGCCAGCAATAGTACGCACAAGGGTCGCCAAATGGCTGACCACCGTGATATCCCACAGATGGAGGGACGTCTCTCAACAGACACTCCGACCGCGGCCGTCCCAATGAGGGAGGCGCACGTGCTTAGGCGTGTAGTCAAACCCCAAAGACTAGGGGAATCGAGTCCTAACTCGATGCTTGATTAGTGCTAGGGAAGGATGCTCTCACTCACAATCCGCAGTGATGATAACAAATAGCTAGGCGCCTACTCTCTCTCACGCGGCATAGTCAAAAGCATACTAAAAGAGCAAGCAACAGGAGAGGAGTCGGAACGCGTACCTCCACGCCAAGGCGTGGGAAAGGAACCCCGGCCGTGGACCAACAACCCGGTACACTGAAGACCAATAAAATACAACCCAATAACGGCCCACTCCTCGCAGGGAGGTAACAGGCTACAAACAAAGCATTCGGGTTGCCGGGCACGGGTTGACGGGCCGCACTCGGTGACGGCACGATGCTGCAGAATCGGTATCGCGCGCGCCTGGACGAAGATGGGTCCCACGGACTGAGGCGACGTCCGAATGAGGTGCCGTCAGGGAGGACGTGTCACTGACTGCTGCAGGTACGCTCCGGTCAGAGGGGACGCGCTGGTTCCGCCGGTGGTGGCCGTGGGCGCTGCTGCAACTCAGGTCTGGTTCTGGGGTCGCAGAACAGCGCACGCCGACGGTAAAATCCGGAAAACGGCCTTCTGGTATCCGAACAGGTCCAGGCCGGTTGGAGGTGGAAGCTGACTGGTAGAAGTCATCCTCGGTCAAACGGCGCGGGCAGATGACGCCGGTACTAGTCGCAGGAGCCGCTGGAAGTTGGTGTTGATTCGCTGGCCGGACTGTGCAGGCCCGCCGGCGCAAGCCCACTAGAACGACTGCCACGGACGGTGACGACGTCGAAACGTGACGCCGTCGGCGGCGTCGGACAGAGGACCTGGAGATCTACGAACCCTGAAGAAACCAGGGTAAAAGGCGCAGCGTGGAGGCCTGGGGAAAATTCGCAAGAAGGGCCTCCCTGCTGGGCGAGCAGAGAAGGGGGTGCTGGCGCAGGTCGACGGAGAAAATCGGTACGGGCGGTGCCGACCTCCGATTGACGCGAAACCAGCGCCAACGCGAAGCTGATCCGCCAACGTATCTCCAGAAAATAGGAGGGAGCCAAACTCGTCCAAGAGAGGGGGCGAGATCTGCTGCAAGTCGGTGTAGAAATCTGATCTTCCGCACACGAACCGTAGACGAAGAAGAAGAGGGTAAAGGGGAACCCCGGAGTCCACCGGGGGCTGAGGCGTCGCACCTCGCCGATCTCCCGTCGCAGGAGAAGAGAGAAAGAGAGAGGGGGGCGCAGCCACCTTCAAGCACAATCTTCAATATTCATTCATTAATTCCTTTGCTAAGAGAAATTACAAGGCTTATATAGCCGGGGGAAAGAGCTAGGGTTTCATCCCTAGCCAAGGGGGGAAGGGGAGGGCGACCAAGGAAGGGGAGAGGGGGGGGGGGCGGCCAGCCCTTCTCCAATCAAAGGAGGAAAGGGGTGCGCCCAAGGGGAAAGAGGAGGTGGAAAGGGGGGGAAAATGGGGGGCGCCCAAATAGGAAAGGTGGGAAAGGGAAGGGGCAAGGGAGGAAGGTGGCGCCCCTTGTCCAAATGATGGAGGCGCCCTCTTCCTCAAGCCCTAACCCTAATCCTAACCCTTGGGCCAAGACTAAGCCCAACAAAATAAAGCCCAACAACACCTAAATAAATAGTCTGACAATAAAGAAAATAATTAGATAACGAGTCCACGCAGGGACCAACCTAAGGCCCAACATGGCCTAATGTGAGAAAAGTCCACTAGTAGATGCCGTGATCGCCGAGCCACAAGGAAGAGGAAGTGTGCCGGGTGCTCCGTCGAGGATAGCGTCTCGTGTCCTCACCAATTCTCCCCGGGTGGGAAGAACTCGACCCCGTCGAGTAAGGGTCACGATCGCTGAGGTACCGCTCCAGCAGGTCCGGATCCATCCGCTCCAGCTCTCCGCGTGTAATCCAGGTGTTGTCCGACTCGGGGCGCCCTCTCCAACGCACTAGGAAGCGTTGGTAGGCTCCGCTCCTGGTAGTAGTCACCTGCTCATCCAGTATGCAATCTATATGCTCGCGTTTTTGTAGTGGGGCTGGAGGAGGTGGACTCTCAGTAGGTGTATCACTCACAACAGGAGGGTCAGGCCCAAATAACTTGCTGGGTATCACCGCGGGATCCTGATAAGCTACCAGATCAGAGACATTGAATGTCGAACTGATCCCGTAGTCGTCTGGAAGCTCGATCTCATACGCGTTCGACCCAATACGCCTCAACACTCTGAATGGTCCTGCACCGCGATCCTGGAGTTTCTTGACGGCTCCCGAAGGAAACCGCTCCGGTCTAACCCGGACCAGGACGTACTCTCCCTCGCGGAACTCACGTGTGCGTCTGTGCACGTCGGCTAACTCCTTGTAACGAGTGTTGCTGGCCTCGAGATGGTGATGATGATGTAGACTCCGAACTAGCTGAGTGGATCGATGCCTGTATGAATGCAATGGTGGTCCTGGACATCCAAAAACGGACCTAGCATGGCTATGACACCTACTTGACTGAGCAACATAGGGAGGACCTGGGCAACCAAAGTTGTATCTATCGTGCATGGGTGCCCTACAGAATGTGGTAGACTCATGGGGACTAGATTGCCCAAACTCTCTCATGACATCCCCTATATGAGACCAACCCCTAAATGACCCTGAAGATGCATGAGACGAAGACCGATGATCCTTTCCTACCAAGCTCTGAGGTGTGAATGTAGGCTGGGTGAGACGTTGGCGAGCATGGGTGGAAGGGGTGTGATAAAGGACCTCCTCGATAAGGTGGGGGGGGGAAGAATACGAATCGGGAGGCTCACTAGGGAGGGGATCGAAAGGGTCAAAGAAATGATACCCCCTCCCGACAGGTCCCTTCACAATACTTGCCCAAGTGTGACATTCACCCTGGTGCAGATAGCCACCCTCAGGCAAAAGGATGGATGGGGCAAGGGGCTCACATGAAAGGTAAGGGAGGCACTGTTCCTTCCTCAAGATCGTATTGCCATAAGAGGGGACGCAATCGAGTTCATCCAGGACGGGAAAGAATAAAAGAACCTCAGAGGTGATATGACCTATGGTGTAAACCGAGGTAATGGAGCCCAAGGCAGGGAATATAAAGCTATGACTATAAGGTTGGTCTGACCCTAAGGCCAACATGTAGGTCAACTCCCATTGGCAATCCAAGCTCCTAAGAAACTCCCTCACATCTTCTATAAACCTGAAGGACTGAAAAGTTGTGTGAAAGGAGTTAATGGGGACAATAGGAAGGGCTGGCTCTAAGGGTGGGTAGTAAGGAATCAAGACATCCAGATGAGGACTCTTCCTTAACCAGCTATCTAGAGGCTCTCCAATGACAAGTTCACCCTCGAGAGACAAGGATGGCTCCAGATGAGGGGCAAAAGCATTGTCCTCAAGTGAGGAAAATGAGTCCTCTATGAAGTGGGTGGGGCCTTGGCTCTCTATCAAGGGTGCTAGGCTGAAAGTGTCAGCCCCAACCTCCATAGGTATAGGCACGACTAGAAGCTCCATAGGCTCACTCCTTAACTCCTCAACGTCAGCTAGGTACTCCTCAACCAACTCCTGTCCTGCCTCATAAGTCACTGGAATAAACCCAGGTGGGGCCCCCTCCGAATGTGTGTCCTCCAAGATAGGGGAATGTGAAGGACGTCGGTCAGAGAACCGAGCATTCCCACTATAGGGGGTCACAGGGGTGGACTCCGGGGGTGGTGGTAGGCGTGAGCTCGGAGGCGGAGCGGACTGTGGGCTAGAGGGCCACAGTGAGTTAAGATAAGCATCCCTCCTATCCAACCGATCCGAAATCATTTGCACAAGCTGGGCAATGGTGTGGGTTGGAGTAGGAAGATCATGATGGACTTTCCCGTAGTCATTTGGTTTGGGCTTGGGTCTAGGCTCTTCTATGTGTGGGGCTCGTTGCCTCCGACTAGGACCCACTTGTTCGTATGTAATTGGGTGGGGTCGGTTGGAGGTGATCGATTGGGGAACATAGACCCTCCTAAGCTCTTTCTTCATATCCCACCACGATTCGATGGGCTTTTGCCACCTAATGCCTCTCAAACCCTCAATATGTCTCCACTTATCCTTGGCCTTATGCAGAAGCTTCTCTCTAGCAAAAGAGACTTGTGTGGCTCCGGACATAGGATAACAGTCAAAATATCTATCCATGGCGGCTTCCCAAGTTTGGTAGACACTCGGGTCATGGGAGCCGTCAAATGTAGGCGCTTCGGGCCTACGGAATGGGATGGGGTGGTACCCATGCCCCTGAGAGATATGCCACAAATCAGCTGGGCTAAACAATTGAGAATCCATGGGACTCTTTGAGGGGTTCCTATGGGATGGACATGCGGGGCAACTATGGGGATTAGACACGACCCTTTTGAAGTGGAAATGCGAAGGGCAGAATGGACTCAAATGTGCCCTAGACAACCTAAAGATGCAAATGACCTAAGACCCCAATTTGTTAGAACAAACTGGTTCCCTAAGCTCTGATACCACTTTGATGGGGAACGGGGACCGACACGGACTAAGAGTCACAAAGACTCTAACTGGGCCAGCAATAGTACGCACAAGGGTCGCCAAATGGCTGACCACCGTGATATCCCACAGATGGAGGGACGTCTCTCAACAGACACTCCGACCGCGGCCGTCCCAATGAGGGAGGCGCACGTGCTTAGGCGTGTAGTCAAACCCCAAAGACTAGGGGAATCGAGTCCTAACTCGATGCTTGATTAGTGCTAGGGAAGGATGCTCTCACTCACAATCCGCAGTGATGATAACAAATAGCTAGGCGCCTACTCTCTCTCACGCGGCATAGTCAAAAGCATACTAAAAGAGCAAGCAACAGGAGAGGAGTCGGAACGCGTACCTCCACGCCAAGGCGTGGGAAAGGAACCCCGGCCGTGGACCAACAACCCGGTACACTGAAGACCAATAAAATACAACCCAATAACGGCCCACTCCTCGCAGGGAGGTAACAGGCTACAAACAAAGCATTCGGGTTGCCGGGCACGGGTTGACGGGCCGCACTCGGTGACGGCACGATGCTGCAGAATCGGTATCGCGCGCGCCTGGACGAAGATGGGTCCCACGGACTGAGGCGACGTCCGAATGAGGTGCCGTCAGGGAGGACGTGTCACTGACTGCTGCAGGTACGCTCCGGTCAGAGGGGACGCGCTGGTTCCGCCGGTGGTGGCCGTGGGCGCTGCTGCAACTCAGGTCTGGTTCTGGGGTCGCATAACAGCGCACACCGACGGTAAAATCCGGAAAACGGCCTTCTGGTATCCGAACAGGTCCAGGCCGGTTGGAGGTGGAAGCTGACTGGTAGAAGTCGTCCTCGGTCAAACGGCGCGGGCAGATGACGCCGGTACTAGTCGCAGGAGCCGCTGGAGTCGCGAGGGAGAGTACGTCCTGGTCCGGGTTAGACCGGAGCGGTTTCCTTCGGGAGCCGTCAAGAAACTCCAGGATCGCGGTGCAGGACCATTCAGAGTGTTGAGGCGTATTGGGTCGAACGCGTATGAGATCGAGCTTCCAGACGACTACGGGATCAGTTCGACATTCAATGTCTCTGATCTGGTAGCTTATCAGGATCCCGCGGTGATACCCAGCAAGTTATTTGGGCCTGACCCTCCTGTTGTGAGTGATACACCTACTGAGAGTCCACCTCCTCCAGCCCCACTACAAAAACGCGAGCATATAGATTGCATACTGGATGAGCAGGTGACTACTACCAGGAGCGGAGCCTACCAACGCTTCCTAGTGCGTTGGAGAGGGCGCCCCGAGTCGGACAACACCTGGATTACACGCGGAGAGCTGGAGCGGATGGATCCGGACCTGCTGGAGCGGTACCTCAGCGATCGTGACCCTTACTCGACGGGGTCGAGTTCTTCCCACCCGGGGAGAATTGGTGAGGACACGAGACGCTATCCTCGACGGAGCACCCGGCACACTTCCTCTTCCTTGTGGCTCGGCGATCACGGCATCTACTAGTGGACTTTTCTCACATTAGGCCATGTTGGGCCTTAGGTTGGTCCCTGCGTGGACTCGTTATCTAATTATTTTCTTTATTGTCAGACTATTTATTTAGGTGTTGTTGGGCTTTATTTTGTTGGGCTTAGTCTTGGCCCAAGGGTTAGGATTAGGGTTAGGGCTTGAGGAAGAGGGCGCCTCCATCATTTGGACAAGGGGCGCCACCTTCCTCCCTTGCCCCTTCCCTTTCCCACCTTTCCTATTTGGGCGCCCCCCATTTTCCCCCCCTTTCCACCTCCTCTTTCCCCTTGGGCGCACCCCTTTCCTCCTTTGATTGGAGAAGGGCTGGCCGCCCCCCCCCCTCTCCCCTTCCTTGGTCGCCCTCCCCTTCCCCCCTTGGCTAGGGATGAAACCCTAGCTCTTTCCCCCGGCTATATAAGCCTTGTAATTTCTCTTAGCAAAGGAATTAATGAATGAATATTGAAGATTGTGCTTGAAGGTGGCTGCGCCCCCCTCTCTCTTTCTCTCTTCTCCTGCGACGGGAGATCGGCGAGGTGCGACGCCTCAGCCCCCGGTGGACTCCGGGGTTCCCCTTTACCCTCTTCTTCTTCGTCTACGGTTCGTGTGCGGAAGATCAGATTTCTACACCGACTTGCAGCAGATCTCGCCCCCTCTCTTGGACGAGTTTGGCTCCCTCCTATTTTCTGGAGATACGTTGGCGGATCAGCTTCGCGTTGGCGCTGGTTTCGCGTCAATCGGAGGTCGGCACCGCCCGTACCGATTTTCTCCGTCGACCTGCGCCAGCACCCCCTTCTCTGCTCGCCCAGCAGGGAGGCCCTTCTTGCGAATTTTCCCCAGGCCTCCACGCTGCGCCTTTTACCCTGGTTTCTTCAGGGTTCGTAGATCTCCAGGTCCTCTGTCCGACGCCTCTGACGGCGTCACGTTTCGACGTCGTCACCGTCCGTGGCAGTCGTTCTAGTGGGCTTGCGCCGGCGGGCCTGCACAGTCCGGCCAGCGAATCAACACCAACTTCCAGCGGCTCCTGCGACTAGTACCGGCGTCATCTGCCCGCGCCGTTTGACCGAGGACGACTTCTACCAGTCAGCTTCCACCTCCAACCGGCCTGGACCTGTTCGGATACCAGAAGGCCATTTTCCGGATTTTACCGTCGGCGTGCGCTGTTCTGCGACCCCAGAACCAGACCTGAGTTGCAGCAGCGCCCACGGCCACCACCGGCGGAACCAGCGCGTCCCCTCTGACCGGAGCGTACCTGCAGCAGTCAGTGACACGTCCTCCCTGACGGCACCTCATTCGGACGTCGCCTCAGTCCGTGGGACCCATCTTCGTCCAGGCGCGCGCGATACCGATTCTGCAGCATCGTGCCGTCACCGAGTGCGGCCCGTCAACCCGTGCCCGGCAACCCGAATGCTTTGTTTGTAGCCTGTTACCTCCCTGCGAGGAGTGGGCCGTTATTGGGTTGTATTTTATTGGTCTTCAGTGTACCGGGTTGTTGGTCCACGGCCGGGGTTCCTTTCCCACGCCTTGGCGTGGAGGTACGCGTTCCGACTCCTCTCCTGTTGCTTGCTCTTTTAGTATGCTTTTGACTATGCCGCGTGAGAGAGAGTAGGCGCCTAGCTATTTGTTATCATCACTGCGGATTGTGAGTGAGAGCATCCTTCCCTAGCACTAATCAAGCATCGAGTTAGGACTCGATTCCCCTAGTCTTTGGGGTTTGACTACACGCCTAAGCACGTGCGCCTCCCTCATTGGGACGGCCGCGGTCGGAGTGTCTGTTGAGAGACGTCCCTCCATCTGTGGGATATCACGGTGGTCAGCCATTTGGCGACCCTTGTGCGTACTATTGCTGGCCCAGTTAGAGTCTTTGTGACTCTTAGTCCGTGTCGGTCCCCGTTCCCCATCAATACCAGTGCCGCATCTTGGCGAGTGCCTCATTTTCTCCCCTTTCCAAGGTACGTAGTGCTTCCCTTTTACACTTCGTGTCTTGGTGGCAATCATGATCCACCCATCCCTTTCCCCTTTTAGCATTTTATTTGCATATCTTGATTTAGAAAGGAGGGAAAAGAATGAAAGAGAAAGAGAAAAAACTTGTCAACACCCCTTTTTTGGCAATCATGGTGGGACACCTACTGCCCAACGTGCCTCTGATTTTGCTGACCTGATCTTCTTTGTGTGGTTTGATAAGTTGTTAGTCTATTTCGGTTCGCAAGTTCGATTGTTGCAGTTTTCTATTCTTGGGGTTGTGCGTGGTCTTCTGAAGGGCCGTTTATAGATCCACGCAATCGGTCGATAGACTTCCCACTTCTGCCTTAGGTACGTTCCTGCCATTCACATTTATGTCGATTTGCTATTGTCACACGGTCCTGTAAGGGACCTTTCGATTTGCTATTGTCATATTGTTTGATCATCGATTGTTAGCTTTAGGCTAGACTTTGCATGCACTCGGGTGCGCAAAGGTTCATACGTTTTATCATACTAGTTGCATTCCTACCTTGGTAGGAGATCCTCTCATCTCCATATTCCTTGGAGCCGACTAGGTGACCTTGCCCGGGACCTCCGTAAGCCCCCGTGAGCCGTGGATTCCCACACGGACGCCGGGCAGGTTGTACCTTACCACCCCGAGTCTAGGTTGCATCCGTGAGAGAAAGAGTACACTTAGAGTAAACCAAGTCCCCATTCCACTCCTACTAGGAACATTATTGTTGAGAGAACCTCATTTAATTCAATTCATTAAGGTTCTAAAAGGGGAACACAAAGAAACTTTCACACATCATCTTAACTTGGTTGATAATTGGTTGCCTCTCATCTCCTCTTTTGATTGTGCATGTTTGTTAGTCATCTCCATTTATGTGATTATTAGGTGTTGTCTTCTCTTATTTTCTATGTGTTCGTTGTATGTGGAGTTGCTTCACACCCTCAGGATCTTCTCCTAGGGGCAATTCCTTCTTCATTGCTTATCTCAATCCATTGTTCGATTCTCCTGCCAACATGTCTTTCCATGATTTCTCACACTCCCGCGAGGACTCTCTCCCTTAGAGAACTTCTGGAGGACCCACTTAGGGTCACCACTGTGCAGGGGAGGGAGGGGTCCGCCCCTCCTCTTTCGACCGTTGTTGTTGAGGGTAGTCAACCCTCCCATTCCGATTCCCCCTCTCATAATTCGTCCAATCATGTTCTTCACATGATGTGTAGCAACCCTGATAAATGAATATTTGAAATGAATTAAAATATATATATTACAGAAGTAATACAGATAATAAGAAGAGGGTTAGATGGAGGAATAAAACCCAAGATGCAAATAACGTCTCTCATTAAGGCGTTAATTTAATAATAAACGCCTCTATCAAAGGCGTTATTCAAGAAGTGACGCCCTCACTACACGGCGTCAAATTCCAACGTCAAAAAAGGGTAAGGCCAAGAAACGCCCCAATCTTGGGTGTGTTTTAAATAAAAGAACGCCCTTACACAAGGCGCTTATTAAGAAACGACCTGAAGCAGGTCGTCAATTAAAGAATCGATGACCTAACCAAAGGCGTTAATTCCATTCGTGAACCGTTCGACCCAGGAGCTTATCCAGGGAAGGATTATGTTAATCTAGTAAGTGTTTACTAGGGCAAGGACTCTAATAGGGATATATTACCCTCAATCAAACACTACTTTTGTTGGGACTCCAAAATCCTATAAATAAACCTGTCCGGCCAAACCCTAACCCATTTGATCGACCTGCTGCTGCACGGTAAGTGAAAAACATATGTTCTTTTTAATTCCTTTTGTCCCCTGCTTCGACTGCATGAAGAACTGATAATTCTTCATTGTCTTTTCTTTGTAGGAAGCTCCACAGCCACTGCCGAAGAACAAGGTAATGTTCTTCAAACCGTTTCCCTAACTTCGATTATATCCTCATCTTCCTTCCTCTTTCTTCCCTACAGGTTGATTATCATCATCTCCATCATCTTCATCAAATTGAATTTTTTCTTCTTCCTGTCCGATCTGCATACTACTGCTATCAAGGGTATTAGAAGCTTCGGGTGTTCTTATCAAGTTATTCACGTATCCCATCTCCAGATATCAATTAAGGTAGGTTTTCTCAAGCAACGTAGCCCAAAGCAATAGTTAATAAATATACCAACATGACATGCATGTTAGATAAGTTTTCTTGTGATTCTAAAATGATTTTTCTGTAAATTTTAAAAGAAACGCCTTGGACTAGGGCGCTACTTTAAAAAGAAACGACCACCGCAGAGGTCGTCAATTTCATAATAGACGCCCTGAACTTAGGCGTTAATTTCGTGAAATTATTAAATACCCACATTAAAATATGGTTTATATGAAATCCTGATTCTATAATAAAGCATGTCTCTACCTGTTAGTTTGCCTGTCCATCCATGAAAATTTGATAATTGTTCCTGTCCTGTCCATGAAATTTCATCCCTGAAAATTGCTTGACACATATATTTTCGCTAATGTTCATAACCCTTGAAGAATTAACGACCTGAGTTGGGTCGTGACTTGTGAACTAACGCCCTGAACTAGGGCGTGAGTATATAAATAACGCCCCTTGACAGGGCGCGTTTTTGAAAAATACAGAAAATAGGTTTCCTGCAAAGATGGGATTAAAAGAATGGACGACCATAGTGTATGTCGTCAAATTTAAATAAAACGCCCCTGAAGGAGGCATGTTTTACATAAAATACTGAAATATGAAATTTCTGGAAATAGAAAATACCTATATAACGCCCTTATCTGAGGCGTTATTTACTTAAGAGAAGACTTATCTTAAGTCGTTATTTTCCTGAAAACTGATATTTTTATTGCTACTGTTAACCGATGGTTTTATATGTTATATTATATATATCGGCACTATATCTCCACTCCGTGAGTATAGTCCCACGTTTTCATGATGTTTCATCGATCACACTCAATTCTCATTGACATACAAGCTCTCCATTGGACATTCCGTTCCTTTGGACTAGCGAGTTAGTCATAGAGACCTCCGTAAGACTCCTCGTACCTTGGATTCCCTCAAGGTCGACTGAGCTGGTTGTACCTTAAAAACCCATTACACAATCTTTACCATGTCACTCTAACGAAACATGGTATACCGGCCCTCATGTTATACTATATGTACGATATGAGAACTATCTTAAGGAATGGGGGAAAACATGCCATCAATGAGATGTTATTGTAGACCCCAATTCTATATCAATTTTGTTATGATGATTCTTGTGGACCTCATGTTATTAACATGCTGTTCTTGTAGATCACAATTCTATATAAAGGAGTGACCATCTACATATGGGCACTTATTTGTCATGGTACCCGATTAGGGAACCAATTCCACCCAGTTTATCGACATGTCATGATTTATATGCTTTGCGTGGATTTTATCGCCAGTATGTCCTTACTCAAGGGTCTTGCCCTTGAATTCCATGAAAATCTTATCTTATCATCCTAATTAAAGCTTGTTCTTGGAACTCCTTATTGGCTATAAACTATCGTGGATGTCTAGATCTATCGTGAATGCTGTGCATATAGGGCCCGATCTGGTCCTGGGAGGAGCGCCCGAAAGTACTAGTGCCCATGGGAGTTTTAATGATAACGGTGTCTAGCATTGCACCGAAGTACTCTTTATGTTGATCTTTGGCATTCCACGATCTCTCTTTTCTTGCGTGCGTGACTTGACTTGCGTGACTTTACTAGCGTGGCCCGACACGGGCAATGTACTTGCGTGAAATAGCCAATAATCTATAAAGTCTCTCATGAATACTTCTTGATTAATACTCGCTTGGATGTTTTGCACGACGTGTTATTCTATTGATCAGTTTATTTCACTTGCTCAGTTATTTATACATGCATAGCCCTATTGCATAAACATGTGAAAACTTGTAATTACTTAAACCCATTGCTAGTTCTTGAGATATAATTTCCTACTGAGCGTTCGCTCACTCCGTTTTATTCCAACATTTTCAGGTAATCAGGTGGCTAGCAAGACCGAGACCCACACGGGCGGGACAAGTGTGCAAGCGAGCTGTGGAAACTAGTGAACCCGAGTCTTTTATCTTTCTTGAGTCTAGATAGTGTTGTCTAGCTAAGTCAGCTTGGCGTCTCTTATTCAGTTATCTTGTCTAAGTCTGTTAGTATGTCGTTATCTTCCTTTCCATTGTGTTGAAGTCTCCAAGATGGAAAACAAGTTCTTGTAAGAGATTCATAATAGAAATATAAATTTCTATTGTTGTTCGAAATTATCTTGGTCTTATGCGATTGCTCTTGATCATTCACGACTGTTTAACTGCCACGTTCCGAGTAAACGACACGTTCCGCTGCTATCGGCCCGGGGCGTGACATGATGGCTCAGTTGGATCCCACCCAGCTCCACCTTCTTCGTCAGGCTTTGCAGGGGCCGGATGCCCCATCTTTAGTTCCTCTTCAGGGCGGGCTTGCTGCCACCACTTCATCTCCAGTTGTTGAGTTAGGGGCTATTTCTGCTGCGCCCATTGATCTCACTTCTGTCCATCCCCGGACTCTCCGATTTCCTAGTATGGAAGTGGGCCAAGCTTCTAGCTCAGCCCATCAGATTTCTAATAAGGGGAAGACCCAGATCCCCTCGTCTCCTTATTCAGATCCTTATATCACCACTTCTTCAGCGCCGCAGGCTCTTGTGGCCTGGGCTGACTTTGTTCGTCTTCAGTCAGGGACTGCCCAGCTAGCTCATGCGGATATGGGCCCTTCCTTGGCCCACTATCCTTCTTACGGGCTTCCCCCTCCGTCGGTCTATCCTTCGGCCCCATATGCCGGGTCTTCTCTCTCAATTTTTCCTCCTCCTTCTCGGGAACGGGAACTTCTTGATAGGTGGGCTGCCATGTAGCAATAGATTGACCTTCTTCATAAGCTGGTCAGCCCATAATCCCTTGCTGATATCCCCATTCCCAATTTTTGTGATATCCGTTTTCCTCCCCAGTCGGAGCTCCCCATGTACCGCAAGTACGATGGGAATGGCAACCCCTTTTTTTTTTGATAGGTAATAGTGTAAAGCTTGTATTAGATGGTAAAACTGTACATCAAAGTCTGCAAAGCAGAACTATAGTGCTTAGGACCACACTTGTTGTGGACTCAGAGCTTAAGAAGAATTTAAAATGAATCTATCAAAAACATTCTTTGTCCTTCTAGTTATTTTCTTTTTTCTTTGAAACTCCATGCAGCTTCTTGCATCTTCCAGAATTTGGATGAGAATTGCATATTTGGTAGTGGATGTATCTTCAAAAATTCTCATACATCTTTCTTTCCACAATTTCCATATGGCAATGCGGATCAGAATTCTTGCAAATTTGATTAACTCCTCTGAATTCTGAAATTGGTTTTGTAGGAGCTGAAATTCCTTGGACAATCCAATGCTCGGCCTTCTATGCAAGTCAAATCTTAGTAGAATCTGTCTCCATACCCAACTTGTATAAGTGCATTCAAAGAAGAGATGATCTTGAGTGTCTCTTCCCTGTTTGCAAAGAGTGCATTTGCTAGGTAAATAAAAGCCCTTTTTTTGAAGGTTTTCAGAAGTTGGTAACTTATCAATGATAGCTTGCCAAGAAACCTGAGAAGCAATATTTGAAGTTGGATTAGCCCAAATCCATTCATAGTAAGGGAAATTATCTCCTTTCTGTCGTATCTCTTCCCAAATATGACTTACCTTATTTATTTGAATATTATTCTTCCATGTGATTGCATCAGATTGACCATTATGGATTTGAACTTGCTGTATAATTTCCCATAGATCTGCCATTTCCCTTGATAGTACTGTTGGTAGCTTCCATTTTCCTCCTGAGATGAATGTAGCCACAGTTGACTCCTTTGCCAGCTCCAGATCTTGTCTAATATGATCTCCAAACAGATTATTGATGCTAGTTCCATTTAGCCAAGGATCAGACCAAAGATTGGTGCCATGTCCATTTGAAATGGAATAGGTTAAGTGACTTCGGATCCAATTCCTAGCTTGTAATATTCCCTTCCAAGCTGAGGAGTGGTACGGCTTTATCTTGAAATCCCAAATGTTCCTATCTGCCAGATATTTGTCTCTCACCCATGAGTACCATAATGACCTCTTCTTCTGCAGAATATCCCATAGTAGTTTACACATGCATGCTTGATTCCATTCCTTGAGTTTCTTTATACCTAATCCTCCTTCAGATTTTGGTTTACAGATCTGATCCCATGAAACCATATGCACTGCTGAATTTGTTGATTGCCCTTGCCAGTAGAAATTCCGAAGAATTCTTTCAACATCTTCAATAAGCCCTGCTGGGAGAATAAAAGTTGCTGACCAGTAGGAAGAATAAGAAAATAGAACAGATTTGATCAACTCTAATCTGCATGTTCTTGAAAGTAGTCTATTCTTCCAAGCATCCAGTCTTCTCTTGATCTTTTCTATGATAATATAGCAGTTATCCTTCTTAACAGATTTAGAGAGGAGTGGAAGACCAAGATAATGGACTGGAAGCTCACCTGCACTTACTCCGAGTTGCCTAATGATCTGTGCATGGTCCTGCACATAGCCTCCAATAAATACTTTACTTTTCTTAGAGTTGAGAGACAGTCCTGACATACTTCCAAATTTTTTGAGCAAAGGGTCCACATGAGATATTGTTTGTAGTTCATCTTTTAGGAACAATATCAGGTCATCTGCAAACACAATATGAGAAATTTGTAGACTGCCTGCTGAAGGACTTCGGATAGTTTGCTTCTGTATTTCTTCTTCAATCAATGATGAAAATCCCTCCATGATTATTGTGAACAGATAAGGAGACAAGGGATCTCCTTGTCTGATTCCATTTGTGCTTCTAAAAAAACCCTGTGGAGAACCATTCATCAGTACAGAGAAAGCCGGAGTCTCCAGACAGTTAGAGATCCATTGTATGCATATCTCTGGGAACCCCATTTGTTGTAGCAAGTAGTATATGTATTTTCTATTGACTGAATCAAAAGCCTTTTTTAAATCTACCTTCATGCAAACTAACTTCCCTTTGGTCTTAGAATGTATGTTCCTGATGATATCACCCCTTCATTCATATAAGGGAGTTCTTATACGAGTCGGCGTAGTTTCAGCATGGCGACCGCCTCATGGCGTATCTTTTTCGCCGCTCGTTGGACGGGGTAGCATTAGAATGGTTCTACATTCTGCCGTTGGAGGAGGTGGAGAGTTTTAAAGTTGTCAAAGAAAAGTTTATTCATAGATTCCAAGACCAGGTGGGCTCGGTGTATTCCTTTACTAATTAAGTGGCCGAGAAGATGAAGGCCGATGAAGACTTTGCAACGTATGCTGATAGATGGAGGCAGATGGCCTCCCGTGTGCCCGGGCAAATTTCGGAAGAAGAGAAAGTGAAATTGTTGATCTCCAATGCCACCCCCACGTTTCGGAATATATTAGCAATGAATGATATTTCTAACATGCACCAGTTGTACAGTAGGGCCCGGTTTATCCAGACCCAGTTGAAGGACTCCCCCATTCATTCCCTGTTTGAGGCCCAGAAGCCCAAAACCACTAGAAAACCTCAGGGCCCGGTCACTGAAGGAGTCCAGACAAACAAGCAGGTGCATGCTATCCACTTTCCCAACCAATCCGCTCCACCACGCTTCTAGCAACCTCCCCGCAACCCCTAGTTCACCGCTCCACCAGTTACCCAGCCATCATTTCCTGCTCCTCGTCCACCCCAACAACCACCACCCCCACCACAACATGCTCAACAGCCGCCACAGTACCATAATGTCCCGCCACCAAATGTCTACGCACCTGCTTGACCGGGTCCCAAGAGAACCCACCACCCTCCACTTCTTGAAACTCTCCCGGACATTTTCTCGGCTCTGATAAACACTAGTGATCTTCAGCTCCCTCCGGAACGCCCGAATTGGAATCCGGCCGCCGACCAGTCCAGATATTGCATATATCATCGGCAGCCCGGGCACACTATAGAAAGGTGCTATCAGTTCCGTGACTTTGTTTATGATTTGCATGAGGGGCAGAGAATTGATTGGGCCCAGATGCATAAGTTTATAGAAGATATGAAAGAGAGAAGAAGACATGCACAAAGGCCGCAGTAGCCAGTGCCGCAGCAGCAGCAACCGCAGCAACCACCACCACAGCAGCAACAACAGCATGCACCAGAGTTAGGGATTCATCAGGATCTGATGCCAAATCACCCGCCCGCTCCTCAACAGCAGCCGCCGGCACCGGCTTAGGTAAATATTGTTCACCGCCCAGCACCCAATGCTGGGTGGTCTTATGATGATGAGACTCCTACTCATCTTTTGGCCCTCCGCCATACATACACCAACTCCCCTTCACCTTCTGTCCCTTCCCTCATCTCGCCCACCATTTTGACCTCCGCTACACCCACCATTCCCTCCGGATCGCCCATTAAACCCGCCACATTGCCTACTATTTCGCCAATCCTTGCACCCTCACCCATCATACCCTTTGTTGTCACCCCCTCACCTAACCCTTCACCTATCATCTTTCCGCCAGGGTGTGACGACCTGAGATCCGGATACCGGGAGGAGCCCGATACCATTCGAATCCCGGCCCGCCACCCACGAGTCGGGAGGGCTCGGAAGGGCTAAAAAGGAGTGTGGAGGTACAAAGAAATAGGAAATAAAGCAGGACAATTAAACAATTAACATAATTAAATAAACAACTACAACAGAGTCCAGTCCAATAGAAAGTACAGTCTAAAGTAGTAAAACGTACCACGTGCCAAGTGAACACTCGGCCCGGCAAGCTGGCAACTAAGAACCTCCGCATAGCACCCTCGAACCTCGAGACAGAACCGCCGTACCTGAAACGTAGGGGTGAGCCTCCTGTCACTGGCCCAGTAGGGATCCCGCGGAACCCCAACTGAGAAACAACGGCAGAAGGAAAGCTACGCTAGCAAGACAACAACGGAAAGAAGTAACTACGAAAGCAGGAAAGTAACTACGGTGGCCGGCAAAACCTCGGCACTACAGCTACTCCTACTGTACCAGAACACACCCCAGACTCACGGCCAAGGGCTACCAAACTACACTAGAACCAGTCACACAGTACAAAAATCGACACACGTGCCACGGCGAGACAACTGAAACTCAACGGTCAACGCGACCAAAAACCCGAAGGTCGAAGTCACGCGACTGACAGTCTGTCACTCTCTGTCCAGAACAGGAGTACCTCCCACTAGAAAAATGACCAGATGCGTCCCCTGATGTCTTACACCGCGTCACAAGTGTCTAGCTACGATGCCCTAGGCGTGAGACTCAGACACACACAGTAACCAGTACCACAACAAGGACTAGCTGGGGTCACGCTCGTCAGCGCGTGTCCTAAGCCCCCAACTACGTGTGCACACACAGACCATCTACTCTAGGTCGGGTCCTCTAGCTGGTTTTCCCCCCCACCGGACTTTGGTGGCAAAGGCAAGGGGCCGACGGAAACCAGCCTAAAAAACCGCGTCTCACCGGGTCGCGCTCTCCACCACTCCCAGGTGGGTCCGCACACGCGTGCACAGGAAGCTACGACTAGTGGAGGATCACTGAGAGAGTAGACTCTCAAGACAATGGAAAACAACGTCCGAACCTAATGAAGTACGGGGACCGTCCCACGTACCAGTACCATCGTGACCACGGTCGGAGAAGAAACGGACACACCACCCACGGCCAAACACATGACCCACTCGGGGATCATCTTCCAGGAAGACTCACGACATGCGGGGGAACTCCACCGAACACACACCGATACACTGTGACTCGATCGAGCGAGAGCACGGAAACCCGAAACGCCTGGGGTCACCCGGACCCACCAAGCCCATGGGCACACTTATCGAGGTAACACGGCACCTCCAGACACCCCTAAACACGGACACGAAACCCACGGGGTGTCCGGGACACACACGGCCCAAGGGGAGCACGATCAGCCGCAAACCACCCGCCCCGAGTAGCCCAGCTGCTCACCTCCATGAACGTGCTATAGGTCCATAGCGCGTTCAAACAGAACGCGCTATACACCTATAGCGCGACAAGTCAGATCGCGCTATAGGCCCATAGCACGACTGCACAAATCGCGCTAGGGTCACCTAGCGCGACCAAGAAGAACGCGCTAGGACCCCATAGCGCGACAGCAACTGCCTTACTGTTCATCTTCTCCGATGAACGTGCCCCGTCGGGGCAGAGCGACCATCAAGAACGCGCTAGCCGAGGCTAGCGCGTTCTCAGTCCGCGCCCGAAAATGGTGGAAACCGCGGGAAAAACCATTCCACACCCCGTTCACCCCCAGGTGAAGGGGAAACAAAAGGGAAAACATTCCCCAAGCCCCTAGGCATGCATCTAAACCCCTGGATCGCCCAAAAACACGGTAAAACGGAAGATCCAGCTCACACCCCAAAGACATGCACTTTCTCCAAATTACCCCGTTTAGCCCGCTCGGCTCACCACGGCCTACAAAACTCGCGGAAAATGAAGTACACGGGTTGAGGGTCCATCTCCCTACCTCCACCGAAGATTCGACGCGCCGTGGACGCCGATCCACGAAGAAACGCCATTTAAAACCTCGCCGGTTCACGATCCCACAAACCGCCTCCACCATCGCGATCCTCGTCCCATACCCGTCGCTCCACGCCCCACGAGCCACGCCGCCCCGCCCTCACCGCCTCCGTCGGCCACCCGGAGTGAGAGGGGGAGAGGAGAGAACGTGAGAGAAGAGAGAGGGAGGGAAGAGAAAAATGAGAGGGGAGAGAGATAAAAGGTTAGATATAGGGAAAATCCAAAAATTCGAAAAAATCCCGAAAAATAGAAGAATACACCTCCTCAATCCTCACGACGCGCTGATCGCAACGGTACCACCCGCGCCCAGGTGAACGACCCGGTTCACCCGCAACGAGGTTCCGAAGAAAAAGCCGAAACACACACCGGAATCGAAAAACACACGCGGAAAAGCCGCGGACGCACTCCGGGCCTCCGAAACGACTCCGGATCGCGCCGATCCGAACACGAAAGATGTCTGAAACAAAATTTCGGACACAACGGAGCCGGACACTCTGAGAAATCAGATCCGGGATCCATGAACAAGGATCCAAAAAATCTGAGGCATTACACAGGGCCTGTCAGACCCGCCTCCACTGTCACTTTTCCCACCGTTGTTCCTTCCACTTACCCCGCTGGGCCAGTCAGGAGTCCATTCAATGCCATGCCGGCACAGAACCTAGCCCTCTAGAGCGGGCGTTTGTTTCAGAGAAGCTATCCCTCCATTGGTGCACTTGCACCCAACCCTCCAGTTTCCTTACCCACAGTTGAGCAAGAAGAAGCTAACCCCCTACCTGGCACAAGATACGATCTACTACAGCACTTGGACCGGACGCCAGCCAATATTTCGATATTGGAGTTGATCAAGAGGTCCATACTGCACCAATATGCTCTGAAAACTTTCCTTCAAAAAGTTATGGTCAGTGAGGATATGGCAGTGGAGAGTTTACCATCGACGTTGGCCATAATTACGAAGGGGCCGTCCATTTCTTTTTCAGAGTCAGAGTTAGCACCCCCTGAGGCCCTCCAGATGTCACTTTGCATTTCAATCACATTGAATAAGGTGGCGGTTGACGTAGCTCTAGTGGACACGGGAGCTTCAATAAATGTCTGTCCCTTGAGCACTCTTCGTGCCTGCAATATTTCTGAAGATATATTAAGGCCAACCCCAACGACCATTGCTGCTTATGACAACTCCAGGAGAGCATGCCATGGGGTGGTGACTGTTCAGGCCGAGCTTGGACCTCTCACAATGGCTACAAAATTTTATGTGTTAGACATAGATCCAATGTTTAAAGACATCCTGGGTCGACCGTGGATCGACAGTCTTCATGCCGTACCTTTGACCGCTCACTAATGCCTCAAGTTTCCATTTCAGGGGCAGGTGGTCAAGGTTAAGAGTATTTCCATGGTGCAGACCATTGAAGCTATTTCTGATAAGATTTTGCCAACTCTCTATCCTAGCAATAAGCCGGTCCTTTCTATGATGGACTTGGATTTTCCCTAGGTATATGCATCACGCAAGCCCGCCACTACACCTATCAATGTCAAAGGCAAGTCCAAGATACGAGACTCCAAGGGCTGGAACATGATTCTGAAGCTAGGTTACCAGCAAGGCATGGGTCTCAGAGCCCAGTTATAGAGGCGAACTACGCCCATCCCAAGGGGCAGAAAAATGAGCAGAAGGGGCCTCGGCTACCGAGAGTTAGCATTGTCAATTCTGGGAGATTCCGGGACGCTGACGCGGGACTACCGTCAGCATTTTGTGAAGGGCCCGTTCCAGCCAGGTAACCTGGAGAGGCCGCCCTGTTCCGATGTAAAAAGTGATGCCGCTTGTGCTGTTGCTGACCTGCCGCCGCCACTGAAGGGGCTGGTGGGTGATATGGAAGATTTTTGTAATAGTTTTGAGAAGATGTTTTATGAGGAAGAAGTTCATCCGAAGAAAGCGGAGATGCAGCTTGCAAAGTGCTCTTCGGCAGAGCTAGTTTACCGGTGGCCGCAGGAAGAGGGGAGCTCCATCATTACTTTTTCTTGGTCTCCTTCCCGCCTTGACTCCCTTTTTCAACAACTAGAATGCATTCCCCGTTCACCTCCAATCATGGTCAACCTATTCTTTACGGAAAGGCCATTTGAGATTTTGTTTGTGCCATGTGCATGTGGGCAGTGCCCACCTATTGATCTTTCCACCATGTGGACCTCTCCGTCCGATCTCTCAAACATGTGGTTTTCTTCTTCTGACCCTTTCTTTGATGTTATCTTCCCGTCTCTCTTTCCCACCACACTTCCTCTTCCTCCTTCCTCCTCTAACCCCTCTTGTTGCATGATTTCCTCCGATCTCCAAAAAAAAAAACATCAATTTCAAAACAGAGATTTCGATGGAGGATTATGCTATGTTTTGTCCGCATTCTTCCCAGGGGCACGAGGCCCCTGTTTTCCCCCCTGTAGATTTTCAATCCCCTAGGTTAGATGTAGGGCTTGTTGAGCTTAGAGAAGTAGAGTTGGTTGAGTCTAGTGAGTTAAGGTCTTGTTCTGGCCACCGCTAGGGAAGCTCTTCCACTTGTGTATTGGCTTGTTGGTCTTCGCACTTTTCGCACTCGACTTGTTGCCATCAATGTCCAATTTAACGTCTACTCCATGTGAGCCATCGATGTCCACTTTAAGATCAGCGTCGACGTTCACTACCGGCTATTCTGCTGGATGGCTTTGTTTTACAACTACTGTCATGTGTTTGTGGCCCTTTTGGAACTGGTTCAGAATATCATACAGAGGCATGTCTTCTGAGACCCGTGGAATTTTGTGAATTGTAACGTTTTTAACTGGCACCTCATCTACTGGATGAATGGATAATAAATTCTTCACCAAAATAAGTCCAATGAAGAAGAGTTCAAACCGAGGTAGGTGCCGATGGTCAAGAGACTCGTTATCAGACGTCTTGAAGATCAACGAGGACCCCCTGCCCACGGTTAATGAAGAAGAGGAAGCTGTTGGTATAATGACGATGGAAGACGTGATCGAAGAGTTGTTGCAGGAGGAGATATATGACGAGACAGATTACCATGAAAACAAGGAAGTCTCATGACGCCTTGTACAGGCAATATGTTCTGAGATAGATTCGGAGAAGAGCGCAGGGAGACCATACTCGTTTGCAACGGATGTTGTATACTAGTTTGACATTATATGTAAAGATTGAGACATCCAAACCACTCATAGTTGTAATCCCAGTCGGTGACACATAAAAAAAAAAGTTAAGGTCTTGTTCTGGTGTTTCCAACCCTCCCACGCTTGCTACGCGTCCAGTGACGTGTCATTCTAAAGTCGTTCCTGATAGATTCCTTCAAGATCTTGTTCAACGTTGCCACACCCTCCTTAAGTGCCCTGAGTTCATAGAGACAGCCATCATCTTGGAGGATGATGAAGAACTAGACGAGGTTTGGAGCGATGATGGATTGGGAGTATATGAGATCATAGATGAGAAAGACCCAATCGATTATGAGGATAGCGACGTGGATGACACTGTCGATCTGTACGCACAGTGTTTGAAGAGATTTGATGAACTGTCGTCGGCAGTGGATGAACCCACGAAAGAAATTAATCTTGGAACTGAAGAGGATCCCAGGCTTATAATTATTTCAGCTAATCTCCCACCGCAGGTTGAAGAGGAGCTAGTCAAGGTTTTGAGGGAGTATAGCGATTCATTTGCCTGGTCCTACGAGGACATGCTGGGCCTTGACCCCACTCTGGTAGAACATAGATTGGTCCTTAAACTAGGGGCAACGCCTGTTAAACAAAAATCAAGAAGATTCCACCCTCAAATGGCCCTAAGGATAAAAGAAGAAGTTGATAAATTGCATAAGGCCAAGTTCATTAGAGTTGTTTTATATCCGCAATGGGTGGCGAATATTGTCCCTATGATGAAAAAGGATAGAAAAATTTGGATTTGCATTGATTTTAGGGACTTGAATAAGGCATGTCCTAAAGATACTGTTAGGGTGCTAGGCCCGGATACAGAGGGGGGTGAATGTATCCTTCTATGTATAATGGCCAAATAAAAACTTGGATGCTAGAGATAGACACAGAATAGAACCAATTCGATTCAACTCAAATGCAAACACTTGGAGCGTGCCTATTCAAGCATCTAGCGGAAGCAAAGCAAACAATCAAACCACTGCACAATAGATTTTTAGGTGGTTCGGTCCACAGACCTACATCCACCCCTCACTCCCAACCGGAGTGAGGCTTTCACTAGCTCAAGCTAGAACGCAGACTTAGTCTGCAAACAGTTGCTGCCACACAGCTTGACCAGGGGAACAGCCTCCCCTCTTCCTCCCAACCGGAGGGTAACCCACAAGTGACAACCTGTCACTTGCAACCTGGAGATCAGATCTCCCTTCTCCTGAACCAACAGGAGGAACCCGATCCCCAACAGGGCAATCGGAAGAACAAAGATGATCAGAAAAATAAAGGAAAATAATAAAGGAAAATGACACAGCAATCAGAAAGCTGTAAAATGAAATGCACAATGTGGCTCTCAACGGAGCTGACTGGCCTGGATCTGATCCACGGTCCAGTGAAGATAGATCTTCAAGCAGCTTCTTCCTTCTTCTCCACGAGCTCTCTCGCTCACTCTCTTTCTCTCTTTCTTTCTTTTCTGTTCTCCAAATCTCTCACTCTCTATCTCTCTTTATTTCTCTTCTACTCTCCTAATCTCTCACTCACTGCTCTCTCTTCACGGCTTCTCTCTTCTATCTCTTCTTCCTCTCTTTTCCTTCTTTTTCTCTTTTTCTGGATCGAAGGGCTTTCTGCTCTTCAGGCTTCTGCTTCGATCAACCTTCATCAGAAGACGAAGGATTCATTATATACCAGTAGCAGCAGCAGCAGGGCGCGTGTGGCTTCCACAGTTCCCGCCCTAAGAATTCAGACCACGTGGCAGCATCCAGCAGGCTGTCAGACCACGTGTCCTCATCTGGGCACTCTCCTTATCCTCGAATCACGTGCCCAGCACCAGTACGGTCAACAACTGGAGTTAGATGGCGTCAACTCACTTGCTCCAAAGGGTTGACGCAGCCATCATAGATCTTCAACCTTTTTAACCGCTGCGTCGACTCCATCAGCCTGCTGCGTTGACGCAACGGTATCGGCAGTCCAGTGATCAAGCCTTCAACATATGGGCGTGCTGCGTCGACGTTATCAGTATGTTGCGTTGACGCATTGAAGACATGTACATTTGTATAATGGCGTCTCTTAAGCCGCTGCATCGACGTTGCTTGTTGATGGCGTTGACGCAGTGGAAGATATCGTGAAAGCTTCGTCGCTTGTAAGAGTCTCTGCTTCTTTAACTACTGCGTCGACGCTACTTGCTTGTGGCGTTAACGCAATAGAAGACATCGTGAAAGCTTCGTCTACTGATGCGTGGACGCTTTAAGCTTCAGGCCTCGACCCTGTTCCCTTCAGCAACAATAATGAAGTGTATAGACTTAGTGTTAACGTGAAGCATTGTATAGACTTCAGAGATCAATATAGCAAGTGTGTACATAGTGAGGGAGTGTATAGACTTAGCAGTCTAGGCCTCTAACAACGAGTGTATAGTCTTGCAACTTTTCATGAGATCTCAGTGTATAGACTCAACCAATGTATATAGTTGAAGATCTAACAATCGAGTGTATAGAGTTAGTTATGTGAGCATGCATTGTATAGACTTCACACATGAAGACAAACAGGCTGTTCAGACTTGGAGAGTTGAACCCAGTGTACAGACTTGTTGATATCAAACGAAGAGCTTCCAGTGTATGGACTTTGTAGTGCAAACAACAATGTATAGACTTAGAGAAATGAAGTCTAGTGTATAGACTTGAAAGTCTGAAGGCGATGTACAGACTTTGATGCCCAAAGGTGATGAACAGTGAATCAGTGTATAGACTTCAAAGTTCATTGAAGGATGTACAAACTTCAGAACTGAACGTAGGTAAAAGGCTCCCAATGTATAGACTTCGAAGTTCACTGAAGGATGTTCAGACTTTGAGGGCTTTGATGGCCAATGTACAGACTTGTAACACTTGAGGACTGATGTATAGACTTAGGACCATTTGCCAAGGCTGTACAGACTTCAGGCTGAACGTGTGCAAAGACTGAGAATGTATAGGCTTCATGAAGTGCATGCTACAGTGATGTATAGACTTAGACGCAACATGCTATGCAATGTACACACTTGATGTAATGCATGCCGATGTACAGACTTCAGTTGAAGTCAACCGAAGAGTGTATATACTTTATGAATGCATATGACAAGACTAATGTACAAACTTGATCGAATGTCTAGACTTTGCATGAACAGTCGATGTGTAGGCTTGAAGAACTGAAGCCCACGTTGTATAGACATGGCCTAACAGTCCAGTGTATAGACTTGAATAGCTGAAAGCTACAGTGAGAGAGTGTATACACTTGACCAGATCAAGGGCAATTCGAGTGTACAGACCTCATGCCATGAGATGCTGAGAGAGATAGTCCAATGTACAGACTTATGAAGACTGATGCATGAACAATAATGCATATACTTAGGAGCATGGAGGCCAATGTATAGACATCAACTATCAAGACGCTAAGGAAGACGGACAATGTACAGACTTCCTGTAACAGTCTGATGTACAGACTTCATGAAGCTAGACCAGCGGCTGTACAGACTTTGAAGGAGGACAAATGTATGGACTTGGTGACGTGAAAGCGATGTACACACTTATAGCATTGACGCTAATGTCTTGAGAATGCTCACAGCGTTGACGCTGCATGAGACGTAGGCTGTACAGATTTGCAAAGAGTGAGTGAGACGATCGGCTGTAGGACCGATGTACAGACTCTTAGTGTGAAGACAGACTGTATAGGGTAGAATCGCTTGAAGCGATGTACATACTTGGTGAGGCTCAAGCAGTGTACAGAGTTAAAGGTCTCACAAACGAGTGTATAGACTTAGGCTTTGAGCACTTGGGCTGAAGGCAATGTGCAGACTAAGCGATGTATAGACTTTGCCCAAGGAACCGAATGTATAGACTTTACAGTCTGAAGGCGAAGAGCAAACATGCTGAGTTGACGCTGCAGCCCAATGAGTTGACGCTGCAACGTATATTCTTGATGATCAACTGATGATGTATAGACTTCATCAAATGAAGAAACTGAACTGAAGCGTCGACACATCAGCTCAAGGAGTTGACGCACTACTGTATGGATAGATACAAATATGACCAAGGGGTCGACGCATCGGCACATTGAGTTGACGCACTGCAGTGACAACTGTGCAGACAGTGTAGCAATGAATGCTTTGCTTTATGCATCAGTTAACATGACTGAACATCAAAATATATTAAACTAAATTGAGCAGCAAGATGACTGAACATTTGATTAACTCACATCAACAACCAATCATCAAAACCATCATCAAAACCTCAACAACCAATCATCAAAACCATCATCAAAACCTCAATAACCAATCATCAAAACCTCAACAATCTCCCCCTTTTTGATGATGGCAACACTTTCAATACATTAAGTCATTCTGATGATGTGAGACATTCTGAAGACTCAAATTATTCTCCCCCTTTGACTTCATCAAAAAGAAAAGAATTTGAGAAATTAAGGCATGTATAAAAGTTCAGTCAATTTCTCCCTCTTTGACAAACAATCTCCCCTTTGGTATAATCAAAATAAACCATGGTAGATGCAGATGCAGCAAGAAATGCAATACTTCCCCCTGAGTATATGAATGCAAGGTTACAAATGATATGAACAAGATTCATTATGACAAGGAATGCTCCCCCTGAATAAGTGGAATCTTATGAGATAGATGAGAAGGAGACCACAGGGACAAACAAGGAGAAGTTCAGGTCAATGAACCAATAACATGAGCAGAAGAAATTCAGCCAGATTTTTAAGGAAGCTTCAATCTCAGAAAATTCAGTCAGATTTTTAGAGAGATATCAATCTCATAAATCTAAAACATAAGTTTTCAAAGTCTTCCATTATAAGGGCTTATGAATGAGCTTTATTGAACAGCATGGTTTAAACATGATGTATGTAAAGTTTATCAATAAAATTCTGTATTGATATCTAAAACTATGGTTTAGTAAAAATGAACCAAGCCCTCATATTTATCTTGATAAATCTCCCTTTCTCTTACACAATCAAAATTATTGACTTCTTTCGGAATTACATGCATCTGTATTAAAATCAAGCAATTATGAAGTCATATGAATTTGTCTAGGGTTGTAGCAATTTGATTTTAGCATCAATATTTAGGTATTTCAATTTGTTCAACAATTTTCTTGCTACAATTTTACGAGCACTCTAGTTCAGTTCACACCTTGTAACTAGAGGATATACCTTGATCAGAGGCCAATATCCTTAAGCACTTAGTGTGACTAACAGTCATGCTTTGTATGAACAGAGTTCGCATTTACACATCATGACACACTCGAAATCATTTCTGGATGAGTGAGTTGTATTTCTCAGTGTGCATGCCATTGCTCTGCCTAATTTACAATGAATTTTATTTTACAGAGTTAACTAAGGCACCTCATGACACAGTCCTTTGGACATGGTTTCTCAGTGACCAAAATCATTGCTCTGACAACTATTTACCCTTTAGACATTTCAGACAATTTCATTTGCTTCAAAGCAATAACAATATCATGTACTTAACCAAATAAAGTCGTGTATTCAATAATGCAGATTTCAGAAGATTTTACAAGACACATCATGAAGCAGATGGTTAAGATTTATTAAGCATGCTTCAGATATTTTTAAGAGATTTTAAAGCCAAACTCATTGAATACATTAAACTTAAACCACATGAGTTATTTTAGTCATTCATAAAAAAAACGTATAATAGAAGATTTCTAGTTCAAAAGTTTTCAGATTTATGATTGAGATAGTCCATTGAAATCTTCATGAAGGACTGATGGAATTCTGAACCCAAATGATACCAATTGATAGGAGAAATACCAATTGTTAAGAGAGAGATTGTGAAGCTCAAAGTTTTCAGAATATGATTAAGGTTTGTCAACAAAATCAGTAAGAAGGGATAGAGCTCTGACACATGTATGCATTTGACAACCTATATGCAATGCATTGACTCCCCCTCACAATATGCATTCAAACTCTCTTTTTGGCATTTTCAATATAGGGAGATGCAATGCACTATATGTATGCAGGGACATGCAAGGACTCAACATTGAATGCTATGCAAGGATATGCAACTAACTCCCCCTGAAAATATGCAATGTTTGCACTGAAAATTGAACATATGATTCCAAATGATATTGTGACTTGTGCACAATCAGACTGTCCTATCAGCAAAGTGACCCATGGTACTAGGCGGAGCACTTGGTCTAAAAGACTACCTCACACATAGTAAGAACCTCCAGACAGACCTCCCTGCCTTTTGGTACCTTACCATTTATATACCATTGAGGTCATGCATAATTATTCAACATGCAGTCCTATATGCAGTTCAGAATTTCAGTGAGCTATTGCAACACACAAGTTTCAAGTCACACTCATATGCAGTTCAGATTTTTCAGAAAATTCGAAATGCAATTTGTTTTCAGAGTCTATGCATAACACAATTATCAAGCAATTGAAATTAGCCTATGTATGCATCAGATACAGACAACCCTTCTTAATCTGATATTTGCACAGAACTCTCAGCAAATGCATGATCAGAAAGTAATGCACATGGCAAATGATGAATGAAAATGCAAAAACAGATTTAACTTTCTATGCATTAAAACTAAAAACAAGAAGAGCAGGAAGTTTACCTGAAAAGTTCAGAAGGGGTTTTCATTCTTGAGTGCCTTGGATTAATACCCCCTTTTATTCCATTCCAAGGCACACCTGCAAAACAAGGTTTATTTTGCACAAACAGGTACCCAAGAAGTCTTGGGTCCTGACATGACATTATCACTCCTAGCAGGTTTTCTCAGCACATTTTTAACTTGATAGCAAGGAGTAGCAGTTTTCAGATCTAATTTATGCACATTCTTGTTAGCATGAGTTCTATGTGCACATACATGAGATTTTCTGTTAACAGGATAAAAATTATGTTTACCAAAACCAGTTTGGTTTTGATATCCTGCCAGCCAACAGGTTGCAGCCCTGTGACCTGGCTTCCCACAGTTATAACATGCAAGAATCTTTTCCTTAAAAACAGATTTATCCCTCCCATAATCATTCTGGTGAACATGATTAACATGAGAATAGAATTTTTTCTTGCCTTCAACTGACCAGCACTGAACAGCAACATGTCCCAGTTTACCACAATTATAACAATGAATTTTCTTTTCCCAAAGAACATGAGTTTTAGCATGACTTTTCTGTGAATTAATAGCAGCAAGGTCATCTAACTCCAATGATTTGCATTCATGCATGAGATGACCCATTTCATGACAGTAAAAGCATTTGGATTTCCTGTTTTGAGCCGAATAAGATTTCTTAGCATAAGAAGTCATAACATGAAATCTATCATTATCATTCTTCATGACAAGGCAATCATCAAGTACATGGCCAGAACTTCCACAATAGAAGCATTCAACATTCCTTCCGTGGATAGTTAGAAATTTTCTAGCCTTAGGCTTGTTTGCATGAAATTTACTATTCTTCTTCAGTGTTCTCATTTTCACATTTTCTTTCTATTTTTGAATCTTCTGATCATCTGATTGTTTTGAAGAAGGTGCAGAAGTACTAGCTAAGTTTGAGCTACTCACAAATGTTACGTATAGTTTGTTCCTTACAGCTTGCTTAACTTGAGAATTGCACCTTTTCTCTTCATTCAGTTTGGTGACTTCCACATTCAAAGAATCTTTCATTTTTTCTTTACCTTTGGCAAATTTTGACAGAGAGTTGTTTAGGTTTTCAATTTCAATTTGCAAGGTCATAATGTGGTCTTCACACGAGATAACCTGATTTTGTAACCCATCATTCAGACTTTTCAGGATCTCATTCTCCTGAGTTAGCTTCAATTCAATGTTCACTTCTTTTTCTTTCAAAACTGATTTTTCTCTTTCAACCATTAGCCATCTTTCAGATAAAGCGGTGTTAAGGACCATTAGCTTCTTATTTTGCTCCTTCAGGTGGATGTTTTCTTCAATCAGCTTATCTTTTAATTTATCAGTTTCCTTCTTCTGAGTTAGCAGAGAATCATTTTCTTCTTTCAAGGAAGTGATTAAGTTTTCCTGTACATTATCATCAGAATGTAATTCTTCAATCAATTCCTTCAATTTAGATTTTAGATTTTCATTTTCAGCCTTTAGACATATGATTTCAGCATTTTCCTCTTTTCTTAATTTTCTCTTTCCTGATTTGACTCTTTCATATTTATCTAGAAGATGCTCATGCATGGCAACTAACTCATCATGGCTAATATCCTCGATCTCAGAGATTACCTGGGATGAGGACTCATCTGATTGATCACTCCTTCTTGCCATGAGACATTCTTCTTCCTGTTCCACGTGTGTTGTAGTCACTCTATCAAACATTTCCTTTGCAGTGCTACAATCTGAAAAAGAGGAAAAATCATCAGAACCGATTGCAGCCTTCATTAAATTTAGAGCTCTCACATTATCATCATTTTTCAACTTGTGAACATGAGTCCACTTGGACTTATCCTTAGGAAGTTCATGTGGACTGTGAGAGATAACCTTCCACAAATGTGGATTAATAGAGTTAACATGCTTGTGCATACGATATAGCCAGAATTTAATATTTGAACCACTGAATAGTGGAGGATGAGCCATGACAGTACAACAGTTTAATGCAACAGGAATATTGATGCACTAAAAATAAATTAGCACCAAAAACTAGAGATCGAATCTGCAGGTCGTTGGACCTTGTATGCAGACACCGCTCTGATACCAACTGTTAGGGTGCTAGGCCCGGATACAGAGGGGGGTGAATGTATCCTTCTATGTATAATGGCCAAATAAAAACTTGGATGCTAGAGATAGACACAGAATAGAACCAATTCGATTCAACTCAAATGCAAACACTTGGAGCGTGCCTATTCAAGCATCTAGCGGAAGCAAAGCAAACAATCAAACCACTGCACAATAGATTTTTAGGTGGTTCGATCCACCGACCTACATCCACCCCTCACTCCCAACCGGAGTGAGGCTTCCACTAGCTCAAGCTAGAACGCAGACTTAGTCTGCAAACAGTTGCTGCCACACAGCTTGATCAGGGGAACAACCTCCCCTCTTCCTCCCAACCGGAGGGTAACCCACAAGTGACAACCTGTCACTTGCAACCTGGAGATCAGATCTCCCTTCTCCTGAACCAACAGGAGGAACCCGATCCCCAATAGGGCAATCGGAAGAACAAAGATGATCAGAAAAACAAAGGAAAACAATAAAGGAAAATGACACAGCAATCAGAAAGCTGTAAAATGAAATGCACAATGTGGCTCTCAACGGAGCTGACTGGCCTGGATCTGATCCACGGTCCAGTGAAGACAGATCTTCAAGCAGCTTCTTCCTTCTTCTCCACGAGCTTTCTCGCTCACTCTCTTTCTCTCTTTCTTTCTTTTCTGTTCTCCAAATCTCTCACTCTCTATCTCTCTTTCTTTCTCTTCTACTCTCCTAATCTCTCACTCACTGCTCTCTCTTCACGGCTTCTCTCTTCTATCTCTTCTTCCTCTCTTTTCCTTCTTTTTCTCTTTTTCTGGATCGAAGGGCTTTCTGCACTTCAGGCTTCTGCTTCGATCAACCTTCATCTGAAGACGAAGGATTCATTATATACCAGCAGCAGCAGCAGCAGGGCACGTGTGGCTTCCACAGTTCCTGCCCTAAGAATTCGGACCACGTGACAGCATCCAGCAGGCTGTCAGACCACGTGTCCTCATCTGGGCACTCTCCTTATCCTCGGATCACGTGCCCAGCACCAGTACGCTCAGCAACTGGAGTTAGATGGCGTCAACTCACTTGCTCCAAAGGGTTGACGCAGCCATCATAGATCTTCAACCTTTTTAACCGCTGCGTCGACTCCATCAGCCTGCTGCGTTGACGCAACGGTATCGGCAGTCCAGTGATCAAGCCTTCAACATATGGGCGTGCTGCGTTGACGTTATCAGTATGTTGCGTTGACGCATTGAAGACATGTACATTTGTATAATGGCGTCTCTTAAGCCGCTGCATCGACGCTGCTTGTTGATGGCGTTGACGCAGTGGAAGATATCGTGAAAGCTTCGTCGCTTGTAAGAGTCTCTGCTTCTTTAACTGCTGCGTCGACGCTGCTTGCTTGTGGCGTTAACGCAATAGAAGACATCGTGAAAGCTTCGTCTACTGATGCGTGGACGCTTTAAGCTTCAGGCGTCGACCCTGTTCCCTTCAGCAACAATAATGAAGTGTATAGACTTAGTGTTAACGTGAAGCATTGTATAGACTTCAGAGATCAATATAGCAAGTGTGTACATAGTGAGGGAGTGTATAGACTTAGCAGTCTAGGCCTCTAACAACGAGTGTATAGTCTTGCAACTTTTCATGAGATCTCAGTGTATAGACTCAACCAATGTATATAGTTGAAGATCTAACAATCGAGTGTATAGAGTTAGTTATGTGAGCATGCATTGTATAGACTTCACACATGAAGACAAACAGGCTGTTCAGACTTGGAGAGTTGAACCCAGTGTACAGACTTGTTGATATCAAACGAAGAGCTTCCAGTGTATGGACTTTGCAGTGCAAACAACAATGTATAGACTTAGAGAAATGAAGTCTAGTGTATAGACTTGAAAGTTTGAAGGCGATGTACAGACTTTGATGCCCAAAGGCGATGAACAGTGAATCAGTGTATAGACTTCAAAGTTCATTGAAGGATGTACAAACTTCAGAACTGAACGTAGGTAAAAGGCTCCCAATGTATAGACTTCGAAGTTCACTGAAGGATGTTCAGACTTTGAGGGCTTTGATGGCCAATGTACAGACTTGTAACACTTGAGGACTGATGTATAGACTTAGGACCATTTGCCAAGGCTGTACAGACTTCAGGCTGAACGTGTGCAAAGACTGAGAATGTATAGGCTTCATGAAGTGCATGCTACAGTGATGTATAGACTTAGACGCAACATGCTATGCAATGTACACACTTGATGTAATGCATGCCGATGTACAGACTTCAGTTGAAGTCAACCGAAGAGTGTATATACTTTATGAATGCATATGCCAAGACCAATGTACAAACTTGATCGAATGTCTAGACTTTGCATGAACAGTCGATGTGTAGGCTTGAAGAACTGAAGCCCACGTTGTATAGACATGACCTAACAGTCCAGTGTATAGACTTGAATAGCTGAAAGCTACAGTGAGAGAGTGTATACACTTGACCAGATCAAGGGCAATTCGAGTGTACAGACCTCATGCCATGAGACGCTGAGAGAGACAGTCCAATGTACAGACTTATGAAGACTGATGCATGAACAGTAATGCATATACTTAGGAGCATGGAGGCCAATGTATAGACATCAACTATCAAGATGCTAAGGAAGACGGACAATGTACAGACTTCCTGTAACAGTCTGATGTACAGACTTCATGAAGCTAGACCAGCGGCTGTACAGACTTTGAAGGAGGACAAATGTATGGACTTGGTGACGTGAAAGCGATGTACACACTTATAGCGTTGACGCTAATGTCTTGAGAATGCTCACAGCGTTGACGCTGCATGAGACGTAGGCTGTACAGACTTGCAAAGAGTGAGTGAGACGATCGGCTGTAGGACCGATGTACAGACTCTTAGTGTGAAGACAGACTGTATAGACTAGAATCGCTTGAAGCGATGTACATACTTGGTGAGGCTCAAGCAGTGTACAGAGTTAAAGGTCTCACAAACGAGTGTATAGACTTAGGCTTTGAGCACTTGGGCTGAAGGCAATGTGCAGACTAAGCCATGTATAGACTTTGCCCAAGGAACCGAATGTATAGACTTTACAGTCTGAAGGTGAAGAGCAAACATGCTGAGTTGACGCTGCAGCCCAATGAGTTGATGCTGCAACGCATATTCTTGATGATCAACTGATGATGTATAGACTTCATCAAATGAAGAAACTGAACTGAAGCGTCGACACATCAGCTCAAGGAGTTGACGCACTACTGTATGGACAGATACAAATATGACCAAGGGGTCGACGCATCGGCACACTGAGTTGACGCACTACAGTGACAACTGTGCAGACAGAGTGTAGCAATGAATGCTTTGCTTTATGCATCAGTTAACATGACTGAACATCAAAATATATTAAACTAAACTGAGCAGCAAGATGACTGAACATTTGATTAACTCACATCAACAACCAATCATCAAAACCATCATCAAAACCTCAACAACCAATCATCAAAACCATCATCAAAACCTCAACAACCCATCATCAAAACCTCAACAGATTTTTTGCTTCCTCATATCGACGTGTTGGTGGACAATACGGCTAGGTACGAAGCCCTCTCGTTTATGGACGGATATTCAGGATATAATCAAATCCGCCTCAATCCTGAAGATCAAGAAAAGTCCTCATTCACCACACCCTGGGGCACCTACTGCTACGTGGTCATGCCGTTTGGATTGAAGAATGCAGGTGCCACATACCAACGGGCAATGATGGCAATTTTCCACGACATGATGCACGTCTATATGGAGGCGTATGTGGATGATATTCTGGTGAAGTCAAGGTCGAAAGAAGAGCACCCTGTTATCTTAGCCAAGGTTTTGCAATGGGCTAGGGAGTATAAGTTGAAGATGAATCTAAAGAAATGTGTGTTTGGGGTAGCATCAGGGAAGTTGCTAGGTTTTATAGTTAGCAAGCGGGGGATTCAAATTGATCCAAACAAAGCAAAGGCCGTCATGGAAATGCCATCGCCTAAGAACATCACTGAGCTTAGAGGATTAATTGGACGTTTGCAGTTCATTCAGAGATTTATATCCCAGCATTCACAAAGGTGCCGCCCATTCTATGAACTGTTGAAGGCGGGGGCTAAATTTGAATGGAACGAACAATGTCAAAAGGCCTACGAGGATCTTAAGGTTTATTTGTCCAATCCCCTGGTTCTGTAACCACCTGTCTCTGGAAAACCCCTGATCTTATACATTTTGGTTATTGATGACTCCCTGGGAGCTGTCCTGGCACAAGTGGACGACTAAGGGAAGGAAAGGGCAGCCTACTACCTCTCTAGGTTGTCCAATCCTGTAGAATCTAAGTACACCACTATGGAGAAGACCTGCCCAGCCATGGTTTGGGTAGCCCAGAAGCTCAAACACTATTTCCTTGCCCATGAGGTCAAGTTGATCTCTAGAATGGACCCAATTCGTAATCTTTTAGAGAAATCCATCCTTTCTAGCAGGTTAGCTCGCTGGTAGAGCTTTCTCTCCCAATTCGATATTACCTTCGCCGTTCAGAAAGCTATCAAGTGATATGCTGTTGTTGAACATCTTGCTCATTCACCTATCCCTTGTACATATTCTATCCATGATGAGTTCCCTGATGAACACTTGGCTGTGCTCAATCATAACCCTTTTTGGTCTCTTCATTTTGATGGCGCACTCACTTCTCAGGGCCGAGGTATCGACGCTGTTCTTCTCACTCTAGAGGGAGTGACCATTCCCATTGCATATCAAATCTCTTTTCCTGCTACCAATAACATAGCCGAGTATGAGGCTCTCCTGGCTGGATTGAAGTGTTGAGTCTCCTTGAAGGATTTTGATGATAACAAAAACTCAGATTGTTGAGTCTCCTTGAATGATTTTGATGATAACAAAAACTCAGAGTTAAGGTTTTATCTCGGCCCGTGTCAAAGGATTCAAATCACGAGTCAAGGGGGTTCAAGGTTGAGTTTATCTATTCTGTGGAAAACTCATAAGTTTTATTTGAATCAATGTGTTTCAAACTGAGTTAATTATGTCAAAACAAACCCCAAAATGCATGAAACAATCATTCACTTAAAAGTCATTGTCACTTTGATCAAATTCTCTGGGCTAACAATTCAATTTTGTAGGACTAGGCCATTTTTGTCGACCAACACCCAAGGGCCGGTCGACCAAAATTTCTAGATACGAAGAATGCCAACATTTACAGGTTTCGGTCGACCAGTGGGTAGTGGCCGGTCGACCAGAATTTCCAGAGATGAAAAACTCCAATTTTTACAGGTTTCGGTCTACCGCCCCTATATTTCTGGTCGATTGAAATCCCCGAGGCAGGCCCTTTTTGACTTTCTTGTTCAAGCTCGAGAAGAGGGTGTTTCTTCCATTTGTTTCAGCCTATTGCTCTCAGTCAAGGAGTGATTGATGGATCTGGTCTGGGGACTTGTCTCCTGACCTTCCAAGATCTATAAAAGATCTCATTTGGGTCATAAACCCTAAGGCTCATCAAGGAAGAACAAGGGGAGGCTATCAAGGAAGAGGGTGCTGATACTGTTCACGTGAACAGTGATTCGTGAGGAACTCTTCATCCAGGTGCTAAAGCTTTCAAGTGCAAATCTGCATCCAAATCAAGTGAAGATCAAGTCAAGAGCAAGCTTCATTCCATACCATCTTCATCCACTATGGGGGAGCCTGATTTGTGTCTTCACTTCTTGTTTTTTCCTTCTCCTTCCATTTGTGTTTGGGTTGATTCATGTTTCCCTTGTAATATTTCAGCACTAGTGTGTGTGGATCTAGATAGATCCGTGTGTGTGTGTGTGTGTGTGTGTGTGTGTGTGTGTGTGTGTGTGTGTGTGTGTGTGTGTGTGTGTGTGTGTGTGTGTGTGTGTGTTCTTCGTTGTTCTTCACCGTTCTTGTGTGTCGGTGCTCTTGCACTTTCGTGGGAGTTCTATACTCTTCACGTGTGTGTGTGTTTGGTGTTCATCTTGTAATTCCCTACAAGATAGTGTGTGAGCACTGTTCTTCGTTGTTCTTCACCGTTCTTGTGTGTCGGTGCTCTTGCACTTTCGTGGGAGTTCTATACTCTTCACGTGTGTGTGTGTTTGGTGTTCATCTTGTAATTCCCTACAAGATAGTGTGTGAGGGGTAGACGTAGGTTGTCGTTGTTGCATCTGAACCACCTCAAAATCACTGTCTTTTGAGTGGTTTGATCCATATCTTCTACCTTCATTCTCTCTAGTTCTTTTGTATATTGAATTATCATTTAGTTTTATTTTCAGATCTAGATTCATTACCCTTCTTACGGGAGATCTCTGGTATATCGAAAGGTAAATTCTGATCGACAAGGTTAGCCTTGTCAAGAAGGAAATATTTTGTGTGAGAGAATCCTCGGATTCCCAGACTCCGCCTAGTACCAAAGAACTACTATAGGGGTTAATTTATTCAAATTCTCTTTGCATTCCGTTAAATCTCTTTCCGTTGGTTGCTTGCTCTTTAGACGTGTTTTTTTATCTAGCAAAAGTTTTGTAAATTAATTGATACCCAATTCACCCCCCCTCTTGGGTGCTGGAGAGGGGGATTTCTGTAGCCCATCTAAGAGCAGCCAAACTAGGTCCATCAGGACCAAACGAGGCTCAGCTCATCCAAGTGACAGCCCCATAGGGCCCACTTAGGCTAAAAAGCCCAATAAGATCACTCGGGATCTCACCCTTCCTCGGCCGCCCTTAGGCTCGGAAGGCCCGAGCGTCGGTCAGAACGGAGGAAGACCCATGCCCGAGTTATCCCCTCATCGGGATAGAGGCAAGTGCTCAGCGCCCACTCCGACCTATCTTCATCCGAGCTATGCCTATCGCCCGATAGGGTTGGCACCTTTTATGCTCGGACCGACCGACGATTACTTATCCACGCTACCGTTGAGAGCCCTTTATGAGCAGGAGTTTATGAGGATAAGAGACCCATGATCCCTCGAGGCTATAAAGATCCCACGATGAGGACGTAAAGATCCCATGATGAGGACGTAACTCCCGCCTGAAACTCCTCAGCTTATGGGACTCATAAGGTGAGCGCACTATATAAACCTGGGACTCCCTCCAATGAAAGGTAAGGGCAACACATGCCTAAAATCCCCTGAGCAGGAACCACTTCACCACCTTGGTGTAGGGGGATCTCGTGCACCTTTTTCTACCTCCCTCCATATCTTCCACCATAGCTCTACTGACTTAAGCATCGGAGGGTTTTCCCCAGGGAACCATTCCTGGGCCCCCTGATCCGTTTCCCTTTCTCTACAGTTCACTATTCGGTGATCATCCTCCCTCAGGACAAGCGCGAGATCACGCCCCTTCATCTGGCGCTGTCTGTGGGAAACGATCAAAGAGCCAGTATGGTGCGAAGAAGTTCAGGGGGGAGGTCCGCCGGTGACAGGGGAAAGGCCATGGTGGCGGCGGGGGAAGGCCCCTCTCAAGCCTCCCAAAACCCCCCCTCCAGTGCTAGCACTCCGGCCGACGGACCGCCCCCTCCCCCCGCGGCAGGGCTACCGCCCCCTCCCCCTCCCCCTGCGGCAGTAGGGCTGCCGCTTAACGGCGGCGCTGACGCCTTCCAAGCCCTCAACGCAAAACTGGATGCCCTCGTGGAACTCATGAGGACCCAGGTGGCCAGGGATGGAAGGTCACGCGCCCCTCCGGAGAGCCCTCCCCGCGAGAACGTGTCCCAGCACACCGCCGGAGGCCGCTTCACCTTCCGGGGGCAACAGATCATCCGTAACAGGTCAGGAGGACCTTCTCAAGCCCCCCCTCCAGAACAAGAAGCCTCATCCACGTCGAAGAAGGGAAAACTTGGGGCACGCCATTCGAACCTAGAGATCGAAGTCCTTGGGGAACGCCAATACAGCCCCCCCAACCCGACGGCGCAGCGGCAGCCGGAGCTATCCCTCCGACTGTGAGAATTCGAGAGGCGTTTCACAGAACAGGAGCGTGCCCTACGCGTCCTATAGAAAGACTCCTCCACGGAGGATGAGAAGAAATCCCCGTTCTCCGACTATATCTTGAAGGCAGAGGTATCTCCTAGAACCTCTATCCCGACCTTCAAGCTCTATGACGGCCAGGGCGACCCGGCCAATCACTTTGACAGCTTCGACGCCCTGATGACCCTTCATGGAGCGTCCGACGCCATCAAGTGCCGAGCCTTTGTGACCACCTTGGTCCAAGGCGCCCAAGCATGCTTCCGGGCCCTCACCCCCGGATCCATCCGAGACTTCAAGCAATTCGGGCGAGTATTCAAGGAGAGTTTCACCGGCAGCGGTCCCCCAAGGTCAGTAGCAGGGCTTTTGGTTCTCAAACAGGCGCAAGGGGAGAAACTTCGGGATTACATTACCCGATTCAAATCGGAAGCCCTGAGGATCCCTCACCTGGATGTCGCCTCGGCCATAACCGCGCTGACCGGGGGCATCCGCGACGAGAACCTCCGCCCCGAGCTTGTCCTCCACCCTCCCTCGACCCTTGCTACGCTAGTGACTCTGGCATTGCGCCATGCCGAGTGCGAGCAAGTGCTCAGCGCATGCCGAGACGCAACCGGCTCAGGTCGGGAGGGGGACAGGAAGCGGGCACCCGAGCCAAACTCGGGTCCGGGGAAAAGGCAGAACCAAGACGGGGAACGCAAGGAACCGTCACGGAAGTATGAGCGGTACAACCCCTTAACCACTCTGGTTTACGAGATCTACGAGGACATCAAAGGCTCGAGCCTCCTCCGCCAACCTGAGCCAATGAGGTCGAAGAACCGCAGTCGCAGCAAGCATTGCCTGTTCCACAACGACCACGGACATCACACCGGCGACTACCATCAGCTCCAGGATGAGATCGAGCGTCTCATTCCCCAGGGCCACCTCTCCCGGTTCGTGGCCGGGCACAAGGAAGACCGAGGTGCCCCAGAAGAAATCGATAATGCCCCCCGAGGGGTCCACATCAATGTCATTGCCGGAGGAGCTGCATCAGGAGAAGACAGCGGCAGAGTGAGCCCCAGGTCATAGTCTTCTCCGACCAAGACCTGGAAGGGCTAAGCACCCCACATGACGATGCCCTAGTCATATCGGCCACAATAAACCATTGTAACGTAGACATGATTCTAGTTGACAATGAAGTACCCCTGATATATTATCCTATGAATGTTTCCTTAAGATGGGGGAGGATCGGTCTAAGCTCTGCCCGATCCGAACCCCCCTGTGTGGGTTCAATGGCCAGGCCACTTATCCTGAGGGAGCCCTCAGCCTGCCGGTTACTCTTGGCACCCCACCCAAAACCGTTACGGTTATAGCGGACTTCATAGTGATCAAGGGTATGATAGCGTACAATGCAATCTTCGGCCGAGGGATCCTCAGCCGAACAAAAGCAATGCCTTCTACCTATTACCAAAAAATGAAGTTCCCCACCAAAAATGGGTTGGGGGAAGTCCGAGGTAACCAGGCCATGGCCAGAAGGTGCTACAATATCTCGGTCAAAGCCACAAGGCCAGACGGGAAGAACAGGGGCCCCTGGGAAGTCGAGGAAAAATCTGCAACCGCCGAACCTGGAGGCGAATTGCTAGCGATTTTCCTAAACGACGACCTGACCCTGGGAGTAAAGATCGGTGACCTAGCATCTGAAGTCCAACAGTAATACAAAGAGTTTCTTTCCGCGTACATCCGGGTCTTCGCATGGTCTGATGATCAACTCCCTGGGATACCGGAAGAAACAGTGATGCATAAGCTCAACCTCGACCCAACCATGAAGCCCGTACAACAATGCAGAAAGAAGCATGCGCCAGAGAAGCAGGTGATTATGAAGGAGCAAGTCACCAAGGGGCAAAAGACTGGTCTTTTTAGACCGGTCCTGTACTCGACGTGGCTGGCTAATGTCGTCCTGGTGCCCAAAGCTTCAGGAAAGTGGCGAATGTGCGTGGACTTCATCAACTTGAACAAGGCTACTCCAAAGGACTGCTATCCATTACCGAGCATCGACCAACTGGTTGACTCAACCTCGGGCAATGAGATACTTAGCTTCCTGGATGCTTATTCAGGTTACCATCAGATCAGAATGCATCCCGAAGACATCGAGAAGACCGCCTTTATCACTGACTTTGGTGTACACTGCTACACCCGGATGCCCTTCGGGTTGAAGAACGCTGGAGCCACGTACCAGAGGCTGGTCAATCATATGTTCAAGGGACAACTCGGTCGGAACGTTGAGGCCTATATTGACGACATGCTCGTGAAGACCCCCAAGGCCGAGGACCACTTCGCCGACCCAGCGGAAACCTTTGACACCCTCCTGAAGTACAACATGAAGCTCAATCCTGCCAAGTGCGCCTTCGGAGTAAGGTCTGGGAAATTCTTGGGCTTTTTAGTCACCCAGCGTGGGATCGAGGCCAATCCCAATAAAGTCCAGGACATCCTGGACATGCGCCCACCCACCTGCATCAAAGATGTTCAACGCCTTACCGGGCGCATTGCCGCGCTCAGCAGATTCCTGTCCCGCGCGGCTGAACGATGCCTACCCTTCTTCAAACTGTTGAGGGGGCGAGGAATGCCAAAAAGCATCTGCTACATTTGCGTGGGACGAGGAATGCCAAAAAGCATTCGCCAAGCTTAAGGAGTTCCTGGCTTCACCTCCGGTGCTTTCCAAGCCCGTACCAGGCGAAACCTTGCATCTCTATCTCTCGGCGACTCCATCTACAGTTAGCTCGGTCCTAGTAAGAAATGACTCGGAGTTGAGAGACCGGTCTACTACACCAGCAAGGTGCTCAATGAGGCTGAAAGAAGGTACCCCGCAACTGAGAGACTCGTGCTAGCGTTGGTTACCTCGGCCAAGCGCCTCCGACCCTATTTCCAAGGGCACTTCATCACCGTGCTGACCGGCAAACCATTGAAGAGGATCCTCGCTCACCCTGAAGCCTCAGGACGCCTCGTCAAGTGGGCCATCATGCTCGGGGCCTATGATATATCGTATCGGCCTTGCTCGTCTATCAAAGGCTAGGTGCTCGCTGACTTCATCGTCGAGAGCACCATCCCGACTGAAGAAAGATCTCCGTCCACGCCCGGGCCGATCTGGGAACTGTTCGTCG
The DNA here is from genome assembly GCA_022559845.1 of Amorphophallus konjac. NCBI lineage: Eukaryota > Viridiplantae > Streptophyta > Magnoliopsida > Alismatales > Araceae > Amorphophallus > Amorphophallus konjac. Next base: position 86,854,535 of record CM040122.1, on the reverse strand, counting down.
ATGGATCCTCCAACTCAGCTGGGAGAGGCGCCGGGATCCTCCTAAAGTCCCCCGAAGGAGCAGAGCTACAGTACGCCCTGAAGTTCAACTTCCAAGCATCTAACAATGCTTCCGAGTATAAGGCCCTCATATCGGGAGCCCGCATGGCCCGACGGTTGGGGGCTGAGTGAGTTAGGATTCACACTGACTCCCAACTAGTTGCTAGCCAGGTCAACGATGATTATGAAGCTCGAGAAGCACCGATGGTCAAATACCTCCAACTGGTCAAGACCATGGCACAACAGTTCAAGAGTTTTGAGGTAGTCTGAATAGCTCGGGAGGAAAACTCCCGAGCGGACGCCCTCTCTCGGCTGGCCTCCTCTCTTGACCCCGAGGGAACTCGATGGGTCCTTCTCGAAGAGCTAAAGCAGCCGAGCATTGATTCAGAGCTCCTAGCTGTTGACTCGGCCTCCCCAAGCGACTGGCGTACCCCCTATCTATCGTGGCTTCAAGACTCTCAGGAGCCTCCCGACCCTCGGGAGGCCCGAAGATTGAAGTACCAAGCTCGGCGATTCGTCACTCTGGATGGCGCTCTCTACCGGAGATCCTTCTCTGGTCTTCTCTTGAAGTGCCTCAGCACCGACGAAGCCAACCGAGCGATCGAAGAAGTTCACGAAGGTCTGTGCGGAGCGCATTTAGGAGGTAGGTCGCTCGCCAGGATCTTGCTACGGCTAGGTTACTAGTGGCCCACTCTGCAGCGCGACTGCTCAACCTACACACAACACTGTGACCGGTGCCAGCGATTTGACCACTTGGTCCATCAGCCAACAACGGAGCTCATCACCCTAGCCGAGCCTTATCCTTTCGCTCGCTGGGGAATCAACATCCTCGGGCCATTCCCCAGGGCCCAGGCCCAGAAGAAGTTCATTATCGTCGCCATCGATTATTTCACTAAGTGGATCCATGCCGAAGTCACAACAAGGATCACCGAGACAGTCGTCTGGAATTTCGTCTGGAAGTCGATCATCTGTCATTACGGCATCCCCGGGGTGATAGTAAGCGATAATGGTCGGCAATTTGATTCTCGTTATTTTCGAGACAGATGTGCCGACCTAGGTATTTGCAATCACTTCACCTCGGTCGCCCACCCTCAGGCTAACGGGCTGGTCGAAAATGCCAATAAGACTATCTTAAAAGACATCAAGACTAGGCTCGGCAAAGCCAAGGGCAGCTGGCTTGAGGAATTGCCGAACGTACTTTGGTCACACAGAATGACTCCCAGAACGACAACCGGTGAAAGTCCCTTTCAGCTGGTATACGGTACCGAGGCCGTGATCCCGTTGGAGGTTGGCAACCCCTCCCTCCGAGTCATCTGCTTCTCGTCCGAGGCAAATGACCAGAAACTGCTCGAAAACCTCGACCTAGCAGATGAAGTCTGAGAGATTGCCAGCATCCGAGCAGCGGAATATCAACGTCGTCTCACTAGATACTACAACGCCAAAGTCTGAGATAGACACTTTCAACCGGGAGACTTCATCCTCAGGAAAGCCGAAGCCTCTCGACCACTTGAGGCGGCAGGCAAGTTATCCCCTAATTGGGAAGGCCCCTACCGAGTGGTCGAGACGCTCGGAAAAGGAGCATACCGTCTATCCACGATGGAAGGAGAGCTCATGACTCGGACCTGGAACGCGACTACACTACGCAAGTTCTACTTCTGAATACTGAGCATTGTGTAAATGACATGAGATAAAGGGCTCCTCTCTTTTATTCAAACAACTCGCTTGTACATCAGGAAGGCCGAAGCCAAGAAAATACATGTCAAAAAAAAAAAGCAAAAATTCCATCTGGCGCCGCCGTATGAGCCCATCGCTCGGCTGACTCGGGTGACCTTCCTGCGTCCAGCCACTGACTCTACCTTGTGTAGAAACTAGCTCAGATAAAGGATAGTCGACCCCGTTGGCTCGGGCAGCTCGGGACAAAGGTGACAGAGGGATTAGGAAGGAGAAGGCTACCTTCCAAGTTGAACTTGGAAGAGAAGGGGGAGAGGGAATGCATATGAAAGCATCCTCCCTGCCAACCTGCCAACTCTTTGGAAGAAAGAGAGTGCAGGCACCCTCCGAAGAGTGAAAGAAAGGAGGAGCAGAGCAGAAGAGGGAAAAAGAGGCTGCGGGGGGGAGAGAAAGAAACCAGCAGAGCTGGATGAGGAGGCAGGGGAAAGCCCGGAAAGGAGGGAGCTTAGCTGGCTTCCTCCCCCCTCTATGGAGGGAGCAAGGAGAGACGGGAGGCAGGGATGCCTAATGCCCCCATCCGTCCACCATCTCGCCCCCCCTGCAAGCGCCGCTGGAACTGATAAAAAGAAGATGACGTGCCTCCACACGTCGAACCCTCTTTAAGTCTGTCCACCGACCGTCGAACCCTATTTAAACCCGAACCAGCAAGAACTCTCTGCCCCCCGTCGTCGACCGCCTCATCTTCCGGAGCGTCTTCCATGCTCCAAATACAACGGTACAACGCTAAGTGAAGAAAGAATGAGGAAAGACTGTCAGGGAAACCCCTAAGCGGTGGAGAGGAAGGGATGCCCTTCAGACCTTTTATAGGCGAAGGGAGGCTATTTGCCTTAAATGATTCTCTCCTCAAAAACATGTCAACGGGATCTCTCCCTACGAACGGTCACCTCAAACTTCTCATTTTCCGCCCCAGCGGGATACACGAAGTGACCAGGCATTCAAAGCATGAGAAAACGGAAAGACACCCTGTCAGACGCTCACCCAACCATCAGGCGAGATCCACGCAGAAAGTATCGGCTCTTTCCAACAACTGCAGATACGCTGAACAAAATACGACAATGGCGATACGGAACAGATAAGTCTTCACCATAACGCTATTGCCTTATCCATTTTTTCTACACAAAAGAGGAAGTTTTTTTTCTTCAAAAAGGAAAAAGACATACAAAAAGAGGAAGCAAAGAAGATACATCACGCCTCCGGCCCACCTTGAAGCCCGGAAGCGGAGGGCTCAAACGGTCTGCCCTCGGCATCTTCGGAGACGACCGACCCTGGCACTGACCCCACCGGCGTGGGAACTACCTCGGTTGCGTGCCCTCCCGAGGCATCTGGAGTTGGTGACCCCTCGAACGAAGAGCCCCCGGGATCCTCTTCATCCTGTGCTGAAGCAGAGGAACTGGAGGATGACAAGTCCGAGTCATAATGTTTCCCAGACGGGAAGTCAACTACCCCGGACGGCTACTCCTCGGCATAAGAGACGGCCCGGTCGTAGCCTTGCTTAAACCCCTTGCGGATGCCCCAGCGAAGTCCTAACTCGTAGTAGGGGAGGGCAGCCTCCTTAAGGTCGACCCGGTAGGCCTATGAGCTTTTGTACTGCTCGAGAGCCTCGCCCCGGCCGATCCCAACCTACCAGCGAGCTCGGCCTTCTCCCGCTCCGCCTCGGTTGACTTTCGCTTGGCCTCAGTCGTCCTCTCTACGGCCTCCGCCGCCTGCTTCTCCGCCTCGGCCCGATTAGCCTCGGCCTCCCACCGAAGGTGCTCGGCTTCCTCCTCTCGTTCTACCAGCTCTGCACATTCGGTCTCCCACCGGCCATCCAGCTCGACGCGTGCAAGACGCTCCTCTTCAAGAAGCATGTTCTTCCTCTCGAGCGATTCACGGGCCTTGGCTAGCTGCTCGGTTAGCGCCCGGGTCTCCACCTGGCTCGACCACGCCAGCTCCCTGACTGACGAAAGCTCCTGCCGAAGCTCATCACGATCCTCGGCAAGCCGAGCCAACCTCCTGTCAGACCCACCAGGGGTCCAGGCCAGGTTCCCTCACTCCCACTCCGACCGAGCATACGCTTCTGCCAGAGTGGCCCCCATCTGGGCCAGGGCCAGGCCGCCCTCCATAACCCTAGCGAGGGCCACGGATGGAGAGTACTGCCTACTTCCCCCCCTCACCTTCACGGCTATACCGCGGCATACCTGGTGCAGAGGGCCCGAGATACCAAGCCTCTCCAAGGCCGCCGGAACAGAGAACCCCCCATCGCCCGGCGCCCCGTCGAGTGGCTCTGACCGAGCCCCAGTCTCGGTCGCCTCTCGCGCCTCAGCCAGATTTTCTTACGGCCCCCCAACTTGGACCGGCTTGGCATCTGCACCACCACCTGAAGCGCCAGCCTCGGCCACGGCCCCAGCATCCCCCGCCTCGGCCACGGCCCCCTCGGCTCCTACCGAGGGGAGAGCTGGGCCAGCACCATTGCCAATCGCAAGAACAACTCCAGCCCCCTCGGCTCCGGCCGAAGGAAGAGCCGAGCCCGCATCGTCACTGCCCACAGGAGCAGCCCCAACCTCCTCGGCCCCATCTTGCCCGGCAGGTGGGAGAGCTCACCCGGTAGGGTCGGCCCCATCATGCTCGGCGGAGGGGCGAGCCGCAGCAAGGTCACCTCCGACTGCGGGTACGACCCCTGCCTTCTTGGCCCGCTTCCTGGCCCTTGCGGCGGCCCGAATCATGCCTTCCATGGGGTCCTTGAGCTTGCACCCCCGTGGCATGGAGGATCCGCCCTGGGCCGCCCCCTTGCCCTTATCTCTGGTTCGGGAGCGACCCGTGGGAGCAGTCGATTCATCAGCAGCCGAGTCATCGCCAAGCTCGATCACATCTGCGGCCTCCTCCAAAGCCTCACGCCTGGTGTCTGCACGAAGAGGAAGACGTATTCAGGAAAAGAAAGATGATCCCCACATTCAAAGGAGAACCTAGTTTATGGCACCTGAGCCCGACGGATGCAGCCACGTAAGAAGACACTGCTCGATATTCTCTAGAGTAACCAGCTCTTCGGTGGATTGGCGGTGCTTCAGCAAGATGGCCGCATATTTCTCCGCATGTGGAGAGAACTCATCCTGCCTGGGAGGGATATTCGGGTGGAAATTAGAGATTACTAGACATCTCCAGGTTTCCTCCACTGAACAAATCTCCACCCAGAAGAATTAAGTTTTCCACCCCTTATGCAAAGAATCCTTCGCAGCCAAGGAGATACAGCTCCTATTCCGCCTCGCCTGGATGAAATAGAAACCCTTCCCTGTCGAAGGATGTGCTTTCAACTCAAAGAAATAGTGAAAGAGGTCCAAGAAAGAAGAAACTCCACAGTGGCGGCAGAGAATGCGGAAGGCGGAAAGGAGAAGATAAGAGTTGGCTACCAACTGAATGGGCGCCAACAGAAAAAAATTGAGAAGCTGAAGAACGAAAGGTTCGAAGGGAAGGCGAAACCCACCCTTCCACGACAGAAGGAAGGTACAGATGTGGCCCGTACGAGAGTCCAGGCTCGTCTCGTGGTGGGAAGCCACGACAAAGCAAAACTTGTGGGGCAGGCGATACTGGTGCTCCAGCCTTCTCACATCCGCCACCCCCAGTTCACTGCAGTTTGGAACCGGTGCCTTCACCACTGGCTCGTCCTCCCACTCCTCAGCATCCGAGCACTGGTCTGCCATAGAATCCGGAGAAGACTCTGAGGAAGGGCGATCTCGGGACCCCAAAGATTCCGGGGGAAGAGGAAGCCGCCGGACTGCCTCTGCGGTTATCTCCGCCAACTCCTCGAACGCCGCTGCAAGCCTCTGCTCTCCCGTCGTGCCCTCACGATGCATCGAAGAGCCCAAAAGCAAGAACGGAGGAGAGCCAAAACCCTAAAGATGGAGGAAATCTGGAAGGACAGCAAGCGCCCAACACCTATATCCCCACGCGGGAGGCGGCGCGTCGTTCCGACCTCCGAGAAAAGGGGGCCCCTTCAGTTCAAATCCGCCAAGATCATCATTATTACGGGCCCAAGTGACCACGGCACGTGGCTTCCTAACACCGCCAGATCTCCACCCACCTGAGCCACGCTGGTCTAAAACCCCAACAGCTACTCTTCCGAGCTTACTAAAGCTCGGGAGTAGGAGGGGGACAAGTGGAGAGGGGGATTTCTGTAACCCATCTAAGAGCAGCCAAACTAGATCCATCAGGACCAAACGAGACTCAACTCATACAAGTGACAGCCCCATAGGGCCCACTTAGGCTAAAAAGCCCAATAAGATCACTCGGTATCTCACCCTTCCTCGGTCGCCCTTAGGCTCGGAAGGCCCAAGCGTCGGTCAGAACGGAGGAAGACCTATGTCTGAGTTATCCCCTCATCGGGATAAAGGCAAGCGCTCAGCACCCACTCCGACCTATCTTCATCCGAGCTATGCCTATCGCCCGGACAGGGTTGGCACCTTTTATGCTCGGACCGACCGATGATTGCTTATCCACGCTGCCGTTGAGAGCCCTTTATGAGCAGGAGTTTATGAGGATAAGAGACCCATGATCTCTCAAGGCTATAAAGATCCCATGATGAGGATGTAAAGATCCCATGATGAGGACGTAACTCCCGCCTGAAACTCCTCAGCTTACGGGACTCATAAGGTGAGCGCATTATATAAACCTGGGACTCCCTCTAGTGAAAGGTAAGGGCAACACACGCCTAAAATTCCCTGAGCAAGAACCACTTCACCACCTTGGTGTAGGGGGATCTCGTGCACCTCTTTCTACCTCCCTCCATATCTTCCACCATTGCTCTACTGACTTAAGCATCGGAGGGTTTTCCCCAGGGAACCATCCCTGGGCCCCCTGATCTGTTTCCCTTTCTCTACAGTTCACTATTCGGTGATCATCCTCCCAACTCAGGACAAGCGCGAGATCACGCCCCTTCAGGTGCCATTTAATCACGGGACTTCAATTGGTATCAGAGCTAAGGCTCTTTCTTTCACAGATCTAACGATCTAGAGTAGGATCTGGTTAAATGGTAAACAAGGGTATGATGCCCGAGGGTCACTCCATCAACCGTCCTCCCTTCTTTGATGGTTCAAACTACTCATATTAGAAAAATAGAATGCATGTCTTTCTGAGGGCTCAAGAGTACGAAGTTTAGAGAGTTATGGACAAGGGTCCTCACAAACTCGGGGATGATGAAGAAAAATGGACACCCGAGGAAATTAAGAAATGCACTGCTAATTTCAATGCCATGAATATTATGCAATTGTAGATTATGGAAAATCCACTTAATGAAAAAGAAGAATAATAATATGAAAATATAAGGGGTGAATGGGAGCATGCGTAGGGTGCTAAGGGTGAATGTGATCGCCAGAGGGGTTACCTCAAAGAAGAAGATGATCGCATGTACCTTGTGTTTAACGGGGGAGATTGTGAATCCTTTCTTCCTCCTTCTATCGGCCGGCCGATGAAGGGGGTTTTTAGCTTTGATTACCTTGTAAGAAAACACAAAACAAGCAAAGATATGGATTAGCCAAAAGAGTGTAGTATCAACGTTCTAAGAATATGAAATCAATCAAATTGAGCATGAATACACCTTGTGTGTTTTGATTTTTAAAACCCCTAAGAGGAGCAACAAGGTTTGAAAAATATGGATGCAATGCTAAACAAATTATAGGGGGGTATGATATTTCTAGCAGAGAGCTAGAAAAGGGGATGCAATGATGATGATATGCTACTGATAAAAATAATTAAATCAAGCTAAGAAGAGGATTCCTTTCTGCTGTGTGTGCAGCAGTAAAGGGAGAAGGAGTGTTGGCTTCAATATGCAATGGTTGCAGCAGACAGTGGAGAATTAGCCATGGAAGCAGCAGGATCCGCCTGGAAGAAGAGAAAATAACAACCTGCAATCAAATAAAACACTCTCCTCTCCGTCAGCTCTCTCCCTTCTTCTTCTTCTCATCCCTCGCGCGAAGAGACCCAGGATGTGTATTTATAGGGCCAAAAATCCTTGCTAAACAAGGATTAAAACAAGGTAATAATCCTCCATCAAGAAATACTCTTCCCAGTCGAACAGGAGGCTCAAAACGGGGAAGGAATCATTAAGGGAAAGAAGGAGACAAAAGGGAGACGGAATTGAAAATGAGGACCCCTTGAAGGGCGTCAATTAAAAATGACGATACAACCAAAGGCGTTAATTCAAATAACGACTTCCATAACGTCGTCAATTCCTGGATTTAATTATAGAAACAATTAATTTTCCTTATTTAAAATGATGAACTGACGCCGGTCATACAGACGTCAAATAATCAACGCCTTCAAGACAGGCGTCAATTTCTCAATTTTCATTTAATTTGCGATTCAAAATTTCCAGTAAATCCAGAAAATGACGCCCGTATTAGTAGTCATTCATTTTTAAAAGAGGTGCCCTTAGCCAGGCCGTCAATTTAAAAGACGCCCCACTTAAGGCGTCAATTCCAAAAAAGGCAAGAAATCACAATTAATTCATGAAAAATAGAAAAACTTCATATTAAATCAATATTGAAGTCTGCTTTGGGGCATCATATGGTGACATGAGATTTACTCAACATAGCATCAATTTTGGCGTGTCTACAGCTGCCCCGCCTTGGCGTCTGCTTTGCAAGGGAGTGAGACGGAATGAAGCGAAAGTGAAACAAGTGGAATGAGGTGGAACGTACTGATAAGTAGATGCCAAGGTGTGATGTGACACGCTTTCGACACTAAGCGTTTGGAAATCTTTCCAAGATTTTGAATAAAACAACTCCGGGTGATTCCAAGAAAGCATCGATTAGCTGGATAAAGGAGACTAAACTAGATAAATAAAATGTGCGCGAGGGCACGACAGGGAGGCACCATTGGAGAGCGATTACCAGCCAATGTGGACGTGCTACAACCAAGGTGGATTTTCAGAAAAGTAGAGTGAGTTGAGATAAAGATCCAGCAAAGGGACGATTTTCAAGGGACTAGCCTGAATGGTTTCAAGGAGAATAAAGTACTTGATTTGGAATGGAATATCTCATGTCAACTCAGTTAAGAGCGAGCGACCTTCATTATTGGCGTAATATGGAGATTTTCAGCATTAAGCTCAAAGTCCTACATGATGCATGCTGGGCTAAAAGAAAAATTTAAAACAAACTAAACTAAAAGATAATCAAGGATAATATTGTTAAGTCATCTAGATTTGGTCAAGAATCTAGACCTCTGAGCTGATACTAAGTCGAAGCCCGTTTGTCCACGCATCAACTCAGAAAGTGGAACCATCATCCCAAACCTTGAATGACTCAACGGCCTATCAGTGTGATCAAGATTCCCTTGGAATTATCACTGTTTTTGATGAAGGGGAACTCAAATTCCAAGTTCATCAGAACCACAAGGTCCTTGATATAATCTAGTAGCGTAGATACCTTATAGTAACAATGCATACAGGAATGCATACAGGAAGACGGTGATAACATGAGCACGTGGGAATTGAAAAATGAGGCTCAGTTGATGGGACCAAGAGCTTCTTAACCTGCACTCAAAATTTCATTAGCCATGATATATAGAGTATACTCAACAATCATTGATTGAGAATTTTTTTGGTTTATTTTTTTTATTGGAGTTTTTGAGAATTTTGGAATTTTTTATGAGAATTTTTTAATTGAAATTGAAATTTTGAGAATTTTTTGAATTTTTATTGAAATTTTGAGAATTTTTGAATTTTTATTGGAATTTTTTTGAATTTTGAGAATTTATTGAAATTTTATTAGAATTTATTTGAATTTTTATTGGAATTTTGAGAATTTATTGAAATTTTTATGCAACGTACAGACTTTTGGAATGTATAGACTTATGAATGTATGACTTATGAAATGTGTAGACTTATGAATGTATAGACTTCAGAATGTGTAGACTTATGAATGTATGAACTTATGAAATGTAGTGTATAGACTTTGGAACGTACAGACTTTATGGAATGGAGTGTATAGACTTAGGGATGGGATGTATAGACTTGGTGAAGAGAATGGATAGACTTGGTGAAGAGAATGGAACGTATAGACTTGGTGAAGGATGTATAGACTTGGTGAAGAGAATGTATAGACTTGGATGGATGAAATGTATAGACTTGGTGAAGAGAATATGGATGTATAGACTTCAGAATGGATGAAATGTATAGACTTTAGAACTTGCAACCATGATGCTTAAACTTATGCAAATACTTCCAGACTTACACAACCTGCACTTAAAGCTCATTAGTTCAAAAAGATCATTAGCTCAAAATATGATCATAAGTGCTTGATATAAACAATCATGATATGACAGCACTTAAGTTCATGAATAATCCAGCAATTTAAACGCACAAGCTCAGAAAATGACGACCCTTCTGGTCGGCGTCAAAACAAGAAATGACGACTTGCATTGAGACGTTAATTGCACTAAAGGTTTAACTTGGAATTGGAATGCAAATGACGCCCTCCATGGCAGCGCGGGATAAATGACGACCCTGAAGATGTCGTCAATTGAACAAATGACGCCACAAAGCATGTCGTTAATTAGCTGTTTTCGCTTCCTGCTCGGAGTTAAACTTCCAGCAAATCGTTTTATTCAAACACAAACCATGCTACCCGTTAACATTCAAAACACTATAAATAGGGCAACTACTGGTGTTTCCAAGCATCATAAGCATCGAAGCTATAGTATCAAAGCCATACAGAGGAACTAACAGAAGAAAAACAGAGCACCGAAGAGCAGATAGAATTTAGATAGAACAAGCAACAATGTCAGAAAAATGAACCAACTGATGCAGCAAAGGCTTTCCAAGAAGCCAAGGATGAGTTTCCCAAGGATTTGTGAAGTACCGGGCCATATCAGTGGAAAAATCATCAATAGCCAAGTAAGTGTTTTTATGATGAAAACTTTTATTTTGTTCTGTCTTTCTTTCTTTTCAAAATTTCTGATGTTATTCTCTTTCGTCTTCCTTTCTTTTTTAATGTTTTATGTTTTCAGGATTACCCCATTATTCCTGGTCCAAGAAGATTTCTGAAAATCAAATGGCTTCCTTTATTACTTTCAAAACTTTCATTAGATATGAAATCCTTCCTTTCTAGATGGAACCTCCTTGGCCTCATCACCCATGCCACTCATTATAATGACATCCACCTCGATTGGGCTTCAATTGGAGCTCTTATAGAATTATGGCACCCTCATACTCACACATTCCTCTTCCCAACCTTTGAAGCTACCATACTCCTAGAAGAAGTGGAGATGCTCTTGGGTTTGAAAAGGATGAAGCATGGAGAGGAATCAAGGATGGCTCATATGACTAAGCCCATACAAGCCCATGACATGCTCATGAGTCTCGTCCAAAGTCCAAATTTGGTGAATCAAATGAAGGCCAATAAGGGAATCAACCTTTTGAAGTTGGCTTCATGGGTATACAAAAACATGGACAAGGTTCAAGAAGATGAAGATCTTTTGGAGAGAGTGATGAAAGGGTTTGTCATATGTGTAGCGGGAGCTATATTATTCCCTTCATTGGGAGACCATTTAGAGGAACAACACCTAAGTGCTATAGCTAGCATGTAGGAAGGGAAAAGAATAGGTGGGGCAATATTGGCCAACCTATACAACGGGCTCACTTCGGCTTCACTAGGGCGGCCCCTATTTGGGTCAATGCTTAACTTCTAGCTTGTTGGATAGATTTCCACTTTAAATTTGATCCATGTCAAGCAAACCAAATGGCCTCCAAAATCTTCTCCAAGAGCCCACTTCGGTATATGACAGACTCATTGGGCCTATGTGAAAGGGTGACCAATAGAGTTCCCAAGCTCAAGAAGAGGAATGAATGGAGGGATTACTTCAAATCAATGCCAAAGAGCAATTTTACATGCACACCGGGTTTTCTCAAAACCCAAGAACTTCGCTCAAGGTTATCCTCCGGCATCGAGCTCCGTTTAATTGGCAGGTACCGACTTCTTCCTTTATAACGCACACCGGTGCCTCCCACAACTCGGGCTTCCTCGACATCTCTTCGAAGAACCTTCTCACCTTCCTCCAATCAAGAGAAGAGAACTATGCTCAAACGGAGATCATGAAGAAATCAAGACCATAATGGCTCAATGGAAGGTGGGACTTCTCCACAGATCCAAGACTCTTGTTGAAGAAGAAGAAGATAAATGTAAAGCTTATGTACTGGCTCTCAAAAAGATAAGGCCCACAGTGGCTTAGAGAATGTAATCATGATTTCTTTCAATGAAATAAAGATTCTGTTCTTATTTGAGCCAAAACAATGAATTAAAATGATCATCTCTTCCAATTTATGCAATTTTGTCTGATAAAGATGAGTTTCGGGTTTCTGTGCTTAACAGCGCCTCCATCAACGGCGTCAATTTCTTAATACACGCCTCAGCTAATGTCGTCCATTACATTTCAAATCGTAATTGACGCCCAGGGCATTGGCGTTTCTTAACTCACGTCCTTAGATAAGGCGTTATTCAATTCAAATTTTAAAATTATCTTCAAAATAATTCCTTAATTTCTCAGAAAACAACGCCTTTTCTCACGTCGCGTGTTCAAAAATGGACGCCCGTTAGGGTCGTCGTCAAATTAAAAGGGGCAATAATAATGCCCACTCACATCAATCAGTTCCCATTAATGCACCTGACGACGATTACAGATTCCCATGCAAATAGCAAATGACGCCCAACCTCAGGGCGTCAAATCTAAAAGCCACGCCGTTCCTCAAACTGTCAATTTAAAAAGAGACGACCCTTATCAGGGCGTCAATTATTCTCGATCGTTAAACCCCACTTTCCCCCCTTTCTCCTTCCTTCGTTCATTTCCATTTCTTCTCCTACAAACCCTAACTGAAACCCCCGTTTCTCTCTCTCCCATTCTCACTCTCTCTACTCTCTCCCCCTGCTCAATCCTATGGCTGGCAGTGCTCACAAGTGGCTAAGGGTGTCTGCCCCGGCCGTGGTGGACCTGGAAGAAGAGCCGGCCGTGGAGGAGCTTCCTCCCGCGGCGGCCGAAGAAGCACCGGCGGCGGCGGCCAGTGAAGAAGAAGAACGCGATGATGGAGAAGAAGAAGAAGAAGGAGATGACGAAGATGGTGAAGAGGGAGAAGAAGGCGATGAAGAAGATGGTGAAGACGGAGAAGATGGCGACGGAGAAGATGGCGGCGGAGAAGAAGAAAGACCACCGCGGCGACGGTGGCACCCCCTCGGCCCGGTCAACTCCGGCAACCACGGCAGCCAAGGGAGCCCCTCCGTGGTGGATTGATTGGACCCAGACGGCAGAAGGTAGGCTTACCCACACCCATTTTCCCATTTTATTTTCATTTTTATTTTCATTTTCTTTCATTTCCATAGCTCTCGAGAGAGGGAAAACTAGTGACTCAGAAAAATGACGCCCCCAGGGGTGTCGTCAATTTAAGTAAAGTCCCAGAATGGGTCGTCAATTTCAATTATATGTTTTTTTGAAAATAATTAATCGTATGAAAACCACGCCTTGCAGCATGTCATTATTTTTTTTAAATTCATCATGTTTAGCTCCATGATGTTATTTCCCGGTGATTTTATTACATTTAAAATGCATGTGTCTTTGTTTATTTCAATTTCGCACATTAACCGCCTCAGGAAAACCACGCCCCCCATCGGGGCGTTAATTCAATAAACAACGACCAATGGAGTGGTCGTCAATTAAAAAATGTCAAGAATTTCTTTCCGTGCCAAAATTACTCATTTTGAGCAACGTCCCCCACAGGGGTGTTACTTAAACAGCTGACGACCTAGGGATGGTCGTCAATTTAAAAAACTCTCAGAATTTAAGAAATTAGTTTCAAAACAACCCTCCCATAGGGGCGTCTTTAAAATAAACAATGACCCAGGCTGGTTCGTTAATTTAATGAACGCACAACATCACCAGAAACCCATTTGGAAATAACGTCGCCCCTAGGGGCGTCAATTATAAAAACCACGACCCTAGGTAGGTCGTCCATTAACCAAACAGCAAATATCTCATCAAATGAACTTCCACATGAAAAAAAATGTTCTCTTTATATGCATGCAGGGGTTGATGAGGACGCGGATTTCTTGGGTCCAGGTCCGAGCAGCTTATTACGGCCTCCCCGAGTTCCAGAGAGCTAGGATAGATGCCATGGGGTTTGGGGCTTTCCTTAGCATTGAGCCAGTCAGACCCGACCTACCATTGATCCAGGTGCTCAGAGAGAGGTGGGATAGGTCTAGCAGGGCATTTCTGATGCCGTGGGGGCATATGGTTCCTAGCTTAGAGGATGTGGCTAGGATTACCGGGCTGAGGTTAGATGGGGAGGCTGTGAGCGAGATCACCCTACCCGACTATAGTGAGCTTACTCAGAGACTGCTAGGGCTAGAGACCGTCTATGAGACACCTAGCGAGTGTAGGACCATCTTCCGCACTGACCTTACCATAGCTATGGGATTGGGGGACTCTAGGCAGAGATCCAGGGAGTCTTTAGAGAAGTTTTCGCAGAGATTGATAGATGGGGCTAGGGCTGCCTACTGCCAGGACCCAGTCGACAGGGAGAGAGCAGACAGGGACTTGAGGAGATTTCTATTCTTGATGCTCGGGAGGCTGCTACTCGGCACGAAGGGTGATGCCGTCAACTGCCGCTTCCTAGGGATACTCGAGGACTTGGAGGGCGTTGGTAGATACGCCTGGGAAGCAGCGCTGCTGGCGCACTTGATAGCCGACCTGTCCACGGGGACAGGTCGAGAGACGACCGTTAGTGGCTTTTCACCTTTTCTTCAGGTATGTATTTTCTTTCTTTGTTGTTTTCTTGTTAGAATGCATATGCATATGAATGCTTTGCTAATGTGATGCATGAATGTAGATATGGAGCCACTTGTACATGTCGATGGGGCACGCTGACCCACGGCCTGGAGACGAGGGGTCTTTCCCCTTAGCACGGCGTTGGCTACCGGTGGTGATCGGAGCCCCACTCGCCTACGAGTTGCGAGTGTTACGACGGGAGTTCGTGACTTCCCCGTCTCACTGGTATGTATGTTTGATGCAATTTTTTATGTTTTATTATAGAATGTGATATGATGGATGATTGATATGTGTGCTTGTGAATGCAAGTGAGGTGGAGGCCTTATGAGGGTATGACCGATGAGGGCCAGCCCTGGGTCGTAGCGGGCCGACCTCGTTTCGGGCATGAACTTTGGGTTCATTGCCTGAACGAGATTGAGGCGTTACAGCTTAGGCTGGTGATGAGGACCCTCGGCCTACACCAGGAGTGGATCGAGGTTGGAGAGCCGCGGGGGATAGGCAAGAAGACGTGCGGTCGCACGAAGGCGATCGACTGGAGAGTGCGGTTCTCCGACCAGTACGTAGACTGGCAGCGTGGCGGGACCCGGGTCACTTCACAGGCGACGGACAGCTCTGAGTACCTCCGACGCTACTGGGAGGTTTATGCCGGCCGACCCCAGATGAAGGTCTTAGGGGTATGTATGAATGCACTTATTTCTTAAATTAAATGCAAATGCTTATGTATATCTATTATGTGACTAATATGTGGTGAATGCAGGATGCACGGGATATAGTGGCGATGGACATGCAGACCCACCTCCATAGCTTGGAGGCCCAGTTGGCTGCCACCCGGGTAGACCTTGAGACCCTGGTGAGTGTTTAATTTATCCCTATATGCGAATGAATTTTTGAATTATTGATGATTAGCCATTGATAATCTTAATTAATGCAGCGTGCCCAGCAGGGAGTAGCAGGGAGAGAGACAGAGAGGCCTCCAGCTCGAGAGGGCCTAGTGCAGAGGTGACTGCACTAGCAGAGCAGCTAGCAGGAGCAGTGACACGGGTCGAGGCGGTAGAGCGCGCCCTCGCCGCACGGGTACGCCTTTAAACTCAAACTCAATTTCATTCAATTGTTTATATGATATGCTCATGAAAAATTGTATGTTTACAGACTGAGGAGCTCCGGGCCGCTCTTACTTGCATCGCGGAGGGACAACAGACGATGGCCTCTCGGGTGAGTTATTTATTTTTTGTTGTATATTGCCTATTCCATGAATTATTAAATTGTGGAACTAATGATTTGTTTACCTGTTTGCAGACCTCGGAGCTACATGCATCGCTTACCCAGACTGCCCTGGCCGGGACAGAGTTGGCGATCCGTGAGCAACGGGTCGTGGAGCTAGAGCGGGCCTTGAGGCGGCGAGAGGAGCTGCCTCAGGACGTGGCGGAGCTGCGAGTCACCATCGAGATGGAGCGGAGAGAGCGTGCTCGGGAGCGCGAGGAGCACCAGGCGGAGCGTGCCTGAGTTCGAGAGCAGCAACAGGCGGACCGGGTCCGTGATCGAGAGGAGCGGTCAGCTTGCGAGCGGGAGCTTATAGCCTTGAGGGCCCAGCTAGCCGTTGCACAGGAGCGGCTACGAGCGACCGAGGAGCGAGGCAGCTTGCGAGCGGGACTTTGCCCTCTTGACATGCTTTCTTTTATCATAACTTCCTTTTCTTTTCTTCTTTTCTTAAACAGATAAAGACCTAATTGTACTTGGGCTTTAAGCATTTTGTTCCCTTTTGGGCCCTGACTTCCACCTACTAGGGCGGCGGGCAGGCTTGGTTGGTAACCCCTAACTTGTATTTCCTCTCGTGAGCCGAAAGGAAGAGAATAGGTAAGGCTTTACACTCTTAATTTGGGTCGGACTTTCCTCGAATTTCGGGGTGCTCGAGTTTAAGAATAAAGCGTGTAGTGTGTGCGTGAATTGACCCAAGAGTTAAACTGTCGAGACTGAAGAATAAATTAAGGATTTTGATTATTTCGATATCGTGGCCCACGTACCATACCAGCCTCAAAGATTTTTCTACTTTTTTCTTCTCTCTTTTTATTGCTTTTTGTTTTTCTTCTTTTTTGTTTCTTTTGTTTTTTTCTCTTTTTTTGGTTTTGTTTTGTTTGGTTCAGGGGTAGTATTTCTTTAGATAGAGACCATTCCAAGGGTGTGTTAGCTCTTCGCCTTCAGCATTAATCAATTTATAAGCATTGCCAGGAAAAACATCTTTTATAACAAAAGGACCTTCCCAATTAGGTTGAAGTTTTGAACGTGGTCCACCTGGTTTTATAAAAATTCTTTTAATTACCATCTTACCGATTTTGAATTTTCTCTCAATTACTTTCTTTTGATAAAAACGTGAAAGCCTGTTTTGATAAATACGCGCATGCTCGGCGGCGACCAAACGCTTCTCATCTAGGAGTTCTAACTGAGCAAGGAGGGATTCACGACGCTCATCAATAGGGAGCTCCTTGTCCAATTGTACTCGTAGAGAAGGAATAAGAATCTCATAAGGGACTACCGCCTCCATTCCATAAGTTAGGGCGAAAGGGGTTTGCCCAGTAGGAGTACGAATGGAAGTGCGATAGGCCCAAAGAGCTTCCACCAGCTTTTCTGGCCAATCCGTGAATTTATTAGACTCACACGTTTTCTTAACAATTTTAATCAAAGTTTTATTAGTTGCCTCTGCTTGGCCATTGCCCTGCAGATAATAAGGAGATGAATGATGCAATGTAATGTTATACCTGCTGCAGAGATCTTTAAGCTCCTGAGAGATGAATTGGGGTCCATTGTCGGTGACGATGGTACTTGGGATGCCGAATCTTGCGATGATATACTTCATTATAAACTTGCAGACGGTTGATGCTTTTATCTCCATGTAAGCTTCTGCTTCCGCCCACTTGGTGAAGTACTCTGTCACCGTGAGAATGAATGACTTTGGTTTTGTGAGGAGTGTCGGATCACCAAGAGGTCCAATGATATCGAAAGCCCACATGGAGAAAGGCCATGGGGAGGAGATATGGTGTAGTGAAGAAGCAGGAGAATGAATTTTGTCGGTGTGCAATTGGCACTTAACACACCTTCGGACATAGATAGAATAGTCCTCTTCTAGAGTGGGCCAATAAAAACCTAGCCTAAGGATTCTCTTAGGTAGCATCTGGCTATTGACATGACCACCACACACTCCCGAATGGGCCTCTTCCACAACCTTCCAAGATTCATCATCATCTAGGCATCTTAACATAACTCCAGTGAGACCTCTTCTGTAAAGCACACCTCCAATCAGGGTGTATCGCAGGGCAACCCTTCTAATGGCTTTCTTTTCTTCAGCCGTAGCTTCTTCAGGATATGATTGATCCTGGCAATACTTAGCAATTTCATAATACCACGGCTTTTCTTCATCATCCAATTCTTCCTCTAAGTCCAATAGCATGACCTCCTTATTCTCAATGATCCTGCCTTGCTCAACCTTCCTAAGCACCTCTTCCTTAATCCTAAGGAAAGTGGGATCTTGAATAGCGGGAGTGAGCCGCTTGTAAACAATGATGGAGTGGGAATCCTTTTCGGGAGGGAAAGCCAAGGAAGAAGCAAGAGAAGCAAGAGCATCAGCCAAGATATTATGATCACGAGGAACATGGACAAAGGTTAATCTAGTTAAAAGCTTGGTATAAGCAGAGGTCAATTCTTGATAGGGTTTGAGCTTAGGATTGAGCGTGCGACACTTGGAGAGCACTTGGCGAAGAATAAGCTGACTATCACCTACAATTCATAATTGGGTAACACCAAATTGATGAGCGGCCTCCAGTCTAGCCAGAAGAGCCTCATATTTAGCTATATTATTTGTAACTAGAAATGCAAGCTGAGAGGCGAGTGGAAGAGTGATACCCTCCGGTGATAGAAGAACAACGCCAATCCCTTTCCCTTTTGAATTCAAAGCTCCATCAAAATGTAACGTCCACATTGAGTCGAGCTGATTGACGGACATTAGTTCCTCATCTGAAAACTCTGAGCAAACAGGGTCAAATCTAGGGAGAGGGTGATGGGGACATCACCTCCCATGCGCACATTCACAGCTCGTCTCCTCGCCCCGGTTGCATCCGGCATGGTCTAGTCATTTAATTTTGAGTCCTATGTAATTTTTATTTGAGTCATTTGATGTATTTTCCCTTTTATTTGAGTCATGTTCCTAGGTCTTGTGTTCATTTCCCTAAGTTTGAGTGTCATTAGGTTGTCTAGTTAGCTATTGGGCCCAATTCATTGGGCTTGGCCCAAGGGCTCTCCCCTACCCCCTCGGTTATTTGTCATTGAGTCAATTGTCAGGGACTTTTGTAGAAATGTGGGTTTCCTATATATAGGACCCCATTCCCCCCCATTTCAACTTAATGAATCAATCAATGAAAAATTGCCATTTTGTGAGTTCTATCTTTATTTTTATGGTGGAGTGAATCCATTAGTGAGGTGAGAAGCCTTAGGGAGAGAATCCCACACATCCCTCTCTTAATCTCTCTCTTTCACTCCCCTTTCTCTCTCCTCCACACCCAATTTTAAAAATTTTCTCTCTCCTCCCTTCCCAACCACCACTCTCCCACCTACCCCCATTAAAGGCCACTCCCCTTCCCCACACATCCCATTACTCCACCCCCTAGTCCCAAGGGAGCATCCCCAATCACTAAGCCACCCTCCAACCACCTCATCCCTTTCCTAAGCACCCTTCCCTCTCCCCCATGCAACCCTCCACCTCCCAAGACCATTTGAATTTGAATATCCCCTTCCCTCCATAGCCCAAAGTCGCCCAACTCCCTTCCCCATTGAGTAGGCCACCCCCATCCCCTTCCCTCCACTCCACTCTACCAAGAGCAGCCACCCCATCACCCTTCCTCCACCTTGGCTGAGAGCCTGCAGAGAACCAGTGGAGTGCAGCAGCAACCCCATCTTCCCCCAGACGTCCCTAGAGGTCCAAGAGCAATCGTTAGAAGCGTCTGCCTATCTTCTTCGCAACGGAAGTGGTTTCGTCATCGTCCGAGCACCGTGCTACCCGGGAGAGTCGTTCTCCCTCGACTGCGCGAAGCTCTCTTGACAGAGCACCTGAACGTGATTGGAAGCTCTGCCACGACAAATCCAGCGTGAATCAAGACAAGAGCCCTTCTGAAAAGCTTTTCCCCCTTCTGTCTACTTTCAGAATCAAGAAGTGGAACTCTGTTCGGCATCCTGTAGCAGGAGTTATCAATTTTCTCCCTCAGCCACGCGGTTCTACTTCCCACAGTCTGCACCGACCTATCGTCATTGTTCAGAGTCCCCTGGTCTTCTCCAGCATCATTTGGCTTCTCCGTCAGTTTTGATACGAAGAGGACTCGTCCACGGGTCCAACGACTCTGACGGTGCTCAATTCTGAGTTCGGGAGTTGTCGGGGAAACCTCTGCAACCTGCTATTAAAAACCAGGAGCTGCTAGTCCGAGACTCTGCCTCCCTGTTCGGGCCTCCACCCAGACCAGCATCAATGACAGAAGAAATTAATAAAATTTGGACAACTTCCCCGGCCTACTACGAAGATTTTCCAGGTGGTTTCGTCCCCAAAAAAATTCGGTAGCAGTTGCAGCAGTCAATTCATCAGTCTCCTATCAGCACCCACAGAACTGGGCAGAATCGGCAACCTCCCATCTTCGGTGTTCCCTTCTCAAATTCCCCTCCCCGCTTGGCCGGCTGAAGGCCCCTCCCTGTGTGGAGGTAGTGTTTGGATGTAACTATCATCTTCCCTTCCCCACGATCCCCCCCTTGCATGGGGTGTAGTGTTGTAATAGCTTAAACAGGTCAAGCTACCCCGGCGCGGCGTGTGGGGAACCCACGCTTCCCCGCTCGCCCTCATCTCCGAGCGGGACCGGTTTCTTCAAACCGGTCGAGTGAGTGCTCCAAAACTTTACTCTAATTCATACTTGTTCTTTCAATATTAGTTCATAAACTCCGCTGGCCGTGACGAGAGCCCGATCCTTAAGCTCATTTGCTATAAGTGATCATCGTGGGAAGAGAGTGGAACCCGTGCCCTTTGGCACTTCATCGGACCCTTGATTTGGGCAGCCATACCCTTGGGGAATCAAACCTTGGCCTTGCTGGCCCTCTACCAGTAAGGGCCCAGCCCACACAACCTCCCCTTGGCATTGCCAAGTTACCCCGGGTCTTAGTGAGCATCGGGTGAGCGGTTGCCATTATCGGTCCGTTTTGAATGCTTAATTGTGCTTACTTGTTGAGTCCTAGGTTTTGTCACATCAATTAGTATCAGAGCAAGTCATTGACTTGTCTCTACAAGTCAAGTCCTAGGGCATGCTTGCATTGGAGTCATCATCAATCCGACCCTTGCATTGATCCCCCCGATCATCATGGCCACCTCCTACTTAGCCTACTCACCACCCATGGACTTCATCTTAGATAGGGATATTACCTTTGACAGATCACGTTCTAGTGACTATCTTAGGTGGGAGGCTACCATAGAAAAGTACTTTGAAAAGACTTGGGTATATGGATCCGCGAGAGTCCGACAGGCCAAGGGACGGTTTCGGGGTCAAGCCAAGAATAAGTGGGAACACATAGAGGGATTAAGAAGGGTTAGGAGGCAAGAGCCCATTTCCTCATGGGATGATATGAAAGTAGAACTTAGAAAGATCTACATCCCCAAACATTCCCACCCCTTCTACTCAAGCACCCCTAACCCGAGGAGCACTACCCCTCCTCCATCCCCACCCAGCCAACTTGAGACCGACCTTTGGTCTCCACCCCCACCAACCCCAACAAATCACCTCTCAACCATCATAACTACACTTCGCAACCAAGTCCTCTCCCTTAAGACCCAAATAAACCAAGCATCCACCTCTCCACAATTCCCCTTGGTCCCCACCACTATCCCTCCATCGTCCCCTAAAAAGGGTACACCCCCCCAATCAACCCAAACTGAACCAACCCACCTTCCACTTCCAACCCCAACCCTACCCCAACCTAGGCCACCACTACTTCCTCTCCCAACCCAAGTTTGACCTCACTCACCACCTCGGGTACACCATGCCCCAACCATCATCACCCCATCTCCAAAAGACCTTCCCATTCCCTTGAGAAAGAAGGCCACACCCACTCACATAGGAATAGTTGATAGCCCAGACCCTCTCCCCGCCCATAAAGAAGTCCGAGTTCACACCAATGGTGAGGAAGAGCCTCAACCCTTCACCACTTCAAATAATCTTGATCTTCAAGAGCCACAAACCATCACAAAAGGCACTATAATCATAGATGGGCCCCTAGCTAGATGCCTAAAGGAGAGACCAATTCACCCCATCATGTCCTATGTTTGCCCTCCCATAGAGTAAAACCTTCCCATTATACCCTTCTCATCCTATCACACCATAATCCAAACATCCTACCAAGTGAAAACCTTAGAGGACCTTCTTAAGGGCTTAGCATGGCAATTAGAGTTGACTGGCATGTTGACTCCCATGACCCAACAACCTAGGAGCCTAGACCTCCTACACCTATGTATTGGGTCCATCATCTCAATGTGCACCATGGGTTGCTACACTAGTGACCTCCTATTATTCCTCCCTATACCCGATGAGCCCGATGCTATCCACGAATTAGAGTTGCTTATCTCGGGTAGAACGTCGAGCCCTCCACTCATGGCCGACCCACTCACAAAGAACTTCGGCCCAATTGTCTCATTAGAGGAGGATGACCCACCACCACTTGAGGATCTTGAGGACATAGGGACCCTCCCCCTCGATAACCCTTTTTATGATCCCTTTGATCCCTTCCAATGGGGGTCAAAGAACCCATGGGACCCAACCACCTTATCCACCACCCACCTTTCCCTATCCCAACCCACCATGTTTGACCCAATCCACCCCATCCTATACCCGGGTTACACCTTGGGAGCCATGACCTTGGGCCACATATCCCTAGGTAATAAGGTTGTGCCCCACCCCATGATGACCACCTTCTTAGAACCATTCGATCCTTTCCAATGGGAGTTCAAAGGTTGTCCCACACCTATACACATGGAAGTCACCTTTGAGAAAAGCATGCATGTGTCTAGGCTTACCATACCCCTTGGCATGAACACTATATTGGGTCCATTCATTCATATCACCCACATGTCAAGTAGAAAGTATGAGTGGTCCATATTCGGATGTCATGGTCCACCTTCATTCATCATGGGTCTTAAGCATGTCAAAGGCATCTACGGATGTCCGGATCCCCCAATATTTATCACCAATTTGCATGATAGGGCCACCTACGGGTGCCCCAGCCCACCTAGGCTAACCAAAGTCTACACTGCGTCATTACACGATAGGTCTACTTTTGGTTGCCCAGGTCCACCCATCACCCCTAGAATATCTGCATTCACAACATTGCATAAAGAGATCCGCAAGCACATTAGAAAGAAGAATGTGACTTATAAAAGGCGAGCCGACTCTCATCGACGTCACCAAGAATTCCATGAGGGTGACTTTGTGATGGTAAGGACGGAGAGGCTCTCCCCGGGAGCCATCTCCAAATTGAGGCCACGTGGGGCTGGTCCCTTCCAGGTCCTGAGGCGCATTGGTTCAAATGCCTATGAGTTAGATCTCCCCGAGGAATATGGGGCAAGTCCCACATTCAGTGTCACCGACCTAGTGCCATACAAGGGACCCACGGTGGTACCTAGTGAGGATATTGAGCCTATTCCCTCCGTTGAGAGAGCACTCACCCGTGAGGAGAGTCCACCAGCCAAGAGAGCCCAGCGTGAGCGCATTGAACGCATATTGGATGAACAGGTCACTACCACCAGGAGCAAGGTATACGAGCGCTATCTCAGATGGTGGATGGATCGGTCTCGTTCGGAAGACTTGAGGGCAGTACCACTTCTACACCCTCCAAGGAGGGAAGGACACTTACTCGACAGAGTCGAGTTCTCCGCACCCCGAGAGTATGATGGGGACATCACCTCCCATGCCCACGTTCACAGCTCGTCTCCTCGCCCCGGTTGCATCCGGCATGGTCTAGTCATTTAATTTTGAGTCCTATGTAATTTTTATTTGAGTCATTTAATATATTTTCCCTTTTATTTGAGTCATGTTCCTAGGTCTTGTGTTCATTTCCCTACATTTGAGTGTTATTAGGTTGTCTAGTTAGCTATTGGGCCCAATTCATTGGGCTTGGCCCAAGGGCTCTCCCCTACCCCTCGGTTATTTGTCATTGAGTCAATTGTCAGGGACTTTTGTAGAAATGTGGGTTTCCTATATATAGGACCCCATTCCCCCCATTTCAACTTAATGAATCAATCAATGAAAAATTGCCATTTTGTGAGTTCTATCTTTATTTTTATGGTGGAGTGAATCCATTAGTGAGGTGAGAAGCCTTAGGGAGAGAATCCCACCCATCCCTCTCTTAATCTCGCTCTTTCACTCCCCTTTCTCTCTCCTCCACACCCAATTTCGAAAATTTTCTCTCTCCTCCCTTCCCAACCACCACTCTCCCACCTACCCCCATTAAAGGCCACTCCCCTTCCCCACACATCCCATTACTCCACCCCCTAGTCCCAAGGGAGCATCCCCAATCACTAAGCCACCCTCCAACCACCTCATCCCTTTCCTAAGCACCCTTCCCTCTCCCCCATGCAACCCTCCACCTCCCAAGACAATTTGAATTTGAATATCCCCTTCCCTCCATAGCCCAAAGTCGCCCAACACCCTTCCCCATTGAGTAGGCCACCCCCATCCCCTTCCCTCCACTCCACTCTACCAAGAGCAGCCACCCCATCACCCTTCCTCCACCTTGGCTGAGAGCCTGCAGAGAACCAGTGGAGTGCAGCAGCGACCCCATCTTCCCCCAGACATCCCTAGAGGTCCAAGAGCAATCGTTGGAAGAGTCTGCCTATCTTATTCGCAACGGAAGTGGTTTCGTCATCGTCCGAGCACCGTGCTGCCCGGGAGAGCCGTTCTCCCTCGACTGCGCGAAGCTCTCCTGATAGAGCACCTGAACGTGATTGGAAGCTCTGCCACGACAAATCCAGCGTTAATCAAGACAAGAGCCCTTATGCAAAGTTTTTCCCCCTTCTGTCTACTTTCAGAATCAAGAAGCAAAACTCCGTTTGGCATCCTGTAGTAGGAGTTATCAATTTTCTCCCTCAGCCACACGGTTCTACTTCCCATAGTCTACACCAACCTATCGTCATTGTTCAAAGTCCCCTGGTCTTCTCCGGCATCGTTTGGCTTCGCTGTTAGTTTTGATACGAAGAGGACTCATCCACGGTTCCAACTACTCTGACGGTGCTCGATTTTGAGTTCGGGAGCTGTCGGGGCAACCTTTGCAACCTGCTGTTGGAAACCAGGAGCTGCTAGTCCGAGACTCTGCCTCCCTGTTTGGGCCTCCACCCAGACCAGCATCGACGACAGAAGAAATTAATAAAATTTGGACAACTTCCCCGGCCTACTACGAAGATTTTCCAGGTGGTTTCATCCCCAACAAAGTTCGGTAGCAATTGCAGCAGTCAATTCATCAGTCTCCTGTCAGCACCCACAGAACTGGGTAGAATCGGCAACCTCCCATCTTCGGTGTTCCCTTCTCAAATTCCCCTCCCCGCTTGGCCGGCTGAAGGTCCATCCCTGTGTGGAGGTAGTGTTTGGATGTAACTATCATCTTCCCTTCCCCACGATCCCCCCCTTGCATGGGGTGTAGTGTTGTAATAGCTTAAACAGGTCAAGCTACCCCGGCGCGGCGTGTGGAGAACCCACGCTTCCCCGCTCGCCCTCGTCTCCGAGCGGGACCGGTTTCTTCAAACCGGTCGAGTGAGTGCTCCAAAACATTGCTCTAATTCATACTTGTTCTTTCAATATTAGTTCATAAACTCCGCTGGCCATGACAAGAGCCCGATCCTTAAGCTCATTCGCTATAAGTGATCATCGTGGGAAGAGAGTGGAACCCGTGCCCTTTGGCACTTCGTCGGACCCTTGATTTGGGCAGCCATACCCTTGGGGAATCAAACCTTGGCCTTGCTAGCCCTCTACCAGCAAGGGCCCAGCCTACACAACCTCCCCTTGGCATTGCCAAGTTACCCCGGGTCTTAGTGAGCATCGGGTGAGCGGTTGCCATTATCGGTCCGTTTTGAATGCTTAATTGTGCTTGCTTGTTGAGTCCTAGGTTGTGTCACATCAGCAAGATGTTCTACTATGGCATAGCCTTTAATCACTTTTTGCTGAATGTAGATGATGTCGAACTGAGAAAGGAAGCTTTGCCATCATGCTAATCGATCGGTGAGAACAAATTTTTCAAGAAGGAACTTGATTGGATTTATACGAGCAATGAGATGAACCTCGTGAGCTAGAAAATAATACTTAAGTTTCTGAACTACCTAGACTAAAGTTGCACAAGTCTTCTCTATGGCTGAGTACCTTTGCTCACAGGGGTTAAGAAGTTTCGACAAGTAGTAGGCTGCCCTCTCTTTTCCTTCTTCATCAACTTGGGCTAGAATAGTGCCTACAGAGTCATCCAGGACAGAAATATAAAGAACAAGCGGTTTGCTTGGAACCGGCGGCCTTAGGACAGAAGGATTTGATAGATAACCCTTCAATCCGTCAAAAGTTGCCTGACACTTGTCATCCCAAAGAAACTTGACTCCCGGCTTGGTAAGCTCGTAGAACGGCTTGCATCTTTGTGAATGCTGAGAGACAAATCGGCGAATAAATTACAGCCTCCCGATTAATCCCCGAACTTCCTTCAAATTCCTGGGAGGAGGCATTTCTCTTATGGCCTTCACCTTATTGGGATCAATCTCAATACCCTTCTCACTTACAATGAATCCAAGCAACTTCCCTAATGAAACACCAAATACGCACTTCTTAGGGTTCATTTTCAACTGATACTCCCGTGCCCTTTGCAAGACTTTGGTTGGGACCCTGGGATGCTCAATCCTTGTTCTTGATTTTACTACCAGGTCGTCAACATACACCTCTATATAAATGTGGATCATATCATGAAAAATAGCCATCATAGCCCTCTGATAAGTGGCTCCAGCGTTCTTAAGTCCAAAAGGCATGACCACATAGCAATAAGTTCCCCATGGTGTAGTGAACGATGTTTTCTCTTGATCTTCCTCAGCCAAGCGAATCTGATTATAACCTGAAAAGCCATCCATGAAGGAGAGAGTCTCATATCCTGCCGTGTTGTCAATCAAAACATCAATATGAGGGAGGGGGAAGTCGTCTTTAGGACACGCGCGGTTGAGGTCCCAGAAGTCTATACAAATTCGAACATTTCCATCTTTCTTCGTGACTGGGACAATGTTAGCCACCCAATTGGGATAGAGGACAACTCTAACAAATCTAGCCTTATGAAGCTTATCGACCTCTTCTTTCATTTTTAATGCCATATTAGGGTGGAAACGTCACAACCGCTGCTTGATTGGGATGGACCCTGGCTTAAGTGTAAGTCGATGTTCAATGAGCGCAGGGTCTAGTCCAGGTATATCTTCATAACTCCATGCAAACGTGTCCTTGTATTCTTGAAGTACCAAAATAAACGCCTCCTCTTCGGATGGCGGTAAGTTCTTACTAATGAGGACAAACCTAGGGTCTTCTTCCGTACCCAGATTTATTTCTTTGGTAGGCTCTTCTACTGAGGCTGATGGTTCATCAAATCTCCTTAGCCACTAGCAAAAGCATCAGCATCGTCCTCATATTCTTCGTAACTTTCATCCCCCTCTTCAACAGGGTCTTCGTCATTCATAATCTCATAAACACCAAAACCCTCATCAAAAGCACAGGTATCCTCATATTCTATTTCTGGCAGGATAATTGGATTTTCCAAAAATTCGAGAAGCGCTAAACATGCCCGGCATCTTCTAGCTAACTCCAACAATAATCTACGGGGAATCTGCTTACCCTTGGATCTCTTATGTGAAGCTACCCCATGATTTTAAACACTAGAAGAGAAAGAAGAACTAGCCTGATCACTAGAATTCAATAAAAATGAAGGAGGAGAGGAAAAAGCGGGTACAGGAAGTGATACAGACAAAGTCCCCTCACCGGAGGGATAGGGGAGGTCACTTAATGAATCTGGGAAGAGTGGCCCCGGTATCGGGACACACTCAGGAAGCAGATAGGAGGTCTCCTCAATGGAGATAGATTGGGAAGTTTGAATTTTGGCATTTTTTTTTGTTTTCAAGGAGAAAGCAATGAGAGGGTAAAATAGGGTGGAGTGTTGAAATTGACAGATCGTCAAAGGATTGGGTGAATGATGACCCACGCGGGGGTGTAATGGAGAGTTTTGAAAATCGCTCGAGGAGCAAGGGAGGGATCGGAAGAGAAACTTGAAGTGAATTTGGAGAAAACTTTATTAAGACCGCGGGCGGTCTGGGAATATCTGAGAAAAACACTTGATCAATTAAACGGACAACAACCGTTGGATGAATGGATTTGGTAAAGAAAAGGCCGGCCCACAGCCTGTCTATATTGAAACCCTCCTCAAACGGCACATCAGGCTCCCCAGTATCTGTATAGTTATTCAGAAGCTGCCTCTTATTTGTAATCACTGTTGGCTTCTCAATTAGCTCATGAATCAACGCTGGCCATTCTAGATCAGTCGGCATGAAGAGACGACTTAGGGCAATGGAGATATCATTCATGTCGAACCATCTATACCAGTCACATTCAGGATCATCCATCTTTCTCCGCTTGTCTGGCCTTAATGACTCCAATGCTTTATATGTGGCTAACGGCGCTATATGGCGAGCAAACTGCCGTGCAGGCACATCTTGGCCATCCAGCATGGAAGTAATTACCGTTGTCTGCTCATCATCATTTTGAATACCCCCTGTTACAAAATGTGTTTGTAGGGTCCATGTGAGAGGTTGACGGTCCGTTTTGAGAGTGGAAGTCATGACGGCCCACGGCTCTTTTTCATCCTTGTTCGGTGCTTTGTACCCTAGGCCACCTCGGTGAGTCATCTTTTGAGGCTTGACAGGCTTGACTTTCCCTTGGTGATTGACACCTAGGCCTTTGCCAGTTTTATAGCCCATTTTCATCAGAATGTTCCATCCTGGCATATTCATCAAACCTTTCTTCTTCTTGCTTGTGGATGGTTGTGGTAGCACTTGAGTGATAGGAGGGGTTAAAGGGGATGATCTTGCCAAATCTTGCCGCAGATCGGCAACATCCAAAACTGAAAGCAAAGGCCTATTGGAAGGCCACATAGAAGGCACTGATGTTGCAGAATGTATGTCTTCGGTCGGCAAGATGGGCATGCTAGTGACTTTAATGATGCGCCCTTTGTGTGGAAACTTTATACATTGATGATTTGTCGAAGGCACAGCATCAAGTTCTTGAATGTACGGGCGACCCAAAATTCCATTAAAGGTCAGGTCCATGTCCAGAATATGGAAATCTACTGTGACCGAGACTGGACCCAAACCAACTTTTAAAGTGACCATTCCCAATGGCGGCTTTCTAGTGTTGTCATAAGCAGTGACGATAATTATGGATGGCCTGATCTGACTTTCTGGAATACCACACATTTTCAAAGTGCTTGGCGGCAGAACATTAATGGATGCCCCAGTATCAACCAAACATTGTTTCACGGCTATCTTATTGATATCAATGGTGATGCACAGTGCATATTTCCTGGCTGGCTGCAGAGCCAATTCATGTTCATAAAAAGTGATGGCCGGCTGATTGTTAGCTGGATTTAAAACAGTGGTGACTTGTTCGGCTAGAATATCTTCACTCACCATTACTCTTTGCAGATATTGTTTCAAGGCTTGCTGATGTGTGGTAGATCTCTTGATTAATTCTAAGATAGAAATTCAGGCCGGTGTTCTGTCCAAATGCTTCAATAAATCATATTCCGTGCCCGGTGTAGACTCTTGTTCTTGTTCTCCTTGCTCTTGTGTTGGCTCCTGCTCCTGTTGGGGAAACACTCGGTGAAACATCCGTCCGCTACGGAGTACCATCATTCTTGGAGCCTCTGTTGGGCTTGGAGTGGGTAAAAGGGTCGAAGAAGTAGAGGGAGTAGTGTTGGGTGTAGGTGCAGGAATGGTGAGAGGAAGGGTTCTTATAAGAGGCTTTGCTGGCTGAGGTTATCAGAATGTGGTGACGGGGATTGGGTAACAAGGAGGGGCCTTGGAATCATAGTAGTGGTAGCTGGAGGTGGAACGGGAGGAGCGATGGCTGCCAGCGAGTGGCGGATAAGGGGAGGCCTATTTGGTGGAAGATTTTGGGATGATGGAGAATTTGTGGATTGGCGTAGAAGAGGTCGTGAAGGGATAAGGTTCGCAGTGAGTGGCCCTGAAGAACGTATGAGGGGACGTTGTGGTTGGGAAGGAGGGATAGGCTGGTGCCTTCTTAACAATGACGGTGGTTGTGGTGGATTGGAATTTTGGTTAATAGCCCGACAGAGGCGTTTTCATTATGCCAAATTTGCCCTCTCTCCACTTCATGGATCGAGGTGACAATGTTCACTTGTTGATTTGGAACCGGGTGCTCCGGTAGCAGATTATTAACAATCCCCATATTGGGTTGGGGTGCAGGAGCCTTTTGTTGCTGGAAGGCTTGTTGTTGTTGACCTTGCTGCTGATGTTGTTGAGCCGATGGCTGCCGAGGAGGCCTTCGGGCCTTTAGAGTAGCAATAACTTTCCTCATCTCATCCCAGTCAATCTCACCTTGGTCATTAATGTCATGTATGTAATCCTTGAAATGAAAGCAATGATCAATATTGTGCCCCGGCTGTCGGTGGAAGACACAATACCGGGAGGTGTCTACATGTTGCGGCCATACTGCTCTTTCCTTCGGCAATGTGAGCAGGCTGGCGGCCATGAGGGCATTAAAGATGTCTAATAGGCTTTCAGGTAGAGGTGAGTATTGTGCCCTTTGAGGACCCAATGGCCTTCTGGATTGTTGAAATTGTTGTGATGCATAATTGGCCGGTGGGGGCACTTGGTGATATTGTAGGATTTGATTTTGTGGAGCAAAGTGAGGTTGTTGTTGAGGAGGTGGAGGAGGCCGTAAGGTCTGGGGAGGGTTGTTATTTGGCTGGTGGACTTGACTCTGGAAGGCGGGATGTTATGGTGACGGCCCTTGGTTTGGAGGGTGGCGGAAGGGTGTGGAATTGCCGAACACGCCCACCTGCTCGTTAGTAACAGTACCTTCGGTGGTCGCACCAGTATTGACAATGTTGACATTCCTCTTTATCACCTTCGGCCTTGGCTTGAACATGCCCATAATTGGCGAATCTTTCATTTGCGTCTGTATATATCTAGCTCTTTCATAGAGCTCCTCCATAGTGCTTAAATTGTTCATGGCCAAAATATGACGGAATTGCGAAGTGGAGTTTGATATTATCATCTTGACTTGTTCCATCTCCGACAATGTGTCTTTTAGCTTCTCGGCCATGGCCCTCCACCTATCAGCAAATGAGACGAAGTCCTCCTCAGGCTTCATCTTCTCAGCAACTAAATCAGTAACAGACAAGGAGGGACCCACACGGTCCTTATACTTCTGTATGAACTTCCGTTGAACTATATCAAAATCGCCGGCATCAGCCGGCTCCAATGAATAAAACCATTCTAGTGCGAGGCGGTCCAAAGACTGTCTAAAGAGATAAGCCAACGAATTCTTATTATCTTGCCAAAATGATGCTTCATACATAAAGTCCTTCAAGTGGATGTTCGGGTTGCCCGTGCCATTATACCACCGGAAATTTGGCATTTCAGATGGTGGTAGATGAAAAACCGGCATGGGAGGAAGCATGATCTCGGGAGCAATCTTGGATGCAGTGACCCTCTTAAGCTGTTCCTCCATACTAGCCATTTTTTGGAGGAGCAGAGCATGGTTATAAGACTCGGCTGGGGCCTGATGAAAAGAGTGTTGGTTTGTCATAGGCCTTCTTAAAATTTGGGAAACAAGAGGTTGTTGAGGCCCAGCA
Organism: Amorphophallus konjac; assembly: GCA_022559845.1. Taxonomy (NCBI): domain Eukaryota; kingdom Viridiplantae; phylum Streptophyta; class Magnoliopsida; order Alismatales; family Araceae; genus Amorphophallus; species Amorphophallus konjac. The sequence continues at coordinate 86,823,045 of CM040122.1, read as the reverse complement.
ACGGAGTGACTTGCCGGTTGGGCCGGCATAGTCATAACAAGGGTTGATGGGCGCGAGGGCACCCTAGGGACAACTGCCGGGTCGTTGGGGGAATTAACGGAGTGGCCACCCATGGCCAGGGGAGGGTTAGAAGATGATGGGATGAACTTTCCTTTTAAGAGGGCGGCTTGAGCTGTCTGACGCTGGGAATCATCCAGCTGAGCAATAGTTTTGAGAAACTCATTAAAATTAAAAGAAGGGGAAGTGTCCCCGAGAGTATTCTGAGTAGTAGGTTGGGCCTGTGAAGAAGGCTCAACCTCCAAAGCAGTAGTGGTAGCATCCACCATGTGGACCTGATTAGAAGAAGAATGATAGTTTCCCTCATAATAAACAGAATCCTGAGAAGGAATCTCATAGAACGGGTCAGAGTGACCCTCCTCGTAACCATCATAAGTGTACCCGTAGTTGGCCATATTGATAATTTTACCTGAACGCAATTTCATTCTTAAGGAGAAAGAAATAAAATTTTGACAATAAGATATAACTCAAAAGATATCACCTTTTCAGGCAAAAGAAACACCCAAGTTATAATGAGCGCAAACTTTTAAGATTATGGTGAGTTCAATATTGGGTTCTCTCTTTTGAAGGTGGATCCTGGTTGAAAATTCGGGTATAATCTCCGGGTTTCTAGATTTTTCTTTCTCCTTTCGAACGTGTGGGTCAACTATACTCCGAGTACTTCGATGGTACAACCAGTCTAGCGTCCGTGAGGGAATCCACGGGTGCGAGGACTTACGGAGGCTTGGCTTAGGAATTTCCGGTCCAAAGAGACGGAATGCTCAATGGAGGGTCCTTCCTTTACCAAGAGGGGTGTAACTCCTAAAAAGTGTGGGGAGAGGAGGTCTCCCAAACCGTATGTAGAGATGAATGCAAACATGTAGTATCAAACAATAGATATATAATCAGTCAAGTAAACAGACAGAATGAGCAGTTCTGTGGGCACATAACAAAAAGACGACCCAGGGCAGGTCACTAAATGAATAAATAGCGCCTGGCTTGCAGGCGCTAATTACTGCGAACAGTGGAAATGACACCTCTGGGCAGGGGCGTGAGGCACTGTAAACAATATTCAGGAAACAATAATGAAGAAAATGATGCCTTGATCTAAGGCGTCCAATGAGCAAATGACGCCCGGGAATGGGGCGTCAAAACAAATACACAGTGATCGAGCAACGGCAGAGTGAACAGTAACAATGCAAATGACGCCTCGCTGTAAGGCGTTTTATGACGAAATGACGCCTCTATACAAGGCGTGAATTATAAAATGATGGCAGCAGGGAGGGCGTTATTTCAGTTCAAAGAACCGATAGCCTTGGCAATTAGATAGAAATCAGAAATCATAAACAAAGGCTAATCAGTGGAGGTGTGCACGCGGTGCACAATGGGGAGTGTGCTACGTGGAGCACAAGGGAGGGACACGCGAAGGTGTTAAAGGAGGGGCACCGAGGGCACCAATGGGAGGGTGCTACGTGGAGCACAATGGAGGGGTATGTGAGGGTGTCAATGGGAGAGTGCTACGTGGAGCACAATGGAGGGGTACGCGAGGGTACCAAAGGAGGGACACGCGAGGGTGTCAATGGGACGGGCACGCGAGGGCGCCGAAGGGAGTGTGCTACGTGGAGCACATGGGAGGGGTAATCAAACTAAAAACACAAGAAGTCCCACCGTGATCGCCAATTTGTAGATTATGGAAAATCCAGTTAATGAAAAAGAAGAATAATAATATGGAAAATATAAGGGGTGAATGGGAGCATGCGTAGGGTGCTAAGGGTGAATGTGATCGCCAGAGGGGTTACCTCAAAGAAGAAGATGATCGCATGTACCTTGTGTTTAACGGGGGAGATTGTGAATCCTTTCTTCCTCCTTCTACTGGCCGGCCGATGAATGGGGTTTTTAGCTTTGATTACCTTGTAAGAAAACACAAAACAAGCAAAGATATGGATTAGTCAAAAGGGTGTAGTATCAACGTTCTAAGAATATGAAATCAATCAAATTGAGCATGAACACACCTTGTGTGTTTTGATTTTTAAAACCCCTAAGAGGAGCAACAAGGTTTGAAAACTATGGATGCCATGCTAAACAAATTATAGGGGGGTATGATATTTCTAGCAGAGAGATAGAAAAGGGGATGCAATGATGATGATATGCTACTGATAAAAATAATTAAATCAAGCTAAGAAGAGGATTCCTTTCTGCTGTGTGTGCAGCAGTAAAGGGAGAAGGAGTGTTGGCTTCAATATGCAATGGTTGCAACAGACAGTGGAGAATTAGCCATGGAAGCAGCAGGATCCGCCTGGAAGAAGAGAAAATAACAACCTACAATCAAATAAAACACTCTCCTCTCCGTCAGCTCTCTCCCTTCTTCTTCTTCTCATCCCTCGCGCGAAGAGACCCAGGATGTGTATTTATAGGGCCAAAAATCCTTGCTAAACAAGGATTAAAACAAGGTAATAATCCTCCATCAAGAAATACTCTTCCCAGTCGAACAGGAGGCTCAAAACGGGGAAGGAATCATTAAGGGAAAGAAGGAGACAAAAGGGAGACGGAATTGAAAATGACGACCCCTTGAAGGGCGTCAATTAAAAATGACGACACAACCAAAGGCGTTAATTCAAATAACGACTTCCATAATGTCGTCAATTCCTGGATTTAATTATAGAAACAATTAATTTTCCTTATTTAAAATGATGAACTGACGCCGGTCATACAGACGTCAAATAATCAACGCCTTCAAGACAGGCGTCAATTCCTCAATTTTCATTTAATTTGCGATTCGAAATTTCCAGTAAATCCAGAAAATGACGCCCGTATTGGTAGTCGTTCATTTTTAAAAGAGGCGCCCTTAGCCAGGCCGTCAATTTAAAAGACGCCCCTACTTAAGGCGTCAATTCCAAAAAAGGCAAGAAATCACAATTAATTCATGAAAAATAGAAAAACTTCATATTAAATCAATATTGAAGTCTGCTTTGGGGCGTCATATGGTGACATGAGATTTACTCAACATAGCATCAATTTTGGCGTGTCTACAGCAATGTGCGATACATCCTAATGAGTTCTCTCGTGTTTCTATGTGCAGCTCAGCCAAAGAAATATGGGACAAGCTGCGACTCATATACGAGGGAACTTCAGAGGTCAAGGAAACCAAGGCAAATCTCCTAGTCATAGACTACGAGGTATTTAAGATAAAACCTGAAGAAACCATCTCTAAGATGTTTGCAAGGCTAACAGAGATCACAAATGGTCTCAAAAGTCTCGGGAAGGAATACTCAAATTCTGACCTTGTAAGGAAGGTTTTAAGGTCACTACCATCGGCATGGCACACCAAGGCCACGGTAATTGAAGATTCAAAAATTCTGTTCACTCACACCTTGGACGAACTCATAGGGTCACTCATGACCTATGAGATTAATATGAAGAGGACAGCTGATGAAGACATCAAGAAGAAGAAAGTGATTGGACTGAGAGCTCATCACTCCGATGACGAATCTCAAGAAGGTGAATCAAGTGACGGAAGCAATGAAGAGGTAGAATTGGCGATGATAACTCGCCAAGTGAAGAGATTTCTGAGAAATAAAAGAAATTTTTAGGGAAACTTTAGAATGGGGCAAAGAAAGCCCACTCAAACCAAAGGTGAATCAAGCAAGCCAAGTAGCAATATATGCTACGAATGCAAGAAGCCTGGGCACATGAGAGGTGAGTGCCCAGATCTGAAAAAGAAGTTTAAGAAGGATAATTTCAAGAAATCCAAAGCCATGGTCGCCACATGGAGCGACGAAGAGGATGAACCGTCGGACGAGGAGATCCAAGAGCTGGTGGAGAGCTTGTGTCTTATGGCACATGAAGATGAGTCTCCGGAGGTAAATTCTGACCCTGATTTTATTTCCAATGAACAATGGGAATCGGAATATGAAAAATTATACATGAAATACAAGAAAATCAGATCTGAAAATAAAACTCTCAAAAAGAAACTTGATGACTTGTCACATGAAGATATCCTTGTCAAATTTGAGAAACTGGAACAGGAATGGTTTGAGGCAACGGAAGAAAGAGAGAGTTTATTACAAACAATTTTAAACTGTGATAAAGCCAAAGAAGAATTATCTTGCAAAATATTTGCAATGGAGAAAGCATGTGAAAAAATGAAAACTGAAGAAAAAATTCTGAAATCCACAAACTCAGAACTCGAAGAGAAAATTGTGAGTTTAGATAAAGAAGTGGCTGAACTTCAGTCCACATTGTCAAGATTCGTACAAGGCAAACAAAACCTAGATAACTTGTTGGGAGTTAAAGTCAACTTTCAAAAGGAAGGTCTTGGATACACCCCTCAAAATAAAAAATCTTTTGAGCATAAGATCATCACATCCTTTGTTCATGAAAAAGATAAAAACCATGCTTCATGTTCCAAGCCTGAACAAAAACATGTTCAATCCAAACTACGACAGTTTCAAAGAAAGTTTGCCCCTGTTAACTGTTATCATTGTGGTAGATTTGGTCATGCTATAGCAAATTACTGGTTCAAACAAAGCCCACCAAGAAATCATGCTTTTTGGACCAAGAAGAGATATGCAAAGAATTGGACTAACTCCTATGGACTCAAATGAGTTTTGGGTACCAAAAATAATTGCATGAGAATCTTTCTTTCTTGCAGATATGTCTTGAAGCCAGGGGGAGCAAATGGTACTTGGATAGCGGCTACTCAAGGCATATGACAGGGGACAAGAAGGTGTTCTCTACACTGCAAGACAAAGATGGAGGTTCAGTTATTTTTGGAGGCAAAGACAAAGGTAAAATCATTGGGATTGGCAACATAGGTAAGAATTCTGAAATTCTTATTGAAGATGTGCTTTTGGTGAAAGGTTTGAATCATAACTTGCTGAGCATAAGTCAACTTTGTGACAAAGGCTTTAAGATTATTTTCGATGAAACCCATTGCCTTGTCATAAATAAAACTTCCAATGAATTAGATTCATCGGCAAGAGGAGTAACAATTTCTATATTATTGATATTGATAATATTTCTTGTGATGATTTTTGCTTGGTGGCTAACAATCATGAAAATGCATAGTTATGGCACCGAAGATTAGGTCATGCTAGTTTTGGAGTAATCTCCAAGTTGTCTATACATGGTTTGGTGAATGGATTGCCAAAATTAAAATTTAAAAGTGATAGAATCTGTGAAGCTTGCACAAAAGGCAAGTAAACACGAACTTCTTTCAAAAATAAAAACATTGTTTCTACCGCTAGGCCTTTGGAATTGCTACACCTTGATCTCTTTGGTCCAACTAGGACCTCTAGCCTAGGAGGAAAATCCTATGGCTTTGTGATTGTTGATGACTATTCTAGATTTACATGGGTTCTCTTTTTAGCCAATAAAAATGATGTCGTGACGGAATTTCAAGTTTTTTGCAAAAAAGTTCAGAATGATAGAGGTTATCTTATCACTACCATTCAAAGTGATCACGGTGGAGAATTTGATAATCATGAATTCAGCAAGTTCTGTGAAGAGCAAGGATACACACACAATTTTTCATCACCAAGGATGCCTCAACAGAATGGAGTGGTGGAAAGGAAAAATAGAACATTGATAGACATGGTGCAGACCATGTTAAGTGAGAACTCCCTGCCCAAATACTTCTGGGCCGAGGCGGTGAGCACGGCATGCTACATCATCAACAGGGCAATGGTAAGGCCCATCTTAAAGAAAACTCCTTATGAGTTGTACAAGGGTAAGAAACCAAACATTTCTCATCTTAAACCCTTTGGATGCTCATGTTTCGTCTTGAACAATGATAAGACTAATCTAGGAAAGTTTGATGAGAAAAGTGACAAAGGAATTTTCCTAGGTTATACACTTAACTCTAGAGCCTACCGTTTGTTCAATAAGAGGACTTTAGTTGTTGAAGAAAGTCCTCATGTAATTTTTGATGAATCTGAGTTAAAACTAACAAACCAATCTATTCAAATTGTGGATGCAGATGAGGATTCCAAAAGTCCGAATGATGTCAAGGCCAAGATTGAGCCAACTGAAAGTGGCTTCAGCAAGAGTGAAGAAGATGATGATCCCTCAATTGAAACACTTCAAGAACATAAAGTGCAACACCCGAATTTGCCTAGATCATCCACTCTTCTGAAAGATCACCCCGCTGAAAATATCATAGGTAATCCTGAAGATGAGGTAAGAACTAGATCCTCTTTAAGCCAGGTAGTAGAGGAGGATTTGATTGCCTTAATTTCACAAGAGGAGCCTAAGGACATTCATGATGCCTTGCAAAATGAATCCTGGATTCAGGCTATGCAAGAAGAGTTGCATCAGTTTGAAAGAAACGAAGTGTGGACTCTTATGTCACGTCCTAGAAATCAACCCGTAATAGGAACCCGATGGGTTTTTAGAAACAAGTTGAATGATACGGGTGTGGTTGTTAGGAATAACGCTCGGCTGGTAGGCAAGGGGTATAGCCAGAAGATGGGATTGATTTTGATGAGTCTTTTTCCCCAGTTGCTAGGCTAGAAGCAATCCGGATTTTATTGTCGTTTATTTGCTCATTGAACTTCAAACTGTTTCAAATGGATGTTAAATCTACCTTTCTTAATGGATATATCAAAAAGGATATTTTTGTAGAACAACCTCTAGGTTTTAAGATTCTAAGCACCCACGACATGTGTACAAGCTCCAGAAGGCGTTATACGGGCTCAAGCAGGCACCAAGAGCATGGTATGAAAGGATTGCTTCATTTCTGACTGAAAATGAGTTCAAAAGAGGTAAGGTTGATCAAACACTCTTCATAAAGAAATCAGGTAAAGATATATTGGTAGTTCAAGTGTATGTTGATGACATAATTTTTGGAGCTACTAACAATACTTTATGTGATGAATTTGCAAGAATAATGCAAGGAGAGTTTGAAATGAGTCTAATGGGTGAACTAACCTTCTTTCTTGGATTGTAGGTAAAACAAACGCTCGAAGGCATCTTCGTAAACCAAGCCAAGTATATGATGGGGACATCGACGCTTGGCCGCCCACATTTTATTTTTATTTATGTCCTTTTAGTTTGCTTTTATATCCTTGGGAAAGTATGTACATAAATGTAAGGCTTTATAAGCCAATGAGTCATTCCCTTGGATTGTGTGGGTTTTTGTGCAAATGTGCAGTAGGTCCAGCTAGGGGGCCCTCAGCCCTTTCTCATTGGTCCATGTCATCCTTGTGGGGCTGGTCAACCCTCCTAGGTGGCATCTAGAAGCCTTGACTAGTCAATTGTCCACATGGGGGACAATGGGACCAAAAGTCCAACTTGGAGGCCATGGTCAAGGGGGCGCCCAAACCCACTAGGATTAGATTAATTTTATTTTTTTTGACCACTTTAGGAACTCCCTAATATGTCCTTCCAAACCCCAGATCTATGGACATTTAGTGTCTTTTTACATTTATTATATATAGCTTGTAATTTCCATTTGTTTGAATTAATGAAAGAAAAAAATCCATTTGGAGCATTGGAGCATTTGCGCCCCCCCCCCTCTCTCTCCTGGAGTTCTCCCCTCAACCCCTCTATAATTCTAGAGTGATATACCTCCCCTATTGATCCTCTCTACCTTCTGGTTCATCTCCGGTGATCGCCGCCGCCGCCGTCGTGCCACCGTCACTCCGCCGCCATCGTCTTCGGTATTCTGTCCATCCAGGACAGAAGCATCTTCCCCAAATTTCTGCTCCCACCTCCTCTGGAGCTGAAATTTTCAGGACTGGTTCCCCTCTCGAACCCCTATCTTCACAAAACAATTCAAGCTAAAATTCCTTCATTTGGTATTTTTCAAATTTTGTTCCTCTTTTTTTCCCAGATCTGCCAGGTTTCTATCTACAGTGACAGCAACCCTGAGTTTTCCATCTCCTGACCACCTTTTGATTTTTACAGGAACCCCAAATTTCATTGGAGGTTCTTTCCACCTTCTCCTATCTCCAATAATTTTCTTACATTTTTTTCAGCCCTCCAAGTATTTTCTAAAATTCGTCCAAGTTCCAAAATCTGTTCAGTCTGCCTCAGTCCAGATCCGACCCTTTGCCAGTGTAAACTCTCTAGAAAATTCAAATTTCCATCATTTCCAGATCTAAAACTAGTCCTGGTTTCCTCTCTTGATTTCCTACGACTTTGCTAAAGAACATAACTTCAGATTCGGAGGTCTACCAACCGGTCAACGGCTGTTCTCAGGAAACCTATTTGCTATTCTGAGATTTCGGGTACTGTGCAACAGCAACTTGAAAAATAGTTAAGGCCCAGATCCGTGCAGATCCAGCTTCTCTCTCTAGTCCTATCTTTAAGGATTTCAAAAGAGATTTCCAATTGTACCTCCTGATCGTCGATCCGACATCGGGATTGGTCGCAGCGAGCGATCTTGTCGGGTCACGCGCCTGACAATAGCGAGCGCAGGTCCGTGGCCGATTATTCGACGGGTGTCGATCGGAGCTGCCCGCCCTCTGACCGGCGTTCCAGCGTGCCGCCACCCTAGGGAGCGCTCCTCCAGGCGTCCCCCACTACAGCGGTGCCACCCGGTCCCACACGGTCCCTCCGGCTAGCACGTGGGCCCCACAGTCATGATTTTATGTGCCGCTGAAGCATCGCAAGAAGCCGCCCGTCAACCCAGAATCAGTCCTCCCGGGCACACTTGTGTAGCCCTTTACCTCCCTGCCTGGAGTGGGCAGTAGTTCTTTGTTGTACTTATTGTGTATTAATTGTCCCAGGAGTACGAGTTCGGCCGGGTCCGTCTTCCCCACGCCGAGAGCGTGGAGGTATCGTGTTCACTCCTACACTTGGCATTTGCTTTATTCATATATACTTGTTTATGCCGCTGCTTTATAAGCCAATGAGTCATTCCCTTGGATTGTGTGGGTTTTTGTGCAAATGTGTAGTAGGTCCAGCTAGGGGGCCCTCAGCCCTTTCCCATTGGTCCATGTCATCCTTGTGGGGCTGGTCAACCCTCCTAGGTGGCATCTAGAAGCCTTGACTAGTCAATTGTCCACATGGGGGACAATGGGACCAAAAAGTCCAACTTGGAAGCCATGGTCAAGGGGGCGCCCAAACCCACTAGGATTAGTTTAATTATATATTTTTTTGACCACTTTAGGAACTCCCTAATATGTCCTTCCAAACCCCAGATCTATGGACATTTAGTGTCTTTTTACATTTATTATATATAGCTTGTAATTTCCATTTGTTTGAATTAATGAAAGAAAAAATCCATTTGGAGCATTGGAGCATTTGCGCGCCCCCTCTCTCTCCTGGAGTTCTCTCCTCAACCCCTCTACAATTCTAGAGTGATATCCCTCCCCTATTGATCCTCTCTACCTTCTGGTTCATCTCCGGTGATCGCCGCGGCCGCCGTCGTGCCGCCGTCGCTCCGCCGCCATCGTCTTCGGTATTCTGTCCATCCAGGACAGAAGCATCTTCCCCGAATTTCTGCTCCCACCTCCCTCTCCTATGGAACTAAAATTTTTAGAGCTGGTTCCCCTCTCGAACCCCTATCTTCACAAAAACATTCAAGCTACAATTCCTTCATTTGGTATTTTTCAAATTTCGTTCCTCGTTTATTCCTAGATCTGCCAGGTTTTTGTCTACAGTGACAGCAACCCTGAGTTTTTCATCTCCCGACCACCTTTTGATTTTTCCAGGAACCCCAAATTTTATTGGAGGTTCTGTCCACCTTCTCCTATCTCCACAAGTTTTCTTACATTTTTGTCAGCCCTCCAAATATTTTCTAAAATTCGTCCAAGTTACAAAATTTGTTCAGTCTGCCTCAGTCCAGATCCGACCCTTCGCCAGTGTAAACTCTCTAGAAAATTCAAATCTCCATCATTGCCAGATCTAAAAATAGTCCTGCTTTCCTCTCTTGATTTCCTACGACTTTTCTGAAGAACACAACTTCAGATTCGGAGGTCTACCAACCGGTCAATGGCTGTTCTCAGAAAACCTATTTGCTGTTCTGAGATTTCGGGTATTGTGCAACAATAACTTGAAAAATAGTTAAGGCCCAGATCTGTGCAAATCCAGCTTTACTCTCCAATCCTATCTTTAAGGATTTCAAAAGAGCTTTCCAACGGTACCTCCTGATCGTCGATCCGACATTAGGATTGGTCGCAGCGAGTGATCTCGCCGGGTCACGCGCCTAAAAATAGCAAGCGCAGGTCCGTGGCTGGTTATTCCGGCGGGTGTCGATCGGAGCCGCCCGGCCTCCGACCGGCGTTCCAGCGCGCCGCCACCCCAGGGAGCGCTCCTCCAGGTGTCCCCCACTACAGCGTGACCGTCCCGTGACCCGATCCGGGCACAAGAGAGAGTCGACCACCCTAGCTCACTGTCGGTTTCTCAACCGCGCACGTCCGACGCTTCCCTCGCTAAGGGACGATCGCGAGTTTGCATAGAGTCCCAGGATCGCATTCCAATCAGAGTCGTGTCTGTGGTCCATCCCGCATCAGTATACAATGGAGCTGTTGAAGAAATACGAGATGGCAGAAGCAAAACACATATCAACTTCGATGGTCACAACCACGAAGTTGGACAGAAATGAAAATGGTAAAACAGTAGATCCTACACTGTTTGGAGGGATGATTGGATCACTACTGTATTTGACAGCATGTCACCCGGATATTCAGTATAGTGTATGTCTATGTGCTCGCTTTCAATCATGTCCAAAAGATTCACATCTGATGGCTGTTAAATGGATTTTTCGATATTTGATTGCACACTAGACCTTGGCTTGTGGTTCCCGATCGGCAGTTCATTTGATTTGATTGCATATACTGATGCCGATTATGCTGGTTGCATTGTTGATCGGAAAAGTATTAGCGGGTACTGTCAGTTTCTTGGTGGTTGCCTAGTTTCATAGGCCTCCAAGAAACAACATTCAGTAGCTCTCTCAACGGCCGAGGCTGAGTATGTAGCCGCCGGAAGTTGTGGAGCCCAAGTACTTTGGATCAAAAATCAATTGCTTGATTTGGATATTGAAATAAAATGTGTTCCAATTTTGTGTGACAATACAAGTACAATTAGTCTATCTAAAAATCCTGTTCAACATTCTAAGACCAAGCATATAGACATTCGGCACCATTTCTTGAGAGATCATGTAGGCAAAGGGTTTTTTGAGCTGCATTTTATTGACACTCATAATCAGCTGGCTGATATATTCACCAAGCCTTTAAACTAGGAGCAATTCAACAAGATTAGAAGGGAACTTGGCATGTGCAAGGGTGAGGGCATACACATTTAGGTCTGCATTAGGATGACTGTTGCATACCAGTAGCATAAGGGTAGATAGTGTGCATGCATCACCATGTTGTGTGTTTTTGCTATTATCTGTGTGATATCATCCTGCATGTGTGTTTATATATTTTTACCTATATACCCCTCCTTGAAAAATTCTAAAACCCAATACTCCTTGACAAATAATTGTGGACAAATGACCTAGGGACACTAGGTAGTAACTGAGGGGGAGCTTTCTGAAAAACCTCGTTCGTTGATTCATCTGAAGTCATTTTTTGAAATTCTCCCCAAAGAAGTAAAAAAAAAGAAGAAAAGAAAAAGAAATTATACAAAAAAATGGAAAAGAAAAAAAAGGGGGATGAATACCACCAAGTGAAGGGAGTTCAACTATGGCAGGAGATATGGAGGCCTTCAGTTAACACAATTTTTTTTTGGGGCCAATCGACCATTCCGGTCGACCGGCCCACCCGGTCCGGTCGACCGAAATCGACGGCCGGTCCAACCGGGTCCCGACCGGCCCCCTTACTTAAGGGGCTCTCTACTCTCTTTCTCTCATTCTATCCCACTCCTTCTCTCTCCCTTACATTCCCCAAACCCTAGAACACAAACCCTTCACCTCTCAAGCCTTCAAACCTCACCATTCCTCCATCCGCACAATCTCCGTCAGATTCGTCACCATTCCAGGACGCGATCTCTGCGGATGTTTGTGCTGCCACCTGTTGATATTTATTTGCCTATCTTTTATCTTACTTTTGAGGTTTGCAAAGTAATATGGCAAGATGACAAACAAGCAATCAAAGATCTACTCAAACCTGTGAACATGTGAACATGAACCTAGGCAATCATAGCTAGCTCTAGCATGGGCACGCTATCTCGATCAAATTACGCTAAGGAAAAGGAAAAAAAACACACGCCGGGGCGTGGAGAAAGGAATAAATAAAAACACACCGTGAAGGTGGAGCAAGCAAGGAAAATAAAGATTGTCGATGAAGAAGACAGCTAATGCCCAATACCAAGGAAAGATGTGATCGCCACCAAAGTAAACACAAGTCAAAGACCTAAAATATACCTTGGAAATAGGTGGATGAAGCACCCGCCCACGAGAGAGAAAACCAAGGAAAGCCTGCATATCAACTTGGAAGTAACGGCCAGAACCCCATGCGTCGCTTGGAAGCGACGGCCGCACGATAGACCGCCAGAAGATAGTGACGCGCCTGCTCCAGACCGTCAGATAACATGCAGTAGTAAAGCTTGAATTCTTTTAACTCCAACTCTTCCAGCCGGCTAGAAGACTTGGGCCTCGTGCTAATGAACCTGTAAACCTGCCAAAGAAGTAGAAAGACAAGACAAGACAACCTCAATTAGCCCTTTTCACAAGCATAGCATCAACTCTTAAAGAGCTTAAGAACATCAAAAGGAGAGGGAATTACCGGGGAGTTTTTGGTTTTTTAACCCCTCTGGGTGTTTTAAAAGTTTGGGAGGATGTTTGTATGCTTAGAGAACAGTGAAAAACATGGAGGAAGAGGAGGGACAATGCTTAGATTGGGGAAAAACCAAGGAAGGACTCAAGCATGCAAGGATGAACTTGAAAGACAAAACTAAAGTACTCCCTTGGTTATGAGATGGATGGACGTGGGAAGCAGCTCCTCCTGGATGAAGATGGCTCCTGAGTTCGGCAGCACTTCGTCGTGAATTCAAATCTTCCTCTCCCTTTGGCCATGAAGTCAAGGGTTCTATTTATAGACCCTCAAACTCTTAGGTCGAGCAGAGGATAATTCAGCAGGAAAGAGGGATAAATCTTAGCAAATCCTTGAAGATAATATCACCAAGAGTCCATAGAAACAAACGAGGGGTCCTGAGGATCGGATTTGAAAGAGATAACGTCAATCCAAATCCTTATCTCGACCACGGAGTAGCAGAGAAAAGGCCTGAACTGCCAGGACTCTCGGAAGGAAGTAACGGCTGCACGATAGACCGCCACTTGGAAGTAACGCACCAAGCTTCATCCGTTACTTTCAACCTTATCCCAAAGAGATAAGATCAACGGGAAGAAGATCCAAACAATAGGACTCTTCAAGGAAGCGACGGCCAAGGCATAGGGCGTCAGAATGAAACAACGGCTGCACGACAGACCGTTATTATCAACGTGGAATCAAAAGGATAAGCTTTACAACGAGGCCTTAAGCCTTAGGACTCTTCAAAGAGTAACGGCCCAGGACCCATCCGTCAGATGGAAGCAACGCGCCTGACTGGGACCGTTATTTAGCATTGAGGTTCAAAAATAGAGTGAAGGGTTTGCTAAGATTCATCCAACGAAATGCCACCGGGAGCCACATCTTAATCCAGGAATTAAGACCCAAGAAATAGGCTTCAACTAACCAAGAGACTCAATGAAGGGTGAACAACTCGGAGCATCGTATAGAATGAAATAAGGAGATGACCCGACTTATTGGGTATAAAACGGGTGTCAACAGATGCCCCTCCTTAACGTCCTCTTTGCAGGGGAACGAGCGGAGATGAAGCGGAAGTGAAATGGAACATGGAGATGAAGCGGAAATGAAGCGGAGTGTATCAAAAAGAGGGCGTTAAGGTAAACGACACCCGTTCTGTACCAACAAGCGATAGGAATTTTCTGAAAAACTTCGAATTGATCACAAGGAAATAGCCAACCAAAGGGATGCAAGTCTGGAGGAACTAATTATCTAAGGAAAGGAAACACGGCTAGCCGCCGGAGGCAACGGAAAAGAAAGAGACTAAACTCCAGACAGGAATCTTCAGCGAACCAGATTAAGCGAGCAGATCGAAGGAAACCTTCTAATTCAGAATGGAATGATTCTCCTTACTCGGGATTAAGAACACAGCTGTTCACCATCACTGAGACATCTTGAATAGATGAAACTCATGAAATGCTCAAAAGAATGCGTATGATGCATGCTGGGCTAAAGGAAAACAAAATCTTCAAAACAAATGCAAAGAAAAATAAAATAGAAAAAATACTCGAGAATAATATTGCTAGATCGGAGAAATCAGAGTCAGGACACCATCTGCAACCACGGCGTGCAAGATAGAACCATCGTCCCCAAATTTTCCAACCTAACGGCCTATCCAACGATTAAACATGTGAGCTTAGATCATCATCATTTTTGTTTTAGGGGAACATCAGATCCCAGGACACATGAATGACCAGCCGGTTCTCGAGGTAATATATCATAGATAACATATAGTAATGCATTAAAGGAGTGAGGGAATGATATACAATACCTGACTTACCTGCCGGACGGAAGGCCAAGCGTGATTTTACTCGTAATTCCTTTCATGAAAGACAGGTTAGCCAATAATAAAAAATAAGCATCAAGGCATAACCATTGTACGTGCAAGAGGCATCCATAAGGAACATCATGATAGAAAATAGGGTCGTTTAAGCATCAATTAGGCCTTTCAATTCATCAAGAAACTAGCAAGCATATAACGGTCTGATGACAGGGCGTCACATAAAGCAACGGATCACCCTTGATCCGTCATAAATCAGGCGGTTCACATTCTTCGATAAAACAGTCCATCACATGTGACGGCCTATGAAAGAAGCGTCAGAATGATGTGACGGCCGGTCGATAGACCTTCACATTTCCTGAGTTTTCAAAAAAAAACAACCGAACGGTCACGGCCCTCATTCAATCCACATTCAACACCAAAAACCCAACCGAGAGAAACCACCGGCGACCACCGTCCCCACCACTACCATGGCCGGCGACGAGGCACCCCAGCCGCCACCAAAGAAGAGAGAGAGAGGGAAAAGAATGGCCATACGGCGGCTCCACCACCGGATTGAACGGGAGGCGATCCCACCGGTGGAAGAAGAACAACCGGCGAGAAGAAGCCCAACAGAAGAAGAAGAAGTCCCCACGGTCACGGGGGACGAAGGGGAAGCTCCGTTGGGTGCAGAGGAGCCCAAAAAACCAGAGAAAAAGAGGAGAGACATGGACCGTGAGGTAAGCCCTCCGCCCTATTTTTCCAATTTTTTATTTTTTTGTGTTTATTTATGGATGCATGTAGGGAAAAGGGGTAGAAATGGGTCTACGAACCCATTAGGAACAATTGTAGGCCATTTGGCCAACATGGGAAGCCATGAGAATGCAGGGGAAAAAAAACCCCAACTAGCAGACGAAGTGACGGTCCTGCCAGCGACCGTCACTCCCCTGACGCTCCACCCTGAGTGCGTCAGAGACAAGCGACGCCCCAACCCAGGGCCGTTACTTCTGCCAGGGAATTAAACTATTTTTAGGGTTTTCAATTTTCAAAATTTTTATTTTGTTTTCAATTAAGAATGATTATGCAATGATTATATGATGCTGATGGACTAATTAATAATCTAATATGTAATGCAGGGAAAGAGAAGATCACGGATCTCCTGGCTTCAGATCCGGGCAGTGTACCAGGCATTGCCCGATTACCAGAGAGAGAGATTAGCCAGCATGGGATTCGCCGAGGTGCTTAGCATCGAGGTGATCCGGATGGACACTCCGGTACTGTACGCCTTGCACGAGAGATGGGACCCGATCAGCAGAGCTTTCATCTTCCCATGGGGCCACATGATCCCCACGCTAGAAGACATAGCGAGGATTACCGGATTGAGAGTCCACGGAGCCGCGGTGACAGGGTGGACATACGGCGACTACCGAGAGATGGCGCAGCAGCTGCTCGGGCTAGATTTGATTAGGCCGGGACAGTCCTCCTCCCAGCTTTCGAGATCAGTGCTGCAGGAGAGCTTGGGACTGAGAGGAGCGGCGATCGCCGTGGGAGAGCTCCCCGAGGAGCACCTGAGCAGAGTGATAGACCAGGTGCGCCCTCGCGTGGCGGCGGAGGCGGGACCAGAGGGAGATAGAGTGCTCAGACGCTTCCTGATGCTGCTATTCGGGAAGCTCCTCTTCGCGACTCGGGCAGATGTCATCAGCTGCAGACTGCTGCCGATGATAGAGGATTTGGGCAGAGTCAGGCGATACGCCTGGGGAGCGGCAGTGCTCGCATTCCTGTTCGAGTCCCTCAGCACTACGGACAGGCAGACGATGCTGGGCGGCTTCTCGCCTTTCCTACAGGTAAATGCACTTCTAAATGCTTTCTATTATACCATGAATATTGATGCTATGATTTATGAAAAATGATTTATGCAATGATTTATGCAATGATTCGACTGACTCGATTTCTAAATGTAGATCTGGAGCTATATGTACCTCCCAGGCATCGGGAGAGGGCATTACTCCATCCCGGCCGCATACCGATCGCGAGGCGTTGGTCGGTGGCGAGGGACACAGGGTCGATCATTAGACTGACCCGGACGATCCAGAACGACTTGGACTCCTTCCCGCATACATCGGTAAGTCTAGAACTCAAAAATGATTTCTATATGCTTTTAAATGTTTCTAAATGCTTTCTAAAAAAATGCTTTCTAAATATCTTTTAATGCTTTCATATGCTAATGAATGAACTAAATGCTCTTAGGTTAGATGGACCCTATACCGCGACGAGGGCTATACGGGACAGCCATGGGTGGAGGCGGCCTTATCGTACCGGGGGCGATACATATGGTTGCATTGCCTCCATATCATCGAGCCTCTGCACTACAGGCTGATCCTGCGGACCCGGGGACTACACCAGCCCGAGGTGACCTTTCCACGCCACAGCGACGACCACCCCGGCAAGTCAGCAAGGGGCATCAGCGGCAATGTGGATTGGTGCGCCCGGAAGGCAAAGTACGTCCACGATTGGAATAGGCGGGGCCGAGCGGTGAAGGAGCGAGACGAGAGCGACGAGGCATATCTGAAGGCCTTCGCTCGACTCTACGGCGACCGGGTGTACCGAGGTACCCGACGACCGGTATGCAAACTAAAACTCTAAACTTTTCTATTATGCAATGTGCAATGTGATATATGCTGACTCATGCTTTCTAAAATGCAGCTAGACCCTGAGGGACGGATAGCCGAGCTGGAAGGGCTACTCCACTCCACCATCCAACAGCGGGACGGGTACCGGACTGCTTTGGAGCTCTTGGTAAGACTCTAAATACTTAAATGCTCATGATTTATGCAATGATGTTCATGATGTAAATGCAACTAACCTATGACTTCTAAATGCAGCGGGCCGAGGGAGCCCAACGTGCTGGACCGGATGCCCCATCGTCTTCCTCGCAGCCTGCGGGAGGCAGGGCTGAGCAGGAGGCCGACTTTGCTCGGGCGGTTGCCCGGGCCGAGGAGGCGGAGGCCACCCTCGCGGAGCGGGTAAGAGACTAAAAAAAGCTTATGACTATGCCTAATTAAATGCTTAATGACTAATGACATGAAATGCAATCTACAGGCGAGGGATCTAGCAGCAGCAGTGGCCGAGGCCAGCCAGGCGAGAGCTGAGGTAGGGAGAAGCCGGGCCGAGACCGATCTAGCCCAAGCAGAGACGGAGCTGGTACGGGTAGAGATGGCCCGACTGAGAGCGGAGACCCTGCGACGCCCAGATGATGCAGAGATGGAACAACTCCGGAAGGAGTTAGCGCGGGCGTGAGCTGAGGTGGAGGAGCTTCGGATCGGGACGGCCGACTTGGATCACTACCGGACCGAGGCACGGGAGACACGGCGTCAGATCTTTACACTGAAGATCGAGCTGCGGACATTGGAGCGGACGGTCCGGATGATGGGTCGGGGACCGGAGCGGAGTGCCTCCCAGAGTGGGGTACATAGGAGTGCTGCCCCTAGCGGCTCAGTAGGGGATTTCCTTGTCAGCTCCTCCGCCCAGCGGAGGAATGAGAGGGCAGAGAGAGGACAGCAGGAGGAGAGTGCTTCCATCGCACCGCCACCCGCGAGGAAACCTGAGGAGGGGGAGGATGATGGTGGCCCGACTGATAGACCGGCCGAATGATGCCTTTTCTTATGTTTTCTTTATCATTTGTATAGAACCTTTGGAAAAATGGAATGAGATCCCTCTTTTTAGTTTTCTGTTTTGTTTTAGTTTTATGCGAGCGTGAATGAATGAATTTGAAAAATGCAGGATGGACGCAAATGGGAATGGATGAATGAGATGTATGCAGGAATGCATGTATGAAAATGGGAAGAAAACGAGGTGTACAATGTGAAGACCGCCAGGTCTAGGCAAGGGCAGAAGAAACAGCCTGAACTCAGCAGCAGAGGAAGTGACGGTCTAAGGTCTGACCGTCAAAATCAAACGACGCTCTGGTGAGAGACCGTTAATCGTCAGAGACCCACTCTGGCAGTGGGGCATCAGGATAAACGACGGCCAACTGAGGGTGCGTCAAAGACAAATAACGGCCACGGGTCAGACCGTTGATCATGGCAGAACGATAGTTGGTCAGGGCAACTAGCAGGAAATGCGACGGTCTGAAGAAGACGCGTCAGAAAGAGACGGTCATAAGCAAGACCGTCAGGAAGTGTTTTAGCCCAGAAGAGAAGGAACTGAGTAGCTGAGAATGCGACGGCTTAGGGCTTGCGCGTTACAGAAAGCGACGGTAGACCCTTAGACCGTTATTCTCCACAGAACATGATTCGGGGAATTGAAACCCACAGAAAATGCGACGGCCAAGGGCTGGCGCGTCAGAATGAAGTAACGGCCGCACGATGGACCGTCAGAATCTGGGTTGTAATCCGAAACAGATTGAGCCGAGATAACTAAAACCCGAGGTTTAGCCAGTTGATCCATCACTAGAACTTATCCTAATTGAAGATAAAGCCTTCTAGCCCGAGTCTTATCCTTCCAAAATTAAATATAAGCCTTAGCAACTTGAAACCTTAATCAAAATCGCAACTTTGCTGAAACCTCTGTTCTAGGGTTTGAAGAGCTCTTCCAAAGAGCAGAAAACATGATGAAGAGGAGCTTCGAGGTGATGGCTATGGAGGAGAAAGCTTACACCGGCCCCAAAGCTGCAAGAAAAGAGCATAGAGAACTCCAGCGGCTGACATCAATTCCCAAGCACTTAAGCTCCAATGCCCAAAGAGTGGTAAGTCCTTACAATTCATCCAAAGTTCAGAATTTTGCTGCACTTATTCTTTTCATGACTTCCTTCCTTCTTTTCTCAAGCCCCTTCCTGGTCCAAGGTGTTATTCCAATCTGAAGTGGGTGGCTCCCATGGTAAAGGCACTCCCCATAGAGGTCACATCAATCCTTAAAGCATGGCACCTTCAACCCCTCTTGGTTTTAGGCAAGAATTTCCAGAAATTGTCCTTCGATTGGCCAAGCCTTTCAGCACTTGTGGAATTATGGCATCCACAAACTCATACCTTCATCTTCCCTTCCTTCGAAGCAACCGTCCTATTGGAGGAGGTAGAAACCTACCTAGTCCTTCCTAAGACTAAGGTGGGGGATGAAGACCGGGTTTGCTATACAATAGAGCCTACCGACCCGTCCTTGATCTTGAGTGATTTCATTCACAATCCAAAGGACGTGAGAACCATGATCAGCCCACACCACATTCACTTGATACCCTTGGCACAGTGGATAGTGTCTCATTGTAAAAACAAGTGGGAGAGACATGAAGCAA
The DNA here is from genome assembly GCA_022559845.1 of Amorphophallus konjac. NCBI lineage: Eukaryota > Viridiplantae > Streptophyta > Magnoliopsida > Alismatales > Araceae > Amorphophallus > Amorphophallus konjac. The sequence goes on along the minus strand of CM040122.1, from coordinate 86,803,235 downwards.
TAGCCAAGGCGGTGGCGGTTTGCTTGTGTGGAGTCTTTCTTTTTACCACTACCGACCACCTCTTAGACATTCAAAATCTTGGTATTATTAGTGGGCTGTGGCGGGGAATGTCTATCTCTCAAGTGGTCCTCTCATACCTTTATGAAGGACTAAGCTCGACTTGTACAGGAGGACTTTTGTTCGGCTCCATGATACTCCTTGAGTGCTGGATGGGAATAAGAATCAAATTCCTTCCAAAGGAAGGCATAATTTTAGCAAGCCGGATCTTCGGGAGCCACCCTCTCTTCTTTATTGGAGGGGCATTTGGATACTCTTCTCAGGTTGAATGCAAGACAGCGGATAAGAAAACTCGGGACGAATGGCGCCTCTTCTTTAACACTTTGCCAATAGACAAATTCATCATGCGACCAAGAGTCCTCCGAAGCACTCTTCTCAAAATACCGCGGCGTCAAGGCCTGGACCTCCAGCTAGTAGGGAACACTACCATGGCGATCTACAACCCGTACCGATGCCATCTTCAGATCGGATTACCTCGAATCAGCGTTTCTGCACTATCACACTACCCTCCCCTTCTACCTAGGAAGATGGGGACCGAGGAAGATGAAAGAGCGATCCGGAACGCGCTGACCATGTGGGAGATCAGCAAGGTGCGCCCGTGGCAAGCAGAGGTTGAAGAGAACGACGAAACACGCCGAGATTACATGAAAGAGTTGAGAAGAATCCGCCCTCTTGCGAATAAGAAATTGAATGTATCTTGATTTTCCTTTTTTGTTCATGAGAGATATCATGTAATTGACAATCGAAGTTGAATTTATCAAGAATTATATTTCATTAATCTTTGCTTGAATGAGATGAGATTGCCATAGTTGAATGATCTTGAGTTCCATCATTTGAAAGGCTAGACTGATGTGAACAGACAGGGCTTCTGGAGGATATGACGGATGTGCACTGGGCCGCTATAAGGAAATAACGGTCCTGCGACAGGCCGTCATAACGAGAATAACAAGAGCCCGGTCTCTGAAGGATATGACGGATGGGTCTTGAGCCGTTATATTCAAGTGACGGTAGATCTCAGACCGTTATAGTGATGGTTCAATGGAAAGGAAGAAGGCCCATGCCTGAAGGGAAATAACGGTCAAATATGGGCCCGTTACATGACTGTAACGGTCTGATGCTGGCGCGTTACACACTCTGAACCTGCAAAGTTGTGAGCTTTTGCTTTTGGGCTTGCCCCTGTATTCTGCACACACTCAAACATGAAACAAGTTAGATCTGTTCTTAGACTCAACCCCTTGCCTTGAAGCAAGTTAGGTAATGACCGTTTCTTGATATTTGGTCAAGGGGTGGAGCCTTATTAAATAGGCGAAAACATAATGAAAATGCGATGCATGCTATGCATATGATGGTATTTTTGGGAGTTTTTGGAAATTATTTAATGTTTTTGGATTTTTAAAAATATTTGTTTTATTTTTAGATTTTGAAAATATTTGATGTTTTTGGATTTTAAAAATATTTGCTGTTTTTGGATTTTGAAAATATTTGTTGTTTTCGGATTTTGAAAAACCAGTGCCTCTCTAGCAACACGAGACCTTCCTCGTTTTAGGTTGAGTCTCGAGATCGGCGTGTAATAGTGTGACAACCCCTGGCCGAGACCTGATCATTGTGACGGTGTTTTTACCAATGCCATACCCAGGGTACTCATCTTAGTCCTAAAAGAAAAAGGAACATGGGGGTAAGCTTTGGCCAGATGTAGAGTTTTAGAACTTGATTCCCTCACCGTACAACCCTATTAGAGATTTGGTCTGTTGTGCCAGGGCTTTTATGTCCGTCATCGAACCTTTGTCCACTTAGGCATGCATGCGACCGGGCTCATAACGTCCCGCGGGGAACTGTACTGCCACTCTTGTCATGCCTAGTTTTCTTTTTCCTTTGGAGCTTTTGAAATTTCATTCACAGACTTTGAGATGATGCTTTTGACTTTGTTGTAAAGAGCACTCCTTTTCTTTTCTTGTCCTTTCTTCCTTGTGGCGTCAGGTCATAACGGACTTGCCCCTATTTGAGACCTCTTCTCGTTAGGGAGCTTGGATTGGTGGTCTCCTCCTTATTTACTCCTTGCCTCTGGATTCAGCCGAAGAATGAAGCGGACAGGGACTTTGACTTTCCCCTAAAGAAGGGCCAAAGAGAAACGGTGTCTTTTGACGTCGTGTAGTGTGTGATTGCCTTACTCGAGACCCTCTTTTTGAAGATAGGGAGGAAGTTCTTATTACCGGAGAAGCACATGGTTTAGATTTTTAAGGAAAGAAACGCTTAAGATACAACCCATTCCACGGGTGAGAGAGCTCCTCACCTTCCGCGTTTACTAAACGATAAGCATTCCCTGGATAAGCTTCTTTTATTACAAATGGCCCTTCCCAGTTAGGTTGCAACTTGGACCTAGGACCTGCAGACCGAATGAATTTGCGTTTCAAAACAATTTCACCCTTACAAAATTTTCGTTCGATTACCTTCTTTTGAAAATAACGCGAAACCCTCTTTTGATAAACGGACACGTGATCGGCCGCGTTCATCCTCTTCTCATCTAAGAGTTCTAGCTGGACCAGCAACGCCTCTCGACGTTCATCGAGATTAAGTTCCTTATCGAGCTGCACTCTAAGGGAAGGGATTAAGATCTCGTATGGGAGCACCGCCTCCATCCCATAAGTTAAAGAGTAGGGAGTTTGCCCCGTAGGGGTGCGGACGGAGGTGCGGTAAGCCCACAGAGCTTCCACCAATCTTTCAGGCCAATCAGAAAATTTATGTGCTTCGCATGTTTTCTTAATGATTTTAAGAAGGGTTTTATTAGTGGCCTCGGCTTGACCGTTGCCTTGAGGGTAATATGGAGATGAATGATGTAGTGCAATATTGAACTTCTTACATAGGTCCTTAAGCTCCTGGGAGACGAACTGGGGTCCGTTGTCGGTGATGATGCTGCTTGGCACTCCGAACCGCGAGATGATATTCTTCATGATAAAGCGGCACACCGTTGTAGCTTTGATCTCCGCGTACGCCTCGGCTTCGGCCCATTTGGTGAAGTACTCAGTAGCGGTGAGGATGAAGGATTTTTGCTTGATCTGAGAATTAGGATCACCGAGTGGGCCGACGACGTCGAAAGCCCACATAGAGAATGGCCAAGGAGCAGTCATAGGATGGAGGGACGAAGCTGGAGAGTGAATCTTATGAGCATGGAGTTGGCATTTAAGACACCTCCGGACATAGAGGGAGCAATCTTCCTCTAGAGTGGGCCAATAGTAGCCCTGCCTAAGGATCTTCTTTGCTAGAGCCTGGCCATTGACATGACCTCCACACTCACTAGAATGGGCCGCTTCAGCCACCTTCCAAGCTTCTACATCATCCAAGCATCTCATGAGCATTCCATTAGTAGCGCGCCTATACAATTCTCCTGCAATGATAGTGTACCTTGCGGCGGCTCTTCTTATTGCTTTACGCTGCTCGGCCTTTGCCCCTTCTGGGAATGACCCTTCTTTGCAAAACAATTCGATTTCATGATACCAAGGCAATTCTTCTTCGTTCAGAATCTCCTCTAGTTCTGTTAATGAAACTTCCTTGAGATCTTCCTTCTCAACTCTCGCCTCTACAGATTTCCTGAGGTTGACGAACCAGGGATCTTGAATAGAGGGTGCGTCCAATCTCTGGACGACGATGGTCTCAGTACTACGACTGAGAGAAAAAGATAAGGAGGAAGCAAGAGATGCCAAAGCATCAGCTAGAATGTTCAAAGAACGGGGAGTATGGATATAGATCAGCTTACGGAATCGCTTAGCAATGAGCGTGACCAAATCTTGATAAGGTTTGAGCTTGGGGTCACGAGTACGGTAAGTGGACAGAACTTGCCGTAGAACGAGCTGAGAGTCTCCTATGATGTTCAAATAGCGCGCGCCTAGGAGATAGGCGTGCTTCAAGCCGGCCAGGAGAGCCTTATACTCAGCGATGTTGTTGGTAGCAGGAAATCGAAGTTGATAAGCGAAGGGGATGGTTACTCCCTCTGGAGTAAGCAAGACAGCCCCGATCCCTTGGCCTTGAGAGTTGAGTGCACCGTCGAAGTGCAGAGACCAGAAGGGATGATGAGAAAGGACAGAGAGATGCTCATCAGGGAAATCATCTTGAATGAAATCGGTATGAGGAATAGGAAGATGTGCAAGATGCTCAGCAATGGCATATCCTTTGACTGCCTTCTGAACGACAAAGGTGATGTCAAACTGAGAGAGGAAGCTCTGCCAGCGAGCTAACCTACTAGAAAGGACGGGCTTTTCTAGGAGATAACGGACCGGGTCCATTCTAGAGATCAACCTAACTGGGTGGGCGAGAAAGTAATGTTTAAGCTTCTGAGCTACCCACACTAAGGCGGCACAAGTCTTCTCCATAGCGGTGTACTTGGATTCAGCTGGATTAAACAGCCGAGAGAGGTAGTACGCAGCCCGCTCTTTCCCTTCATCATCTGCTTGTGCTAAGACCGCCCCTAGGGAGTCCTCAATAACCGAGATGTATAGGATTAGGGGTTTCCCAGGGACAGGAGGTTGCAAAATCGGGGGATTGGTTAGGTACTCTTTGAGGTCCTCATAGGCCTTCTGACAATCTTGATTCCATTCGAACTTGACCCCCGTCTTAAGCAATTCATAAAACGGGAGGCACCTCTGAGAATGTTGAGATATGAATCTTCTAATGAATTGCAGCCGACCAATCAATCCTCGAAGTTCTGTAATGTTCTTTGGCGGAGGCATGTCCATGACGGCCTGTGCTTTATTAGGATCAATCTGGATCCCCCGTTTGCTCACTATGAACCCTAACAACTTCCCTGAGGAGACTCCGAATACACACTTCTTCGGATTCATCTTAAGCTTGTACTCCCTGGCTCTCTGCAGCACCTTAGCCAGGATAGAGGGGTGTTCTTCTTTTGTTCTTGATTTCACCAAGATGTCATCCACGTAAGCTTCCATATATATGTGCATCATGTCGTGAAAAATGGCCATCATCGCCCTTTGATAGGTGGCACCTGCGTTTTTCAAACCAAATGGCATAACCACATAACAATACGTGCCCCAGGGCGTGGTGAAGGAAGTTTTCTCTTGATCTTCCGGAGCGAGACGGATTTGATTGTAGCCCGAGTACCCATCCATAAACGACAGAGCTTCGTACCTGGCAGTGTTATCCACTAGAACATCTATATGAGGTAGCGGGAAATCATCTTTGGGACATGCTTTGTTTAGGTCCCTGAAATCAATGCATATGCGCACTTTTCCATCCTTCTTGAGAACAGGGACTATGTTCGCCACCCACTGGGGATATAAGACTACTCTGACGAACCTGGCCTTATATAGCTTGTCGACCTCTTCTTTGATCCTTAAGGCCATGTGGGGGTGAAATCTTCTCGACCGTTGTTTCACAGGTGTTGCCCCTGGTTTAAGCACGAGTCGATGTTCCACTAAGGAGGGGTCAAGACCTGGCATGTCCTCATAAGACCAGGTGAAAGAATCGCTATACTCCCTTAGTACTTTAATTAGATCTTCTTCTACTTGTGAAGGGAGATCAGCTGAAATAATGATGGGCCTTGGGTCTTCTTCTGTCCCCAAGTTGATTTCCTTTGTAGGTTCATCCACTACCGTCGACGGCTGGTCGAATCTTTTTAGTCCTTGTGCATATAAATCGGCAGTGTCATCTACATTGCTGTCTTCATCTATTGGATCCTTCTCATCCAAAACCTCATAGACGCCTAATCCGTCGTCGCTCCATTCCCCTTCTATTTCCCCTTTATCCTCAATCACGATTGCTGTAGCGATGAATTTCGGGCACTTCAAAAGAGCATGACACCGCTGAGCTAGATCTTGCAAGAACCTATCAAGAATAGATCGGGAAGGACGCGCGAGCGGGCGCGGCTCAGGATGGGAAGGGTTGGACGACCCAGAACAAGACCCGACTTCTCTAGACCTAACTGACTCTACTTCCTTAGACTCACTAGACCCTAACCCTAACCTAGGAGAGAGAAGACTTAGTGGAAGGGGAGGAGCAGGGGACTCGTGCCCCTGGGAGGAGGAGGATGGAGACAAGATAGCGTAATCTTCCACTGAAATCTCCGTTTTAAATTTGACGTTTTTTTTTCTGGAGATCAGTAGAGACTACATAGCAAGAGGGAGGAGGTGGGAGATGTATAGGGAACAGCTCGGGAAAGATGCAATCGAAGAAGGGATCAGAAGAAGAGAACCACATCTCGTGGAGTTGAGCATTGGGAGAAGGAGGAGTGAATAGAGTGGATAGATCAATGCGCGGGCACTTCCCGCAAGCACACGGAATGAATAGAATCTCCGGTGGATCAATGACGAATGGATTTATCATGATAGGAGGAAGGCGGGGTATGAACCCCCTTTGCTGAAAGATGGATTGGAAGCGTGAGGGAGACCAAGAGAAGATAACTGGAGAGCTCTCCACCTTCTGCAATTTAACCGCGGGCTGCTTCTTTGGCCTCCACTGCACGAGCCGAGCCTCTTGTTGCTTCTGGCGCTCCTCCTCATAAAAGAGCCTCTGCAAGGCCTGACTGTAGTCGAGCATGTCATCATCTGACCCTCCTGGCAAGGAAGGCGGACTGGCAATCGGACAAACTATATCCCTTTTTGGCTGAACCGGCTTTGGAGCTAATGTGCCGGGCTGGAGAGGCCCTCTGACAAAGTGCTGACGATAATCCCAGGTGAGTGGCCCAGAATCACTCATCATTAATAATGCTGTCTCCTTGTAACCGAGGCCTCTCCTACCCATTTTTCTTCCCTTGGGTATAGGCTTAGTCATCCCTTGCAGTTGCGCACCGAGGCCTCTCCCCGGTTGATAGCCCAGTTTCAATATAATATTCCACCCCTTTGAATCTCGGATCTGCGGCTTCACTTTGACATTAACTGGAGTAGTGATGGGCTTGGGAGATGTGTAAGCCCAGGGAAAGTTCAAATCAAGCACTGACAAAACGGGTCGGCTGCTCGGCCAGAGTGTGGGAAGAACTTGATCTGAGATGGCCTTGACTGTCTGCACCGTGGACAAGCTCTTGACTTTGACGACCCTCCCTTGGAAGGGGAATTTAACGCACTGATGTGCGGTGGAGGGTACGGCACCAAGCGTGTCAATCCAGGGACGACCCAAGATAGCCTTGAACATAGGGTCGATGTCGAGAACATAGAATTCCACGGCCATAGTAAGGGGCCCGAGCTCTGCCTGAATGGTGATTATCCCGTGACATGCTCGCCTTGAGTTGTCATATGCTGCTATAGTGGTGGGAGTAGGCCGTAGTAACTCTTCAGATATGTTGCATGCTCGGAGGGTGCTAAGTGGGCAAACATTAATTGAGGCCCCCGTGTCAACCAGTGCTGCCTCAATGTCGACTTTGTTCAGGGTAATTGTTATGCAGAGCGGCATTTGCCGAGCCCCAGGAGGTGCAAGCTCGGTTTCTGAGAATGTAATTGCTGGCCCTTTGGAGATAGTTGCTAGTGCCGTTGGTAAGCTGTCGACTGCCATGTCTTCACTAACCATCACCTTCTGTAGGAAATCCCTCAGTGCATCCTGATGAAGGGTAGACCTTTTGATCAGCTCCAGCACGGATATCTTAGCGGGTACCCGATCCAGATGATGTAGCAAGTCATATTGGGTACCCGGCAGAGGTTCAGCTTCCTCTTGCTCGGCCACCGGCTGAGAGGACTGGGGATTAGAAGTAGTAACGTAATTCCGATGGAACATCTTCCCGCTCCTTAAGGCACAGTTTGCCGCAGCCTCCGAAGATAGTATGATGGGCCCTGTAGGGTGGATGAGTGGGACAGGTGGTGCGGGGGAGGTGATTTGGTGGAGCGTAGGGTTGGTGAGGTTAATGGGGGGTGAGCGGATGATAGGTGAGGGATTGGTGGAAGGCACGGCGGTGATGGATGTCGATGCGGGTGGAGGGAAGGCTAGTGGATGTTTGAGAGTGGGCGAAGGATTAGGTGGTGGTGTGATGATGGTGAGGGGAGTAAGTGTTGGAGGGTATGATGGGATGGAGAGCGGTAGAGGGTTTGCTGGAGCGGGTGTGGATGGTAAGACGAGCGGAGAGGGTGTCGGTTGTGTAGGGAGGATGAAGGAATGGTTGCGGAGGTTGTGGTGGAAGGCCATTACTTGCGGTGTGGCGCCATCATCATCAACAGACCACCCGGCGTTGGGGGCCGGTGGTTGAACCACGTTTACTTGTGCTGGTGCCGGTGGCTGCTGCTGAGGAGCGGGTGGATGATTCGGCATCGGGTTCTGATGGATGCCTAGGTCTTGTACTTGCTGTGGCTGCTGCTGTTGTGGTGGCTGCTGCGGCTGTGGTGCTTGATGCTGCTGCACTTGCTGCCCCTGCGGCTGCCTTCTCTTCTCTTTAATCTCCACAATGGCCCTATGCATTTCGGCCCAGTCGATTCTCTGTCCTTCATGAAGGTCATATACCAGATCCCGGAACTGAAAACATCCTTCTATGGTATGGCCTGGCTGCCTATGGAACATGCAATATTTAGTCTGATCAACCGCCGGGTTCCAAACAGGCCGTTCCGGAGGAAGTTGGATTGCATTTATTGACATGAGTGCCGAGAAAATATCTGTAAGTGTCTCTGGCAATGGAGGATACTGGGCTCTCCTGGGAGCCGGGCGCTTGCTATTAGGGTTGTTGTTATTGTAGCCGTTGGGTGGAGTGACGTTATGGTATTGTGATGGTGGCGGTGGTTGTTGCGGAATGGTGAAGGTGTTTTGAGGAATGGTGAAGGCGGGGGGAGGGTTTTGTGGAGTGGCCTGGAAGTTTTGTGGAGCGGGGTTTTGTGGATTGCGGGGGTTTTGGTTGTAGCGGAAGGTTGCGGCCTGAAATGGAAAAGCAACGGCTTGTACTTGCTCGTTTGTTTGGACTCCCTCGGCAACCGGCCCTTGTGGTTTCTTGTGGTACTTGGGCTTTTGGTTTTCGAAAAGAGAATGGATAGGGGAGTCCTTGAATTGAGTCTGTATGAAGCGCGCCCGGCTGTAGAGTTGATGCATGTTAGCTATATCATTCATTGCCAGGATGTTGCGGAAAGTCAGCGTGGCATTGGAGATCAGTAATTTGACCTTCTCTTCCTCCGGAATATGGCCAGGCACTTTGGCGGCCATCTGCCTCTACCTGTCTGCATAGGTGGCGAAGTCTTCCTCTGGCTTCATCTTCTCTGCTACTAGATCTGTAAATGAATATTCTGGCCCGACCCTGTCTTGAAACCGCTGAATGAATTTGTCCTTAACAACCTTGAAACTTTTGGCCTCTTCCAGTGGCAGAGAATAGAACCATTCCAGAGCAACTCCATCTAAGGATCGGCGGAATAAATACGCCATGAGGCGATCATCATACTGGAACTACGCCGATTCATATAGAAAATCCCTTACATGGATAAAGGGATTGCTGTTCCCATTGTACTTGCGATAGTTGGGGAGCTCTGATTGCGGAGGGAACCGAATGTTCTGGAAGCTCGGAATAGGAATATCGGCCAAGAATTCTGGGCTAACCCTTTTCTGGAGGAAGTCGAGTTGTTGCTGCATGGCGGCCCACTTGTTAAGCAAGTCCTGCTCTTGGGAGGGAGCAGGGGTAGTGAAGGACGCCGATTGTATTTGAGGAGCGGATGGAATGACTGTAGCAGAAGGGGGAGGCCCATAGACAGTGGAGATAGGGGGCCCGTAGGAAGGATATTGGGCCTGAGATATGCCCGGATGGGAGTGAGTTTGGGCCACCCCTTGCTGAGAGTGTAAGAAATCAGAAGGGTTCATGAGAAGCTGTGAAGCCACCGAACCAGAATTGTGATGATCCACCTGGACAAAAGAAGGGATAGGCGATTTCCCTTTATCAAAAGACTGATGGGCTGAATTGGAAGATTGGCCCATCTCCATGCCGGCGAAAGTGATGGTCGAGGTTGGACCGGGGTGAGGTCAATCGGAGTGGGCTGAACGGACGGCCCGATAATGGAAGGATTAGATTGACCTTGAACAGCGGCGGAGGGAGAAGCGTTGGACCCTTGCATAGCTTGATATAGGACTTGAAGTTGGGTCGGGTCCAATTGGGCCATCATGTGAAGGACGGAGCCCGCGGAAGGAGTAGAAAGAGAAGGGGTACCTTGACTACCTCCCACAGATGTGGAGGACGGGAGAGGGGCAGTCCCTTCTCGGAGGGAAAGGTGGCAACCCTAGGGGGGTTCTCAAGGAGCCCTTGAGGAAGAGAGTCCTCTTGGGAGCGCGGAGGATTGAAGGATGCCATGGTAGATTCGAAGAGGGGATTGGAATAGAACGTGAAGGAGGGAGCGACTCGAGGAGACGATTCAGACGGACGAAAACAACTCCACATGCAACGGACAACCTTGACAAAAAGCAAAAACAACCAACACAAAGCACACAATAAGCAACCAAACTTAGGTGATTCTGACAAGATGCAAGTGATAAAGGATGAAGACACTCAAAAATCAAGCAAGTTGTTTAGAATGATGCGACAAGATTCTTATGATTTCTCCTTTGGAACTTTAGTGAATTGATCGATATGTATTCTCAACAATGGGTTCCTAATAGGAGATGGATATGGGACTTGGTTTGACTCTAAGTGTAACCACTCAATCACGTATGCAACCCTAGACACGGGGTGAGAAAGGTACAACCAGCCCGGCGTCCGTGTGGGAATCCACGGCTCGCGGGGACTTATGGAGGTCCCTGCTGTGATTTCCTACTCGGCCCCAAGGAATATGGAGACGAGAGGTCCTCACAACAAGGTAGGAAAATGCAATCTAATGTATGAAAAGATGAATGACCCTATGTGCACCGGAGTGCATTTTAAAGTCTAGCCTAACAATCTTACAATCAATAGTGCACACCATGATATGCAGATATGAGCAAAGTAAGAAGGAGGTCAAGCATCACCCAAGCAATAAATCACAGCAAAAACTACGGAAATCAATACACCTCGGATGCGTACCTGCCAGGAGAGTAACGGTCGAAGGCCCCTGCGTCAGAGAGCAATAACGGTCGAAGGCCAGACCGCCAGATAATATATAACGCAGGGGGATGAGACCGTCAGATGAGCCAGAGAACAAAACCAAACAGAAGTAACCGGGGAACCCGTGGGAGCTCACACAGCAGAACCAACGTGGCGGTCTAATGCCCCTGCGTCAGAGAACTGTGACGCGGGGACACCTGGCCGTCAGAGAACTCAGAAAACCAGAATATGCAGTAATCAAAGGGGAAACAAAGGGCAACTCAACAAGCAGATGATGGCAGGTTTTAAACAAGAATCAAGAGCACGATTGGCACAAGCTGTCCCACCGTGATCGCCAAAAAATTATCTGTTGATATTTATTTGCCTATCTTTTATCTTACTTTTGAGGTTTGCAAAGTAATATGGCAAGATGACAAACAAGCAATCAAAGATCTACTCAAACCTGTGAACATGTGAACATGAACCTAGGCAATCATAGCTAGCTCTAGCATGGGCACGCTATCTCGATCAAATTACGCTAAGGAAAAGGAAAAAAAAACACACGCCGGGGCGTGGAGCAAGGAATAAATAAAAACACACCGTGAAGGTGGAGCAAGCAAGGAAAATAAAGATTGTCGATGAAGAAGACAGCTAATGCCCAATACCAAGGAAAGATGTGATCGCCACCAAAGTAAACACAAGTCAAAGACCTGAATATACCTTGGAAATAGGTGGATGAAGCACCCGCCCACGGGAGAGAAAACCAAGGAAAGCCTGCAGATCAACTTGGAAGTAACGGCCAGAACCCCATGCGTCGCTTGGAAGCGACGGCCGCACGATAGATCGCCAGAAGATAGTGACGCGCCTGCTCCAGACCGTCAGATAACCTGCAGTAGTAAAGCTTGAATTCTTTTAACTCCAACTCTTCCAGCCGGCTAGAAGACTTGGGCCTCGTGCTAATGAACCTGTAAACCTGCCAAAGAAGTAGAAAGACAAGACAAGACAACCTCAATTAGCCCTTTTCACAAGCATAGCATCAACTCTTAAAGAGCTTAAGAACATCAAAAGGAGAGGGAATTACCGGGGAGTTTTTGGTTTTTTAACCCCTCTGGGTGTTTTAAAAGTTTGGGAGGATGTTTGTATGCTTAGAGAACAGTGAAAAACGTGGAGGAAGAGGAGGGACAATGCTTAGATTGGGGAAAAACCAAGGAAGGACTCAAGCATGCAAGGATGAACTTGAAAGATAAAACTAAAGTACTCCCTTGATTATGAGATGGATGGACGTGGGAAGCAGCTCCTCCTGGATGAAGATGGCTCCTGAGTTCGGCAGCACTTCGTCGTGAATTCAAATCTTCCTCTCCCTTTGGCCATGAAGTCAAGGGTTCTATTTATAGACCCTCAAACTCTTAGGTCGAGCAGAGGATAATTCAGCAGGAAAGAGGGATGAATCTTAGCAAATCCTTGAAGATAATATCACCAAGAGTCCATAGAAACAAACGGGGGGTCCTGAGGATCGGATTTGAAAGAGATAACGTCAATCCAAATCCTTATCTCGACCACGGAGTAGCAGAGAAAATGCCTGAACTGCCAGGACTCTCGGAAGGAAGTAACGGCTGCACGATAGACCGCCACTTGGAAGTAACGCACCAAGCTTCATCCGTTACTTTCAACCTTATCCCAAAGAGATAAGATCAACGGGAAGAAGATCCAAACAATAGGACTCTTCAAGGAAGCGACGGCCAAGGCATAGGGCGTCAGAATGAAACAACGGCTGCACGACAGACCGTTATTATCAACATGGAATCAAAAGGATAAGCTTTACAACGAGGCCTTAAGCCTTAGGACTCTTCAAAGAGTAACGGCCCAGGACCCATCCGTCAGAAGGAAGCAACGCGCCTGACTGGGACCGTTATTTAGCATTGAGGTTCAAAAATAGAGTGAAGGGTTTGCTAAGATTCATCCAACGAAATGCCACCGGGAGCCACATCTTAATCCAGGAATTAAGACCCAAGAAATAGGCTTCAACTAACCAAGAGACTCAATGAAGGGTGAACAACTCGGAGCATCGTATAGAATGAAATAAGGAGATGACCCGACTTATTGGGTATAAAACGGGTGTCAACACCACCAAGCTACCTCCTCGATTCCAGAGCGTGGGAAAGATCTTCCAAGGCTTCAGGAGTGCTCCTTAGTCCATTTCAATCTCAAGGGTAGAGTCCCTTCTCCTCGAAGGTTTTCACAGTCGGTTTCATAGTCTAAGATGCCGCATAGACGGAGCTCTCGGCGTTCCACTCAAGGGGAAGCCAGCAGTCAGAGATGGGAGGCCCCGGCTCGTCCACAGTAGGCACCGGCACCTCATCTACCTCCACGGCCCATCATTAATCCTCGCTTGGTTGATTTTCAGGAGGTGAATGAGATTTTTCCAGATTTGTTTGCACTTTTTTCGGTTCAAGACGGGTGGACTGATTTTGTCTCCAGATATACTAGGTATTATCCACACCTAGTCCAACAATTTTATGGGAATTTAGTTCAGAGAAATAGAGCATTATTCATAGTTGTTTAGGATATTGAGATACATATTACACCCGACCTTTTTTGGCATGCCTTAGGAGTCTCAGCTTGGGGTGCCGATATGACCTTTGGACATGGTGAAGTGGAGGATACTTTCATTGCTATGATAGGTTGTGATTATGTTCGGGGTGTGAGTGATCTCATCAGGCTAAATGCCAATCACTTTCTCGCACTGCAGCGTGTTCTACACCACATGTTTACTACTTTGATTTATCCAAAAGGTGGCAGTAGAAATGAAGTGACAGAAGTTCATCGGTTCCTCTTTTACCATGTCATGAATGGGAACTCCGTAAATATGGGTCAGCTCATGACTAATTTGATTAACTCATGCCGTACAAACTTGGGGCGATCTTTACCTTATGCATCCCTGTTGACAGGAGTCTTCATTTATGTTGGGGTAAATTTGGCAAATGATATGTCACTACCAGTTTGCCAAGATGATGTCTACAATGAACACAAGATCTTCTTCAATCTTGGATATTACTGGAATGAAGATGGTGAGCTTACTAGGGATATTCCCACCTATGCTGAACTATTTGCAAATGAAGAAGAAGAACATCAGCAGCAGGTTCATGGGGATGCATCCCCTCCCGTTCAGGCGGATGATCAGCCACCCCCACCTTCACCTATGCACATGGATCAGGAGATGCCACCTTCCTCTCATCATATAGATGAGGAGATGCCACCTCCTCCACAGTTCTTTCACGGGGAATCTTCTACTCAGGGTGCTAGTCATCCTGCTTGGGGGGATTATGAGTCTCTTGACAGACGTGTTTTAGGCATGGAAACCCGGCTTTACTCATCCCTTGATCAGCTAGACACCTTCATGTACACTATGACTGGACGAATGGACTCCTTATCCCATGCTCTGGATGACCTTTCTACCCACATGGACACTCTCTATGCTAGCCACGAGGATACCCACGAAGCCTTCCGGATCAACAATCGTGCCCTTCTTAGCATCCGTAGATAGCTTTATCATCACGATGAACTTCTACATCATATTGAGGACTGTCTTCCTCCACCTCCTGCTTCTGCTTCTCCTGCTACCGGCTCCGACGAAGATCACAGTGCTTCGGATGATGATGCTCGCGAGGGGACTTCGGATCACCCCGCTCCTTAGCTATCCTTGTATTTGCCGACGTGTCGTTTATGTCCACAAGTCATGTAACCTACTCCCCATTTTGATGATGCCAAAGGGGGAGAAGTAGTTATGTCAGGTCCTATATATATGTTACGCATTTTGTGTGTTTGCTTGCATGCTTGAGTCCTTGAGTCCTTGTGAGTCATGTTGCATTAGTCATGTTGCATCTTGTTAGCTTGCATCTTGTGCCTTGCATTTTGCGAGTCTTGTTGGAAGTCCTTGCAGTATATCAACCCTTGTATTAGATCCTTGAACTGAAATGAATTGATGAAATGCACTTGGTTTTGGCCACTTACTGGATCTACTTGTTCTACTTCATATCAAAATCTGGGCATATATGTATGATTCAAATGAATTGTTTCTTGGTTGACTCATCTACGCTCATTCTACTCGTGTTTTGTCATCATCAAAAAGGGGGAGATTGTTGAGTCTCCTTGAATGATTTTGATGATAACAAAAACTCAGATTGTTGAGTCTCCTTGAATGATTTTGATGATAACAAAAACTCAAAGTTAAGGTTTTATATCGGCCCGTGTCAAAGGATTCAAATCACGAGTCAAGGGGGTTCAAGGTTGAGTTTATCTATTATGTGGAAAACTCGTAAGTTTTATTTGAATCAATGTGTTTCAAACTGAGTTAATTATGTCAAAACAAACCCCAAAATGCATGAAACAATCATTCACTTAAAAGCCATTGTCACTTTGATCAAATTCTCTGGGCTAACAATTCAATTTTACAGGACTAGGCCATTTCGATCGACCAACACCCTAGGGTCGGTCGACCAGAATTTCCAGAAACGAAGAATGCCAACATTTACAGGTTTCGGTCGACCAGTGGGTAGTGGCCGGTCGACCAGAATTTCCAGAAATGAAAAACTCTAATTTTTACAGGTTTTGGTCGATCGCCCCTATAATTCCAGTCGACCGAAATCCCCGAGGCAGCCCTTTTTGACTTTCTTGTTCAAGCTCGAGAAGAGGGTGTTTCTCCTATTTGTTTAAGCCTATTGCTCTCAGTCAAGGAGTGATTTGTGGATCTGGTCTAGGAACTTGTCTCCTGACCTTCCAAGATCTATAAAAGATCTCATTTGGGTCATAAACCCTATGGCTCGTCAAGGAAGAACAAGGGGAGGCTATCAAGGAAGAGGGTGCTGATATTGTTCACGTGAACAGTGATTCGTGAGGAACTCTTCATCCAGGAGCTGAAGCTTTCAAGTGCAAATATGTATCCAAATCAAGTGAATATCAAGTCAAGAGCAAGCTTCATTCCATACCATCTTCATCCACTAAGGGGGAGCGTGATTTGTGTCTTCACTTCTTGTTTTTTCCTTCTCCTTCCATTCGTGTTTGGGTTGATTCTTATTTCCCTTATAATATTTCAGCACTAGTGTGTGTGTGTGTGTGTGTGTGTGTGTGTGTGTGTGTGTGTGTGTGTGTGTGTGTGTGTGTGTGTGTGTGTGTTCTTCATTGTTCTTCACCGTTCTTGTGTGTCGGTGCTCTTGCACTTTCGTGGGAGTTCTATACTCTTCACGTGTGTGTGTGTTTGATGTTCATCTTATAATTCCCTACAAGATAGTGTGTGAATCCTCACCGTGTGTGAGGGGTGGATGTAGGTTGCCGTTGTTGCATCCGAACCATCTAAAAATTACTATCTTTTGAGTGGTTTGTTCCATATCTTCTACCTCCATTCTCTCTAGTTCTTTTGTTTATTGAATTATCATTTAGTTTTGTTTTCAGATCTAGATTCATTAACCTTCTTACAGAAGATCTCTGGTATATCGAAAGCTAACTTATGATCGACAAGGTTAGCCTTGTCAAGATAGAAATACTTTGTGTGAGAGAATCCTCGGATTCCCAGACTCCGCCTAGTACCAAAGAACTGCTGTAGGGGTTAATTTATTCAGATTCTCTTTGCATTCTGTTAAATCTCTTCCCGTTGGTTGCTTGCTCTTTAGACGTGTTTTTTATCTAGCATAAGTTTTGTAAATTAATTGATACTCAATTCACCCACCCTCTTGGGTGCCATTTAATCACGGGACTTCATGAAGCACGCCTACATCATGGGCGTGCGATACTTGAATATTATAGAAGATTCTCAGTTAGTGCAGCGTCAAGTTCTTTCCAATTATCGCACCCATGACCCTAAACTCAAACCTTATCAAGATTTGGTCATGCTCTTGGCTGAGAAATTCGTAAGCTGATTTACATTCACACCCCTCGGTCTCATAACATTCTTGCCTATGCACTGGCATCGCTTGCTTCTTCCCTCTCTTTCTCCCTCAGTCGCTCCACTGAGACCATTGTGGTCCAGCGGTTAGACACTCCTTCCCTTCAGGATCCGTTGTTTGACAACCTTAGGAAATCTGTAGAGAAGAAAGCTGAGAAGGAGGTTTTGAAAGAAGTGTCTTTGACTGAGCTCGAGGAAATTTTAGAAGAAGAGAAATTACCTTGGTATCACGAAATCGAGCAGTATTGTAGGGACGGGTCATTCCCAGAATCAGCCAACGCCGTGTAGTGCAAGGCCATAAGAAGAGTCGCCTCTAGATACACCATTATTGCAGGAGAGCTGTATAGGCGGGCTCTTAACGGAGTTCTCATGAGATGCTTAGACGATGATGAGGCCTGGAAAGTTATGGAAGCAGCTCACTCGAGCGAGTGTGGAGGGCATGTCAATGCTCAGGCCTTGGCAAAGAAGATTCTTAGGCAGGGCTATTACTGGCCAACCTTAGAAGAAGATTGCTCCACCTATGTCTGTAGGTGTCTTCAATGCCAACTCCATACTGATAAAATTCATGCTCCTACTTCATCTCTCCATCCTCTCTCTGCTCCTTGGTCATTCTCCATGTGGACTTTTGATATTATAGGCCCACTAGGTGATCCAAACTCCCAAGTCAAATAGAAATCCTTCATTTTATCTGCTACGGAGTGTTTCACCAAGTGGGCAGAAGCTAAGCATATGCAGAAATCAAGGCTACCACAGTTTGCCGCTTCATCCTCAAGAATATCATTTCGCGATTTGGAGTGCCGAGTGACATTGTCACTGACAACGGACCTCAGTTCGTGTCACAAGAACTCCAGGACCTTTGTAAGAAATTTTACATTTCATTGCATCACTCATCACCATACTACCCTCAAGGCAACGGCCAAGCTGAGGCCACCAACAAGACTCTTCTTAAAATCATCAAGAAAACATGCGAGTCGCATAAATTTGCTGATTGGGCCGATAAATTGGTAGAAGCTCTATGGGCTTATCGCACCTCCGTCTATACTCCCACGGGGCAAACTCCTTTTGCCCTCACTTATGAGATGGAGGCGGTACTCCCGTATGAGATTCTGATCCCTTCCCTAAGAGTGCAACTTGACAAAGAACTAAATCTCGACGAACGTCGAGAGACGTTGTTAGTCCAACTAGAACTCTTGGATGAGAAGAGGCTTAATGCGGCCAATCACGTCTCCGTTTATCAAAAACGTGTCTCGTGTCATTTTCAAAAGAAGGTCATCAAAAGAAAATTTCAAGTGGGTAATATGGTTTTGAAACGTAAATTTATTAGATAAACAAGTCCTAGGTCTAAGCTGCAACCCAATTGGGAGGGTCCGTTCGTGGTCAAGGAAATTTATCCTGGGAACGCGTACCGTCAAGTCAACGCAGAGGGCGAAGAATTGCCTAATCCGTGGAATGGGTTGTATCTTAAACATTTTTACCCTTAGAGTCGGGCTAGCAACGGCCCGGTGGCAGGGTGTTCCTCTCCTTGATCATGAAGGGAAGTCCCCAGTTCAAAACTCACACACTACACGACCTCCGTGGTTGGGTTTTCCTTTTTTACGCAACACCGTTTCTCCTCTGGCCATGCTTAGGGGAAAGTGAAAATCCTTGTTTTTCTCCTCTTCAGCTAAAAATAGGGGCAAGTGGTGAATAGGGGGGTGAGAACTGATCTAGATATCCCGATGAAAGAGAGGTCTCAAATATGGGTAGTCCGTTATGACCTCATTCCACAAAAACAAGAAGGAAGGAAGAAATAAATAAAAGAAATAAAAGAAAAGGGGCAAATTCAAGGCACAAGCTAAATGCTCATTCAAAAGCTCGAAGCTCAAAAGTCTAAATGCTCTGAAAAATGAAACTAGGCATGGCAAGAGTGGCAATACGATTTTTCCGCGGGACGTCATGAGCCCGGTCATATGTGTGCCTAAAGCGGATGAAGGTTCGATGACGGACACAAAGCCCCGGCGCAACAGACCAAATCTCTTGAAGAGGGATTGTCAGGAGAAGGACTCAAGCCCTAAAAAACCTCTATACTTGTTACCGGTTTCCCTATCAAATCCTCTCTTAATTTTTCCAAGGACTGGATCGTACCCTGGGTATGACCTCAGTAGAGGCACCGTTAAGTAGAATTAGACCCTGGCCATGGACAGTCACCCATAATGCACGTTGTACTTGGAAAACCCCTAATGAGATATGAAGGTATCCTGTCACCGAGTTTGAGCTATTTCAAAATCCAAAAAATCAAATATTTCAACAAAAACAAAAATCAAATATTTTAAAACCCAAAAAAATCAAATATTTCGAAATCCAAAAAAATTAAATATTTCAAAAACCAAAAAAATCAAATATTTTGAAATAAAAAGATCAAATATTTCAAAAATAAAAAAAATCAGATATCTCGAAATCCAAAAAAAAATCAATCAAATATTTCAAAATCTAAAAAAAAATTTCAAAATCAAATATCTTCAAAACTACAAAAATATTTTTAAAATCATCACTTGCATTTCATGGCATGCATTGCATCCTTTTCTATTACCATTTTGCCTATTTAATAATGCTTACCCCCTTGACCAAAAATCAAGGATTGGTTATTCCCTAACTTGATGCAGGCAAGGGGTTAAGCCTAAAACATATTTAACCTATTTTTTGTCTAAGTGTGTGTGCAGGGGCAGGTTCTACAAATGATGCTGGCAGCTACAGGTACGCGGTCCCCAGACGACCGTCTAAATCCTCCATGCGGTCATAACATGACCATTTCAGTTTCCTAAACGGCCTGCATAAGGCCGCCTTCATTGTGTCTCACGAACCCACCGGCTCTTTTGTGCGCCCAACGGGTAGCGGTCTTACAAGGGCCACTTATTCTTCAAACGGTCTCTCACCAACCGCTCTAGTATTCCAGACGGTCCCTTGATAGACCGCCTGACCTTTGTTCTAAACCACTCACATCCGTCAGTTGAGTGGTCTATATAAGACCGTTTGTCTGTGGTCCGCGGTCACATGATGACCGTTTAACAGTGTCAGCGGCCTCCTACAGACTGCTTCATTATCAGAAAGCTACCTCGATCCACAAAATGCACAAGAAACAAAGGCCAATCTCTTTAATCAAACATTCAATTCCTTTATTTTAAAATCAATATCAAATCCATGCGCGACATCATAAAAACTCAAGTTCACTCGATCCTCAGCCGGGCATCCCCGCGAGGTCGCATCTCACGCAGCTCTCTCACATAAGTCTGATACTCCTCCTAGAGCTCTGTCACCTCCGCAGGTAGGACGCGTGTCTTGCTGATCTCCCACATGATCAGCGCGCTCCTGGCCGCCTGCTCATCCTCCTCTGTCCCGAGCCTCCTCGCCTGTAGTGCGGGAAGGTGGGGTAGTGCTAGAACTGACGTCCTGGAGAGCCCAACATGTAGAAAACACCTCTGTGGGTTGTACATCGCCAACGTTGTGTCTCCCACAAGCCGCAAGTCGAGCCCAAGCCTCCTAGGAAGCCTGAGGGTGGTGCCGTGGAGGAAGAACGGGTGCATCACGAACCGGTTTAGGGGAAGAGTGTTGATGTAGAGGCGCCATTCATCCCTAGACTTCTTATCTGATGTCCGACACTCCACCTGCTGAGAGAACCTGAAAGAACCGCCAATGAAGAACAGTGGATGGCTCCCAAAGATCCGACTGACTGAAGTGATATCCTCCTTAGGCAGGAATGTCAACCTGACACCCATCCAACACTCCAGGAGGATCATAGAGCCGCAGCCCTAGAGCTGCTGAACTAAGGCCCTCGTAGAGATAAGCAAGGATGGCCTGAGATATGGAAAGACCCTGCCATAGGCCACCGATGGTGCTAAGGATGGGGATATCTAGGACATGGCTGACAGAGGGGAAGAGTATGGCCCTGCACAAGCAAATAGAAGTGGCCTTGGCTATGGCTTCATCTCACCCACAGTTATTTTTACAATGAGGTATGACCCACTGGCTTAAGGGTAGCAAATGGATATGGTGTTGGCCCACTATGGTGCGGATGTCCTTCACGCTAGGTATAAACTCTCCTAAAATGAGGGCAGGATCTACAGGGGCAACCATATGACAAACCAAGTCTTCCTCGCCCACTTTGGATCTAGGAAGGGATAGGTAGGCCTCTACCTTCTCTAACAAGATGGTGGCCTCAAAGGAAGGGAAGATGAAAGTATGTGTCTGTGGATGCCATAGTTCTATCAAAGCTGTGATGCTGTGCCAATCTAGTGAAAGTTTGGGGTAGTTCTTGGCCAACACTAGAAGAGAGTGTAGGTGCCAGGCCTTTAGGATGGATGTCACTGATATGGGTAGTTCGCGGATCATGGGGGCCATCCACTTCAAGGTGGAGTAACGCCTGGTACCAGGGAGGAGCTAAGGCAAAGAAAGGAAAAGAGAAGAAGAGAGGAAGAATATGAGCATTTTTGAAGAAATTGAATGAAATAAAAGAAATTGCATGGACTTACCTCTCTCAAAGGGCTAGAGCTGAGATGGCCAGGGATGGAGGTCAACCTTTGTAGCACCCCGTGCTCCTTCTTAGCCAGTTTTGGCCCATGGTAAGCAACCTCACCCATAGAGCTTCCTTCTAGGGTCCTCTTCATGGTGTTTTAGGGTGGTTTTGCAAGGTATTCAAGGCCTAAGAGAGTGGATTTGTGTGAAGAACAAATTTGGAACACCCTCCTACTTATAAAGCCTAGTTTGTGGCCTAGTACCCCTAGGATTGAGGTAGGATAACTCTAGAACGGGTTACAATAGGCTTTGACATGGTTTAGGACTCTCTACCCTCGGGTTGGGGCTCTCCAAGAGAGTCCTGTTCGAAGCTACCAGGGTTCCTACATAAGCGGTCTATCGAGCGACCGCGGATAAGTGGAAGCGGTCCATCATGGACTGTTTACATGTCTTCTACACACTTCACTTCTCGATAACCTAGATGGTCTATTAGAGGCCATCTGCAGCATTCACACGGTCAAGAGAGGACCGTCTTTCAGTATCCACGGTTCAATGGAGACCGTCTAGGTCCTTCTATGGAGCTTTGGCCGAACGAGCATCCGCGGTCTACCATGAGACCGTCTGAGCTACAGAGCGGTCATCTTGGTGACCGTTTATCTATCTGAATCCTCAATTTTTGTCCTTCTTGCACCAAGTCCACTCAAAGCATGTCATCTCTCCCTCTCACTCTCTCTTGTGTCAGGTTAGGATTCGTTGTTAGTTAGTTAGCATCAAGCATACACATTCATTCATAACATTCATTTTTAAAAACCAAAACTCATCATATCATAGCAAGCATAACATCACATAGATCTCAAGTACATCAAGCATGTCCCTCTTCTGGGCCCCCGCTCTCACCTGAGCCCTCATGCCTCTTCGGTGGTGGGTCCATCGCTGAGCTAGCCTCCTCCCAGTGCCATCGACGCCTCTCCTCCTCCTCGTTCCTCCGGTGACCAGAGGAACTCGTGAAGTAACTCCTGTAGGATCCGTGAGTGCCGCTCAAAGCTCCGCTACGCTCTGGCCTCCGGGTCATCTTCTCGAATGTCCGTACCTCACCTCTCAGCTCGGATGCCTCTAACCGAGCCTGCTCCGCCTCTGCACAAGCACACTCTGCCTCAGCTCGATAAAGGTCTGCCTCCGCCGCCCGAGCTCGAAGAAGCTCCGTCTCTTCCGTCTCGACGCGGGATCGCTCCATCTCTTCATAAAGGCGTGTGGCCTCTACTACTTCTGCGCGAAGTG
This sequence comes from Amorphophallus konjac, assembly GCA_022559845.1. Lineage (NCBI taxonomy): Eukaryota > Viridiplantae > Streptophyta > Magnoliopsida > Alismatales > Araceae > Amorphophallus > Amorphophallus konjac. Next base: position 86,780,526 of record CM040122.1, on the reverse strand, counting down.
CCGCGGCCTCGGCACGGGAACGCTCAGCGTCCTCCCTATGCCGGGTGGCCTCACCCAGCGCTGCTGCCAACTCTCGCTCCGACAGATACATTTATCTCATAAATTACTTGGCAACATTTCAATCAGGAGGTTCAGCATAGGGGTTACTTACCCTATCGGCGAGCGCCACCTCGGCCTCCTCGGCCTATGTCACCATCCTCGCAAACTCCGCATCTCGCTCGGTACGGTCCGCGGAAGGTTGGGAGGAAGAAGAAGGCGCGTCAACTCCCTGACGCTAGGTCCCCTCAGCTCGCTGCATTTAGAACTCCAGGTTACTCATAGGCATATGCATTTAAGTCTAAGGTTTGGTGTCACTCACCAGGAGGTCCAACAACTGTCGAAGCTTGTCCCGCTACTGGACAGTGGAGTGCAGGAGGCCCTGAAGCTCGGCAATCCGCCCTTGGGGGTCGAGCTGCATGTAGAAGTTGATTGTTAGTGCATCATCATCATAAAGCATAATAGAAAGCATAGGGTTAGAGTCGTATCGGTCGTCGGGTGCCGCGGAAGACTTGGTCCCCGTAGCGCCTGGCGTATGCCATCAAGTACGCCTCATCACTCTCTGGGCGGGCGCGCACCACTCGTCCGAGCCCTATCCAGTCGCAGATCTGCTCCGCTGCTCTACTGGTCCAATCGATCTCCGCCGCTAGTCCTCGCGCGTGCCGACCGACTCGCTCCTCCGGCTTCTCGGGCGCCGAAAACTCCACCTCCGTCTGGTGGACCCCGAGGGTCCTCATCACTAGCCAGTAGTAGAGAGGCTCCACTACATTCATGCAGTGGAGCCAGATGTCACGTCCGGCGTAGGCCTGGGCAGCCACCACCCAGGGCTGACCCTCATGCCCCTCGCTCTGGTAGGGCATCCACCAGACCTATCAAAAGAGCAATTGCATCAGCATATAGGCATAGAAACATATAGTTGCATTCACAAAGCTTAAGTTCAAGATCTTACCGAAGCGTAAGGTAGGGTGTCCAGGTCATCCTAAATCGCCCGAACTGGCGACGCAGGGAGCCGACCTCCCGTGGCGCCGTCCACCGCCTCGCGATCGACAGTCAGTCCGGGTGAGTCTCCTCTCCTCTCCCCAGCCTAGGGAGATGCACATAGGCCCATACTTGCATTGCATTTTAAATGTTAGTACATAAGCATTTAGAAAATTCATATAGCAAATGCATAATCATATTTAGGAATCGAGTCATACCTGAAGCAAAGGGGAGAACCCGCCAAGCATCGTCCATCGGCTGGTTAAGCTTAGCGTGTTAAAGAGGAAGGCGAGGGCCGCCCCTCCCCAGGCGCGACTTGGTCGACTTCCTCGAGTAGGGGCCGCAGACGGCAGCTGACGACGTCTGCTCGCGTGGCGAAAAGGAGCCTCCCGAAGAATAGCATCAGGAAGTGCCTCAGCACCCTGTCTGCCTCTGTCCTGCTACGGCCGCTACTCGTGGTCGTGCCCGATCCGTCAGTCTCTGGAGATGCTGCTCGGGCAGCTCCCCGGTCGCGATCCCAGCCCCTCGTAAGCCGAGGCTATCCTGCAGCTTCGCCCGCTACAAGGTAGTCGACTGCCGCTCCGGTCGCAGCAGCTCTAGGCCCAACAACCTCTGGGCCAGCTCCCGATAGTCCACTAAGGTCCTCCCGCTGACTGCTGCTCCGTGCACACGTAGGCCCGTGATGCACGCAACATCTTCTAACGTTGGGACCATGTGGCCCAAGGGAGGAGGAATGTCCGGCTCACTAGATCCCATCGGTCGTGCAGGGCGTAGAGTAGCGATGTGTCGAGTCTGGCCACCTCCATGCTCAAGAACTCCCCGAAGCCCATCGCTGCCAGCCTCTCCCACTGGAAGTCCGACAGTGCGAGCTACACTGCTCGGACTTGCAGCCAGGAGATCCGGGTCTTGCACTTTCCATGCATGCATTTAAACATTTTTGCATTAGTCATGCATGTCATAATAAATCATGCACCAAAAAAAATAAATTATAGAAAAAGAAAAAAAAATGCAGTCTGGCAATTTAACGATCTCCCACTAGGCCGCTTACCTCTCCATAACGGCATATTTCAGGCCGTTTCCATTCCAAGAGAACCCCTCTCTCTATACGGTCACTCATAGACCATTTTTCATCTAGATGGCCCAGGTGGGACCGTTTATTCCTCATGTACCTATCTCGATAGGAGCAGCACTCTAATCATTTTGCACATCAACGGTCCCCACCTAACCGCGTGGCATTTCTCTCAGGCCTCCGTTGATCTGAGCCTATACGGCCCCCCTGGACCATTTGACTAGTGGGCAGTCTGTTGGAGACCGCTTGATTTCCAACATTTTAGTTTTTGAACGGCCAGACATGAACCGTCATATATTTCCACGGTCATCCCCAGACCGTGTTCTCTCCCCCAACACCCCGTCGGTTCAGCTCCCCTTTGATGGACACCCCTGGACCGTTCCTCCCTTAAATGGTTCTATATGAACTGTGCAGTTTTAAAAGCGGTTCCTGTTGAACTGTGTTTTGGTCACCGTTCCCGACGGCGTTCAAACTTCCCCACCGGCGGCGATGGCCAATGAGGCCTCCCAACCAACCCTATAGGGGGTTGTATGCCCCTCTTCTACCCGTAGGGTTGCATTCATGTTAAAAAAATGGAAATGGGGATGGGTTTAGGGGCCTACCTCGGAGGTTTGTGGTGGTTTCTCCACCGCCGCCGTGGCCGCCTCCAGTGGTGCGTCTGCCTCCTCCTCTCTGGCGATGATCACCGTGGCGTCTCCCTCGGTCAAGGGCGGTGGTGGGGGTGCATCTCCCTCGGCCATGGGTGGTGGCGTCGGAGCCTCCTCCGCGGGGTTCGTCGCAGGCGGCGGTACTACGGTGTCCTCCCTAGCCATCTGATGAAGAAGGCGCTTTGATGACTGCTTCTTGAAACGCATGAATGCTTGGAGAAGAAGGGGGCTTGGGAGTATGAGGGAACGAAGGGTTGGAATGGGGGAGTGGCTTCCGTCGGTTACGGTGAGAGGGGAGAGTGGGAGAGGAAGTGGGGAAAAAGATGAAGGCGTCAGTTTATTTTTTTGAAATCGATAATTGGTACACGGTCTATCAATAGACCGTTTGTCTTATAGACGGTCTCATATGAGACCGTTTATTAGTAACGTCTCAGCTCCCATTTAAACGGACATTCTTTGACCGTTCATTTCACTGAGCGGTCCGTTACTAGGCCGTGCTAGGACCACGATTAGATTCACTCTCTCATTGCCCTTACGGCCGTATCTGGACCGTTTATGTTGTAGGGCAGTCTATGGTGGACCGTGTACGTGCTTAAATGATGAATGATGCTTTTGTTGCTGCGTGATATGCTTCGTTGATAATCTTTTGGCTCAATTAACTTATTTTATGATATGTGTCAATTGCAAAACTTTGCTCATGATTCTTTTGTAGCATTGCCTTGCCTTCCACTCCCGTCAAATAAGTCAGGTAAGTATCCCGTACCCTTTATCCCTTATTGCATTACTATATGGTATCTATGCTATATTATCTCGAGAACCAGCTAATCATTCACGTGTTCCAAGATCTGATGTTCCCCTATAACAAAAATGATGATGATCTAGGTGCACGTGTTTAATCATTGGATAGGCCGTTAGGTTGGAGAAATTGGGGGACGACGGTTCTATCTTGCACGACTGTGGTTGCAGATAGTGTCCTGACCCTAATTTTTCCAGTCTAACAATACTATTCTCGAGTATTTTCTATTTTATGACTTTATTTGCATTCATTTTATGATTTCTTTTATTTTAGCCCAACATGCATCATATGCATCTTTTGAGCATTCATGACCCATGGTCTGTCTGAAAGTGTCTCGCTAGTGATGGATGATTGTGCGTTCATAGTTTTTGGGTAAGAGGAGCTATTCCACTCAGAGTTGGAAGGTCCTCTCTAGTCTATTCACCTGGTTTGGTTGACTAAAAACCCTCGTCTGGAGTTTTAGTCTGTTTCTTTACTTTTTGCTGCTTGCTCCGGTCTCCTCATTGCTCCGAGGGATTGTGTCTCTGATGAGGGCATCCCTTGCCCCTCCACATTTTCTCCAGACTCGGATTGTTCGTCGGCAAGCGCCATTATGTTAGTCAAGTATTTTTGAGTCTAGTCATGTAATCTTCACATTTTCTTTGAGTCAATATCATATAATTTTCCCTTTATTTGAGTCATGTACCTAGGTTAGTGAGTCATTTTCCTAAGTATTGTGTCATTAGGTTGGTTTGTTAGGCTATTGGGCCCAATTCATTGAGCTTCGCCCAAGGGTGCCCCTACCCCTTCGGTTATTTCTCATTGAGCCAAATGTCAGGGACTTTTGTAGAAATGTGGGTTTCCTATATATAGGACCCCATTCCCCTCATTTTGAACAAATGAACCATTGCATGAATATTGAAATCCAATTCCAAATCCCACTAGATATCTCTCTCTCTCTCTCTCTCTTCCCCAACCCCAAAATTCGAAATTTTCTCTCTCCTCCCCATTCACCTCTCATTAAGACCCCTCCCCTTCCCCATACACTCATTTAACTCCCCCCCAACCCCAAGGTGGAATCCCCCAATCACTAGGCCACCCTCCAACCCCCAACTACCCTACCCACTTCCCCAAGCACCCTTCCCTCTCCCCCATACAACCCACCACTTCCCTAGGCCATTTGAATTCAAATCTCCCTTCCCTCCACAGCCCTAGGGCACCCCCAAGACCCCTCCCCTTGGTTAGGGTCGCACCCCCCCCTCTCTCTCATCTCCACCATTCTTCCTTGATCCTCTCCATCATCTCTCAGCCCTAGTTCGCAGTTGAAGACCTGCAGAAGACCAGCAACTTGCAGCAGCGAATCCGACCACATCCCAGCAAGTTCGAAGACCCAAGAGCTATCCACGGAAGCGTCTTCCTGTCTTCTTCGTAATGGAGGTGGTTTCATCTTCATCCGAGCTGTGTGCTGCCCGGGAGCTCCGTTCTCCCACAACTGCGCAGAGCTGGCCCTGCTGAGTACCAGAACCGGAGTAGAAGCTTCACCACGATGAACCTTTGAAGAATCAGTTCAAGAGCTCTTCTGTAAAGTTCTTCTTCGCCCTGTCTACTTTCAGAATCAAGAAGCGGAACTTCGATCGGCCTTCTTGATCCAGAGTTATCAATTTTATCCCTCAGCTACGCGGGTCTGCTACCCACAGTCTGCACCGACCTACCATCATTGTTCAGAGTCCCTGGTCTTCTCCGGCATTGTTTGGCTTCCCCGTCAGTTTTTATGCGAGGAGGACTCATCCACGGTTCCAACGACCACAACGGTGCTTGATTCCGAGTTCAGGAGCTATCGAGGCATCCTCTGCAACCTACTGTTGGAAACCAGGAGTTGCCAGTCCGAGACTCTGCCTCCCTGTTCGGGCCTCCACCCAGACCAGCATCGGCAACAGAAGAAATTAACAAAATTTGGATGACTTCCCCGGCCTCCTACGAAGATTTTCCAGGTGGTTTCGTCCCCGGAAAAATTCGGTAGCAGTTGCAGCAGTCAATTCTTCAGTCCCCTATCAGCACTCACAGAACTGGACAGATTCGGCATCGGCTTCTTCTCTTGTGTTTTCATCGCTTTCTCCCCTCCCCGCTTGGCCGGTTGAAGGCCCCTCCCTGTGTGGAGGTAACTTTTGGTTGTAATACATTAACCCCCACCCAGAGATCCCCCCCCCCCTTGCATGGGGCGTAGTGCTTTACTCCTTTCAATTTCAGGTTGAAGCGTCACCGACGCGGCATACGGGTGCATACCCTCGCCTCCCCGCTCGCCCCCGTCTCCGGCCGGAGTCGGTGTCTTCACGCCGGCTAGGTGAGCTCCTGAACATCTCTCATTGTTGTAATGGACTTGCTTAGCTTAGTATTGCTATAGTTACTCCGTCGGCGCTGAGAGTGTGTCTGATTTTAAATTGCCACCAAATTGAGTGACCACCGCGGGTGAGTTGTGAGAGCTTCCACTCAACCCACACTCTTGGTGTGTTGGCCGCCCGTGATTTGGGCTTCCATTGGCCCATTTGGGGTCCGCAATAAGCTAGCCGACCCTTGGAGAACCAAGGTCCCGCCTCGGACCCTCTCCATCATCACCGAGTCGCCTTCGGGCACTAACGTGCGCCAAGCGAGTGAGTCGCTAGTGTGAGTCCGCTGCCTAACCCGAATGCTTGCATACTTAGGTCCAAGGTCGGTCTCACATCAATTGGTATCATCATCATAGCATCCTAGTTGGTCTCACATAAAGTGTATCAAAACATCTTCATCACATCATCATAGGTCTTATGTCGGTTTTACATCAAGTGGTATCAGAGCAAGTTCACAACTTGTCTCTATCAAGTTGGTCCTAGGGCATGTCTATGCATTTAGAGTCTTCAAGTGCATCACTCTTGTCCCCTAGTATGGCCACCTCATATCGACCTTACCAATCGGCCCACTCCATAAGTCCAAGCCACTAAGAGATGCCTACCACTAACACCCATAACTTCCCTGGCCATGTCAACTACTTCATGAAAGCCTTGACCTATGCCAATGAGCGGCTTGATAACATATCGGGCCGACTCAACCAACTTGGAGAAAATAGGCCTGCCCCAAGGACGGACGATAGGATGGTCCCTTTCCCACTTCCCACCTTTGATGGAACCTCTCCTAGAGAATATTTAGATTGGGAAGCTACAATGGACCAATACTTCACTTGGTATCCTATGTCCGAGGATGAAAAGGCATGGGTTGCCAAAATGCAACTTACCAAACGGGCAGAAACTTATTGGATGCAAATTATCGGGCTAAAGGTACTTAGAAGGGAAACTCCCATCACCACTTGGAAGGATATGAAGGAGCAACTTAGGGCAAAATATATGTCCCCTTCCTACCCGGGTTACCAAAGCCCAAGGAGCACTCCCACTCCCTCAACCCCACCCGTCCAAAACCTCACCCCTAAAACCCAAGTATCTAAGGCCTCCACCTCCTCACCCAACCCCATAAGGTCCCCCACACCCCAACCAAAACCCCCTCCCCTAACCTACACTAGTCAAGCCCCTTTAACCCCCACCTCCACCCCAAACGATCCCAAGGGCAAGAGACCCTTAACCGGCCCGATTCCCTCCATAAGGACCACCACTCATCCAACCTTCACCACTCAAACCCAAGTGGACCCCATGACCACCCCTCCACCTAGGCCCATAATGGCCATCACCCCCCAACCCAAAACCCCTCACCCAACCCACCTCCCGCTTCCTACACCAATATTTCCCCAACCTAGGCCTCCTCTACTTCCCCTTCCTATCCAAATCCAAGACCACCCTTGCCCACCACCCCAAGTGCACCATGCTCCAGCTATCACCAATTCTCCCGCATTAGACCTACCCAACCCATTACCACTAGGAATTGAAACCCACACACCCATCCACATGGAAATAGATGCTAGTCCCGAACAAAAACCTACCCTAGAGGAAATCCAAGAACCTCAACTTCCACCCACCTCTCCTAGTCTGGATCCTCAAAAGCCACACACCTTCACCATGAATGAAGTCATACTCCAATGGCTCAAACAAGGACCCACCCTTTCTAGCTCACCCCCACCTCTCTCACCATTGGGATATCCATCCCAAATTGCCCCCCTCCACTCCTATCACACCACAATCCAATCCTACTATGAGGTAGAAGGTTGGGATGATCTCCTCAAGGGTTTAGAATGGCAACTAGGGTTGACTTGCTTATTGACCTTACGAAAGGCCCACCTAAAAAGCCTTAGTCTTATCCACCCATGTGATGGTTCTATCACCTCGGTCTTCACCATTGGTTGCTACACTAGTGACCTCCTTCTCATTCTCCCTATGGATGAAAAACCCATCATGATCCACTCCACTTCCATTGAGATCTCAAGTACCTTGATCGACTGGCCCACTAACGACCTTAGTCCAATTACCTTGAGGGAGGAGGACCCACCGTGTGAAGACCATGTGGGCATAGAGTCTCTTCTTCTAGGAAACCCAGTCCATGACCCCTTTGATCCCTTCCTTTGGGAGTATGGGTACCAACGTGACCCACCCACATCACCCACCACCCACCCTTTCCTACCCCCACCCACCATGTTGGGCCAAGCCCACCTCATCCATGACCCAGGTTACACCATAGAAATCATGACCTTAGGCAACACCCGCCTAGAGATCAAGAAAGTGCCCCACCCCATATCCACCTACCTAGATCCCTTCGACCCTTTTGAGTGGAAGCTCAAAGGCCACCCCACCATCCCACATGAGGAAGTCATCTTTGGGAAAGGAATTCATATGTCTTGGCACATCACATCGCTTGGCATGATTAGTCCGTCGGGTACATTCATCCACATCACCCACATGTCAAGTAGGAAGCATAAGTGGACCATATTTGGATGTAATGGTCCACCCTCTTTCATCATGAGTCATAAGCATGAAAGGAGCATACATGGATGTCCGGGTCCCCCAACATTTGTCACCACCATGCATACCTATGGATGCCCCGGTCCTCCCAAATCATTCAACGTTTCTCATAACATCAATGCATGATAGGTCTATATGTGGTTGTCCTGGACCACCTTTGCATACCATACATTGTCAACTCACATCGCATCATAGTGCATGGCATATGCATTCAAGCAAGTATCAAGCAACAAGCGGTGGGATTCACAAGAAGTGAGCACAAACTCCTAAGCACCCCTTTAAGTTCCAAGTTGACAACTTGGTGATGATGGCTTTGGAGTGGCTCTACTTTAGGGTCACCTCCAATCTGAGGGCACGAGGACTTGGACCTTGCCAAGATCTGAGTGGCTTTGGCAACCCAGCTTATGGGTTGGACTTTCAAATGGGTTTTGGGATTCACCCCACTTACCCTCTAAGGGCACCGCGGTGGATCCTAGTGAGTGCCTCGAGCTTACACCTACCCTTGTGAGAGACACCCTCGGAGTGCCACCACAAATAGCCTGAGAGCCCGACGTGAGCACACGGCGGCAATACTAGGCAAGCAAGATCCCATCGCCAGCATGAGGGTATGACCGAGTCACTTTGTCGAGCTGAAGCGCCGTTCCCTGACTATGGTCACGGGTTGAGTATGGAGATCGTGGATCGCCCAGAGCCGCAGTTTGATGTACTACTTCCCTGGTGGACCCATACTCGACGGGGTCGAGTTTTCCCCACCCCGGGGGTATGATGAGGGCATCCCTTGCCCCTCCACATTTTCTCCAGACTCGGATTGTTCGTCGGCAAGCGCCATTATGTTAGTCATGTATTTTTGAGTCTAGTCATATAATCTTCACATTTTCTTTGAGTCAATATCATGTAATTTTCCCTTTATTTGAGTCATGTACCTATGTTAGTGAGTCATTTTCTTAAGTATTGTGTCATTAGGTTGGTTTGTTAGGCTATTGGGCCCAATTCATTGGGCTTGGCCCAAGGGCGCCCCTACCCCTTCGGTTATTTGTCATTGAGTCAAATGTCAGGGACTTTTGTAGAAATATGGGTTTCCTATATATAGGACCCCATTCCCCTCATTTTGAACTAATGAACCATTGCATGAATATTGAAATCCAATTCCAAATCCCACTAGATCTCTCTCTCTCTCTCTCTCTCTCTCTCTCTCTTCCCCAACCCCAAAATTCGAAATTTTCTCTCTCCTCCCCATTCACCTCTCATTAAGACCCCTCCCCTTCCCCATACACTCATTTAACTCCCCCCAAACCCCAAGGTGGAATCCCCCAATCACTAGGCCACCCTCCAACCCCCAACTACCCTACCCACTTCCCCAAGCACCCTTCCCTCTCCCCCATACAACCCACCACTTCCCTAGGCCATTTGAATTCAAATCTCCCTTCCCTCCATAGCCCTAGGGCACCCCCAAGACCCCTCCCCCTGGTTAGGGTCGCACCCCCCCCTCTCTCTCATCTCCACCATTCTTCCTTGATCCTCTCCATCATCTCTCAGCCCTAGTTCGCAGTTGAAGACCTGCAGAAGACCAGCAACTTGCAGCAGCGAATCCGACCACATCCCAACGAGTTCGAAGACCCAAGAGCTATCCACGGAAGCGTCTTCCTGTCTTCTTCGCAATGGAGCTAGTTTCATCTTCATCCGAGCTGTGTGCTGCCTGGGAGCTCCGTTCTCCCACAACTGCGCAGAGCTGCCCCTGCTGAGTACCAGAACCGGAGTAGAAGCTTCACCACGATGAACCTTTGAAGAATCAGTTCAAGAGCTCTTCTGTAAAGTTCTTCTTCGCCCTGTCTACTTTCAGAATCAAGAAGCAGAACTTCGATCGGCCTTCTTGATCCAGAGTTATCAATTTTATCCCTCAGCTATGCAGGTCTGCTACCCACAGTCTGCACCGACCTGCCATCATTGTTCAGAATCCCCTGGTCTTCTCCGGCATTGTTTAGCTTCCCCGTCCATTTTTCTCCGAAGAGGACTCATCCACGGTTCCAAAAACTCCAACGGTGCTTGATTCCGAGTTTAGGAGCTGTCGGGGCATCTCTGCAACCTACTGTTGGAAACTAGGAGCTGCCAGTCCGAGACTCTGCCTCCCTGTTCGGGCCTCCACCCAGACCAGCATCGGCAACAGAAGAAATTAAAAAAATTTGGACGAATTCCCCGGCCTCCTACAAAGATTTTCCAGGTGGTTTCGTCCCCGGAAAAATTCGGTAGCAGTTGCAGCAGTCAATTCTACAGTCCCCTATCAGCACTCACAGAACTGGACAGATTCGGCATCGGCTTCTTCTCTTGTGTTTTCATCGCTTTCTCCCCTCCCCGCTTGGCCGGTTGAAGGCCCCTCCCTGTGTGGAGGTAACTTTTGGTTGTAATACATTAACCCCCACCTCAAGATCCCCCCCCCCTTGCATGGGGCGTAGTGCTGTACTCCTTTCAATTTCAGGTTGAAGCGACACCGACGCGGCGTACGGGTGCATACCCTCGCCTCCCCGCTCGCCCCCGTCTCCGGCCGGAGTCGGTGTCTTCACGCCGGCTAGGTGAGCTCCTGAACATCTCTCATTGCTGTAATGGACTTGCTTAGCTTTGTATTGCTATAGTTACTCCGTCGGCGGTGAGAGAGTGTCCGATTTTAAATTGCCACCAAATTGAGTGACCACCGCGGGCGAGTTGTGAGAGCTTCCACTCAACCCACACCCTTGGTGTGTTGGCCGCCCGTGATTTTGGCTTCCCTTGGCCCATTTGGGGTCCGCAATAAGCTATCCGACCCTTGGAGAACCAAGGTCCCGCCTCGGACCCTCTCCATCATCACTGAGTCGCCTTCGGGCACTAACGTGCGCCAAGCGAGTGAGTCGCTAGTGTGAGTCCGCTGCCTAACCCGAATGCTTGCATACTTAGGTCCAAGGTCGGTCTCACATCAATTGGTATCATCATCATAGCATCCTAGTTGGTCTCACATAAAGTGTATCAAAACATCTTCATCACATCATCATAGGTCTTAAGTCGGTTTTACATCAGTCTCCCATGAGGTTAATCGTATGTTTTCTTTTATTTAGTTAGTTTCTCCAGACTGGTGTCGTTTTGGTCTGATCGTTCCTTGTGTTTGGTTCGAAGTTTTCCAGAAGATTCATATCGCTCATTGGCGAGGAAACGAGTGTCTTTTACCCTAACGCCCGCTTTTCGGTCCACTCTGCTTCATTTTCGCTTCATCTCCATGTTCCATTTCGCTTCCACTTCACCTCCGCTCGCTCCCCCGCAAAGAGGACGTTAAGGAGGGGTATCTGTTGACACCTATTTTTTGCCTTTGAGTTGAGTCATTCTTCTTACCCCTATTGTTGATGCCTCAAGTTGTCCATTACTCATTGGGCCATTTTCAGGCATGTCCTTGGGCTTATTTTATTGTTACTTCTTCCCTGGCTTGGTTTGCTCTGGAATTCAGGCTTAGTGGGCCTTGGTTTCATTTGGATTTTTGGGATAAATGAGCTTATTTGTCCCATTTTATTAATTTCCACCGCCCAACATATAGGCGGTCTAGCGATAGACCGTTTGGAGTGTTAGGCGGTCTCTTTTGAGACCGTTTGACTTATATCTAGATTAATTGGCTATTTTTCTGATTTTTCGCTAATAACTTAATAAACGGTCTATCGTTAGACTGTTTATTCAAGTTGGGTGGCCTATAGGAAGACCGTTTCGTGAACTAGCGTTGACCTTAGTCCCACTAGCGTTGACGTTATTCTTCACTAGCGTCGACCTCATTTTTTTTGGCGTCGACCCTCGTTTTACTAAGCGGTCTATCGTTAGACCGTCCTGTAAGGCGGCGGTCCATTGACTGACCGTGTGGATAGGGTCTTTTGGATAAATAACCATATTTATCCTTCTTTATTGATTTTCCACCGACATCCTTATAGACGGTCTTTCATTAGACCATTTGTGCTGGTCAGGCGGTCCTTCATTGGACCGTTTATTGGCCAGAGTCCTAAACGGGACGATTTTCAGATAATTATCTATTTATCCTATTTCTATTTGATTTATCACCGACATCTGGTACACGGTCCATCACTAGGCCGTGTGGATTTTAGAGCGATCTAGTGGTAGACCGTTTTTATCTTGAGAGTCCTACGCCGTGCCACTCGGTCCGTTCGCTAGGATAAATGGTTTATTTATCCTATTTCCTATTTACCACCGACACTTGTAGACGATCTAGCAATAGACCGTGTATAAGTGTGGGCGGCCCATCGATCGACCACCTATACAGCCGAGATCCTTGGGTTGGTTGGATTTTCTCTCTCCATTCATGGTGGAATGGGCTGCTTAATCCTTAATTTTCTCCGCGGATTCTCAACCAAATTGAGTTCCGTTTGATCCTAGTGAAAGCTAGTGATATTATCTTTAATTTATATTTCACAATCTCGGCCTAATTTTCACTAAAAACCCCTCAATTTTGAGTGGACTTTTAGGGGTCTATAAATAGTACACTTAGTCCAAGCTTGAAAGGGGGGAGATTTTGGCGTTCGCGACGAAGTGCTGTCGAATTCTTGAGCGAACCACAGTCAGGGAGGAAGGCTTTCTACGTCGTTTAAGCCTTTGGTGCAGGGAGTAGTCTTTCTTTTTAGCATTTTTGGTTTAGTTATTTAGTCATTTGGTTGTCATTCCATCTTCAATGTCCCGATTTTCATCCACGTTTTTCACTGTCATCTCCATTCTATCACCCCTCCTATTGCTTTTCACGCCCCATAGGAGTTAAAAACCCAACCCCCAGGTACTCCCCATTCCAACATGTGCGTAGTTTTTCATTCACTCTTATACATACTACACTTAACAAGGCTAATTTGGGTTCGATTTTCTTGTTCTTTGCTTTGTTTTGCAGGTCAGCAGAAGCATAGCACGAGGCCCATCCCCTCTGGCCGGCCGGAAGGGGTGGAGGATCCGGTTCCACAACTTGAAGTCTGACAGTTCTACACGGTTCATCTCCGTTCGTTAGAGAGGTACATGGTCTCATACAGACCGTTTATCTCCTTCTTGCGGCTCACCATGGACCGTTTAGGCGCCAGTCGGTCTTTGTCCCGCGTTCTCTCTCCAGTGCTGTAAGCGGCCTGTCGAGCGGCCGTATACGTTCCAAAGCGGTCCCCACTGGACCATGAACATCATAGCAGTACCACATCTTGGCGAGTGCCTCATTTTCTTCCCTTTCATGGGTACGTAGTGCTTCCCTTTTACATTTCGTGTGTTGGTGGCGATCACGATCCACTCATCCCTTTCCCCCTTTTAGCATTTTATTTGCATATCTTGATTTAGAAAGGAGGGAAAAGAAAGAAAGAGAAAGAGAAAAAACTTGTCAACAGGGGCCTGACCTCCCCCTTCCATCGGGATTTCTAGAGAAAGTGCCGGTCTCTCGACATCATCTTCGGTGGTAATTACATTCACCGTAATCAAAACCATATCTGAATTTGTTTCGCCGGTAGGGGCTTGTATTGCTTCGACTGCAGCTTTTCTTCTTCGGGTGACGGGACCTGACCTTTCGTCAGGCCTATTATGTTCTTCGGACGGAGCCCCATGGTAGTCAGCCACTCTGGCCATATTGCAGATAAATATCTGTAGTTTCTTGTTTCTTCGGGTCACTTTCCTGGCTGGCTGTCGGGGGAAAGTTAATCTTTTAAATACCGATACTCTCGACGTAGCTTCTTCATGGAGGGGTGGCCCATAGCATCGTCACTCCGTATCTTCTGTGTTTCCTGGGTCAACTTGTTGCCCCCGGATTTTATTTGCATCATTCATGGCCTCCAGGAGCCGCTGCTTTCTCAAATGGGTATTTCTGAGGCCACGGAGGTATCCTTGTGCGACCCGAGTAATATCATCTCGCCCATTGGTGGGGCAAACCATTGGTGATGGCACCCTAGCTTGTGCCGGTGATTTGGAGGCGAGATGCCTCCATTAAGACATCTCGCCATATCTTCCATCATTGGAGTAGATGTTTGCCTGCCGGCCATAAGCCTATAAGGTTGGTCTTTGAGACACCCAAGCTGGTATCTCGGTCTTCTCCCCTTCATCTTTTTCTTCTTTTTCGAACATGCCAGTCTTGACCGGTTCAGACTGAATTGGGGCAGGGCCCCCATACTTGTTTGAATTTGGTCAGCTTTGGGGCCAACCCTCCCTTCATCCTGGACCCAGTGCGGTCCTCTCGTTCCCGGGCTAGTGCTTGAAATTTGTTGTGCACCGGCACGGTTGGGATCACCTTGTCTGGTGCAATCGTGGCCCGGCGGCCATTCAAGAAAACTCAGATGCCTCCGATCACAATGGACTTCCCCGAGGTGGAAATCCAGCCTTGCGTCGTGTTGGCATTATTCTTGGCTGCCCTTCTAGCAGCCGGAGTGCGCTTTCTTCTTGTATTGATGTGGTGTACGTAGCAGCCCACCACCTTTGCTTCTTCGGATGTTGCCTTTGCAGCGGCGACAGGCTCAGTCTCCTGGATCTCCAGGAGGTCCACGAACATGACCCCGAGAAAGTTGGGGAACCCAACCGTCGGGGGGAAATTGCCGAACTGGGTCGGCACCGCCAAGTTGCCATGCTCTGTATGGCTCACAACGAGTAGAGGACCGAATGTGACGGCCATTGGTTTCTTCAAAGTTCGTCCCTGCAATTTAAAATTGAGGATGTTACAATCTTAGGGGGAGGCCATAAGGCCCCAAATCCTAGACAAAAGATGAAAGGTGTGTAGTCCCGCGATCAATGACACCTAAGAGGGGGGTGAATTGGGTGTTTACAAACTTTTACAAAATTCTTGGCCAAATGAAACAAGTGTAAAAAGCAGCTATAATGAAGGTAGAGATCTATATGAAAACTATGAGATCTAATAGAACCTATCATACTCAACCGATCTTAGGTACGATGGCGGAGGTGAGAATCCGGAGATTCTACTCACATAAGATGTTATCTTCTGACAAGGTTTGCCTTGCCGATCCGAACCCACCTTTTAATATACCTAAAATCTAATATGGAAACAATAAATTATACTAGATCTAACACAAACAATGCAACCAAAAACTACGCGTGAGCTGCACAGAATGGGGATAGAAGAAAAGGAACAAACCACCCAAAGGATAAAGATTTTTAGGTGGTTCAGATGCAACAATGGCAACCTACGTCCACCCCTCACGATCTGTGAGGATTACCATACTATCTTGTAAGGAATTACAAGATTAAAACACACCCACCCACACGTGAGGAGTTCGAAACTCCCACAAAGGTGTACAAGCACCGAATCACAAAGAGATGTGAAAATAAGAAGAAACACACACACACACACACACACACACACACACACACACACACACACACACACACACACACACACACACACACACTGATCTGCGTAGATCCACACACACACAAGTGTTTAAGAGTCCAAGATCACACACTTGAAGCTTGATGAAAAACAAGGGAGAAACACAAAATGAAAAACTTAGATTTAAGCTCCCCCTTAATGGATGAAGATGATCTCGGATGAAGCTTCATTCACAGCTTGATCTTCACTTGAATGGCTTGCAGATGACCTTGAAAGCTTGGTGATGGATGAAGAAGTTCTTCCCCGAAACACTATTCACGGAGCTATAGTGCCAGCACTCTTTCTCCCCTTGATAGCCTCTTTGATCTCCCCTTGAGTGATTAGGGTTTTTGACCCCAATATGATGTATTTATAGATCTTGGATGGTCAAGGGACAAGCTAGGAACAAGATCCACAAATCATGGTAAGTCTGGTGACTTTTGGATTAAACAAACCCAAGGAAAGGGCTTCCCACGTTGTAGAAAACAAAGTCAAAAATAGCTACCTCGAAGCTGGCGGTCGACCGGTAGGAGGGGGCGGTCGACCGGAATTTTACAGAAATGGGGCATTCAGTGCTGGGAAAACAAGTCGACCGGCCCGTGACCGGTGGTCGACCGCTGGCTGGAAATCCTGCATTTTTAAAGAAGTTAGCCAATAAATTATAATATGTCAATGAATCAGTTTATGACCACATCCTGTTCCAATCAAAATGAGTGGGTTGTGCTTAGCCTGGTCAGTTCTGGAACCAAGGTGGATTTAGGGATTTGGAAGGGTATGAACACTTGAGCATAATGCATGATGAAATTAGGCCTTGTATGCGTATGAAAGTCGAACTTGATTGCTAATACATGGCACGTGATAGAACGCACGTCCTGGGTTTTGTTATCATCAAAATCACCTGAATATACTCAACTATCTCCCCCTTTTTGATGATGACAAAACTGAAATGGTATGTAAATACATGGGCGTGCCTTTAAGCAATGTTTGAAAATTGAGATCAATGTTCGAAATCAAGGCATTTTACTCACATCCCATCAAGCCAGCTAACGCAAACCATTCAACACTATATTTTCTAATTAGAAAAGAAATGAGACACAAAAGCCAATCATTTTAGATCAAACACCAGTTGCATTCATTTCATCATTTCAT
Source organism: Amorphophallus konjac (assembly GCA_022559845.1). Lineage (NCBI taxonomy): Eukaryota > Viridiplantae > Streptophyta > Magnoliopsida > Alismatales > Araceae > Amorphophallus > Amorphophallus konjac. The sequence continues at coordinate 86,763,590 of CM040122.1, read as the reverse complement.
TACAAGGTACATTTATGCGAGAGTGAATGCACGACTCTAGACACAAGTGACTAAACAAATGCAGAACAGACACAATGATCCTCGCATGATCCTGCATGCAAACACACAACATACCGACATACATAAATATAGAACCTGCACTACTACTTCTCTCCCTTTGGGATCATCAAAAGGGGATAGGATAGACGCAGGGGGACCCAAGTGACACAAGACCGAAGTACAGCAATCTAGAGGTAGGATACTAAAGAAAAATCCTCATGGTGCATTTGCAGGAGGCTAATCCTCTGAAGGAGGAGGCTGGTAACCAAGGCGACGGCAGATGTCATCAAGAGAATGATCTTGAGTCTGAAGACTATCCTGAATACGGTCAATGGAGAGGTCACGAGCCGCATCACGGCACTACATACCAAGAAGTGTCATGTTCATGATGTGGAAGGCTTGGCTGGAATCAGCAACATTATCGGTGAGGCTAGTCATATGAGTGGAGAGTGTAGCCATTTGAGTGGAGAAGGTATCCAGAATAGTGGAGAAGGAATCTATGCGACTTGACATGGTGTCAATCACATTACCCATAGTGTCAACGCGGTCCTCGAAGGTGGAAATTCGATCCCCAAAAGTGTCCACACGAGTCTCTAGCCCAGTAAACTACCTATCAAAAGTCTCATAATCTACCCAAGAGTGCTGTGCGGCCCCCTGAGTGGAGGACTCTCCATGATAGAACTATGGTGGAGGAGGTATCTCTGGATCCATGTGATGAGGTGATGGTGGAGGAGGCTGCTTCTCAGCCTGAGCTGGAGGGGGGACATCCCCTTGATCCTGCTGCTGCTCTTGTTCCTGCTCTTCCTCACTATCAACATCTTCCCCATAAGTAGGCACATCCCGACGTAACTCACCATTGGGACCATAGTTATATCCCATATCTGTAAAGATCTTATGCTTATTATATATATCATCTTGTCGATAAATGAACTGTTCATTTGCCAAATTGATCCCAGCATGAATGAATATGCCGGTCAACTGTGAAGCATACGGCAAGGATCGTCGCAAATTGGTTCGGCAAGCTCCAATGAGAGTCGTCATGAGGCGACCCATGTTGACTTGAATTCCATTCATGACATTGTAAAACAGGAACTTGTGAACCTCTATCACTTCATTTCTGCTGCCACTCTTTGGATAAATGAGAGAGGTAAACATATGGTGCAATATGCGCTGCAATGGTGGAAAGTGATTTGCATTCAGTTCAATTAAGTTGCTGACACCACGCACGTAGTCACAACTGGTCATAGTAAGAAAGGTTTTCTCAACCTCCCCATGACCAAAAACCATGTCAGCTCCTCTAGCCGCAACTCCTAAGCATCTCTCAAACAGATCGGGAGTAATATGAATCTCAACCCCTTGAACGACAGAAAATAATTCCTCATTCTTGGCAATCAAATTCCCATAAAACTACTGCACTAGACTGGGATAATATCGGGTATATCTAGTGACGAAAATAGTCCAACCTGGCTGAATCTCAAAGATAACACATAAATCGAGCAAAAGCTTGTTCACCTCATTAAAGTCGACCAGTAGAGGGTCGAATAGGACGAGGAGGTAACCGAGGTGCCCGTGCTCACTGTGGTGGAGGAACCAGTGCCTCTCGTCTCTGGCCACTCGCTTCCCCTTGGGCAGAACACCGAGAGCTCTGTCTAGGCGGCATCCCGAACTGGAAAACTTAGTGGAAACCCTTGAAAAGATGACTCTCATCCTGGGGGATGAAGAAAGATCAAAAGACACTCTAAGGGATTGCAATAGCCTTCTCCACAGCCTGGAACCTAGGAGGGAACTCCACAAATGAACGAACGGTCGAATGGAGTTTGTCCCGAAATCGTGACGAACACGCCGGATCTTGTGCGGGTGGAGGAATGATGAGTTTTAGTGGCTTGGGAGGTGGAGTTTTGAGGTTCTAGGGTTAGGGCAAAGTGTTGGAGAGTGAATGGGAGTGTTGGAATGAGAGAGAGGGGTTTTAGGACCCCTTAAAGAAGGGTTCGGATGTGGTCCGGCCGAGCCGGTTTACCGCCACCAGTCGACCGGTGCGGGAGCGACGGTCGACCGCTAGCCCCAAAAAAACTAATTTTTGTATTTTTTGTTTCTTTTTCTTTTCTTTTCTATTTTTTTAAATTTTTTATATGGGGGGACTATCATTCGACCTTCTGATTTGAACCAACATCATGAAGTGAAGGGAAGGAAAGAGATGGAGATTTGAGGAAAATTCTCTAACTCCCCCTCAGAAGTTTTCTTAGGTCCGACATCACTGAGTCCACAATTATTTAACCAAGGAATATCTAGCCTTAGAAATATTTTTCAAGGAGGGCTATATATATAAATACATTCAAGCATGCAGGAGTGTATGTGAACACACAAGGTATTAAAAGTAAATATAGACAATATGCATGTTTTCCTACCCTTGATGCATATGAGTTTCTACAAATGCAATTCTTATCCTAAGTGCAGACTTATGTATGTATGCTCTCACCCTTGCACATCCCAAGTTCTCTTCTTATCTTGCTAAATTGATCCTGGTTTAGGGGTTTGGTGAAAATATCACCTAGTTGATTGTGTGTGTCAATGAAATTCAATTCAAAGACCCCTTTTCCTATATGATCTCTCAGAAAATGATGTCGAATGTCAATGTGCTTTGTCCTAGAATGTTGAACAGGGTTTTTAGACAAGCTGATTGCACTGGTATCACACAAGATTGGCACACATTTCATTTCAATATCTAAATCAAGCAATTGATTTTTGATCTAAAGTACTTAGGCTCCACAACTTTCGGCGGCTACATATTCAGTCTCGGCCGTTGAGAGAGCTACTGAATGTTATTTCTTGGAGGCCCATGAGACTAGGCACCCACCAAGAAACTGACAGTACCCACTAGTACTTTTACGATCTACAATACATCCGGCATAATCCGCATCGGTGTAAGCAATCAAATCAAATGAACTACCATGGGAAATCACAAGCCAAAATCTATTGTGCTAATTAAGTATCTAAAAATGCGTTTAACAGCCATTAGATGAGATTCTTTAGGGTATGACTGAAAACGGGCACATAGACATACACTGAATTGAATATCAGGGCAGCATGTTGTAAGATATAGTAGTGATCCGATCATACCTCAAAATAGTGTAGGATCTACTATTTTACCATTTTTATCTTTGTCTAACTTCGAGGTTGTGGCCATTGGAGTTGAGAAAGGTTTTGCTTCAGCCATCCCAAATTTCTTTAACAGCTCCAGTGTGTACTTAGCTTGATTGATGAAAATGCCCTCGGGTGTTTTCTTCACCTGCAATCCAAGAAAGAAATTCAGTTCACCCATTAAGCTCATCTCAAATTCACCTTGCATGATTTCTGCAAATTCTTCACATAAGACATTGTTAGTAGCTCCAAAAATAATGTCATCCACATATACTTGAACTACTAATATGTCTTTACCTGTTTTCCTTGTAAATAGTGTTTGGTTAACCTTACCTCTTTTGAAGCCATTTTCCACAAGGAAAGAAGTGAGCCTTTCTGTAATGCCCCGGATTTTTCGGATCCTTGTTCATGGGTCCCGGATCTGGTTTCTCGGAGTGTCCGACTCCGTTGCATCCAAAATTTCATTTCGGACATCTTTCGTGTTCGGATCGGCATGATCCGGAGTTGTTTCGGAGGCCCAGAAGCGTTCCGCGGCTTTTCCGCTTGTGTTTTCTGATTCCCAGTGTGTGTTTCGGTAATTCCTTCGGAACCTCATTACGGGTGAACCGGGCCGTTCACCAGGACGCGAGTGGTACCGTTACGATCGGTGCCTTCCGAGGATAGCGGAAATGTGATTTTCTATTTTTTGATATTTTTGGAGAATTTTCAGATTTTCTATAAAATAACCCCTCTCTCTCTCCCCTCTCATTTCTCTCTTCTCTCCCTCTCTCTTCTCACGCTCTCTCCTCTCTCCCTCTCTCTCCGGCGGCCGACGGGGTGGAGCGTGGGTGAGGCGGGGACGGCGCGGGCGAGGCACGGGCGAGGATGGATGAGGATCGAGGTGGTGGAGGCGTGGTGAAGCTCGGCCGTGGGTTCGTGGAACGGCGAGGCTTGAACGGCGTTTTCTTCGTGGATCGGCATCCACGGTGCGTCGAATCTTCGGTGGAGGTAGGGAGATGGACCCTCGACTCGCGTACTTCTTTTCCCGCGAGTTTAGTAGGCCGTGGTGAGCCAACCGGGCTAAACGGGGTGATTTGGGGAAAATGCATGTTTTTGGGGTGTGAGTCGGATCTCCCGTTTTACGGTGTTTTTGGCCGTTCCAGGGGTTTAGATTCATGCCTAGGGGCTTGGGGATGGTTTCCCCTTTTGTTTCCCCTTCACCTGGGGGTGGACGGGGCGTGGAATGGTTTTTCCCGTGATTTCCACCATTTTCAGGCACGGACTGAGAACGCGCTAGTCTCGGCTAGCGCGTTCTTGAGGGTCGCGCCACCCCGATAGGGCGTGTTCATCGGAGAAGATGAACAATATGGCGGTTCCTATCGCGCTATAGGGTTATGGCGCGTTCAGGATTGTCGCGCTATAGGATCATAGCGCGACCTGGCCTGGTCGCGCTATGGACCTATAGCGCGTTCATTACTGGCGCGCTATAGGATCCTAGCGCGTTCTGCTTGAACGCGCTATGGACATATAGCGCGTTCTTGGAGGTGACCAGTCGGGCTGCCCGGGGCGGGCGGTCTGCGGCTGATTGTGCTCCCCTTGGGCCGTGTGTGTCCCGGACACCCCGTGGAGTTCCGTGACTGTGTCTTTGGGTGTCCGGAGGTTCTGTTGTCTCGATTAGCGTGCCCATGAGTTTAAGGGTCCGGGTGACCTTCTAGTGTTCCGATTGTGTTGTGTTGGTCTCCGGTCGACCCGGTTGTGACCCAGTGGTCGACCTTTGGCCTTGTGAGTGTCCCGGGCACCCCGTGGGTTTTGTTACCGTGTTTAGGGGTGTCTGGAGGTACCGTGTTACCTCGATAAGCATGCCCGTGGGCTTGGCGGGTCCGGGTGACCCCAGGTGTTCCGGGCTTCCGTGTTCTTGCTAGATCGAGTCACCGTGAATCGGTGTGAGTGCGGTGAGGTTTCCCCGTAGGTCGTTGCTTCTCTGGAAGGTGGCTTCCGAGTGGGCCAAGCGTGTGGCCTTGGACGGTGAGTCCAGTCTCCCAGCCTGGGGCTGGAGGTTTCTTAAGTCCCTCCCCGAGGGATGGGTCTCGGCGGTTGTGAACTGCCTCGTGAGTTATCGCATCGTGGTTTTGGACCTAGGGATTAGGCCAGATTGACGGCTCGGTGCTGTCATACGCAACGGTCTCGACCCCGAGTCTTGTGACTCAAAGACCGTTGAGTTCAGTAGGTCTAGTGGACCATCTAGAGTCTCGTGGCGTTGTGCCACCTGTTACTCCGTGTTACTCGCAATGGGTGCGTGCGTGGTTTCCTGTGTCCACGTTCTGTGACACATCCACTAGTCGTAGCCTTCTTACGGCACGCGTGTGCTGACCCACCTAGGAGTGGTGGAGCGGCTGACCCGAGAAAGATGGTGAGTAGGCTGGTTACCATAGGGCCCCCACGTACAGCCGAGTCCGGGCTTAGGGGGAATTACTAGCTAGAGGACAGGCCTAGGGCGTATGGTCTGAGTGTGCACATGAGGTTGGGGGCGTCGGACGGTGCCGGCAGGCGCGACCCCAACTAGTCCTTATTCTGTGGTACTGGTTACTGTGTGTGTCTGAGTCTCCGCCTGGGGCGTGGTAGCTAGACACTTGTGACGCGGTGTAAGACGTCGGGGGGATGCATCCGGTCGTTCTTCTAGTGGGTGGTGCTTCTGTCACGTGACGTGAGTTGTCGTGTACCGGGTTCTGTTTCCGTCCGCGAGACGGGACTTCGTGAGTGGGTTCGGGAGTGTTCCCGGAGTCGAGGTCTGGGGTTTCCGGTGAGTGTCACCGAGGGCCTTTCTCCAGACAGCGTTGTGTTCACGACGGTGAGGTCGTGACCGTGTTCCCTGACCGTGTGGTTTTGGCTCGGGCCCTTTTGGTGAGGGCAGGCCTCCGCTACGGAGGTATCGTGGCGTTTTCCTAGTAGCGTGGCTAGGGTGGTTCGTGTCTGGTGATCCCCGATCGTGGAATCGGGTGGTCGGGTGCGTGGCTTGGTTGTCCCCCGACGGGAGACTAGGTCGTGTTTTCTGGTACAGTAGGAGTAGCTGTAGAGCCGAGGTTTTACCGGCCACCGGTTTGCTGTTCCTGCTGTTACTGTTGTTCTTGCTGTTGTAGCTTTCCTTCTGCCGTTGTTTCTCAGTTGGGGTTCCGCGAGATCCCTACTGGGCCAGTGACAGGAGGCTCACCCCTGCGTTTCAGGTGCGGCGGTTCTTCCTCGAGGTTCAAGGGCGTTGCGTGGAGGTTCTTACTTGCTAGCTTGCCAGGCCGAGTGTTCACTTGGCATGTGGTACATTTTGCTGCTTTAGACTGTACTTTCTGTTGGACTGGACTCTGTTACAGTTGTTTATTTAATTTTGTTAATTGTTGAATTATCCTGCTTTATTTCCTATTTCTCTGTACCTCCACACTCCTTTTTAGCCCTTCCGAGCCCTCCCGACTCGTGGGCGGCGGTTCGAGTCTCGGGTTATTGGGCCTTCCCGGTAATCGGATCCTCGGGTCATCACAGTTGGTATCAGAGCGTGGTTGTGGACGTACATGGGAATTCAAGATATTGCAGTGATCAGAGTCCGTAAGGTCCAGTACAGTCAGCAGTTGGCATAGGGTTTTGTGCATGTTTTCCGCTTTGTTTCTCGCTTGAGAGTTTGAGTGCGCTGTGCGGCGCGGTGAGGGTGGTTGCTGTTCGCGGCTTTCGTGCCGGCGTGGGGTCTGCGGATCGAGGTCGAGGGCTTTCTCCCTTGGTTGGTGGCCCTGGTCGTGTTGCGTTGGGCAGAGGTTGCCGGCGGGTGTGTTGCTGTGGTACTACGTTCGGGGAATTGCAGCGATGGTGCATCAAGAGATGTTGTGATCATGGTCCGACGTGACACTTGCTGAGTGTGTCGGAGGCACTGACCTGACGTGGTGATTATTTTCTTGGTGCTGGAAGGTGCGATTCCCAGCATGCGCGAGGCTCGAGGTCAGGTCGAGTGTGGAGTTTTCCTTCCGTTGGTCGGAGGTGTGATTAGGTTCTCCTTTGGTTGGAGAGAATCGTGTTTGGCTAAGGTTCATCGTCTTGCATTGCGTGTCCGGATTGGTTGGCCTCGGTGTGCCATGAAGTCCGTGCGAGACGTGTTCCGTGTTTTGCAAGGTGGTTGCATGTGAGAAGCGTTGCCCGTTCCTTGATGTGTAAGGGTGTTGGCACTGTCCCGGAAGGACGAGTGTCGGCTGGGCGGTGTTTTTGAGATTTGCGGTTGGTGTTGTGGTTCCCAATGTGCGGAGGATCGGAGTCTGCGGGGTTGCAGATGGTTGTCGGGATGGTGGATCCCGAGTTGGCGTTGTGGTGGCTGTGTATGTGGATCAGAGTGCACGGATCGTAGCGTTGGTTGCTGTGGGTGGATTTCTGAGGAAGTGTAGAGCAACGGAGGATTGGTTCATCGGTGTGTGTTGTCTCCGGCGGCGTGAGACATATTGTTGCCGTGCCGTTGCTTGAGATATTGTGATTTATGGCACTGGTAGGTGGAGAGTTGGGGAAATGTGCTGGCGAGGTCACCGCATGAGTACCCTATTTTTGCATTGGAGGTTGCGTTCGCGGATGAGATCATGTTTTGGAGAAGTGTGTTGTGGATTGTAAGAGGGTGTGTGTCCCGTGGCTCTGTGATAAGGGCGGGAGTCGGGATTGGCAGGTGTCCATTTGGATTGATCGAAGGATTTGATGAGACCAGATGGAAGAGCGACGCCTGTGGGTGGAGGCCTTTTTCATGAGATTGGCGTCGGAGAGTAGTCTCTGATGAGACGTTGGTGTGGGATATTGATCCTCAGTTTGCGACCAGCAAGGGAGGATTCCCCGTAAGTCTGAGTCGAGTGACATGAAGACCGAGGGGAGATGGAGTCTTTGGGTCCCGCCGTGCTCCCCTGAAGGGTAGAGTTGGCGCAGGGATCCATCTGGATGTAGTTGTGGTCTGTGCGAAGAGTCAGCGGATGGCCTGTCATGAGTTGGATCGTACCTGCTGGGCCAGTGGAGGTTTCCCGTTGACGAATGTCTGGTGACCAGTGGATGGTCTTTCACAGATAGAAGATGCTGGTTGTAAGGGCTCGAGAATGGAGAGAGCGGCGTGCAAGCGAGGCCGTTGGTGGCCGTTTCTGAGATGTGCTTTTCCGGATGGGATCCGGGCTCTGTCGAAGTTGGTCGTTTGGCGGAGTTGGTCCCGTGCTGTTGTGGCATTCGGCTTGCCGAGTGTGGAGTGGTCCTCGGCGTGGAGCTGACAAATTTATGGTGGTCAGCTGGCAGAGAAGCTGGTGTTTGGTTGGTCCACCGAGCGTGGGCGTTGACCGGTGGATTGGTTCTTGTGGTGAGGATTGCGTTCCCTCGGTGAGCGAGAGGGTGGCAGCGATGCCATGAGTGGTTTCTGTTGTGTCTAAGGTGATACCAGACTTGTGCCCTCGTGTTATGCCTACTCTGGTGGCCGTTGTGTGCGCGGTGTGCGGAGCGTGGCATTGTTCGTGATTATGGTCTGGCTGTATCCCTCACGATCGGTGCTTTTACGTGAATCGAGGTTTTTCTGTGCTGGGGCCCTGACATCGTTGTCAGTTGGTGGAGGCGTTCTTCCCCTGTGACTTTGTGCTAGTCCTGAATTTCGAGGATGAAATTTCTTTAAGGGGGGAGGGCTGTAATGTCCCAGATTTTTAGGATCCTTGTTTGTGGGTCCCGGATCTGGTTTCTCGGAGTGTTTGTTTCTGTTGTGTTCGAAATTTCATTTCGGACATCTTTCGTGTTCAGATCGGCACGATCCGGAGTTGTTTCGGAGGCTCGGAAGGGTTCCGCAGCTTTTCCGCGTGTGTTTTCTGATTCCCGGTGTGTGTTTTGATAATTCCTTCGGAACCTCGTTGCGGGTGAACCGGGCCGTTCACCAGGGCGCGAGTGGTACCGTTGCGATCAGTGCCTTCCGAGGATCGCGGAAACGTGATTTTCTATTTTTTGGTATTTTTGGAGAATTTCCAGATTTTCTATATAATAACCCCTCTCTCTCTCCCCTCTCATTTCTCTCTTCTCTCCCTCTCTCTTCTCACGCTCTCTCCTCTCTCCCTCTCTCTCCGGCGGCCGACGGGGTGGAGCATGGGCGAGGCGGGGACGGCGCGGGCGAGGCACGGGCGAGGATGGATGAGGATCGAGGTGGTGGAGGCGTGGTGAAGCTTGGCCGTGGGTTCGTGGAACGGCGAGGCTTGAACGGCGTTTTCTTCGTGGATGGGCATCCACGGTGCGTCGAATCTTCGGTGGAGGTAGGGAGATGGACCCTTGACTCGCGTACTTCTTTTCCCGCGAGTTTAGTAGGCCGTGGTGAGCCGAGCGGGCTAAACGGGGCGATTTGGGGAAAATGCATGTTTTTGAGGTGTGAGTCGGATCTCCCGTTTTACGGTGTTTTTGGCCGTTCCAGGGGTTTAGATGTATGCCTAGGGGCTTGGGGATGGTTTCCCCTTTTGTTTCCCCTTCACCTAGGGGTGGACGGGGCATGGAATCGTTTTTCCCGTGATTTCCACCATTTTCGGGCGCGGACTGAGAACGCGCTAGTCTCGGCTAGCGCGTTCTTGAGGGTCGCGCCGCCCCGATAGGGCGTGTACATCGGAGAAGATGAATAGTATGGCGGTTCCTGTCGCGCTATAGGGTTATGGCGCGTTCAGGATTGTCGCGACCTATAGCCAGGTCGCACTATGGACCTATAGCGCGTTCATTATTGTCGCGCTATAGGATCCTAGCGCGTTCTGCTTGAACGCGCTATGGACATATAGCGCGTTCTAGGAGGTGACCAGCTGGGCTGCCCAAGGCGGGCGGTCTGCTGCTGATTGTGCTCCCCTTGGGCCATGTGTGTCCCTTACACCCCGTGGAGTTCCGTGACTGTGTCTTTGGGTGTCTGGAGATTCTGTTGTCTCGATTAGTGTGCCCGTGAGTTTAAGGGTCCGGGTGACCTTCTAGTGTTCCGATTGTGTTGTGTTGGTCTCCGGTCGACCCGGTTGTGACCCAGTGGTCGACCTTTGGCCTTGTGAGTGTCCCGGGCACCCCGTGGGTTTTGTTACCATGTTTAGGGGTGTCTGGAGGTACCGTGTTACCTCGATAAGCATGCCTGTGGGCTTGGCGGGTCTGGGTGACCCTAGGTGTTCCAAGCTTCCGTGTTCTTGCTAGATCGAGTCACCGTGAATCGGTGTGAGTGCGGTGAGGTTTCCCCGTAGGTCGTTGCTTCTCTGGAAGGTGGCTTCCGAGTGGGCCAAGCGTGTGGCCTTGGACGGTGAGTCCAGTCTCCCAGCCGGGGGCTGGAGGTTTCTTAAGTCCCTCCCCGAGGGATGGGTCTCGGCGGTTGTGAACTACCTCGTGAGTTATCGCATCGTGGTTTTGGACCTAGGGATTAGGCCAGATTGACGGCTCGGTGTTGTCATGCGCAACAGTCTCGACCCCGAGTCTTGTGACTCAAAGACCGTTGAGTTCAGTAGGTCTAGTGGACCATCTAGACTCTGGTGGCGTCGTGCCACCTGTTACTCCGTGTTACTCGCAATCGGTGCGTGCGTGGTTTCCTGTGTCCACGTTCTATGACACATCCACTAGTCGTAGCCTTCTTACGGAACGCGTGTGCTGACCCACCTGGGAGTGGTGGAGCGGCTGACCCGAGAAAGACGGTGAGTAGGCTGGTTACCGTAGGGCCCCCACGTACAGTCGAGCTCGGGCTTAGGGGGAATTACCAACTAGAGGATAGGCCTAGGGCATGTGGTCTGAGTGTGCACATGAGGTTGGGGGCGTCGGACAGTGCCGGCAGGCGCGACCCCAACTAGTCCTTGTTCTGTGGTACTGGTTATTGTGTGTGACTGAGTCTCCGCCTAGGGCGTGGTAGCTAGACACTTGTGACGCAGTGTAAGATGTCGGGGGAGGCATCCGACCGTTCTTCTAGTGGGTGGTGCTTCTGTCACGTGACGTGAGTTGTCGTGTACCGGGTTCTGTTTCCGTCCGCGAGACGGGACTTCGTGAGTGGGTTCGGGAGTGTTCCCGGAGTCGAGGTCTGGGGTTTCCGGTGAGTGTCATCGAGGGCCTTTCTCCAGACAGCGTTGTGTTCACGACGGTGAGGTCGTGACCGTGTTCCCTGACCGTGTGGTTTTGGCTCGGGCCCTTTTGGTGAGGGCAGGCCTCCGCTACGGAGGTATCGTAGCGTTTTCCTAGTAGCGTGGCTAGGGTGGTTCGTGTCTGGTGATCCCCGATCGTGGAATCGGGTGGTCGGGTGCGTGGCTTGGTTGTCCCCCGACGGGAGAGTAGGTCATGTTTTCTGGTACAGTAGGAGTAGCTGTAGAGCCGAGGTTTTACCGGCCACCGGTTTGCTGTTCCTGCTGTTACTGTTGTTCTTGCTGTTGTAACTTTCCTTCTACCGTTGTTTCTCAGTTGGGGTTCAGCGGGATCCCTACTGGGCCAGTGACTGGAGGCTCACCCCTGCGTTTCAGGTGCGGCAGGTTCTTCCTCGAGGTTCGAGGGCGTTGCGTGGAGGTTCTTAGTTGCTAGCTTGCTGGGCCGAGTGTTCACTTGGCATGTGGTACGTTTTACTACTTTAGACTGTACTTTCTATTGGACTGGACTCTGTTGCAGTTATTTATTTAATTCTGTTAATTATTGAATTATCCTGCTTTATTTCCTATTTCTCTGTACCTCCACACTCCTTTTTAGCCCTTCCGAGCCCTCCCGGCTCATGGGCGGCGGTTCGAGTCTCGGGTTATCGGGCCTTCCCGGTAACCGGATCCTCGGGTCGTCACACTTTCATACCATGCCCTTGGTGCTTGCTTTAACCCATACAAGGCCTTCTGCAACTTGTACACATGCTTTGGCTGCTTTAAATCTTCAAAACCTGGAGGTTTCTCTACAAAAACATCATCCTTGATGTAACCGTTAAGAAATGCATATTTAACATCCATTTGAAATAGTTTGAAGTTCAAAGAGTAAGCATAGGATAGTAAGATCCGGACTACTTCTAGTCTAGCAACCGGTGTAAAAGGCTCATCAAAATCAATACCCATCTCCTTGCTATACCCTTTGGCTACAAGCCAAGTCTTGTTCCTAACAACCAATCTCGTATCATTTAACTTGTTCTTGAAAACCCAACGGGTTCCGATAGTGGGATGATTCTTAGGACGCGGCATGAGAGTCCACACTTTGTTCCTTTTGAACTGGTGTAGCTATTCATGCATAGCCTGAATCCAGGATTCATTTTGAAGAGCTTCATGAATATCCTTAGGCTCTTCTTGTGAAATTAAGGCTATCAAATCCTCTTCTTCCACTTGCCTTAGTGAAGATCTAGTTCTTACCCCATCTTGAGGATTACCGATGATATTTTCAGCTAGATGATCCTTTAAGAACGTAGAGGTGCTGGGCAAGTCAGGGTGCTGCATTTGTTGTTCTTGGAGCGTTTCAATTGAAGGATCTTCATCCTCTTCAATCTTGTTTGGGATCCCTTCAATTGGTTCGTTCTTGGCCTTAGCATCATTTGAAGGTTTGGGATCTTCATCTGCATCCACAATTGAATAGATTGATTGGTCAGCTTCAATTCGGATTCATCAAAGATAACATGAGGACTTTCTTCAACAACCAAAGTCCTTTTATTGAACAATCGATAAGCTCTAGAGTTAAGTGTATAACCTAGGAAAATTCCTTTGTCACTTTTCTCATCAAACTTACCTAGGTTAGACTTGTCATTTTTCAAGGTGAAGCATGGGCATCCAAAGGGTTTAAGATAAGAGATATTTAGTTTCATACCCTTATACAGCTCATAAGGGGTTTTCTTCATAATGGGTCTTACCATTGCCCTGTTGATGATGTAACACGTTGTACTTACCGCCTCAGCCCAGAAATATTTTGGTAGAGAATTTTCACTTAACATGGTCTGTGGCATGTCTATCAATGTTCTATTTTTCCTCTCCACCACTCTATTTTGTTGGGGCATCCTTGGTGATGAGAAGTTGTGCGTGTACCACTGCTCTTCACAAAAGATGCTGAAGTCATAATTCTCAAACTCACCACCATGCTCACTCTGGATGGTAGTTATAAGATAACCTCTATCATTTTGGATTTTCCTGCAAAACACTTGAAACTCCATCAATGCATCATTTTTATTGGATAGAAATAACACCCATGTAAATCTGGAATAATCATCAACAATCACAAAACTATTGGATTTCCCTCCTAAGTTGGATGTCCTAGTTGGGCCAAATAAATCAAGATACAGCAATTCCAAAGGCTGGGAGATGGAAATAATGTTTTTATTTTTGAAAGATATGCGTGTTTGCTTGTCTTTTGTGCAAGCCTCACAGATTTTATCACTTTCAAATTTTAACTTTGGCAAACCATTCACCGAGTCGTGTTTAGACAACTTGGAGATTACTACAAAACTAGCATGACCTAGTCTTCTGTGCCATAGCCAAGCATTTTCATGATTGTTTGCTACCAAACACATATCATCACAAGAGACATCATCAATATCAACAATGTAGACATTATTATTTCTTTTTTCAATGAATTTGATCTCATTTGTGTTTTTATTCATGACAAAGCAGTGCATTTCATCAAAAACAATCTTAAACCCTTTGTCGCATAACTGGCTTATGCTTAAGAGATTGTGATTTAAGCCCTTCACCGAAAGCACATTCTCGATAAGAATTTCAGAATTCTTACCTATATTGTCGATTCTAATGATTTTACCTTTGTCCTTGCCTCCAAAAGCAACTGAACCTCCATCCTTATCTTGCAGTGTAGAGAACACCTTCTTGTCCCCTATCATATGTCTTGAACAGTCGCTATCCAAGTACAACTTTCTCCCCCGGCTTCAAGACATATCTGCAAAAAACAACATTCTCATACAATTGATTTTGGTACCCAAACTAGTTTGGGTCCATAGAGTTAGTCTTATTCCGTGCATATCTTTTCTTGGTCCAAAATGCATGAATTCTTGGTGAGTTTTGTCTAAATCAACACTGAGCAATAACATGACCAAAACAACCATAATGAAAGCAATTGACATTTGAAGATCTTCTGGGAAATTGGCGTGGTTTTGGTTGGACATGTGTTGGTTTAGAGTATGAACATGAAGCACAATCATTTTCTTTTTCCTGCAAATAGGATGTAGTGATCTTATGCTCAAAGGATTTTTTATTTTGGGGAGTATATCCCAATCCTTCTTTCTGGAAGTTAACTTTAACTCCCAACAAATTATCTAAGTTTTATTTTTCTTTAACAAACCTAGAGAGAGTGAACTACAAGTCAGTCACCTCTTTATTAAAACTCACATTTTTATTTTCAATTTCTGAAATGGATGAGGTTAGAATTTCTTTTTCATTCTTGAGCTTTTCACAGACTTTTTCAATTTCAGGCATTTTACATGATAGCTCCTCTTTGGCTTTTTCAAGATCTAAATCGTTTAAAGCAATGTTTCTTTTTCTTTGGTTAGCCCAAACCATTCTTGTTCCAAATTTAACAAGGATATCTTCATGTGATAATTCATCAATTTTCTTTTTGAGAGTTTTATTTTCAGATCTGATTTTTCTATATTTTGTATACAATTTTTCATATTCCGACTCCCATTGTTCATTTGAAATAAAATCAGGGTCAGAATTTATCTCAGTTGAATCATCTTCGTGTGCCATGAGACACAAGCTCTCCACTAGCTCTTGGATCTCCTCGTCGGATGGTTCATCCTCTTCATCGCTCCATGTGGCGACCATTGCTTGGGGTTTCTTGAGTTTGTCCTTCTTAACTTCCTCTTTAGATCCGGACATTCTCCTCTCATGTGCCCAGGCTTCTTGCATTCATAACAAATGACATTATTAGGCTTGCTAGGCTCGCCCTTGGTCTGAAAGGGCTTCCTTTGCTCCTTTCTAAAATTTCCTTGGAAATTTCTCTTCTTTCTCAAGAATCTCTTTACTTGGTGAGTTATCATGGCCAAGTCTTCTTCTTCATTGCTTCCCCCGCTAGATTCTTCTTCTTGAACATCATCATCAGATTGGTGAGCTTTCAATCCAATCACTTTCTTCTTCTTCGTATCTTCCTCGACTGTTCTCTTCATGTTTATCTCATAAGTCATTAGTGACCCTATGAGCCCGTCCAAAGTGAGTGTGGATAGATTTTTTGAATCCTCAATTACTGTGACTTTTGTGTGCCACTCCGACGAAAGTGATCTCAGAACTTTCCTCACCAGATCGGAGTTTGTGTACTCCTTCTCGAGGCTTTTGAGACCATTTGTGATCTTCGTTAATCTTGCGAACATTTCCGAGATGGTTTCTTCAGATTTCATTTTGAATAGCTCATAGTCTCTTACAAGTAGATTGGCCTTGGTCTCCTTGACCTCGGAGGTTCCTTCATAGATGAGCCGTAATTTGTTCCACATCTCCTTTGCTGAACTGCACATGGATACACGAGAAAACTGATTAGGATGTAT
Organism: Amorphophallus konjac; assembly: GCA_022559845.1. Classification (NCBI taxonomy): domain Eukaryota; kingdom Viridiplantae; phylum Streptophyta; class Magnoliopsida; order Alismatales; family Araceae; genus Amorphophallus; species Amorphophallus konjac. Next base: position 86,747,986 of record CM040122.1, on the reverse strand, counting down.
AGCACATTGCATGATGTTCATAGCATTAAAATTCACAGTGCATTTCTTAATTTCCTCAGGTGTCCATTTTTCTTCATCATTTGAGAGTTTATACGGACCCTTATCTACAACCCTCCAGTTCTCATACTCTTGGGCTCTTAGAAAAACATGCATTATATTTTTCCAATAGAAGTAATTTGAGCCATTGTAGTATGGAGGACGATGGATAGAATGACCGTCAGGCATCATACCCTTGTTTGGCATTGATCTGGATCTTACTCAAGATCATTAGATCTGAAAGAATAAGAGCCTTAGCTCTGATACCAATTGAAGTCATGCGATCAATGACACCCAAGAGGGGGGTGAATTGGGTGTTTACAAACTTTTACAAAATTCTCGGCCAAATAAAACAAGTGTAAAAAGTAGCTATAATGAAGGTAGAGATCTATATGAAAACTATGAGATCTAATAGAATCTATCGTACTCAACCGATCTTAGGTACGATGGCGGAGGTGAGAATCCGGAGATTCTACTCACGCAAGATGTTATCTTCCTGACAAGGTTTACCTTGCCGATCCGAACCCACCTTTTAATATACCCAAAATCTAATATGGAAACCATAAATTACACTAGATATAACACAAACAATGCAACCAAAAACTACGCGTGTGCTGCACAGAATGGGGATAGAAGAAAAGGAATAAACGACACAAAGGATAAAGATTTTTAGGTGGTTCGGATGCAACAACGGCAACCTTCATCCACCCCTCACGATCTATGAGGATTCCCACATTATCTTGTAAGGTATTACAAGATCAAAACACACACACCCACACGTGAGGAGTTCGGAACTCCCACAAAGGTGTACAAGCACCAAATCACAAAGAGATTTGAAAACAAGAAGAAACACACACACACACACACACACACACACACACACACACACACACACACACACACACACACACACACACACACACACACACACACACACACACACACACACACACACACACACACACACACACGGATCTGCGTAGATCCACACACACACAAGTGTTTAAGAGTACAAGATCACACACTGGAAGCTTGATGAAAACCAAGGGAGAGACACAAAATGAAAAACTCAGATGTAAGCTCCCCCTTAATGGATGAAGATGATCTCGGATGAAGCTTCCTTCACAGGTTGATCTTCACTTGAATGGCTTGCAGATGACGTTGAAAGCTTGAAGATGGATGAAGAAGTTCTTCCCCGAAACACTGTTCACAGAGCTACAGTGCCAGCACTCTTTCTCCCCTTGATAGCCTCTTTGATCTCCCCTTGAATGATTAGGGTTTTTGACCCCAATGTGATGTATTTATAGATCTTGGATGGTCAAGGGACAAACTAGGAACCAGCTCCACAAATCATCGTAAGTCTGGTGACTTTTGGATTAAACAAACCCAAGGAAAGGGTTCCCACGTTGTAGAAAATAAAGTCAAAAATAGCTGCCTCGAAGCTGGTGGTCGACCGGTAGGAGGGGGCGATCGACCGAAATTTTACAGAATTGGGGCGTTCAGTGCTGGGAAAATCGGTCGGCCGGCCCCTGACCGGCGGTCGACCGTTGGCTGGAAATCCTGCATTTTTAAAGAAGTTAGCCAATAAATTATAATCTGTGAACGAATCAGTTTATGACCACATCCTGTTCCAATCAAAATGAGTGGGTTGTGCTTAGCCTGGTCAGTTCTGGAACCAAGGTGGATTTAGGCATTTGGAAGGGTATGAACACTTGAGTATAATGCATGATGAAATTAGGCCATGAATGCGTATGAAAGTCGAACTTGATTGCTAATACATGGCACGTGATAGAACGCACGTCTTGGGTTTTGTTATCATCAAAATCACCAGAATATACTCAACAAGACGGTCCAACCCCACCGGGTGTGCCAACTTGTGGACACACTTTGTATCATATATCATTTTATCTTTTATCAGTTTATTAAGTGCGAGGGCGTGTCAGTCACCTAGGTGACAATGTGTTCAGGCTCCGAGACTGGAGTGGTCCGGAGCCAATGGTGCGCACCATCTGACTAATCAAACGATTGTGGGTATCGGGTCGGGACTGGAGACCCACCGTGCCATAAAGGTCACGGCGTTAATTACATACCCTCGGAGAAGGGAAAACCTCTGATTAATCACAAAGATAAGGGGCCAAATGGCCTTAGCATCAATCTCATGAACTGAATAAAAAAAATTATTGGAAAGCATTAAAATCCCCTATATTGGGGTGCAAGAGGTATGAAAATCATGTCGGTCATATGTTGACCATTTCATGTTCGAACAGCGTCCGGGTTGAAAATGTCCCAAGTATACATGTAATATTGAGACGAATGTACGCCGAGATATGACAAATTTGATATTTGAATCATTGAGGAATGAGTCACATTTAGTGAGATATTGGCCCGGGACAAGGTCTGTCCATGGACATGATTGGGGTTACCCGAGGGCCAAGCACGGTTTGTGGGGCATTCTTAGTATCTCCTTCACGCCAGGCTCAGGAGCTGAGGAATTCCAGATCAAACGCCATTAATTCTTTAAGTTCATTTTCTTTATTATTGTGTTTTTCATGGCATTTCTTTTATCATCATGTTATCTCTTTTTCTAAACATTTGTATTCATCATTTATCATTCATTCTCCTTTTTGTTATTTTGTTCATTTTCATTTGTATCGATTTTGTTATTCATTATTAGTTCATTGATCAGTTAGTTGTTTTATTTTGCTATTATTATTATTCTTTTTTTGTTCACTACAGATCAGGGAGAGGTGCACAGGCTGCGTCGACGCATGGACTTGCCTGCGCTAATTAGGGAGAGGTGCACAGGCTGTGTCGATGCATGGACTTGCCTGCGTCGACGTAGGGGTTAGCCCCCCTTTTTGGCTTTTCTTTCTTTTCCCTTCTTCTTCTTTTTTCTTTGGACACTGAGTCGACGCAGGGGCTACCTGCGTCGACGCCGCGCAAAGGGGGCAGCTGCCATGGGGCCGGGGTTCGCGACTACGTCGACCTGCAGCATTCACTATGTCGCCATAGCGCGCTAGGGCTCAGCCCATATCCGCGCCACGTCGACGCAAGCTCTGCACCGCATTAGCGCAGTGGTGCACACTGAAAGGGGGCCAGGCGAGGTTGCATCGATGCAGAATCAGGCCGCGTCTACGTAGCCTGCGTCGGGGCAACACCCTCCCTTTTCTGACTTTCTTTGCTTCATTTGTTGATGGAAACTCATTTCCATTTTTTTGTTCTCTTTTCTTTCTCCTCTGCTTTCTTTGTCTCATTTTCCTTAACTTCATATTGGGTTTCGTGGGAGTTCATTCATTATATTATTTGTTGTTGTATTTGTTTTCTTTGTCATCATTATCTTCATTTTACTTTCTTTTTCGTCAATTCTTTTCTTTCTTAAGTTTTCTGTATATCATATGCATCTTATCTTATTTCACTTAGATTTCAGAGAGGCTCAGTTTTAGTTAGATTCATCTTAGTTTTAATCATCATCATTTTTTTGTTTCATGTCTTCTCTCTTTTTTTGTGTTGAGACGGGGAGTTCGGTTGACCAATTCTCTTGTTTGATGTGCTTTGTTTTGCTTGGATTTAGAGGGAGTGTGGGTTCGGTTTGCACCCATATTTGGGCTTCATCATCATTCATTTTTTTCTTTTTTTGTTTTGTCACTTTTGTTTACTGCATATGAGCGAATCATGCAAAATGTACATGAATGCATGCATGCAGAGCAATGAGTACGAGGCTGCATTGGGCGGCCGGGGCGAGGGGTGCATCAACGCACTGTGCACAGTGCATTGATGCATAATCCCTGCCATCAAGCATTGAGAGGGTTCTACTTCAAGGCACTTTGGGTGGTTCAAGGCTTCTATCTCATGCAGGAGATGCATGCAACTTGTAGAATGCATGAATGGTCTTGACAGGCCAAGTGCATATGGCACGCAAGGGTTTGATTGGGTTTTTATGAAGGGTGACCCTTGGTACATTGCGGAGTTCCTGACTCACGCATGATGAGGGTCTCCATCCGAACGTAATCCGGATTTCCTTCACACACCATTTGATATACCCAAAAGGTCCTGCCATGCAGGCAATCAGGGGTGAAGCGTGCACGAAGGCTTATCTTGAATTCACGAATCAATGCATTTGTGTGCACCAGGATATGTATTGGGATGCAATTGCATAGGTGAGCCCTAAATTCTGTCTAAGCTTTTATGGAGCCTTGAATACTTAGGGGCAATGTGCAACTCGCATGGAAATGCTTTATACAGGAGCTTTCTTTGTTTGATCTGGGCATCTAACCATGTGCTCGTCATTCATTTTTCTTTGGCTTGTTCATCCTGACTCTAGCAATTTTCTAGAATTATGATGATCATCATGTTTCTTTTGTTTGCTGTGCATTAGTGCATACTGAATTTCTATTCTAGTTCAGTGATCTGCTCACAGAGATATTAAGTTCAGTCAATCTGTCATCTCATTTTTTGTTATTAGTATTCAAGTTGGCTGGCGAAAATTCGGCACCATCTCCCCTAGACACGGAGTCTTTGGGGGGGTTTAATCGGGTACGCATCCATGAATAAAACTCCAAGATGGCCCCAAAATAGGAATGGTGCGCACAGAAGCAGCAACACCTAAGGATGAGCACGGAAGCAGCAACATCCTATAATCTGAATCGGGCATGGACACCCCGAGGACTACCCTACGAGGGGTTCCAATGACCCGAGGACTGTCACAATCCCAATCTCGAGACATGGGTTTACAATATCGCCCTGTTACGTGGCTATCAATACTTGCTCTTTTTAAAGAGATCGTCCGGGGACCACGCTATGAAGAAGTGAGTCCCCATCGACCTGTGAGCGATCAAGACTCCGGGAGCCAAAGTTTGTAAAGAAAACGATCGATTTGGGATTTAATCCCCTGTTTCTTACCCCTTTGGCATCATGGCCATGAAATTGGTCCAAATTCCAAAGTGGGGTTTTGAGAGAGATATCAGTATAACTTAAAATGAAGGAAGAAAGCCATGCAGGTGCCCGGTGGTGGGCAACCCAGAGCGACACCCAGGGGTATGAGTGAACCACGGGGCAGTGGTCACCAAGCTGATGGATACATAGCTATATGGACACCATTTTTTTTAAAACTAAAGGGGAAATCACCTTGTTTTTCTAGAGGAGCAGTAGGGAAGAAAGAGCTAAACAACTACGGAGCATCAAGTATACGGGGGGAAGACATAAGCTTATATAGCTAATACAAAGACTATCAGGGTCAAGAGCCTTGTATTTCTTTCATTTTTGGAAGAGTAACTACATCTAGGCTATTCAAAGCCTTGCAAATCGGAAAGAGAGAAAAGAAAAAGAAATACAAAGAAACCCACCCTTTTATGGATGGCTCTCAAACTCTCTCACTCCCTCTCTCGCTCCTTTTTTTTTTGTTTGCTTCAGGCTCTCTTCTCCTTCTTCTCTTCTCCTTCTGCAAGAACTTCGGGGACTTTAGGTGGGCTTCAGCGGCTTCCGAAGAGGTTCCAGAAGAAGGGAGCTTCTATCAGGAATCGGACGGGGAAAATCTCCACCAGAGGACTCTTCTTATAGGGGACTGGGGCCCTTCTTCGGGAGGAAAGCCTCTAGAATTTCTTTCTTTCCTTTTTTTTTCTGCTACCACCTCTGCGGCTAGTGCTGCTGCTCTATTGCCGTAGCTGCTGCGGCTGATGCCGTGGCTGTCACTGCTGCTTTGCAGAAGAGGGCACCATACGGGGGAGCTACGCAGCTGGCCGACGGAGTGGGTGTGGGAAGCCCCTCTCCCTGCATGGGATGGGCCACGCTGCTAGGGGGTGTTCGTTGGCGTGCGCGTGGGAGGTCTTCGAGCATTCAATGCTCATGGGATGGAGGAAAACGCAGGAACAATAATAAGGCATCGCGATGACGGACACAGACACGGGGGGGGGGGGGGGTCCATGTTATTTTTTCCTATTTCTTCATCTTTTTTTTAAATTCCTTCTCCTTTTCTATTTCCCCTATGCTTTCTCCCATTTGCGCATCTGCCCCCCCCCTTTTATTCCTTTGGCCCATTCGCGTTTGGGCCATTCACGTTTGGCCCATTCGCGTCTGGGCCCTTTTCTCCCCCCTTTTTTTACGTGCTAGGCTGGGGTGCATCGACGCAGGGAATTACTACATTAACACATCCTTTATCAGCGCCATCTTCTTTCTCCCTTTTTTTTTAATGCCAACAACTGCACCTTTGCAGCATGTTTTCTTTTGGGGTTTGTCCCTGTGTTTTGTTGTATTTTTACAGCGTGTTTTTCCTTTAAGGCTCGTCCCCATGTGTTGCTGCGAGTAGCAGCATGTTCTGAGGATTGTGTCCTCGTGTCAAGCTATGTATCAGCATTTGTTGGGGACTTGTCCCCGTTGCTGCATTTGCAGCGTGGTGAAGCCTCACCGGGTTTGGTGAGGGGTGGACGTAGGTTGCGGGTTTGCAACCGAACCACCTTAAAAATATTATGCAGTGGTTTGTTCTTGTAGTTTGATCCCTTTCTTCTATCTCCATTCACAAGGACTTACATGCTTCTGATTCACACCTTCTTATATGTTCTTACACTACACATATACACTCTGAGTTGCTTGCTGCACACTGTAGATTTTGGAAAAATCCACAAAGATTTTAAAAATAAAAAATGAATTAAAAATGAATTAAGAGGATGGATGATGGGATAAAAGGGGAAAAGAGGTGAAAAAGGGAGAATGCGTGGATGCTAAGATGGAGATGTGATCGCTACAGATGCGCGGGCCTCAAAGGATACAACCAATAAATAAAGGAGGTGATTGCGAATAAGTACCTTTAGAAGCGCGAAGAGATGTAAGGTCCAACCTTCTATTCCAATCGGCCGGCCGATGAAGAGAGCTCTTCTTATGATTATCCTTGCAAAAGATAACAAACAACCAACAAAAGATATGAATTAGAACATGAGGTGTGTAGTATCAAATTCTAATATGAAATAAACATGAAAGCATGAGAAATAACATACCTTGTTGGTGTTGGCCTTTAAACCCCTATGCAAAGGGTAGGTAAAAATGATGTGATGAAGAAAGGAGGGTGCAAGTGTTGCACAATTTAGGAGGATCTCAATGTTGGGATGAAAGAATAAATAGAAAATAGAGATATGATGCATGCAATGCAAATGAAAATAAAAGAACTAGAGATGAAGAAAGCTTATTGGTTTTTCTCCAAGAGGAAGGGGGCTTCTAGAATCTTCAATGGAGGAAGACGCTCCAAGGGATGTAGCATTAAGCACATGGGAGGCTCCTCCTTGAGCTTCAATCCAGCAGCACCTCCCCCAAGATCCAAAGTCCAGCTTTAAATACAAGGGAGAGGGGGGTCCTATTTATAGAGTGAAAATTTGGAAGTTTAATTCCCTTAAAAATATAAAATCATGTTTTAATGAGATTTGGAGAGAGATATTCATGTGACATGTGTCCTCACAACCTTAGAAATCCTTAGGGACCCTTTCCCAAGGGGAAAAGGAGCTTAAAAGGAGGAAATAATAGGGTTCTGTTGGATTCAGAACTCTGGAAGAATTGGCGTCAGACACAGCGGTCGCCAATTAATTGGCGTCAGGCAAGCAGCCACCAATTAGAAATCATTTATGGAAGGTTTTAGAAATTACCAACATTGGAACTAAATTCGCGTCCAGGGAGGCTGACGCGAATTAAGATTTTATACGACTTTTGGTCGGAATTCAAAGCCCAAAATATAGAAATGTAATCCACGTCCAGGTGACTAGATGTGTCTATAAATTAACGTCAGAGGTAAAGACGTCATTTCTTGATCATTTATAGAAAGTCAGAAATTCCCAAAAATTGGGAAGGGAATTCACGTCCACTTAGACGGATGTGAATTAAGAAACAATTTAAATTTTGGTAATAATTTAACAGCTCAAAATATAAAAATAGAATTAGCATCCATGATGTGGACGCCAATTTAAGAATTTGTGACTTTGTGGAGAGGCATTAATTCAAGATTAATAAGAAAAAAATAAGGAAATAGAATTAGCGTCAAAGCCATGGACGCCAATTAAAGAATTGACACCTTTCTGCAGAGGTGTTAATTCTTCATGAAAATGAATTTGGCACAAAAACGGGGGAAGATAAGCATTTGTGTCTATGATGGCGGGCGTGAATTAAAAATTAGCACCTTTTCAAAGAGGCGTTAATTAAATAATTAACACGAATTTTGGCCAAAAGATAAGGAAGAGAATACTCGTCCATCTGTCCAGACGTGTATCAAAGAATTGGCAACGTAGTTATGGACATTATTTCTTGAAAGAATTGGTGACTGTGTTGCTAACATTGATTTAAAGAATTGGTGTCCATTGGGTCTGACTCTAATTCAAAATAGCCCCAAAAAATTGGAGAAAAATCCTGAAAAAATCTGAAAAAATATGGAAAGATAGGAGAAAGTTGAATAATCAAGAAAAATGAGGAAAATCACTCAAACAAGTCGATTTGAGGGTCAAATTGGGGCATTATAATGCGATAGGAGATGTACTCAAAGTGATGTCAATTTTGGCGTGTCTACACACACATGCACTCAAGTGTTTGTTTGTTGTCCTGTGTAGGGACAGTCTTTTGCTCCAATGATCTAAGTACTATGATCACACCCACACCCACTGAGTGTTCCATCTAGGCTTGGTATGAGCCATCTTCTACATTGAGTGTTGTGATTATCTTTTGTAAGTATTGTCTAATTCTGGTTCAGCATATCTTGTTAGGGAATATTAGTGTTCCATTGTTCCGCATTTCATTAAGTGGTCGGATTGATTTTAAATTAGGTATAGTTTTCAAAAGGGTATATTCACCCCCCTTTAGATCCTATTTCACACCCAACATATTCCTATGGTATGTGAGTTCCCATAAGTTTTTCCTGATGAATTGCCAAGATTACCCCCGCAGAGGGAGATTGAGTTCACCATTGAGGTTGTGCCAGGTACTATGCCTTTGTCGAAGGCACCTTATTGCATGGCACCGGTAAAGCAAAGGGAGTTAAGAACACAGTTGCAAGAATTACTTCATAAGGGCTATATTCGCCCAAGCTTTTCTCCTTGGGGTGCACCTGTGTTGATTGTGAAGTAGAAATATGGCAGTTTGAGATTGTGCATTGATTATCGACAGTTGAACTAGGCAACCATCAAGAGAAAGTATCCATTGCCCTATATTGATGATTTGTTTGATCAGCTCCACTCAGTCCGGGTATTTTCAAGGATTGATTTAAGATCGGGGTATTAGCAGCTGCGAATCAGACAGTAAGATGTGGAGAAGATAACTTTTAGCACCAGATATGGGCGTAATGAGTTCTTGGTGTTGCCATTTGGGCTAACCAATGCCCTAGAAGCTTTCATGGACCTGATGCATAGAGTATTCTATCCTTACATGGACTAGTTCATGGTGTTTTTCATGGATAATATCCTTGTTTATTCGGCGTCAGAGGAAGAACATGCCCATCATTTGAGGATCATGTTGCAAACTTTGTAGGACCATGAACTGTATGCCAAGTTTATCAAATGTGAATTGTGGCTACAAGAGGTGCATTTTCTGGGGCATGTAATTTCTGGTGATGGCATTTTGGTTGATCCAACCACGGTCGAGGTTGTAATTCAATGGGAGAGACCCAAGATGGTGACTGAGATAAGAAGCTTTTTGGGCCTAGTAGGCTATTAGAGGAGGTTCATTCAAGATTTTGCTCAGATCATGGCACCAATATCCTGGCTAACTCGGAAGCGTGTGCCTTTCGTATGGTACAATGAGTGCGAGTAGAGTTTTATGGAGCTAAAGAAGCTACTTATCACTGCCCCAGTTCTTCTGTTGCCTTCTGGGTCAGGTGTCTTTATAGTCTATATAGACGCTTCCAGGGTACATTTGGGTGTAGTTCTGATGTAGCATGGTAAGTTGGTGGCATATGCATCCTGCCAATTGAAGCTACATGAAGAAAATTATCCTACCCATGATCTAGAATTGACAGTTGTGATCTTTGCCTTGAAGATTTGGAGGCATTATTTGCATGGAGAGAAATTTGAAATATGTATTGACCATAGAGCTTGATGTATGTGTTCATATCGAAGGACCTCAACCTCACGCAGAGGAGATGGATGGAATACATGAAGGATTATGATTTTGAATTGGCTTACCAGCTATGGAGGATGAATGTGGTAGCCGATGCACTGAGCAGGAAGGTGATGGCTAGTCATTTGATATTAAAGAGATGGAAGCTATGGGAGAAGGTGCCAGTAGAGACATTCGGGCTCAAGGTTCCTTGAGATCAAGGGTCAGCCATTTTTGCCAACTTGATTGTCACATCAGCTATTCGCCACATGGTGAAAGAGGCTCAGCGCATGGATCCTGAGTAACCTCTTATTCTGGCGATGCCCGAGGTAGAGTTTTGTGATGACAAGGCCGTGAGGTTTAGGGGTAGATTGTATATTCCTGCTGAGGAGCAGGTGAGAAGAGTTATCTTGCAGGAGGCACATGGTTCTCGCTATGCTGTGCATCAAGGGACAACAAAGATGTTTCATAATTTGAAGAGGTAGTTCTGGTGGCCTAGAATGAAGAAGGATATAGCGGAATTTGTGGCCAAGTGTATCACTTGTCAGCAAGTGAAGGCCGAGCATCAGAGACTGGGTGGCACTCTGTAGCCTTTAGAGATCCCTGCTGGAAGTGGGACCACATGGCAACCGATTTTGTGATTGGCTTGCTGAAAGCCCTAAGTGGTCATGATGGTGCTTGGCTAATGGTTGACAGGTTGATGAAGACAGCCATGTTATTGCCAATTAATGTTAGTTGGGGAATTTGATAAATTGGCTAGATTGTATATGGAGCAGATCGTTCCCTTGTATGGGATCCCTATTTCTATTGTGTCAGATCGAGATCCCCGCTCCACTTCTAACTTCTGGAGGAGTTTTCAGAAGACCCTGGGTAGAGAACTGGCTTTTAGTTCAGCTTATCACCCCCAGTTAGATTGGTAGTTGTTGTACCCAGACATTTTCCTAGAGAAAACAACAAGAAATAAGGGCTCAGGAATTTCCCCGAACACCTTCAAGGCTTCATTTACCCAGCCCCTTCCATGACGTGCCGGGCCCAACTGAGGGTCCTAGCTAGCTGGCCGTGACTCACGGCGACATCAACAATTGATTGGGGCCACCCCCGTTCACCCAGCTTGCGGTTTCGACCGCCTTCAACTGAGCCACCCGGGCCAACCCGGGGGTGCCCTGACCATAAGCCATTACACGTGGAACCCAACAACGAGGCCGGGGTTATCACTTAAATGCCTACCTTCGGCATTCTCAAGTTAAAGGAAGACTTTTCCCAGTCAGCCACAGGCTTCGAAAGCCCTTATCATGCCTATACGGCCCATGCTCGCGTATCGAGAACTTTTTTTTAACTCAAAGGCAATACTTACAAGGTGAGATGAGGAAGACCATTCACCCCTTCTCAAAAGGGGAGGGACGCTCCACCCCGGCTGCCCGACAAGCAGATTTTCATTAAAGAGGAGCACAAAAGAAAGGTACAATAGGAGGCAAGGGCAAGATAAGGGCACCCAAACTTATAGAGACGAATGGGGCCAAATACAACAGGGGGGACCCAGCCCAAAAAGCCCAACAGTGGGGGAGCAAGGGATCAAGACTCAACCCAAGAAACGAAAGCCAACTAGACAAACTGTAACACGAAGAAGTGAATCAACCAGCAACAGCCATCAGTGGTCCCGAGAGGAACTAGTGGAGTTGGATCACCGGTGGGAGCTCCTGGTTACAACTTTATAAGGCTTAGTGGACGGTCGTGAATGCTCCTTGCCATGATCACCCACCCAGTTAGCATGGGCGCTATGGACGTCAAACGGACTAGACGGCTCCAAGCCTGGAACAGTAAGGACCTGATAAAGAATGGGGAGCTGAACACCACCATCAGTAGAACGGGGAGGACCTCGACACCAGTCGACCCTTCCCAAGAAGCAGGAACCATCGCCGGAGGGGGACACACAAACGGGGTATGCGAACCTCGATCGGATGACTTTACTGCCCGACGCACGACCTGGATGAAGGAGAGGCAGGGAGCAACGGACTTGGCAAGAGGCGAGCGCAAGGCATCAACCACCTCAAGAGAAGTAGCAACCTCATCTACACGGAGACCCAAAGGGACGGAGAGGCCAACAGCAGTCGAGGACGGTTAGAAAGCTCATCAGCAGGCGAAGGCGGGGCATCAACCACCTTGGAAGAATCAATAGCACCATCTGCATGGGGGCCCGAGGTGGAGGAGAAGCAGCAACATGAGACCAAGAGGGGGACACAACATTGAGCATATTGAAGGTGTCATCCGGTGGAGGAGCAAGGCCAGGCATCATAGGGGCAGGAGCAACAGCAGAAATGGCATTGGCCACCGGTGGCACGACCAAAGGAGAGCTAGGCGGCCACCCAGCCAGTAGGGCACCACGCATAGAATCACCAGCAGGGTGAACGGGGTCCACAGAGGGAGTGGGAGGCGTTCCCACAACAATGCGTATCGAGAATTTCCCCGAACACCTCGTGGGCACGTATATCCCAGCCATTCAACAGCAAGCTGGGGGCCAACCCGTGGCTTGGACACACTAGCTGTATCCTACGGAAACCCTCCAGTAAGTTTGGGACATCCTCGAGCCTCAGACATGCAGCAATGAGCTGTTTACTTTTAACACCCGGGCCAACCTGGGGCTGCCCAGTCAACCTGCCACGCAATGCGGCATGTCTCACCAAGGCCGGGCCTACACGCTAGAGACACCTTCCCTCAGCTCCTACGGGCCATCATCCGCGCCCCGGGGACAAATCTAGGGCCCATCGGCCAGCTACCCGAGCTGTTCGACAACCCGAAATGTATCGGGAATTTTCCCAAACACTTTGCGAGTGGCAACAACACCACCAAATGATTGACCCCTATGGGCCAATCCTAGCACCTCGAACCTCAAGTCCCTCAAAAGACAACACAAAAGAATGACAGAAGGCCCCCGGGACCACCCCCCATGGCAACGGCACGCCGTAGGGGGGAGTTCACCCCAAGCGCGGCCGCGCCCAGGTGGGGGCGAACTCCCCCTGGGGGGGCCCTCCACCCAGCCCGGCCAATCTCAGCACAAGCTCATCCTAGTCCCGATACCATTCAAGATCGATCCACGTACTAGCTTGGGGGGGCTAACAAAGACGGAGTCGCACGTAAGGAGTGGGTCAACCTCGCACCACGTGCGTAACACAAGCCAACCAGTCCGTATCCTTGTCCTCTTGCGGTCACACTGAGTCAAAAGTGGGCCCAAGAGAGAGAAAATGTGGGATTTGATAGATTTGGGAAAAAAACCCCAACCAGCCCCGCGTAAACCACCCCCCCCCCAGGGGGGTGGGGTTTACGCGGACCTGCCCAGCCACCCTAAGCAGGTCCGCGTAAACCCCTGGCCCACACAAAAAAAAACATTTTTTAAAAATGAAAAAAAGAAGTGGGTTTCTGTCCCGCGTAAACCCCCTAGGGGGGGTTTACGCGGACCTACGCGACCCCCCCGAGTAGGTCCGCGTAAACCCCCGGGCCCATACAAAAAAAACTTTTTTTAAAAAAAGGGGCGGCTTTCTACCGACATAAAGCCCCTGCGGGGGTTTACGCGAACCTGCTCCCCCCCCCAGCAAGTCCGTGTAAACCCCCCAAAAAGGGGGGGTTTACGCGGATCTGCTCGGCCCCCCGGGCAAGTCTGCGTAAAACCATCCCCCTCTCACAACAAAAAAAAATTTGCAGGGGGTTTACGCGGACCTGCTCACCCCCTGCATTCAAGTCCGTGTAAACCCCCCCTAACCCTTCAACTTCTCCTATAAAACCCCCCTTAGAAGCTCAAGGGGCATACACATACAGATAGATAAATAGAACATGCAAGCATGCTAGGACTCAAACCCAAAGGCTTCCAGCAAAGACATGAGGAACAAGGCGTGTTGGGTGACTTGTTGATCAGCTCGTATATGCCGAGGGTATGTCGAACGTATTCCCCTCACATGGCGTCAAACCGTTTCACTCAAGTCCATCCCCTCACGTATGAGGCGTTATGATAACGGTGATCACACCAGCACATCAGGTCCGCCCGCGTATGGCGCATTATGATAACAACACGCACTCCATAATGCCAGATTTGCTCCTGCCATGGGACCACGTGCCCGTTGCTCATCCCGAGCCGGCCACCGACCATCCCGACCGTTGACCTGAGTTAGCCGGACCCTAGCGTGGAAGTAATATTCCCGAGACCGGCTCCAACTCCCCGACATGAAGAGACTCACCTTCCGGGACTCGTACTCGACCGCTCACCTCGAGCCGTGTCTGGCCTCCCTTAGGCACTAGCCAGTGTCTGCCCTTGCCATCCAGTGTAGCCCTACCATGGCAACTCGGGCATGCCCTAAGCCCCTTGTGGAGAGCCTCTGTAAAAACACGTGGGTATCCGCTTTATCCTACATTGACTCGGGGACTGACTCACGCGTCACAATTGTCCTGCGACTTGCACCAGATGTATTTCGGCCTTTTAGGTCCATTTGTAAAGCCTACATGGCATCTATAAAGAAAGAAACTAGTTGTCTATGCATACCTATACCCGGGTCTCAGTCTCACCTCCACACCAACCAGTGTGCATCCAATGTCCCAGACCCCAGTTAACTAACCATCCTAGTTGAGTGCGACGGTCACTCTATAGTTGTAGGGTATACCCGGTGTTGTGCCCCTGTGGTTTTGATGATGGCAAACACTATAAGTCATCATGTGTTTGCATGAAAGATTGAATGATGATAACATATGACATTGCTTATGAATCTGGTTTCTATATGCTATGTTGCATAGAACTTCATCAGAGTGCATGCACGCTTTGGATTTCATCATACAGGTTGCAGGCACACACATATTTTCCTTTGTATATGTAGAGGGTCCATGCATATTCACAGTTCATATGCATATGGTAAGAGTTGACACCATGAGTCGACATTTTTATTCATGCATTGAGGGACCGTACACATTTGCTCTTGGATTGGTCAGTGAAGGTCAGTGCATTCATTGTTTAACTATGTGCATAAACATACATGTCGCATGTAGAGGTCTGTGCACTTCATTGCTTAGATCATATTAAGTAAGTGCATGTCTATGTTTAGACCATATTAAGTCAGTGCATGTCTATGTTTAGACCATATTAAGTCAGTGCATGTTTGCATGATGCATATTGTTAGTCGATACATGTCCTGTCGATACATGTCCTATCTTGCACGTGGAATAAAAGTCGGTGCAACACTTAGTTCATTATGTATTGAGTCCGTGCATATGCTTCATTTCAACTGAATAAGGTCTGTGCACACTTCTTTGGTAAGTCCATGCATAAGAGGTTTATGGGTCTAATGTCTGTGCATGATTGAAGTAGCATTCTAAGTCTGTGCAAGTCTCGCATGTGCACAACTAAGTCAGTGCAAGTTACTGGTGCACATCATTGAGAGTCTGTGCAACCCTTATCTCTTACACGGGTAAAGTCTGTGCAAGATAGGATTTGGCATTTTACGTCAGTGCAGTGTCTGTATTTTGCACACACCAAGTCGGTGCATTCATTACTTATGCACACACGTAGTCTGTGTATCTCTTAGCTCTGCACTCATATCAAGTGATGGGGACATCACCGGCGATCTCATTTGTTCGAGGATCTGATGCTCGCCAGCAGTGCTACATCTTGTTCGCCACTTTATTCCGAGTCATATGATGTATTTTTTATTTTATTATTATGTAATTTTCTTTTATTTGAGTCAAGTCCCTAGGTTAATTGGCATTAGAGTGGTTAATGAGTCAGTTGGGCCCAATTAAGTGGGCTAGGCCCATGGGCACCCCCTTCTCCCTTAGTTTATTGTCACTAGTCTAAAACTCAGGGTCTTATGTTAAATTATGGAATTCCTATAATCAGGACCCCAATCCCACCATTTGAAGCTAATGAATGAATGATATTGAGTTGAGTTTCCATAAAATTTGTGAGTTTCCCCTCTCTCTCTCTCTAGCTCTCTCTCTATCTCTATCTCTCTCTCTCTCTAAAGGGGGTGACCCCCTCCCTCTCTCCTCCCCTCTCTCTTTCCCTTGGGCGCCCTTGCCCCTTCACCTTCCCCTGCCACCTCATCACCATCTCCTCCACTCTCCACTTGCCACATCACCAAGGCCCTTCACCTCCCAAGAAGCATTGAATTCTCCCCATCAATTCCCTTCCCCTTCCTAGGTGACCCTTGCCATTCCCCATACACCCCTTCCTTTCCCCAAGGAAGAATCCCTTCTCCCAAGCACCCTTCCACCTTCCCATACAACCCTTCCCATCCCCAACACAACCCTTCCCCCTCCCAAAGCAACATTAAACCCCCATTAACCTCTCATTCAAACCAAAGGAGAGAGATCTCCCTCTCTCTCTCCATCCCAACCCAAATTCGCAGCTCCCCCTTCCTCCACCTGCTAGACCATCTTCCAGCCCCCATTCTGCCCCTCCCGCACCTTGGATCACCCTCTACCAGACCCCCACACAGCCCGGGGTCGCCCCCACACCCATCCACCCCATTTCCCACCCCATCTACCCCATTTTCTATATACTAGTGAGCAGCTGTAGTTCTGCAGAACCGCCCCCCTGTTGTAGCGCCAGCCACGCCCTCATCCCGGCATTTCTGGAGGTGTACCATACATCGACGGAAAGCTCTTCCAGTCGGCTTCGCAGGCGAGGTGGTCCCGCCTCAATCCGACGTCGGAGTTGCCCGGGAGAGCCGTTCTTCACCGACTGCGCAGAACCGGTCCGGTCTGCAACCAGAAGCGACTTTCAGAAGCTCTTGCGTCCACATCCCACATCCCCTGGGTGCGCCCTTTGACCGGGGTGAAGCTCTACCAGTCACCTGTCCAACGCATCCAGCGGAACGCCGATCGGAGTCCGGAGCAGTTCGTTCTGATTTTTCTACTCCAAGGTTGCAGATCAAGGCAGTCAGGCTCCGCCCAGATCCCCTCTCACTCAACGGGCTCCCTCTCTCTACCCCGACATCGTCTGGTGCTTCCCCTGGCGGCCGCTCGAAGAAGACTTGTCCACGGTCGTACTCTTTTTGGTCCCGCTGCGTTTCGACATCGGGAGCGGGCGTGGTGACTACTTCCACCTGCTGCTGCACCCTGGGACCAGTCAGGGAACCTGATCCAGTGCCTTCCCGAGCCAGTGTCGACGTCAGGATCATCCATAAAAAATTACAAGCGTACCTGGGTCTGTCAGCAACGTTTCAGGGCCAGTCTCGTTAGTTTTTGAGTTCGGGAGCATCCTCAGGAAATTCAACAGTGAGTACCTGTCAGCGGGCAGAACAGGCGGACAGAACCTCGAGGTGGCAATCCAGCTCCGTTCTTAGCTCCACGTCCCTCCCCGCCTAGCCGGCTTACCGCCCCTCCCTGTGTGGAGGTAGTGTTTGTGTGTAAACCCTACTTCCCCACCCCTAGTCCAACCCTCATGTGTGAGTAGTAGTGGATGTAATTAATTTTAACAGGTTGAAGCTTCATCGACGCAGCGTGTGGTTGGCCCACGCTTCCCCGCTCGCCCTCGTCTCCGGCCGGGATCGGTGTATTCACACCGATCAGGTGAGCTTCGGGTTACACTACTCTACTGGAATTGCTTTGCTTGTTTAGTAATGCCTCTTAGTGCCGTCGGTCGGTGAGTGAGTGCCCGATCTCAAAAATATCATCGATTTGAGCGACCACCGCGGAGTGAGTTGAGAGTGAGACCCTACAACCCATGCCCTTGGCGTGCTGGCCGCCCACGGAATTGGGCATCCCAGGCCCTTAGGGGTTCATCCCAAGCTAGTCAAATCCCCGGAAAGGTGAGGCCCATCCTCGGACCCTCACCACTATCGTCGGTCCACCTACGGACCTGGGTGTGCGCAATGCGGGTGAACCCGCTTGAGTGGGCCCGCCGTTTGGTTCGGTTGCTTGTGAATCTAGGTCTGAGGAGTTGTGTCACATCATCAAGTCTATGCATTTCACTGTTGGGGTCTATACATTCTTTCTACCTTGCATATAAATGTCAATGCACATTAGTTTTACTTATGTGTACAACGTGTTTGACGAAATACCTCTTATTCATCTGACAGGAACTTAAGCAATTCAAGGGGATAAGTCAAGTGGCTCGAAGTCCAACTTAATAAAGGGGCACATGATCCAAGGAGCAGCCAAGCCTGGAAATTCTGCCACGTGGAAAGCCAATCTCTATATTTTGACACGTGGCTAAGGAATTCCAGAATCCTCTTGGCGGGAGTGTTCCCTTCACACTCCCGAAGCATGAACTGTGGGACCCCAAGGCTGAAGATATATAAAACCCTTCTTATGTGATCAGATGGATATATAGAGAAATTAAGAGAAGAGATAGAGATAAGGAGACACAGAGAATTAGAGAATTGAGGACGGCAGAATTAGAGAGTGAGTAGCAGAGAAGAGAAGAGTGAGCCGGGGTCTGAGAAGTAGAAGAAGAACGAGAAGAAAGGAAGAGAGAGCCAGTGTGTGATCAGAGCTATACAGAGAAAGAAAATAAGGGTGAGGAGTTCGTGAGTATGAAGCCATCGTTGAAGATCTATCTTCTTGGCATTTGGATCAGATCTAAGCCTGACTTGCTCCTGCGAGAGCTACATTCTGTGTTTCATTTCTAGCTTTTCGTAGCTATGGTTTTGCTTCATATTTTCCTTTGTTCTTTTCGTTTATCTTTGTTTCTTCAAGCTGTGAGTTAGCGGAGCAAGTTGTGTTGCTCAGCGGTTGCAGTGGATTGGTTCCTCTGGTCAGCAAGCTATGATTGCTCAGCGGAAGCAAGCTGTGCTGCTCAGCGGTTGTAGGCAAGCTGTAATGCCCAGCAATTTTAAGCTGTGTATCAGTGGGAAGCCTCACTCTAGTTTGAGTGAGGGATGGACGTAGGTCTGCGGGCAGTAGACTGAACCATCTAAAAATCCCTTGTCCATTGTGGTTTGTTTGTCTATTCTGTTTCGCTAGACATATGCTTAGGCTCGTTCATGATAGTTTGATCTTATATCTAGTGAGAGATTGGCTTGCACACCGTGCAATTGATTTCGGTCTTGAGAGAGTCAAGTTGATTAGATGAACTGAGTCATCTCTTTAGCTTATACAGAGTAGATCAGAAGTTCAGTTTATCTGATCTTCAATCGTTAGTCGAAGAAGAGCATCTGAGTCGTTTAAGACATCTGTACGTTTTTAATTCCGCATCATTGCCCAGTAATGCTTTAATTGGGCAAACTTTTAAAGAGGGATTCATTCACCCCCCCTCTGAATCAGGTTTGCACCTTCGCACCTAGTCCTTACAGACTAACAATTGGTATCAGAGCGGGTCTCTGAACTTACAGATCCAACGATCTGCAGAGGATCCTGCTAGCTTTCGGTGCATCAATGTCTCCTGCATTCTGTTTTGAAATTGCTTGTTAGTTTGCCTCCATGGCTCATCCACCAATGTTTGACGGTACTGATTTTAATACGTGGTTTAATAACTTGCACATGTTTGTTAAGTATGTTGATCCAGATCTGTGGAAACTAATTTTGCATGGTCCACATAGATTATCAAAGAATGAGTCCAAATGGACTGATAGTCATAGATCTATGTGTGCTGAAAACCAGAAAGCTTTTGAGATGGTAAAGGCAGCTACTAACAGGGGACTCTACTCTTGCTTTCATGATTGCAGATCTGCAAGAGATATAGTGGACAAACTGAAGACTGCCTGCCGTGAAAATGATGATCAATGCTTGATGGCCAATTGGAGTCATCACAACAGTAATCACTTGAATGAGGATTCCTCATCTCAGCTAAGCTCCAGATCAGAAGAACCTTCATTTGATGACTTGGTAGTGATGTATGAAGAGTTGCTAGAGTTGTCTAGGAAAATGAAATCTGAAAATAAGAAGTTGAAGAAAAAGATTGAACAGAATAAATATGAACTCTCTTGTGAAAATTGTCCAAAGTTGGAAAAATCTGATGATATGTGCTTGGTGGATGTTCATAACAGCAAGGAATAGATTTCATCCTTGAAAAATGAAAATCATGAATGTCTGAACAAAATTTCTAATTGGAAGATCAGCTGAATGTTAAAAATGATGAACATCTAATGAAATTACAAGAATTGAATAAGGTTAATTGTGAAGTGGATAAATTGAAAATTGAGAATGTTGAACTTCTGAAGAATAATGAAAACTTTGTAGCCTGTATCAAAGAATTCAAGGAGGAAGCTTCACACAACTGTTCTATAAAGTCAGTCTGCAACAAATGCCCTTTCCTAAAGAACGTAATGAAGATCTCTACCTTGAAAATGAATGGCAGAGAAAATTGATTGCCTCCTCAAAGAAGAAAACAAAAATCTGTTAGATGCGAAAATTGAAGTTGAACAGTCTGAGGAAAAATTGATTGATGAAAATGAACATTTGAAAGATGAAATAAAGAAGATTGAAAATTCTTGTGATAAATATACTTCTGTAAAGAATTTGAATGATGATCTTCAATATGAACTAAAAATTCAAGAAGAATTAATTGACTCTCTAAGAAAAGAAAATGAGAAACTAGAACAAGAAATTGAGAAGCACAAAACTGCAAACAAAGTTTTGAGCGAATGTGTTAATTGTAGTGAACAAGAGATTGCCAGCTATGAGATACACATTGTATCCTTAGAAAATAAAATCAAAAAACTTGAAAGACGGCAAGAAGAAAATGAAGTAATCTCTGAGGAACTTGATGCTATTAAAGCTGTTAATGTGGAACTATAGAGAAATCTGGAAAATTCTGAATCTAAACAGAAACAAGAACTATCTCCTAAAGATCAGATTTTAAAAATTGAACTAGTTCAGAATGAAGAGCTAATGAAAGAAAATGAAGAATTGAAGCTGCTGAATTCTGCTATATCTGAAAGGCTCTTGACCTTGGACAAGGGAAAGTGCTCATTTGATAATGAATATGAAAAAGTGAGTGCATTTATGTAAGAAATTGACAGTTACAAAACCATCAATGCTATGTTGAATGAAAAGGTAACAAAATGTAAAGAAGAATTAGTGAACTCTAAAGTGAACATCACTTCACTTCAAAATGAAATTCATGATTTAAATGATGCTCTGTCAAAAATTGTTGAAGGAAAAAGCAACGTTGATAAGATTCTTGGAACTAAGGTTAATGTTCAGAAGGAATGATTGGGTTACAATCTGGTCAACAAGAAGAAACCTGAAAATAAGCTATCTGCCTCTTTCGCTAGTTGTTCTGAGCCATCTAAAACACCTTCATCATCATTCTTTCAATTCAAGGCACAGAGAAATAAAAAACAAACAAAAGTTTTGAAAAAGACTAAACAATTGAAAAAGAGTGCACATATGAATAAAGTCAAAGCTGCTCCTGCCTGTGTTGTTAACTCTACTAGTTCTGTGACATCCGATAGCTTAATGCATGTTGTTCATAAGTCTTTTACTCATTCACATGCAAATGAAGAGGATGATCACATTGGTGGAACAATGCATTCAAAGAACTCATTTAACAAAAATCATGCTACTAAGGAGTTTAATGGTTCTTGTCATTACTATGGTAGGCATGGTCACTTCATGAATGAATGCTTTATCATGAAACAAGATGATGGGATGCATGCTAAATTCCCTATAAATCATCATGGCCTTAATAGAAATAGATCTGTTTCAAACCAGCACATCATATGCTTCAATTGTAACAAGTCCGGTCACAAGGCTATTGAATGCCGGTCAGGGTCTCATTGGAATAATGCTAGTTCTAGAGGTAAGCACATCTGCTGCTTCGAATGTGGAAAACATGGTCATAAAGTCAAGGACTGATGGCATGCTCAGGGAAACACATTTAATTCCAAATCTGCTAAAATCCATGTAAAAAGACATCTTTTTGATAGAAGCCTTAACAGAATGAATTTTTCATGTTTTAATTGTGGAAAGCCGGGTCATAAATCTGCAAACTGTTGGCTAACTGAAAATGAGAGACAAAATGTTCATGTAAACAACAGAAAGGTTCATACCCATGCACATAGACTTCATGCTTATATTGATGTGCATAATAAGAATAAAAAGTCTGTCGTTTCATGTAGATATTGTGGAAAATTTGGACACTCTATAGTTGATTGTTCTCTGATGGAATTTGATGACCATCTAGCGAAGAAACTCTTTAGAACACCTGTTGGGGGTAATATAGAACCCAAGGCTGCTTGGGTTCCGGCTAGATCAAAATAACCCAGTTGTTGCAGGTGTGCCTTGGAGAGGAATAAAGGGGTTAAATAAGCCAAGGCACCCAAGTTTGGTAAAACCCCATCTTTGCACTTGACAAGTTCGATCTTCTAACCTTAGAAAATTTCTATCAATCAGGTGTATTTCATGCATACAAGCTCACATCTAAATTTGACTTGTCTTTCATAGATTATCAAATGTCTTTGCTGAATTGTCTGAGCATACTTTAAGCTGAGAGTGAATTGAATGTTGTTTTCTGAAAATCTGAATTGTGCTATCTAAAATTTTTGATTTAGATGTTTGCATAACTTGTTAAGCATACATACTTGCATTCTTGTATGTCATCTGCACTGCTCAATTTGAATCTGTTCTTGCATAACGAATTTCATCCGTGCATCCTCTAACTAAAATTCTTTGGAAATCTGAAATGCACATGAAGTCTATTGTAGTCCATCTCAGGCTGTAATTGCATGTCTACTTCATGAGCATAGATCATAAAACCATGTGTTCAGTCTTCATTGCATATAATGCATTTAGTCAAGGGGGGTAGATGCATAATTGGTCATGCATTTGTGGCATATGGAATTCTGGATTGTATTGCATATAGTCAGGGGGAGGTTGGCTACCCCTGCATGATGGTCATGCCACTCATGTTCATATTCATGTAATGCTTTTAGGAAAATCATTGCATATGCATACATATAGTGAATTACACTGCATATCATCAGATTTGAAAATTCCAAAAAGAAATGACTCATTGCATCTAGACAGTGGGAGCATTTTAGACTCATTAGTCTTTCATAATCTGAACCCTTCATGTCTAGTCACTTAAATCATTCTCCTACTCATTTGTGTTGATTGGCTTCTGGATTATCCATTATCTGAACTCATATCTTCTCTTGAAGCTAAAATCTCTATATACTTCTTCTTAAAGTTGCGGATGGAGAATTGAACTAGAATTCATTGTTGTCAAGTTGATCTGTCTGTATTCCAGACTCAGCTATTAGTTTCTGAATTGAAGCACTCAAGTGCATACCTCTTGCTGCTTCATTATAAATTCATTGCTATTGGTTTCTTGTAAATCTGCCTGTTGCATATTGATCATACCTGTTGTAGACACGCCAAAATTGACGTTACCGTGAGTACATCTCATATTACCTTGTAATATCCCGATTTGACCCTAAATTGACTTTGTTTGAGTGGTTTTTCCTACTTTTCTTGGATTTCTCCCTTTTTTCTCCCTTTTATTATTTTTCCCTATTTTTCTGGATTTTCTAGGCATTTTTCTCCATTTTTATGAATTTTTCAGAATTAACGGCGTGAGGGGGGGCGTCATTTATTTTTAAGAAAATTTAAGAAAATAAAAAGGAAAATGACGCCTCTTTGAGGAGGCGTCCGTTCTTTCTCTTTTCTATTTTTTTGGATTTTTCTGAGAATTTTTCAGATTTTTATCAATTAACGACTTAGAAAGGGACGTTGTTTTGATTTTGATTTAATAAAAAATGAAAAAGTTAGAAGTGACGACATGTTAAAGGCATCATTTGCAACTTAACATTATTTTAATATTATTTTGGCCCTCTTTCAGGGGTGATTTGGTGGCCTTCCGGATGTCAGAAAAATACGAAAAAATAGTAATCGGAATCAGCACAGTTAGATGCACGTCCACCTAAAAAATGAGAAAATAATAATGAGAAATAAAAACTGACCCTGTTTTGCATATTTTGAAATAACGACCCTCACTCGGACGTCATTTCAATTGGCGCCCGAATGCACGGTCGTCCTTTCCTTTTGGCATTTTATTATTTTGATTCACGACGATGTGTAAGTCATGTTTTTTCAATTGACGACACTGTGAAAGTCGTCATTTTCATTGCCATATTTTGAGATTTTAAATCCGTCCAAAATTCGTATCAAAATCTAAATAGCGCCCCCCTCAAAGGCGTCAATTTGTTTCAAATTTCGGAAAGTCCAAACCCGTCTCAAAATGCCTCCAGAATTGACGACGCCTCCGCGAGCGTCATTTTAAGAAACGACCGTCTGTCCGGCCGTCAATTCTTGTTCAATTCCGAACTCCGGCAGAGCCTTCTTCTTTCCCCATTTTAAGCCCCTTTTCACTTGGGAAAGGGTTCCTATGACTTTCTAAAGTTGAAGGGACATTTGGGCAATATTTATCTCATTCCAAAACTAACTAAAACATGTTTTCCTAATTTTCCTTGGAATTAACTCCGAATTTCACCCCTATAAATAGGACCCCTCTCTCCTTTGTGTAAAATCAATCAATATCAATTCAAGAGAAGGTGTTGTTGGACCAAAGGCTCAAGGAGGAAGACTCCCATGCACCTAAAAGCTTCATCCATGGAGTTCTTCTTCCTCTATTGAAGATTTGAAGCCTCTACATCCATGGAGTTCTACATCCTCTTCTTCCTCCCATGAAGATCTTGAAGCCAATTGGAGAAAATCACTAAGCTTTCCCCCCAATCTCTTATTTTACTTTAGTTAATTGCATGCATCATTATTCCATCTCTTCCTTTTATTTCTTTTTATCTCAATATTAGATCTCCACATTGTGCACTCTAGCACACCCCCCTTTTGTGCAACACTTGCACACTTCTATTTTCATAACATCATACTTTCATCCTCACCCTTTGCATAGGGGTTTAAGAGCCAACACCCAACAAGGTGTGTTCTTATACATGATTTTCATATTTATTTTTATTATGAATTTGATGCTACACTCACCTTGGTTCTAATTCCAATCTTTTTATTGGTTGTTGTCTTTGATCTTTGCAAGGGTAATCAACAAGAGGAACTCTCTTCATCGACCGGCCGATCGGAAGAGAAAGGTGCACTCACAATCCCCCGCATCATTTTAAGGTATTTTTCGCGATCCCTCTATATTGTTTTGAGGCCCTCGCGTCTCTGACGATCACACATTCCCCTTAGCATCCTCGCATGCTCTCCCTTTTCTCCCATTCATTCTTTCCTTTCTTTTTTTCCTTTTTAATTGTTCCTTTATCTTCATTCTTCTTTTTCCCTTTTAATTATTCTTAGTTTTCTATTAAGTGGATTTCATAGAATCTACACATGTTGCAAGCATGAGTTCCATTTTTCTCACTCTCTATGCATGCTTGTTAAATGTCTCTTGCTGCTGAATGCCATTGTCAATGTTGAACATACAGAGAAGTGAAGAAATATCAGTTTGTGTACCCTCTCATAAATTTGAAATCACCCTTAATGAAGAATCTTCTATTATACAGGTTTAAGAATATTTGTTGATCTGAATTGGTTTAAGTCTTATGTATTCTTAGTTTGAATTTGAAGGACCTGAAAATATCTGAATCAGTGTTCTAATAAACCTTAACTAACTGCCTCATGTAAGTTCATGAAAGACTTCCCGTCATCAGAAAATTGAATCCTTGATTTACTTTGGTTGAAATACATGAAATCTGTATTGTTTTTAAACAAGTCTTTCTTCAAAACATTGTGGGTAGTTGTGTCTAAATGTTAATTCTGTTATGTAAATGGCAGAGCAATGGCCAAATGCGCTGAGAAACTAGGATCCTTGCCATAGTCAATGGACCCTCTGTCATGATGCTTCTTGGCTAACTCTGTTCAGAAAATTAACAAAGGTTTGTTTCACTGAGTAACTAGGGGTACCTGTGTCTGGTAAACGTGTAACCTTACACAAAAATGTGATATCTATACCTGAAACAGAATGGTACATTCTGCTGAGTAAGCTAGGGGTACTGGCATCTAATCAGCGTCTGCCTTTACGACGAAAGGTATGAATTATTCCTGACTGTTCTGAAAATGAAAAGAAATGAAAATTCTGTTAAACCCAAAAGGTGAATTTTGTTCTGAAATGTTAAATTGTTTAATCTCAATACTCATGACTGTTTTTCCTAAAGAAGTCATTGGAATTATTTGTGTAAGATGAAAGGAGGTTGAACTAGAATGTTATATGCGCAATTGGCTTATTTTTATTAAAAAAACTGCTTCAGATATGAGTATTGTATCTTATTGACAAACCTTGTATGCATCATTCTTAAACCATGCTTGTCAATTAAAGCCATTTCATAAGCTTTTATAATAGAAGATTCTGAAACTATAACATGGTTATATGGATTGGGTACCTCACTCAAAACCTTTTCTTCTCATATACTTCGGCTTCGAGATCACACCTGCTCAGATTCTGCTCACTCTATTTGTTGCACTGTCCTTGAAAGATCTTGTATCTTGCATGCTGTCATGACGTCCTTCCTGAACTTATTCTTGACATACCCCTCACCTTACACACTTGAAAGCCTTGCTTCATTTTGAGTAGGGAGCATTGGTTTGTTTTAAAGGAGAGGATAGGTCGTGTCTAGACTACACTTATTACTTTTTCAAAGGGGGGTTTGTTTGTGATCTTGTCTGGATAAGTCAAAGGGGGAGCATAGCTTGATTGGTACTTGTCCCATCTGCATCATGTAAGCATCAGTGTATTCCATGCTTTATTGATGTCAAAAGGAAAGTTTTTAATTCAATCATATCATGCATGTATTTCTTGTATCAAACTATTTTCTTTTTGATGAAGTCAAAGGGGGAGAATAGTTTGACATGAGTCAACATCTTGCTTTAGACTTATGACTCATAGTGTTTCCATCATCAAAAAGGGGGAGATTGTTGTGTCCCTGTGGTTTTGATGATAGCAAACACTATAAGTCATCATGTGTTTGCATGAAAGATTGAATGATGATAACATATGACATTGCTTATGAATCTGGTTTTTGTATGTTATGTTGCATAGAGCTTCATCAAAGTGCATGCACGCTTTGCATTTCATCATACAGGTTGCAGGCACACATATATTTTCCTTTGTATATGTAGAGGGTCCATGCATATTCACAGTTCATATGCATATGGTAAGAGTGGACACCATGAGTCGACATTTTTATTCTTGCATTGAGAGACTGTGCACATTTGCTCTTGGATTGGTCAGTGAAGGTCAGTGCATTCATTGTTTAACTATGTGCATAAACATACATGTCGCATGTAGAGGTCTATGCACTTCTTTGCTTAGACCATATTAAGTCAGTGCATGTCTATGTTTAGACCATATTAAGTCAGTGCATGTTTGCATGATGCATATTGTGAGTCTATACATGTCCTGTCGAAACATGTCCTGTCCTGCACGTGGAATAAAAGTTGGTGCAACACTTAGTTCATTCTATATTAAGTCTGTGCATATGCTTCATTTCAACTGAATAAGGTCTGTGCACACTTCTTTGGTAAGTCCATGCATAAGAGGTTTATGGGTCTAATGTCTGTGCATGATTGAAGTATGCTACATTCTAAGTCTATGCAAGTCTCGCATGTGCATAACTAAGTAAGTGCAAGTTACTGGTGCACAGCATTGAGAGTCTGTGCAACCCTTATCTCTTACATGCGTAAAGTCTGTGCAAGATAGAATTTGGCATTTTACGTTAGTGCAGTTTCTATATTTTGCACACACCAAGTCGGTGCATTCATTGCTTATGCACACACGTAGTCTGTGCATCTCTTAGCTCTGCACTCATATCAAGTCTGTGCATTTTACTTTTGGGGTCTGTACATGCTTTCTACATTGCATATAAATGTCAATGCACAATAGTTTTACTTATGTGTACAACGTGTTTGACGAAATACCTCTTATTCATCTGACAGGAACTTAAGCAATTCAAGGGGATAAGTCACGTGGCTAGAAGTCCAACTTAACAAAGGGGCACATGATCCAAGGAGCAGCCAAGCCTGGAAATTCTTCCACGTGGAAAGCCAATCTCTATATTCTAACACGTGGCTAAGGAATTCCAGAATCCTCTTGGCGAGAGTGTTCCCTTCACACGCCCGAAGCATGAGCTGTGGGACCCCAAGGCTGAAGATATATAAAACCCTTCTTCTGTGATCAGATGGATATATAGAGAAATTAAGAGAAGAGATAGAGATAAGGAGACACAGAGAATTAGAGAATTTAGGATGGCAGAATCAGAGAGTGAGTAGCAGAGAAGAGAAGAGTGAGCCGGGGTCTGAGAAGCAGAAGAAGAACGAGAAGAAAGGAAGAGAGAGCCAATGTGTGATCAGAGCTATACAGAGAAAGAAAATGAGAGTGAGGAGTTCGTGAGTGTGAAGCCGTCGTTGAAGATCAATTTTCCTGGCATTTGGATCAGATCCAAGCCTAACTTGCTCCCGCGAGAGCTACATTCTATGTTTCATTTCCAGCTTTTCGTAGCTGTGATTTTGCTTCATATTTTCCTTTGTTCTTTTCGTTTATCTTTGTTTCTTCAAGCTGTGAGTCAGCGGAGCAACCTGTGTTGCTCAACGGTTGTAGAGGATTGGTTCCTTATGTCAGCAAGCTGTGATTGCTCAGCGGAAGCAAGCTGTGTTGCTCAGTGGTTGTAGGCAAGCTGTAATGCCCAGCGGTTTTAAGCTGTGTATCAGCGGGAAGCCTCACTCTGGTTTGAGTGAGGGATGGACGTAGGTCTGCGGGCAGCAGACTAAACTATCTAAAAATCCCTTGTCCATTGTGGTTTGTTTGTCTATTCTGTTCCGCTAGATGTATGCTTAGGCTCGTTCATGATAGTCTAATCTTATATCTAGTGAGAGATTGGCTTGCACACTGTGCAATTGATTTCGGTCTTGAGAGAGTCAAGTTGATTAGATGAACTGAGTCATCTCTTTAGCTTATACAGAGTAGATCAGAAGTTCAGTTTATCTGATCTTCATTCGTTAGTCGAAGAAGAGCATCTAAGTCGTTTAAGACATCTGTACGTTTTTAATTCCGCATCATTGTCTAGTAATGCTTTAATTGGGCAAAATTTTAAAGAGGGATTCATTCACCCCCCTCTGAATCAGGTTTGCACCTTTGCACCTAGTCCTTACAGACTAACACCCGATCCTCTATCCATGGCTTCAGAAATATCCAGTCCCTTCTAAAGCATGGAGCAAAGGTGTTCAGATTCAATCTGATGTAAAATAAACATTGACTGCTTGCGGTCGGTGGGGAAAGATGTCTTGTACATGAATCCCCGCAATCGCCTACACACTCGCACCTGTGGAACCTCCCCTCTCTCCACGTGTCGCCTGATACCCTCGTGCCCACGTGCCGCATCCTACCGACGCTTCCTCGATTAAAATTTTGTTCCATAGGTGATTGTCGAGAGATCGACTGGCATCCCGTACCCTCCCACTTACCCAGTCACCCAGTTGCCTTGGTTCCATTCACCTAGAATGAGCAACCACCATGTTTTCGTATGCCACTACTATTATTTATTCACTCTCGGAGACCTCTCGTGCAAGTTAACCCCTCTTGACTTTTCGTAAAAGGCGAGTGTACGGTACTATCGTGAGAAACATATGGCTGCAAAGAAAAATACCCCTGATATAACATAAACTCCCCCATTCTGCTTTCTTGCTTTATTCCCCCTTGTCGCCACAGTCACCGACTTTCCCAATGTCCACGAATCCGAAAACAAAGTTGACACTCCTAGTGGGACATCTCCCACCTTTCTTCTTTTTGCTGAAGAGAAGCATGTCCCAGCCATGAAGCCATGGTGCCCTTTTCCTATCCTTGCAGGAGAGGTAGAGGAGGGACATATTCCCATGCTGCTCCCAGCGACCGTCTTCGATCGTCACTCTCTCCAGCAACTAGCAGTCTAGCAGCTATGGCGGCCGTCACATGTGGCCCCATCGTCATCGCCACCCACGCATGGGTGCGCTACTTGGCGACGCCGATCACTTTCGGCAACTTCGCCCCCGCCATCGCATCGCCCTACTTTTTAGGCGTGGTCCTTGCGATTGTCTTGTAGCCAATCCTAGTTCCTGTTCCTACTCGTGCAGTCAACTCGCCATGCGCTTCTCCAACACCGGAGGCCCGCCCGAGTACCCGACTCGGGGCCTCCACTACCAGCCCCCGCAGGGGTCCCAAATCGTTTCTTACCTTGACAGCATCAGCTCCCGGGTCCAGCTTCGGCCGATATCCAACACGAGCCACGAGCCACGCACCCCGCACTTCAGCTACTATCTGAGCACTTCACTCGAGTTTCCAACCCCGAGTCCCAGCCAAGCCTGCACCCAATACGGGCCTCCTTCCCCGGGTCCACGGCTCCTCAGCAGTTCACTCGGGTCTCCAATCTCGAGCTCCAGCCGAGCCTGCACCTAATATGGGCTCCTTGCCCAGGTACCAAGGTTCCTCAGTGCCGCACATGGGCCTCTCGTCCCGAGTCTCAGTCAATCTGACACTGAACGCGAGTTCTCAACCCAGAGTTCGAGGCTCCCCAGCATCCGGCTAGGGCACACAACCCTGAGTCTCATCAAGGTATTGATGGGAATCAACACCGGACACTAATATTTTGTTTTGTATTTGTGTCCTTTTATTTACATTTATACCCTTGGCTAATTGGGTTTACAATTATAAGGCATTATAAGCCAAAGGGTTAGTCTTTAGAAGTCTTTGGGTTTTTTTATAAAAGTCCAGTAGGTCCAACAGGGTCCCCCACCCTCTCTCTCATTGGGCCACTTGGCTCTAGGACCCATGTGGGGCTGGTTCAAAGTCTAAGGTGGGCTTAGACCTTGACTTGTCAAAGTTGGACCAAGAAGAAAATTCCTATTTTACTACCTTGGTCCAAGGGGCGCCCCCCCTCTTTTTATATTTTTTTATTTTAATTTTTGATCACATGAGGGAAGAAAATGTTATCCCTTATTTGCCCCTCCCTAACCCTAGATCTGAGAGTAGTTTATGTCTTTTTTCCATTTCTATATAACCCATGTATTTTATGAATCCCTTAGCAAATTAATGAAGAAAATCCCATTTGTTTGCTCATGAGCCAAAGGCGCAGCCCCCCCCTCTCTCTCCCCCTTGGAGCTGTGATAGCTCTGAATTTCATAGGTGTGAAGCCTCTCAATTACCCCCACTCTGAGTGAGAAGCTCAGCACCGCCGCCGCCGCCGCCATCGAGCCACCATCGCACCGCCACCGCCACTCCACCGAAGTTCTATCCACCCCTTGATTCTATGCACCGCCAAAATTTTATCTCCCAATTAGGAGATCTGTTCAAGCTCCAATTTTAAGGGTTTGTTCCTCTTATCATCCCCTAACCCTAGTTCAAATTTCGGGTCATTTCATCTTCTTTTAATATTTTTCCCGTAATTAAGTTTTCCCTCCCAGCAATCTGCCAGTTTGCAGATCTACGGGACAGTGTCCTGTTGTTGTCTTTTTCCCTCACCCTTAGCCATCTCTAAAAATTCCAAAAAATTTCCTACGTGTTCTTTACATCCCCCTCTTCCACCCATAATTTTCTCAGAGTCTAGATCCATCATTTTTAGGTCGGTCAAAATTCAGTCTCAGGCAGATCCTATAGAAACTCGATAATTTAAAATAAGAAATAAAAATTTCAAGTAAATTATACAATTAAATTTTTCATGAAATGATTAATTTACATTTTTACTAAGTGAAATAAAGTGGATTATTGAATTTACTTGAATTTACTTAAGGTAAAGTGAAAAATAAATACTTTAACCCTTAGATAAATTATTACAAGCCCAATAAAAGTTCATATGATGGATTAGGATTACAATTGGCCCATTGGATAATCCATAATAGGCTGGATTAATGGATAATGGGCTGGATTGATGGATTAAAGGATTTATTAAAGGATAATTAGACCAAAATTCGTAACACATGTTTAATATGCCATTTAAGGGATTATAATAACCCCATTTCTAGAAGATTGACTTAAAAATCAACTCCCACCTATCATTCCACTTTAGACCAGCCAAAATTACATTATTTTCACACCAATTCACACCAAAAATGGGCTAGATTAAGAAGAGAAATTGAAATTTTCTTCTAAATTTAGACTTAATGGGTTAGGTATAATTAGGTGAGGAATCTTGACAAAATTGGCCATGTTTTGGCTATAAATAGAACCCCAATCAATCCACAAACCATCTCTGGAGGCGTAAGCTATGCTAGTTTGAAGATTGTAGGAGATTTGAAGGAAGATTTGGGAGAAATCAAGGGTTTCATCTTATTTGAGGATTTTTCTTACCTCTTCCTTAGATCCGTAAAAAGGTAGGTATCTCTCAGGCTAAATTCTAATTCAAGCATGCTAGATTGTTCCTTTTTCAATGCTCTTTCCATTGATATCTTATTCACTAAATTTCATTGAGAAATGAGTGAGTTATAGCCATTTTAGTGAAGAAAATTGAAAGTTGCAGAAAAAGTGTCGACCCTCGAAATCGAGTTTTCTGTTACCCAAGGGTCGACACTTTTCCTGACATATAAAAATATATATACACTCATACACCACGGCTCGGCCCGGTGGGGCACGGCACAAATAAATAAATAAATATACTAAGGTTTTCATATCCATTCAATTCAACTCACAACTCGAGCCCACATCCTATGCCCCTTGGGTCCTGACCCAAGGGTGAGCTCTCCAACATATAAAGTCATGAAAGTTTTCTAAACTTCCAATGTGAGACTAAAGATTAGTCACTACACAATATGAAGTCACTACATAATATGAATTATAACATTTGGAATCTCCAATAATTATAAGTATTTAGTCACCAAAAGTAAGAAAAGGTAATATTAGCATGTTTTTGATTCTTACAGCATGTTAACAATTATTTTTTGTAGAATAAAATTATTTTTACATGTAAAAATCTATTTTTAACCATATTAGTAAATTAATGCATGAAAAATATTTTCAGCATGTTAAAAATGACTTCCAACATGATAAAATTATTTTATACATATTGAGATATAAAAACTATTTTCATAATGTTAAAATCTATTTAAACTATTTTTTTGTGCAGCTAAACCTAATTTTTCCTATTAAATAATTAGTAAATTGATGCATGAAAATTACTTCCAGCATGTTAAAATTACTTCCAGCATGATAGAATTATTTCCAGCATGTTAGAATTATTTTTAGCATGTTAGAATTATTTTCAGTATATTAAAATTATTTTTTTAGCATGATAATTCTATTTTCCTATCAAATAATTAGTAAATAAATACAGAAAAATGATTTTTCAGCATGATAAAATTTATGTTGTTATTAGAGAATTTCTGTAATCAGCATGGTAAACTTATCTTTATCATCTTATTAATAAATCAATGTGTGAGAATTATTTCAGCATGTTAAGTATTAATTTTAGCATGTTTTTGATTCTTACAGCATGTTAACAATTATTTTTTGTAGAATAAAGTTATTTTTACATGTAAAAATCTATTTTTAACCATATTAGTAAATTAATGCATGAAAAATATTTTCAGCATGTTAAAAATGACTTCCAACATGATAAAATTATTTTATACATATTGAGATATAAAAACTATTTTCAGAATGTTAAAATCTATTTAAACTATTTTTTTGTGCAGCTAAACCTAATTTTTCCTATTAAATAATTAGTAAATTGATGCATGAAAATTACTTCCAGCATGTTAAAATTACTTCCAGCATGATAGAATTATTTCCAGCATGTTAGAATTATTTTTAGCATGTTAGAATTATTTTCAGTATATTAAAATTATTTTTTTAGCATGATAATTCTATTTTCCTATCAAATAATTAGTAAATAAATACAGAAAAATGATTTTTCAGCATGATAAAATTTATGTTGTTATTAGAGAATTTCTGTAATCAGCATGGTAAACTTATCTTTATCATCTTATTAATAAATCAATGTGTGAGAATTATTTTAGCATGTTAAGTATTAATTTTAGCATGTTAAAAATTAATTTTCAGCATGTTAAAAATTAAATCCAGCATGAAAATTTATTTTTATCATCTTATCAGTAAAGTAACATATGAAAATCATTTTCAGCATGTAAAAGTTATTTTTAGCAAGTTAGAATTATTTTCGGCATAAAACTCTATTTTCATAACAAAATTCTGATTTTTAAATAATAAATCACTGTGTTTTTTAAATAATAAATCACTATTTTTTGGCTAAACTAATGCATCTCTAATGTACAAAAACTTTCTGAAAATATGTCTAAATACTTGTAAACCAAATTCACACAGGATTAAACCATGGAATTAAATTAATTCTATTAAACTCTAATTACTTTAATTTTCTTCCTAGTTATCGTTCTTTCTTGAATTCCACGACGTATTGTCGTTAAACATGATGCCTTAAAATTATTATTCACTCCTCTTGCTACTTCTGAGATTTTGCTAGATCTGTACTTTTTACAAATGAGCTTATTCTTGAAATTCATTGGCCATATACGTGGAATTGATATAGATAAATGTCAGGGGCTATGGGTCCCAATTAAATGACATTTAAATGCTATTGTATAAACGAGGGGTTCTGATCTGATCCCACGGGCGAGGCTAAGTCCAAATATAAACCGGTATTATAATGATCAGGTGCTGGCATTCACCGATACAGGGTCTATTACAATCAGGGGCAATCATACAGTCGTGAGAACCCCTAAGTGTGTAGCCAAATAGTGATGTTCCATGAGGGCCTGTCATATCGTCGTGATTCCCACTTAGTGCATTGGCCAATCCTATTGAGTGTTGGTAGAAGTGATTGTTCTACTTCTATATTGTTTAAAGTTCAAGTGATTGCTCTACTTCGATAGTGCTTAAAGTTTATCGTGAATGTTCTTGAATTATCTTAATGATAGTACCCATCGTCTCATCATGAAAGTTCTTGATATATCTCTGAAAATGACCATCGTCTTGTCTACTATCATGATCTTAAATTATTGATATCTTGTTATCTTGAAATTACTTGAAAATTCCTTATACAAAATTTCATTCTTGAAATTCATGATCAATTACTTCATGACACGAATTGTTAAATTGTTAAATACTTAAAGATTGCATGCTTTAGAGATATAAAATCCTACTGAGCTTTTTGCTCACCCAACGTTTTGGTTAATTGTTGCAGGAAATGAAAATGAACAAGGGAATGGACAAGAGTGAAAGAGTGAATTTTTCCTTTTTACCTAGGTTTATGTAGATTATTAGTGTTTTTACAAGGATTATGTATTTGGAAAATTTGGAAGATTGTATCATGCCCTTATGACTTATAAATTAGTGATGTAAACCTTTATTTTGATGGAATAAAATTAGCAATTTCATCTTAGCTCTCTATCTTTAGAATTAAATTTGTACATGCTCTGATCGACACGAGTGCCTCGTAACTGCTCGCGCCCTTGATTTTCCGCGTCGGGGCGTGACAGTTTTAGTGGTATCAGAGCCAGGTTACATAAAACCCAGGATTCTTAAAACTTAGGCTTCCCTTAATAGAAACTTGGTTAGAAATTTAAACTTTCCCGGTAAGATTGCGTAGAAACACGGGATAAGTTTTAAAAAGAATGAATTATCAAGAAATAAATACCAAGGAAAAATAATTAAACCCTGTAACAATGGTTTCAGGCTAAATCTCGCAAATGGCTGCCGAGAGAGCTCAATGGCGCGAGATGCAATGCACTGTCCAAGGATTAACACAAGCCTTGCAACAAGTTGCGCAAGGTGGAGCACGGCATGAAGCCGGGGATTTGCATCGGAAATTCCAAAAGATGAATCCCCCGAAGTTTAGTGGATCTACTGACCCGGATGAAGCGGAGAATTGGGTGCAAGAAATAGAGAGAACCTTTAAAGTACTACAATGCTCCGATGAAGAGAAGGTACTACTAGGAACCTATCAACTGGAAAAGGATGCCCGAGCATGGTGGGTATCCGTCGAAGCGGTCTTGCCCAATGAGCAAGTTACATGGGACGAGTTCTTAGAACATTTTAATGAGAAGTATTTCTCAGAAAGAATCCGCGAGAAGAAGGCCATGGAGTTCGTGGCATTAAAACAATGTATCTTATTCGTAGCAGATTATGAAGCGATAGGGGCAGATTCTACTAAAATCTCGATCTAATGGGCCTTCTGTTTGTTGTTTATGATTGTTTGCAGGCACTAGAAGATTGATACGTGGAGCCCTTGCACCTTGGCCGGCCTTGGAGCAAGGAAGAAACGAATCCAACTCATCCCGCTTCCTGTCTGATGTCGCGCTATAAGAACATAGCGCGATCCTGAGAAGGCGCTAGGATGATATAGCGCGTTCATCCCCAGGCCAGCTCTTGGCCCTCTTGAATTTCTGAGGTATGTAACATGCCCTATATTGATATTTATATTATTTGGCATGTTGTTGGCCTTAGTGGCGATCACGGATTTTGATTATTACATGTAACCCCCCTTTTTATCATCAATTTTAGTTCTATATCTTGTCAAATAATCTTTTATGCAAATCATTCAATTCAGGGGTGTTCTAATTTTAGAATCTACACCTGGGTAGAGTCTTCATTTCAGAATATAGCGCCTAGGTCAGGGGCGCTATATTGAATGGAGTCTTGGCTTCAGTCGTTGTTTCATTCCAGTGTGTTTATAACATGAACAATAGCACTTTCTAAATAAATAAAACTATGCAGAAGTGAATATATGGGCAGGAAGAGAAAAATAATAAGATTCCAGAACTATGATCATGCATTCATTTAGACATCAGGTTGCATGGTTATTAAATTTTAAACATGGATAATTATTAAATATCAAAGAGAATAACGACCGTTCACGAAGTCGTTGAATCTTAATAGCGCCCAAGGATGGGTCACTATTTTACTGTTATACCCAGAAACGAAAAATGAACCGGATACAGAAACTACAAGTCATTCTACTGATATCTAATGATCTATATGCATGCATAGAGCTTAGTGTTTATAGGATTTGGCTTAGAACTTGGGAACACCTACCTGTTGGTGATGAATTGGTCGATGATAGATCGTGGAAAATGGAGAAGAAAGATAGGAGTAGAAGCAAATAACAACGGCAACTGCACAGTAGGAAGAAGATCTTCCGTCGTGATAGCACGGCTGAAGGAGAAATTAATAAGAGCAGCAGCAGCTCGCAGCTGTGGTAAAAAGAACGACAGCTCCTTCTCTCAATCGCACCAAGACCATGTAGGAAGGAGAAGCAAATTCTTCTCCTGGCTCGTTGGTAGAAGGAAGCATAGGAAACCAGCAGAGGCCCGTTCGTGAAGAAAGGAAGAGGAAGAAGAAGCAGTTTGTCTTCTTCTTGCAGCAGTATTCGTCCAGGAAGCAGAAGATTAAGAAGAAGTGGAGGTTGCCCTTCTTCACGTACAGTCGTCGGAGGAAGAAGTAGTTCTTCACGGTGGCAGAGGTTGATGACGGTGCTGAAAACCCAGAGGCAATAACCTCTGCAAGGTTTCGGAGGGATATATTTATAGGGAAAGAGATCCTAACTGGTTTAGAATCCTAACATGATTAAAATTTCCCATGTACGAATCCCACTTGAGCTAAACCTTCCCGAACGGCAGCCACTATCCAGTTAGAACAAAACACTGCAATCGGGTTTTTCTATCTTTTATCCTCAGAAAATAGCGCCCATTCAGAGGGGCATTTTCTTGAAATGGCGCCTTAATCAAGGGCGATGTTTCCTTTTTGGCTTGGTTTTGGCCCATTTGGGTTCCCTTCTGTGTAAGCCCATATGTACATAGGTTGTTTATATGTGTGCGGGTTGGGTCTTTGACTTATTTATTTGTTTTTCATAAATTTCCTTATTTTAAATTTAGTTTAGGAATTTTATTCTATAATTGTCAGGGTTGCTACACCCTCCCCCACTTAAAAGAATTTGGTACCTAAATTCAACCATATATAGACGTGGAGGGTGCAGAGTACATACCATTCGCAAATAAATCTGGGAATCTCTTCTTTTGGGATTCTTCGGTCTCCCATGTGGCTTCTTCTCTTGGGAGGAATTTTCCCCATTACTGACTCTCTTCTTGTTGAAGGTTGGCTTGAAAGTGCCAGAACTAGTAACATGCTCCTTCTTATCTTTCCATGTATCATGTCGGATAACTCCATGGCATCTTCCAATAATTGGGCTCTTCGAACCATCTCCGAATAGACTTGAATGTCATCAGTGCCAGTTGTGTAATGTATTGGGGCCTGAGCCCTTTAAGGAATCTTCTCGCTTTCATCTTCTCGGTACTCACCAGGTGCCTTGCGTACCTGGATAATCTAGAGAATTGATCCTCGTACTCGGCCACCGATAAGGTTCATTGTTTGAGTGTGGTGAATTCGGCGGCCTTCTTCTCTTGTACACGGTCGGAAAAGTACTTGTTATTAAAATACTCAACGAACTCCGCCCATGTAACATGATCTTGGGCTATAGTAGCTTCTACAGACTCCCACCAGAAACGGGCGTCCCTTTCTAATTGAAATGTTGCTAGTAACACCCTCTCTTCATCCCTACATTGCATAACACAGAATATCCATTCAATCTCCATGATCCAATGTTCGGCATCATCAGGGTCGGTCGAACCAATGAACTTGGGAGGGTTCATATTGCGGAAACTCCGGTGGAGATCTCCCACTCCACGGTTTGCTCCACCCTGCGCTACTTGTTGTGGCGCCTGAGTAAGACCTTGGACGGTTCGCTGCATGTCGCGCCACTGAGCACGTTCTGCGGCCATGATCCTACAAGATTTTTAATAACTATTTTTAGTACATGTTTAACCAAGAGTTTAAGTCCCTAAATTAACTTAACCCATGGTTCTACCCAATCTCACCGGGTAAAGGTTTAAACCTATCCTGGGACTTGGTTTCCTAGGAATTGAATATCCTAGGCTCTGATACCATAAAAATTATCACGCCCCGAGCACGGAAGGAACCCGGTATACATGACGAGTTTATTTCAATCATGTCAATCAGAGCATAAGTGTATTCGACACATAGACAGAGTGCGCAAAAGTAGAAATAACCAAGTTCTTTATTCATAATAACCGTGAAGGAAATTCTATTACATAGCCTTGATGAAAAGTACTAAAGGATAATTCTGACTCAATAAAAGGAAGATTAAAATAATTGACTCAAGAATTTGAAAAAGACACTGATAGATGGACACTTTTAAAACTGGTTGGCTCTAAGCTCTTCACTCTTGTCCATCCCCATATGAATGAGCTTCATCATCGGAATTACCTGAAAAATAGGAAAAAACACTATATGAGTGAATGCTCAGTAGGAATTATATCTCAAGTACTAGCTTACTTTAAGTAAATTACATGTTGCATGAATGCAAGTACAACTATGCATGTACGTATGAAATGACACTAGATAAAGAGTATAGCAAGAGATAATAGAATGAACTAGCAAGATTCAAGATTTCATGTAGACTATAAAATATGGTCAAACAAGTAAACATATCACGTCATGTCAAGTGAATTGGCTATCATGTTATCAAGCAAGTAAATACTTGTTCTGGGCCACGCAATCATGTCAAGTCAAGTACAAGTATGAGTCGTGGGATGTCAATCTAGCAAGTCATGCACTTCGGTGCAATGCCACACCGTGATCAATAATAGCTCCCATGGGCACAAATACTTTCGGGTGCTCCTCCCAGGACCAGATCGGGTCCTATATGCGTAAGCATTGAGTCATGTATTTTTAGACATCCACTATAGTTATAGCCAATATAGAATTCCAAGGAATAATCACTGTAGGATGATAAGTTAGAATTCATCAAGGAAGGAATTCAAGGATAGAACATTTACGTAGGGACATACTATGATTAAGACTACACAACATAATGCATATCGGAAAACTGGGTGGAAATTGGTGCCCTAGTGGGTGCCATGTTTACAGAATTAGCGCCCTTGTAGAGGGTTGCTCTTTCTGTGGACAAGATAAAGCAGAATGAATTGGCGCCTGCATGTAGGGGCGCTTAATCCACAATTGATCGCAATGGAAGGGTCGCCCATTCCAATTGCACAAAGAGATATTCTCACAAAGGCTAAATAGCATACCGTGAGGGCTATTCTACCATGTTTCTTAGAGTGACATGGTATTTAAAAAGTGATCATGAGTTTTAATGGAACAACTTGCTCAATCAGCCTTGAGGGAATCCAAGTATACGAGGAGTCTTACGGAGGTCCCAATGACAAACTTGCCAGTCTGAAAGTAGGAATATCCCGCGGAGGGCTCATTCATCACTGAGAGTTAGTGGGATAAACGTCAAACCATCATGAAACGTGGGACTACATCTATGGACTGATATATAGTGCCAAAGTACCCCCGGTATGGGTCACGAAAAAACTCAGAAAAAAACTGTGAAATAGGTAAATAGCGCCTTAGGAGGTGCCTCTATATTATTAAACAAAGTCTTCTCGTTGGGGCATGCAATCTATAATTCCATCTTTAGATAGATTCTGGAGAGTTTCTACACAGGTACTATGGCGCCCTGGGTAGAGTCTTCATTTCAGAATATAGCGCCTAGGTCAGGGGTGCTATATTGAATGGAGTCTTGGCTTCAGTCGTTGTTTCATTCCAGTGTGTTTATAACATGAACAATAGCACTTTCTAAATAAATAAAACTATACAGAAGTTAATATATGGGCAGGAAGAGAAAAAAAGTAGGACTCTAGAACTATGACCATGCATTAATTTAGACATTAGGTTACATGGTTATTAATTTTTAAACATGGGTAATTATTAAATATCAAAGAGAATAACGACCGTTCACGAAGTCATTGAATCTTAATAGCGCCCAAGGATGGGTCGCTATTTTATTGTTATATGTAGAAATGAAAAATGAACCCGATACGAAAACTACAAGTCATTCTACTGATATCTAATGATCTATATGCATGCATAGGGCTTAGTGTTTGTAGGATTTGGCGTAGAACTTGAGAACACCTACCTGTTGGTGATGAATTGGTCGATGATACATCGTGGAAAATGGGCAAGAAAGATAAGAGCAGCAGCAAATAACAACGGCAACTGCAGCAACTACATAGCAGGAAGACGATCTTCCGTCGTGCTAGCACGGCTGAAGGAGAAATTAATAAGAGCAGCAACAGCTCACAGTAGTGGTAAGAAGAACGACATCTCCTTCTCTCAGCCGCAGCAAGACCACGTAGGAAGGAGAATCAAATTCTTCTCCTGGCTCGTTGGTAGAAAGGAAGCAGAGGAAAACCAGCAGAGGCCCGTTCATGAAGAAAGGAAGAGGAAGAAGAAGCAGCTTGTCTTCTTCTTGCAGCAGTATTAGTCCGGGAAGCAAAAGATTAAGAAGAAGTGGAGGTTGCCCTTCTTCACGTACAGTCACCGGAGGAAGAAGTAGTTCTTCACGGTGGCAGAGGTTGACAACGCTGCAGAAAACCCAGAGGCAATAACCTCTGCAAGGTTTCAGAGTGATATATTTATAGGGAAAGAGATCATA
This sequence comes from Amorphophallus konjac, assembly GCA_022559845.1. Taxonomy (NCBI): domain Eukaryota; kingdom Viridiplantae; phylum Streptophyta; class Magnoliopsida; order Alismatales; family Araceae; genus Amorphophallus; species Amorphophallus konjac. The sequence continues at coordinate 86,706,458 of CM040122.1, read as the reverse complement.
ACGGGTTTAGAATCCTAACGGGATTAAAATTTCCCATGTACGAATCCCACTTGAGCTAAACCTTCCCGAATGGCAGCCACTATCCCAGTTAGAACGAAACACTGCAATCAGGTTTTTCTATATTTTATCCTCAGGAAAATAGCACCCATTCAGAGGGGCATTTTCTTGAAATGGCGCCTTAATCAAGGGCGCTGTTTCCTTTTTTGCTTGGTTCTGGCCCATTTGGGTTCCCTTCTGTGTAAAGCCCATAGGTACATAGGTTGTTTATATGTGTGTGGGTTGAGTCTTTGACTTATTTATTTGTTTTTCACAAATTTCCTTATTTTAAATTTAGTTTAGGAATTTTATTCTTATAATTGTCAGTTTTTCACAATTATGCACATTTTGCTACAGTTTAAATGGTTTCAAACATACTCTACCCTTCCCGGCTCTAACCTTCCTCCACTATGGAACATCTGGAATGGTTGTAACCATGGTTTGTCTCTCGTGCTCTGATACCATGATGTAACGTCCCGAGATCCGATCCCCAATTTATGGGTATTTTTTTATTTTCTTCCACCGGACCTCGAGACATTACGTCGTACGTATCGCGGAAGCACATATATATATTAATATGCATTCATTTACATGCGAGAGAGAAACCACAATTACAGGAAGTGTGAATAACATTTCAACTATTCATAATTTCCAAAGGAGAGAGTACATGTCCATTGTTCTAGAATAAACATGAGTCCTCATAGGCTCACCACCCCATAACCATACATATAAGAGAGACTTTTATCTACATCATACCCAGACCAACTATAATCTAGCACTACTCCTCAGCTGTAGCCTCCTCCTCAACCTCCTTCTCTATGTCTTCTAAAAACATGCGTCACAGAGGGTGAGTGTGACGCTCAGTAGGCAGCCTAAACAAACTGGGGTTAACTCGCATCTATATACCCAAATTATATACATAGTTCAGATGTTAATAATAGCATAATCCATTCATTATCATCTACTTAAAATAACTCATATGATGAAAATACATATTCTTTAACTAACATATAAGGTACCCATGCATGCGCTAAAACCACGGTGAATGAGCAATTACACATTATCACATTTTCATCATTCATGGAAACAAACAGCTGCTGCAAACACAAGTGGCCCACACACAATGAATCGAAAGAGTACTGCGCAGACCCGAGAGCGAACTCCCACCTAGATTCTTGAGGCCCATTGGCGTTACATATCGCTGTCCCACAGAAGGGCCGCCTGACAAAGGACCAAAGTCTGAATCATAGGAATTTTGACCAGGGCGTTATGTATCGCCGTCCCCTAGGTTCTTTTACTTCCACGACGTTACGTATCGCCGTCCCGCAGAAGGGCCACCCCACAAAGGGACCAGAGTCCTATCTCACAGAATGTTGTTGTTTCCATTCACAACATTCACATCGTATTCGCATTCACATTCATACTCTTTTTACAAATATTGGCATGATACTTTATTATAACATGCATCCTTCCAATAGTTTAAGTGGGCTAAACATACTTATATGTTGACTGGTGCGGAACAGTGCATGATCAGGTTACTATATAAAAAGAGGATAGTTTTACTTCTAGGCTACACATGCAAGGAAGTGACTTATAACTACAAGTACATGACTTCTGTGAGCATGAAATTTTTACTGTGGGTTACTAACTTAGCCTTCTACCATTTTATAATTTTTTAGATTTTTCTGAATTAAAATATCCTCTCAAAACTCCCTTTTTCTAAGTTTCTAGAAATTAGGACAGACCCACAGGTGCATCGACCTCATATGGCCCATTCCAAAATGTGCATCGACCTTACATGGTGTAATACCCCGTATTTAATTAATAATTTTATTTAATTTTTCCTTATCAAATTAAAAATTTTAGGAATTTATTTGAATTTAGTTGAATTAATAATTGGATAGAAATTGAAATAAACTTTTAAAAATTTAAATTTAATTGAAATGAAATGAAAATGAAATGTAACCCAAATGAAAATAAGGTTTAGGTGAAATGAAACACAAATGTAATTGGGTTGGAATGAAAATGAAATGAAAAGAGAGAATTTGAAATTTGACTTTCGAATTTAATATTTTATTATTAAATGAATAGTGAAGTGAAATTTCGTTGACCATATTAAAATCTTGAAAAATAATAATTAGGTAGAAGACCATGCGATTAGCAATTGTGTCTTCTAGGGCTAAGCCTACTAAAATCATTTATTAGGCCGAATTAGTGGATTAAGTCTTCCGAACTTAATATTTAACTATTTACGGAATAGTAGAAGTGAAAATTTTGTCTACCATATAAAAATTCATAAAAATAGTAATTAAGTAATAGATGCATCGACTAACACTTTTTTCTTCTATGACTAAGCCTAATAAAATCAGTATCTAGGCCTAATCAGTGGGTTAAGTCTGACTTTCAATCCACCTAACCCAAAATTCGTCTTCACTATTCACCCCATTTTAAAACATCAAATTAGAGCCCATTTCTTAACCAAATGCGATGAGGTTAGGGGAAAATGAAAGCTAGTGACTGGTAGATTAATAGCCCCCAACAAATTTCGTGTAAGATTAACTAGGATAAGAGTGATTAGACGAGTTTAGTCTAGGTCAATTATTTCGGCGGCGTAAACGCCTCTTCAAGGTCGAAATTCTCCCTTCCTGGAAGGATCCAGAAGGTGTATGAGCTATAGATAGAAAGCTCTTCGAGTCTAGTTTCATTTGGTTGCTGTGGTGTGTTAGGGTGCTAGGCTCGGATACAGAGGGGGGGTGAATGTATCCCTCTATGAATAATGGCCAAATAAAAACTTGGATGCTAGAGATAGACACAGAATAGAACCAATTCGATTCAACTCAAATACAAACACTTGGAGCGCGCCTATTCAAGCATCTAGCGGAAGCAAAGCAAACAATCAGATCACTGCACAAGAGATTTTTAGGTGGTTCGGTCCACAGACCTACATCCACCCCTCACTCCCAACCGGAGTGAGGCTTCCACTAGCACAAGCTAGAACACTGCAGACTCAGTCTGTGAACAAGGTGCTGCCACACAGCTTGACCAGGGGAACAACCTCCCCTCTTCCTCCCAACCGGAGGGACACCCCAAGTGGCTCCCAGCCACTTGGAAACTAGAGGTCGAAGACCTCTCTTCCTCCAGACCAGGAGGGACCCCTGGACTTGCAACCCATAAGCCCAGTATCGGAGATCAGATCTCCCTTCTCCTGAGTCCACAGGAGGAACCCGACCTCAGTTCAGAGGATCGGAAGTACAAAGGTAATCAGAAAACAAAGGAAAACAATAAACGAAAATAACACAGCAATCAGAAGGCTGTAAAAGATGAAAACACAGATGTGGCTCTCAACGGAGCTGACTGGCCTGGATCTGATCCACGGTCCAGTAGGAACTAGTCTTCATATGAAGCTTCTTCTTTCTCTTCCTTTTTCTTCTCTACTTCCTTCTCTCACTCGCGAGCTCTCTCTCTCTTTCTCTTTTTACTTCTACTGCTTCTCTCACTCTGCCACTCTTCTTTTTCTTCTTCTTCTCTACTCACTGGATCGAGAATACTCTGCTGCTCTCAGACTGGATGTATAGACTTTTCTCCTTTTCTTTCGATCAGTCTTCTTCAGTGGAAGAAGACTCATATATATAGCAGCAGCAGCAGCAGCTCCTGGGCGCGTGGCTTCCACGTTTTCCCGCCCAAGGAATTCGCCAGATCCGAGGCAGCTTCATCCACGTGTCAGCATCTGCATACCTCATCCTCCTGGGATCACGAGCCAGGTCATCAATCTCGGTAAGAATCCCTGTCAGAGATAGCATCGGATAAGTCATCAGTTTAAGTCTGAACAACCTGTACAGACTCTGTGAATGCAAAGCATTGTATAGACTTCAGAAATCAATATAGCAAGTGTGTACAGAGTGAGGGAGTGTATAGACTTAGCAGTCTTCATGCGTGCTCAGTGTATATACTTGCTGAAGAGTGTATTATCATAACAGAAGAGTGTGCAGACTAAGGCCTTCTGTTCAAGACAAAAGCCAATGTACAGACTTCATGCTGTACAGACTTGATGTTGATCAAGACACCTTTGGACATCAGCCCAAGGCGTCAACGCTTCCAACGTGCAGCGTCGACGCAGTGAACAAGACAGGTGATGAACAATGCAAGCACTAGCTTTTCCAATGTGTGGACTTCACATAAGAAGCCAACGGCTGTACAGACTTAGGCAACCTTCAACTCACTGCGATGAACAGACTCTGAAGAACAGCAGCCAATGTATGGGCTTGCTCAGCCATAGTCTTCAGCTCAAGGCCAGTGTATGGACTTGATGAGACACTTACGAGTGTATAGAGTTAGTTGAGTGAGCATGCAGTGTATAGACTTGACATAAGAAGACATCCGCTGTTCAGACTTGAAGAGCATTCGGCAATGTGCAGACTTCATGATGTATAGGCTTGTGAATGCAAATGCAATGTACAAACTCTCCAGTGTATGGACTTCAAATATGTGAAGCTATGCGATGTGCATACTTTGAAGAACAGCAAGTGAGTAAGTGTGTACACTGAGAGAGTGTATAGACTTGGATATCTTCATGCGAGCATAGTGTATAGACTTGCAGTTAAGTGCATTAGTTAACCAAGTGTGTAGAGTGTATACACTTGAGAACCTTCAAGCTTCCTCGGTGTACAGACTTGTAACAAGCCTATCGGATGTGTAGACTTCGATGAGAGCAATGCATGAGCACCCAAAGTACAGACATCCTGTCCTTGCAGCTAAACGACCCCAGTGTATAGACTTGCTGAGGGAGAGACTGTACAGACTTGAAGCGATGAAATCACGATGTGTAGACTTGCCAATTATAGCTGGTCGATGTACAGACTAGAACGAGTCAAGGTCTGTATAGACTTGAAGATCATTCAGCGACCAATGTATAGACTTTCCAATGGAAGGGCTGTACAGACTTGAAACAATGGAAGACAGCGAGTGTATAGACTTTGGCAAGGTAACGTTGGTAAAACTGCCAATGTGCAGACTTTCAAAGCTGAACGTAGGTAAAGAACCCAATGTGCAGACTTGGAAGTGCAACGTAGGAACAGATGCCAATGTACAAACTTTGGCAAATAACGATGTACAGACTTGCACAGTTCCAGCTGAAGAATGTATAGACTTTACCTATTAAGTGTGGCTGTACAGACTTGGAGAGTTGAAGCCAATGTACAGACTTGTTGATATCAAACCGATGTACAGACTTGCAGATGCGAAGCCAATGTACAGACTTTATGATATGAAGCCAATGTACAGACTTGCAGATGCGAAGCCGATGTACAGACTTTAAAGGGTGTGAACAACAAGGCATGCTGTACAGACTTTATGAGCACTGTCCAGTGTATAGGCTTGATGCCTCGAAGGCGATGTACAGACTTGTAATAAAGCTTGCAGAAGGTGATGTATATACTTGGATGCCCAACGCCAATGTACTGACTTTGAAGAGAAGACAAATGTATGGACTTTGACGGAGTGAGACAATGTTCAGACTTTGAAGTTACACTGTGGATGTACATACTTGGAAGATCATGGAGTGTATAGACTTGAAAGTCTGAAGGCGATGTATAGACTTGCCTAAGACGCAGCATGAGACGCTGGCTGAGACGGACGCTGTACAGACTTTAAATGCACTAAGACGCTGAACAAGACGGACCGATGTACAGACTTCTAAGTGCTGATGAACTATGTATGGACTTGGCTTGAGATGCTGCATGAGACGGTGCAGGATGTATAGACTTGAATGAGACAGTCAGTGAGACGCTCAACAATGTATAGACTTGAAAGAACTCCAAGCGATGTATAGACTTTGAAATGCTTGAAGAGGATGTACATACTTCAAGAGATGCAGCATGCCAATGTATAGACTTCATGAAGAAACACATGATGCAATGTGTGGACTTGGTGACACATGCAGACAGATGAGTGTACAGACTATGCCAGCAAGCTACACGATGTGTAGACTTAGAAGTGCCTGCAGCTGTGCAATGTGCAACCAGTGTATGGACTTGTCGTGCCTACACAGGGCGTTGTACACACTTGCTGCCTGATGCAAATGTGCAGACTCTATAAATGCATATGAATGCTTTATGCAGCAGATAAACAGTCTGAACTTCAAATGCAATGACTCACAGTGTAAGCAGATAAACTGACTGAACATATGAAAGACTGAATGAACATTTGAATGATAGACTGAATATAAGAATGACTTAATATAGAATGACTGAATAAAAACATGGTGACTCACAGTGATTAACTCACATTAAAACCAATCATCACAAACCCCTAAAGCCAATCATCAAAACCACAAGCCACAGGGGCCAGGGGCACAACAATCTCCCCCTTTTTGATGATGGCAACAATACACAGTGAGTCATTCTGATGATGTAATACATTCTTATGAAAGTCATTCTGATGACTCAAACTATTCTCCCCCTTTGACTTCATCAAAAAGAAAATAGTTTGAGAAGTGAAAGCAAACCAGCATGCAATGATTGAATAAAATTCTCTCCCTTTGGCAAAAATCTCCCCCTTTGATATAATCAATATGAATGCAGATGCAGAAGGAGATACCAAAATGCAAGAACACAATTCTCCTCCTTTAAGAGTTTCTATGCAGCATGATGCATATGACATGGAAGCTCCCCCTCAATAGGTGGAATCTTATGAGATGGATAACAAGGAGAGGTTCAGGTCAATGAATCAATGATATTGAGCAGAAGAGTTTCAAGTAGCAGATTTTCAAAGAAGCTCCAATCTCAATAAATTCAGTCAGATTTTCAAAGAGATAGCAATCTCATAAATCCAAAACATAAGTTTTCAAAGTCTTCCATTATAAGGGCTTATGAATGAGCGTTATTGTTCAGCATGGTTTAACCATAATGTATGCAGAGTTTATCAGTAAAATTCTGTATTGATATCTAAAACCATGGTTTAATAAAAATGAACCAAGCCCTCATATTTATCTTGATTAATCTCCTTTCTCTTACACAATCAAATCTATTGACTTCTTTCAGAATTACATGCACTAGTATTGAAATCAAGCAATTATGAAGTCATATGATTTTGTCTAGGGTTGTAGCAATTTGATTTTTACATCAATATTCAGATATTTCAATTTGTTCAACAATTTTCTTGCTACAAATTTTACGAGCACTCTAGTTCAGTGCACACATTGTAACTAGAGGATATACCTTGATTAGAGGCCAATATCCCTAAGCCCTTAGTGTGACTAACTGTCATGCTTTATGTGAACAGAGTTAGCATTTACACATCATGACACACTACAAATCATTTTTTAATGAGTGAGTTGTATTTCTCAGTGTGCATGCCATTGCTCTGCCTGATTTTCAATGAATTTTATGCAGAGTTAACTAAGGCACCTCATGACACAGTCCTTTGGACTTGTGTTTCTCAGTGACCAATGTCATTGCTCTGACAGATATAACCCTTTAGACATTTCAGAGACATTCATTTGCTTCAAATCAATAATAGTTTCATGTACTTAACCAATTAAAGTCATGTATTCAAAAGTGCAGATTTCAGAAATTTTTCACAAGACACAGCATGAAACAAATGGTTAAGATTTATTAAACATGCTTCAGATATTTTTAAGAGATTTTAAAGTCAAACTCCATGAACATTAAACTTAAACCACATGAGTTATTTCAGACATTCATAAAACTGTATAATAGAAGATTTCTAGTTCAAAATTTTCAGATTTATGATCGAGATAGCCCATTGAAATCTTCATGAAGGACTGATGGAATTCTGAACCCAAATGATACCAATTGATAGGAGAAATACCAATTGTTAAGAGAGATTGTGAAGCTCAAAGTTTTCAGACTATGATTAAGGTTTGTCAACCAAATGAATAAGAAAGGATATGCAATGAATTTTGACAAATGTATGCATTTGACAACCTATATGCAATGCATTAACTCCCCCTGACAACATGCAATGTTTGCCGTGAGAAACTGAACATATGATTTTGATTCATGCACATTCAAACTGCCCTATCAAGCAAAATGACCCATGGTACTAGGCAGAGCACTTGGTCTAAAAGACCAGCTCACACATAGTAAGAACCTCCAGACAGACCTCCCTGCCTTTTGGTACCTTACCATTTATATACCATTGAGGTCATGTAAATTTATTCAACATGCAGTCCTATATGCAATTCAGAATTTCAGTGAGCTATTGCAACACACAAGTTTCAAGTCACACTCATAAGCAGTTCAGATTTTTCAGAAAATTCGAAATGCAATTTGTTTTCAGAGTTTATGCATAACAGAATTATCAAGCAATTGCAATTAGCCTATGTATGCATCAGATACAGACAACCCTTTTTAATCTGATATTTGCACAGAACTCTCAGCAAATGCATGATCAGAAAATAATGCACATGGCAGATGATGAATGAAAATGCAAAAACAGATTTAACTTGCTATGCATTACAACTAAAAGCAAGAAGAGCAGGAAGTTTACCTGAAAAGTTCAGTATGGGGTTTTCTTCTTGAGTGCCTTGGATCATTACCCCTTTTTATTCCAGTCCCAAGGCACACCTGCATAGCAATGTTATTTTACACAAACAGGTACCCAAGAAGTCTTGGGTCCTGACATGACAGTATTACTCCTAGCAGGTTTTCTCAACAATTTTCGTGCATGAAGGTCATCAGATTTCATCAAATTGCAATTATACATTGAGTGACCAATTTGTCCACAGCAATGGCATGAATTAGCAGATTTCAAATTCCTCTTATGCACATTACTGTTGTCATGAAGTTCATTGGCAGAGAGAGAGTTCTGTTTACTATAATGATAGTAAGATGCACCAGATTTCGGATTTAATCTATGCACATTCTTGTTTGCATGAAATCCATGTGTATATGCATGAGATTTTCTGTTAACAGAATAAGAATTCTGTTTACCAAAACCAGTTTGGTTTTGATATCCTGCCAGCCAACAGGTTGCAGCCCTGTGACCTGGCTTCCCACAATGATAGCATGCAGGAGACTTTCCAATGGCAGGTTTAGAATTTAATTTTCTACCCTGAGCATGCCAACAGTGGGCTGCAATGTGGCCCATCTTGCCACAGTGAAAGCATGAATTAGAACTTTTCTTACCAGCATTCAGCCAGCATTCAAATCTCTTATGACCCAATTTTCCACAATTAAAGCATGTCATATGCTAGTTTATTGGAACAGACTTGTTCTTGTTAAGAGCATGATCGTTTGCATGAAATTTATTCTTATCACTAACAAACCAGCATTGTGAAATTTTGTGTCCTAGTTTACCACAATGAAAGCACTCAATTTTCCTTTTCTGAGATGAAGGATTTTTATCATGATATCTCCTAGCATTCTTATCATCCTTCTCCATCAACTTACACTCATGCATCAGATGTCCAGCTTTATGACAGTAATGACAGATAATCTTCTTTTTAGATGCATGTGAGTGTGTGTGAGGACTGTGATCAGCAAACACTGATGAACCCTTTTTATTTATTTTCTGATTTACAGTCCTTTTCTGATTTTTATCCTCTTTTCCTATTTTCTTAGCCTTGTACTGAATTGGGGATGAAGTAGAAAGCTTTTCCTGTTCAGAGGTTTTAATGAAAACAGTTTTCAGCTTGGATCCATCAACCTTTTTCAACTTTTCAGTTTGTTTCTGATTTTTCTGAATATTTGGTTGTTTATTTTCTGAGGTGGTGGCTACATCTGATGCTTTGATAAAGGATGTCGTCAGCTTGTTTTCAAAAGCCTTTTTATTGACATTGTTGTAGCCTAACCCTTCCCTTTGAGTATTGACCTTAACTCCTAACAACCTGTCCAGATTTTCTTGTCCACTTACAAACTTTGACAGAGAGTTCTTTAAGTCTTGGATTTCATTTTCTAAAGAGGTGATTTGTAACTCATAACTGGCAATCTCTTGCTCACTGCAATTCATAGCTTCATTCAAAACTTTGTTAGCAGTTTTATATTTCTCAATTTCATTTTCCAGATTGCTCAGTTTATCAGAATCTTCAAAGCAAACACTTTTACCTCTTTCTAAAGCTAGAAGTCTCTCAGACATAGTGGAGTTCAGCATTTTCAATTTCTCATTTTCTTGCTTAAGTTTGTCATTCTGAACCAATTCATTTATTAGAAGCTGATCTTCTGAATTGACTTCATACTTTCTTCCATTTTCAATTTCCTTCATATCTTTTTGCTATTTTTCAAGATCTTTCTGTAATTCTATGTTTACAGATTTTATGGCATTAAGTTTTTCAATCAGCAACTTGTTCTCCTGTTTAAGTTTCTCTGATTCTTCTTCATCTTCTTTGGAGAGTTTTCTGAGAGATTCATCTTCAGATTTTAGCTTGTTTAGTTCAGAGTAAACACTTTCAAGTTCCTTCTTCAGTTTTGCATTATGGTTTTTATACATATGATTATCAGACAGACATGCATCATGAAATTACTTCGTACTAGAACAGTTTTCACATGGAGAGCTAGAACTATCTACCCGAGTACCCTTCTTCAACTTTTTATATTGTTTTCTTAAGCTCTCATGTGACTCTAACAGTTTAGCATATGCATTCTCCCAATCATCAAGAGAAAAGTTCTCGAAGAGATTTACCTCATCATCATCATCTTCTTCAGTTTGATTGCTGCCTTGATCATTTCTGTCAGCCATCATGTAGCTGTCCACATCTCTCTTCTGAGTTTGCTTCAGCATATCCAGAATATCTTTAACAGAATTGGAATCAAAGAAGCATGAGTGAAAGGCTCTATCAGTAGCTGCCTTCATTAGATTTATAGCTATCTGATTCTCTTCATGCATAGACTTGTGACTGTCAGTCCATTTGGACCTTTTCTTTGGCAGTTCATGAGGACCATGTGAAATTACTTTCCACAGGTCTGGATTCACCGATTTGACATAATTCTTCAGACTAGTGAACCATGCATTAAAATGCGTACCACTGAAAATCGGTGGATGAGTCATGTGAACACAACAGATTAATGCAACAGGAATATTGATGCACTAAATACAAATTAGCACTTAAGACTGCAAGATCGGATCTGCAGGTCGCTGGACCTTATATGCAGACACCCGCTCTGATACCAACTGTTAGGGTGCTAGGCCCGGATACAGAGGGGGGGTGAATGTATCCCTCTATGAATAATGGCCAAATAAAAACTTGGATGCTAGAGATAGACACAGAATAGAACCAATTCGATTCAACTCAAAAATAAACACTTGGAGCGCGCCTATTCAAGCATCTAGCGGAAGCAAAGCAAACAATCAGATCACTGCACAAGAGATTTTTAGGTGGTTCGGTCCACAGACCTACATCCACCCCTCACTCCCAACCGAAGTGAGGCTTCCACTAGCACAAGCTAGAACACTGCAGACTTAGTCTGCGAACATGGTGCTGCCACACAGCTTGACCAGGGGAACAACCTCCCCTCTTCCTCCCAACCGGAGGGACACCCCAAGTGGCTCCCAGCCACTTGGAAACTAGAGGTCGAAGACCTCTCTTCCTCCAGACCAGGAGGGACCCCTGGACTTGCAACCCACAAGCCCAGTATCGGAGATCAGATCTCCCTTCTCCTGAGTCCACAGGAGGAACCCGACCTCAGTCCAGAGGATCGGAAGTACAAAGGTAATCAGAAAACAAAGGAAAACAATAAACGAAAATAACACAGCAATCAGAAGGCTGTAAAAGATGAAAACACAGATGTGGCTCTCAACGGAGCTGACTGGCCTGGATCTGATCCACGGTCCAGTAGGAACTAGTCTTCAGATGAAGCTTCTTCTTTCTCTTCCTTTTTCTTCTCTACTTCCTTCTCTCACTCGCGAGCTCTCTCTCTTTCTCTTTTTACTTCTACTGCTTCTCTCACTCTGCCACTCTTCTTTTTCTTCTTCTTCTCTACTCACTGGATCGAGAATACTCTGCTGCTCTCAGACTGGATGTATAGACTTTTCTCCTTTTCTTTCGATCAGTCTTCTTCAGTGGAAGAAGACTCATATATATAGCAGCAGCAGCAGCAGCAGCTCCTGGGCGCGTGGCTTCCACGTTTTCCCGCCCAAGGAATTCGCCAGATCCGAGGCAGCTTCATCCACGTGTCAGCATCTGCATACCTCGTCCTCCTGGGATCACGAGCCAGGTCATCAATCTCGGTAAGAATCCCTGTCAGAGATAGCATCGGATAAGTCATCAGTTTAAGTCTGAACAACCTGTACAGACTCTGTGAATGCAAAGCATTGTATAGACTTCAGAAATCAATATAGCAAGTGTGTACAGAGTGAGGGAGTGTATAGACTTAGCAATCTTCATGCGTGCTCAGTGTATATACTTGCTGAAGAGTGTATTATCATAACAGAAGAGTGTGCAGACTAAGGCCTTCTATTCAAGACAAAAGCCAATGTACAGACTTCATGCTGTACAGACTTGATGTTGATCAAGACACCTTTGGACATCAGCCTAAGGCGTCAACGCTTCCAACGTGCAGCGTCGACGCAGTGAACAAGACAGGTGATGAACAATGCAAGCACTAGCTTTTCCAATGTGTGGACTTCACATAAGAAGTCAACGGCTGTACAGACTTAGGCAACCTTCAACTCACTGCGATGAACAGACTCGGAAGAACAGCAGCCAATGTATGGGCTTGTTCAGCCATAGTCTTCAGCTCAAGGTCAGTGTATGGACTTGATGAGACACTTACGAGTGTATAGAGTTAGTTGAGTGAGCATGCAGTGTATAGACTTGACATAAGAAGACATCCGCTGTTCAGACTTGAAGAGCATTCGGCAATGTGCAGACTTCATGATGTATAGGCTTGTGAATGCAAATGCAATGTACAAACTCTCCAGTGTATGGACTTCAAATATGTGAAGCTATGCGATGTGCATACTTTGAAGAACAGCAAGTGAGTAAGTGTGTACACTGAGAGAGTGTATAGACTTGGATATCTTCATGCGAGCATAGTGTATAGACTTGTAGTTAAGTGCATTAGTTAACCAAGTGTGTAGAGTGTATACACTTGAGAACCTTCAAGCTTCCTCGGTGTACAGACTTGTAACAAGCCGATCGGATGTGTAGACTTCGATGAGAGCAATGCATGAGCACCCAAAGTACAGACATCCTGTCCTTGCAGCTGAACGACCCCAGTGTATAGACTTGCTGAGGGAGAGACTGTACAGACTTGAAGCGATGAAATCACGATGTGTAGACTTGCCAATTATAGCTGGTCGATGTACAGACTAGAACGAGTCAAGGTCTGTATAGACTTGAAGATCATTCAGCGACCAATGTATAGACTTTCCAATGGAAGGGTTGTACAGACTTGAAACAATGGAAGACATCGAGTGTATAGACTTTGGCAAGGTAACGTTGGTAAAACTGCCAATGTGCAGACTTTCAAAGCTGAACGTAGGTAAAGAACCCAATGTGCAGACTTGGAAGTGCAACGTAGGAACATATGCCAATGTACAAACTTTGGCAAATAACGATGTACAGACTTGCACAGTTCCAGCTGAAGAATGTATAGACTTTACCTATTAAGTGTGGCTGTACAGACTTGGAGAGTTGAAGTCAATGTACAGACTTGTTGATATCAAACCGATGTACAGACTTGCAGATGCGAAGCCAATGTACAGACTTTATGATATGAAGCCAATGTACAGACTTGCAGATGCGAAGCCGATGTACAGACTTTAAAGGGTGTGAACAACAAGGCATGCTGTACAGACTTTATGAGCACTGTCCAGTGTATAGGCTTGATGCCTCGAAGGCGATGTACAGACTTGTAATAAAGCTTGCAGAAGGTGATGTATATACTTGGATGCCCAACGCCAATGTACTGACTTTGAAGAGAAGACAAATGTATGGACTTTGACGGAGTGAGACAATGTTCAGACTTTGAAGTTACACTGTGAATGTACATACTTGGAAGATCATGGAGTGTATCGACTTGAAAGTCTGAAGGCGATGTATAGACTTGTCTAAGATGCAGCATGAGACGCTGGCTGAGACGGACGCTGTACAGACTTTAAATGCATTAAGACGCTGAACAAGACGGACCGATGTATAGACTTCTAAGTGCTGATGAACTATGTATGGACTTGGCTTGAGATGCTGCATGAGACGGTGCAGGATGTATAGACTTGCATGAGACAGTCAGTGAGACGCTCAGCAATGTATAGACTTGAAAGAACTCCAAGCGATGTATAGACTTTGAAATGCTTGAAGAGGATGTACATATTTCAAGAGATGCAGCATGCCAATGTATAGACTTCATGAAGAAACACATGATGTAATGTGTGGACTTGGTGACACATGCAGACAGATGAGTGTACAGACTATGCCAGCAAGCTACACGATGTGTAGACTTAGAAGTGCCTACAGCTGTGCAATGTGCAACCAGTGTATGGACTTGTCGTGCCTACACAGGGCGTTGTACACACTTGCTGCCTGATGCAAATGTGCAGACTCTATAAATGCATATGAATGCTTTATGCAGCAGATAAACAGTCTGAACTTCAAATGCAATGACTCACAGTGTAAGCAGATAAACTGACTGAACATATGAAAGACTGAATGAACATTTGAATGACAGACTGAATATAAGAATGACTGAATATAGAATGACTGAATAAAAACATGGTGACTCACAGTGATTAACTCACATTAAAACCAATCATCACAAACCCCTAAAGCCAATCATCAAAACCACAAGCCACAGGGGCCAGGGGCACAACATGGTGTCGGCAGAGGAGTTAGATCTGGGGAGATCTTGGTGATTTTGTGGAAGGTGGTCTGCTCCCCGTCATTTTTCTATCTCCAAGTTTTGGTTCATCAAATCAGGTTAGTACCTCAACCAAAATAGGCATATGAGTAGGGGTTTTTCATTAGCTCGACGAGATCTATCATCTGAGACTAAAAGCCCTAATTTTTATAGGGTATTGAGGGAGGAATCAGGAGATCTTTGAAGGGGATTCTTATAGTTCGTGGGTCTAATCTATCTCGTGGTTTAAGTCTTCAATTGAGGTAGGTTATAACTGGCCAAATGTTAATTATTGTATATCAAATTGAAGCTTAGCATGTTATCTCTCTTTTGGCGTAAAAAGCCCTTTGATCCATCAATTCTATTTAGAGAATTTGAGGTTTGAACATGAACTTGTCCATATGGTGATTTCATATACTTGGAACCTGATTAATCCATGAATTCGAAACATAAATGTTGAAATTCATAGCATGTGTGATACATGGTTGGAAAGCCCTCTCTGTTAGCTTTCCAGTGATATAAAAATCCCTAAAAGTTATCATGTATACGTAGAGAATTTGATATTTTAGTAACACACTGTCCTAATTAGGGTTTTTCTTTTTCCTGTCAATACAGAACTTAATTATAGAACCTAAATCTGAAATTGACCTTACCAAATGATAGTACTCTGTCTTAGATTTCCATTGATATATCAAATGCTTAATTCCATTAAGAATTGAGGAAGATATAGGCTTTTTAATCCCTAGATCTCACACACATAACAAGCAGAAAACGGCCTTGATGATCGCGGCCCCCGGCAGGACCGCCATCCTGGTCGCGGTCGCGCGACCAACCGCGACCAGGTGGTCGTGGTCCTGTGGGCGACCGCGACCGCAATAAAAAGGGGCCGGGTGACCGACCTCCGTCCTAAACGCGATCCGAAGTTATTAAATGAATAATTAAAAATCCTGAATCCCTGTAAAACATATTCTTCTGCTACCAGGAGATTTAAAAGTTATTCTTCTGCTACCAGGAGATTTAAAAGTTATTCTTCTGCTACTGGAAAGTATTTTAATCTATTTTTTTATGCATGTAAACCTATTTTTCTTATAATTAATAGAACATAAATGTATAAGAAATTATGTCGAGCATGCAAAAATTATTATTAAATAACTAAAATGCATGGAAAATTTGTCTTATAGTAGCAGCATGTGAGAAGTTAAATTCTTGTGGATTTAGGTGGATTTAGAATATTTTATCTTATAAAAATCTATATTTCTTCTATAAAATGAAAGAAAATGCTTATAAATTATATGTGGTATGTTAAAAAGATCTCAAAGGTATGAAAATTCATGAATATTATGCTCTGATATAATTATCATGTGAGAGATAATTTTCTATGAAAATGTGATATTTTTACCAAATAGAATTCATTTACTCTCCATATAATAGAGAATAAATGCATAAAAATTATATTAACTTGTTAAAAATAACCCTTACAGCATGAAAAAAAGTTCTTACGGCATAACAAAATTTTTACAGCATGTTAGAATGATAACAGCAAGTTATAGAGGAATTTTTATACTTAAACAAATTTCTAATGTATTTCTTCCATTCAATAAATAGCATAAATGGTAGAATAATGTAGAAAAATTAATTTCAGTATGCTAAAAATACTATGGGTATCATGAAAAATGAACAACCAGTAAGATGATTTATTCTTAATAAACCATCCAAAAATTTCATAAGGAACTTTTTATAGCACACCAAATATGGGTTTTTTGTGTTTAAAAAGGTATTTTTAATGTGTAAAAATTCCATTCCAGTAACAAAAATGGATATTTACTATCATTTTCCAGAGGAATCATGTGCTGGAGTTACTTAAAAATATTAGGGAGATTTTCACCATGATAGGATTTATTTCTATGAATTAAGTGAAATTCTTAGTAATTTACTCTAATAATACTAAATAAATCATTTCTTTGGCTTTTTGCATCCAATTAATTTAAGGCATTTCCAGTATGATAAAACTTGTTAAACCAACAGAATAAAATGTTAATTTATGGAATTGAATGTATTCTAAAGATTGTATTTTTCCTACTTATCCTTTCATTCTTGGATTCCACGACTTAATTGTCGTTAAACATTATGCCAAAGTTTAATCCTTCATTTTCTTGTTATTCTGATTTTTGCTAGATCTGTACTTGTTACATTTTAGCTTATTCCTTGAAATTATTGGCCATATTTATACAAGAAATGTCTAGACAATTGGGATCATCGATCCATAAAACCAATGCCATCGCATCATAAGGGCCCGGTCTGGTCCTGGGGAGAGCGCCCGAAAATTAGTGAGCCCATGGGATGTTAATGACAAGGTGTGGCATTGCACCGAGTACTTGACTAGTGTGTGTCTACGACATTTGACCTATTGTTATTCCTTTTACTTGATTATGAATTATTGAAATACTTGCTTGTTGGCCAATTATTATTGTTTCAATTGCTCTTAGTGAATTTCTTATACATGATATTATTGATCATTGGAATTTATTCAATTCTTGACTTTGCAAGACCTTCTACATTGTTCTTGATCTCTTTATTCAATTCCTTGTTCTCTGTTGCATACAACTGGTAATTAAGATGTTAACTACGTAAATATGCCGTTATTTCCTACTGAGCGTCAGCTCATAGTTGTGTTCCCCCCTTTTTCAGGCTTTTCAGGTGACGCACTTATAGATGGGGAGGGTCAGGAGTGATCCTTGAGTGCTTTTGTACCTAGTTATTGAGTCAGATTAGTATTTACTTCCAGTTTGATTTTACGTCAGTGTTGTATTAGAATTTCATTTGGAAGACATGTTTGATCGAGTCTTAGCATGTTGGTTATTGTAATAAAGTTAGAATTATTTTGATTAATGGAAGTGTTTCTCACTTTATAATTTGTCTAATTGTTTAGATTAGAATTTATTGTTAGTGCTAGCTCGTATCTGACTGTACGCGCCGATTTTCCGCGTCGGGGCGTGACACATGGCCTTTTCTAAAATGTGCATCAACCTTGTACTGGCATGTGCCAATGTGCATCAACCTTGTACTGCCCATCCCCAAATGTGCATTGACCTTATATGGCCTTTTCCCAATGTGCATCGACCTTATATGGCCTCTTTCCAAATGTGCATCGACCTTATATGGCATTTTCCCAAATGTGCATCGACCTTATATGGCCTTTTCCTAAATGTGCATCGACCTTATACTGGCCTGTGCCAATGTGCATCGACCTTATCTATGCCTGGACCAAATGTGCATCGACCTTACTCAAGTCTGTGCAACATGTGCATCAACCTTACCTATGCATGGACCAAATGTGCCTCGACCTTATCTATGCTTGGACCAAATGTGCTTCGACCTTGTCTATGCTTGAACCAAATGTGCATCGACCTTACTTAAGTCTGTGCAACATGTGCATCAACTTTACCTATGCATGGACCAAATGTGCATCGACCTTACTTAAGTCTGTCCAACATGTGCATCGACCTTACCTATGCATGGACCAAATATGCCTCGACCTTATCTATGTTTGGACCAAATGTGCATCGACCTTATCTATGCCTGGATTAAATGGGCATCGACCTTACTCAAGTCTGTGCAACATGTGCATCGACCTTACCTATGCATGGACCAAATGTGCCTCGACCTTATCTATGCTTGGACCAAATGTGCCTCGACCTTATCTATGCTTGAACCAAATGTGCATCGACCTTACTTAAGTCTGTGCAACATGTGCTTCGACCTTACCCATGCATGGACCAATTGTGCCTCGACCTTATCTATGCTTGAACCAAATGTGCATCGACCTTACTTAAGTCTATGCAACATGTGCATCGACCTTACCAGGGTCTACCTTACATGTGTATAGATCTGTCCAGAGTCTAAGGTATATCTGCATTGACCTTACCAGGGTCTACCTTATATGTACATAGACCTGTCCAGAGTCTAAGTTATATGTGCATTGACTGTTGGGTCCCACGTAGTGCAATCGGATCTAGAAGGGGGGTTGAATAGATCTTATCAAAAAGTTTGGCCTATTTAAAAAATTCTTTAGCCACCAAAAGCATAGACTACTATAGAGTGAATGAAACATTTAGACACAATGCGCAGCTGAATTAAATAGGAATAGCTTAATTGAAAGCAGCAATGCACAATGCACAGATGGCACAGGTTGATGCTCCCAAGCGGGCAGGTTGATTCTCCTTGTCAAGGAAAACACCTTAGTAGCTGTGTGCAAGAGTGCAGCAAGCCACCAAGAGACTTATGCAGATGAAGGGACAAGGGAAAAGGTTGCATACAAGAAATGTATGCCTCCCTTTTGCTTGGAATGAACTCCCTATTTCCTGATAACTAGAATGCAGCAGGCAACTGAGGAGATGCTGGTGTAGTTATGATAGCAAGGGGTGTCAAGATAAAATACACAGTGTAAATCAGTAAAGTGTGCAACAAACATAATCAGGATTGCATTTGCTAAAACTAGCACCCTAACATGTGAATGGAGATAGAGGATAAGGAGTAATCGCACAAGATTCACAAACCATAACAGAGTGATTTTTAAGGTGGTTCGGTTGCAAACCCGCAACCTACGTCCACCCGTCACCAAACCCAGTGAGGCTTTCCTGCTGACACACAGCTTGCGGGCTTCACCAAGCCAATGTTGACACACAGCTTGCAGGCTCACACAGCCAACCCACAGAACAGAAACACCTTCTGTCTGTGTTCCTACACACAAAACTGGTAGGGACGGTTTTAAATGAAATGAGTGAAACGAAGAACTCAAAAAGAAAACACTGCAAGCGCAGTAGAGAAAACCACAAGAAAACACCAACTGAAACTTCAGATGAAGATCTGGAAGTTGGTGACTGTAGCTACGACTTCAGATCCGAAGATCTTATCTTTGCAAGCAATGGTAGACAGCAGGGCTACTCTCTCAAGGCTAATTTCTTCTTCCTCTTCTCTTATAGCACTGCACTGAGAACTAGCGCTGGGCTACTCTCACGCTCTTCTTAAAGATATTCTTTGTAGACACTCAAAGGGCGTGGCTGTCACTTGAGCAGCAACGGCAGCAGCAGCAACATCATTCATGAGCTGCTCCTTTTATAGATGAAGGAAATCCTTTTAGCAGAAGTTTTTCCCTTCAAAAGTTTTTAGCTTTCTTCTCCTTTGAGCAACCCACCTTTATCTTGAACTTGATGTGTGATGCTTTTGCAGAATATGTCTCCCAGCTGGGATGCTTTTGGGGTAGACATTCTTTTTCCTCTTTGCATACAGCGTACAAGGTTGGTAGGCCCTGATTTAGTAAGAAGTAATCTGGGCCATCTATTTCCTGAATTCCAGAATCGAGTGATTTCTATTGGTTCAGAAGTGATAAGATGCAGTGGGTTCTCATTGGCTGCCCAGACTGCTTCGAGCGGTACACTGTAGTTCCCTTTTGCTGGCCAAACATATCTTCATCAAGTACAAGATTTTCTCCTCAAGGTTTTGACCCCTTTTCGGATGGAGAACCTTTCTAGGTGACTGCCATTGGTCCACCTGGAAAGTAGGAATCTTTTCTGCCAATAGATCTTCCAGAACTTGTACTTCCAAAGGAGGCGACATCTGTTTAAGTAAGACAGAGCCTCTGTAAGGATGAGATGCGATAGAAGTTGGAGCTTAGATGGGTCCACCTAGCACTTGAGAATCCTTCTTTGGAACTTTCTGGAGAGCATGCCACGACTTATGGGATCACGTGCCAATCTTTCGCTGGAGACAAATATCCAAATGGGTCAGTGTTTAAGTTTGACCAAAACTGGGATTTTGAACTCCAGACCTATTTGATGAAGTGCTTGTTCTGAGTGCACAGACCTTATCCTTGAATATGCTCAGACCTTGTAACATGCTCGGACCTTGAAGTAAGCTTGGACCTTGTCTAGCTTAGGTGCAAATATGCACAGACCATTGTAGTTTAATATGTGCATAGATTTTGTAGTTCAATATGTGCTTGGACTTTGCAGTTCAATATGTGCATGGACCTTGCTATGTTGAAAGTAAACTGTGCACCGACTTTGCTTCGTTGAAAGTAGAATGTGCACAGACCTTGAAGTGTTGAAAGGTAAATGTACACAAACCTTGTAGCTTGGAGAGAAAATGTGCATAGACCTTTAGAGCGGGATTGCATATGTGCACAGACTTCAGTGTGCGTTGAGAGCAAACGTGCATTGACCTTCTTGGCAGAATTGCAAATGTGCATAGACTTCAGTTTGCGCTGAAGGCTAAATGTGCACTGACTTCTTTTAATAGAGATCACATGTGCACAGACTTTAGTTATGCCTTCTTAGCAGAAATCCACATGTGCACCGACTTGAGTTTGCGTTGAGTACAAACATGCACCGACTTTAGTTCAGCATTTGCATATGTGCACAGACCTTGTAGTGTGCTCTAATGCAAACGTGCACCGACTTCCTTATCAGTAATGCATATGTGCACAGACTTGTATGCGTTGAAGGCATGACTTGCATCGACCTTGCTGTGTTGAGGGCAGAGTATGCATCGACCTTGTCTTGCGCTAGTCTTGAATGTGCACAGACCCTATAGAGTTGAAACCAAAACATGCACAGACCTTGATGCATGGCTAGCATGGACCTTAGTACCTAACAGTCCCTGCTAGCACAGACCTAATACACAAGATTATGCAGACTAACACAGACCAGATGTGCATGCAACTCAACTAGCACTGACTTGTTATGCATGACATGTTGTGCTAGCGTTGATGCATGATTATGCATGAATGCAACTAGCATCGACCTTATTTCAACTAGCACAGACCTTATATGCAAAAAATGCTATACTAGCATCGACCCTATGCATGAACTAGCATCGACCACATCGAGCTGGCATCCACCTTATGCAAGAACTAGCATCGACTACATCGAGCTGGCATCGACCTTATGCAAGAACTAGCATCGACCTTGTCGAGCTAGCATCGACCTTCAGTTGCTAGAGCGCTGAAGTGGCATCGACCTCAGTTGTTATTGAGCGAACTAGCATCGACCTTAGATGCTTGAAAGCACATCTAGCATCGACCTTAGTGCCTCATACTGAGATATGCATTGACCAAATCTATCAACGAGCTGACTTCCAGTTTGATCAGTAGCGTTAACCTTCATTGACTAGCGTTGACCAGCGTTGACTTTTCAAGGAATATTTCCACTTCTTTGAATGATCATGATCTCACAATGACCTGAAATATGAATATTGGCTTATCAAGTGCAAGATAGACTCATCGGTGACTCATGGGAAGACATCATCAAAACCATATTAAGGCAAGGAAACAACATTCTCCCAACATTCTCCCCCTTTTTGATGATGACAACTATGAGTCATTATTAGTACATTATGAGTCAGCGTGCAAAGAATTGAAGCACAAGGACTTATAAATCTCTCCCCATATAGAACTTTCCCCCTTACGCATTCAACCCTTAGCATATTCAGAGAATGACTCATAAAAATCTCTCCCCCTTTGTCACCAGCAAAAATAACAGCAATGGAGAGAATATATGGCATGGTTGGCAAGGAAGGGAATAGAGTAGTAGAGTATTAGCACAGGAAGTACACAGTAAGTAAAGTGGTATACATGTATGGAGCAATTTGGCATTTTTGTCAAGAATGGGCGTTAAAGAGACATACCTCAACATTCAATATTTCAAAAATTGATGTGGAAATACATTGTTTGGTTGGGTCCCGTGAGGCCAGTTGTTGGGTCCAAGTCAATGTCAGGTCACTCATGAGGCATGCCAACATAGGACCAGATAAATTGGCACCGGATGCCATGAGTTCATTAACATGCAGGCAAGAGATTTAATCATGGTAAGAAAATGTAGTTAAAGAACAGTTTGAAACCAGATTTTTAGGTTTTTCTAGTTTTCAGATTTTTAAGATTTTCTATACAATGCATGGGAGAGGAAAAATGCAAACCACCTAAATGCATGACAAGCTAAACCCAGTTGCATTGAAGATATGATACCAAATGATGAGAGTGCAAAGATTCCAATTGTTAGGAATGGTGATGCTTTCATGGTAGCCAGGATAGACTATGCAGATTGTCTAGAGAAAATAAATTTCAATGAGCATAAAAAGACAACTTGTCTTACAAGGAGATTGAGGTTCTTAGATCTGAAACCAAGTTCATAAAAGTAGAGTTATAGATTTTTCAGAATCTCTAGTTATGGAATTCTACTGACGTAGCCCTTATAGTAAGATTGGTTTAACTCTAATGAAATCTGAACTTCTCTATACAAACACTTGAAAATCTATTTTCAAGATTAATAGAAGTGAACCAGAAATTCA
Organism: Amorphophallus konjac; assembly: GCA_022559845.1. Classification (NCBI taxonomy): domain Eukaryota; kingdom Viridiplantae; phylum Streptophyta; class Magnoliopsida; order Alismatales; family Araceae; genus Amorphophallus; species Amorphophallus konjac. The sequence continues at coordinate 86,683,290 of CM040122.1, read as the reverse complement.
TACAAAAATAAGTTAACCTCCTCTTATCTTACTCATTCAATTCCATTAGCTCCCGAGAGAGTTACTTTCACAAGTATTGAGGCTAAACACTTAGGGAACTCTAAAATGAATCAAGGGTACTACACATTCAGATTTTTCTTTTGAAACCACTTTTGAAAACTGACTGTTATCATTTTACGAGCAGTCAAGTGTAGCATTCACCTTTTGACGTGAGTGTGCACGTTTACCAGATGCAAGCACCACCAGTTACTCAGTGTAGCTCACCGTTTTACCTCAATTAGAACAGAAATAGCATGGCATTTCATGACGATGTCTTCTCCACTTCTTTGGTGAAGGGACTTGATTTCTCAATGATTCCAATGCCATTGCTCTGCCTTAAAGCACTGAACTCAGCATACACCTTTTTACATGAGGATATACGTTTATCAGACGCCAATATCCCCAATTACTCAGCATAGCTAAGATTCAACATAAACAATGTAATTCCTTTTGAAATGTTCAGAAACACCAAATGTTTAAAAACAATACAAGACAGGAGTTTCTCAAACAAGGATGCCTTTGTACTTAAAAAAAACTTTCAGATTCAAGAAGGCATAACTTGTCAAAGCATGAAAAGCTAATTTAGGTCTATTAAGCCTGAGCACAAACATTTTCAAGATTATTGACAAAAGGGCTCGAGAAATCATTAATTCTAAACCAATAACTTTCATGTTCAAGGCAGTCACAGAACTCAATAAAAGAAGATTCTTCTTGACGATTTACTCTAATTAGCAAACTTGAAAACAGATAGAAGATCCTTCAAAAAGTTCAAGGTATTCAAGGAATTCTGGAACTAGATGGCTGGTTATACAAGAAGGCAGATTCCAGTCAATCTAGAAAGCCTTAAGGGCATCAAAAAATATTTCAGACTTGAGGTACAATCATGGAATATTATGCGGGTCTGATTTGAGCAGGGAGTGCTAATGAGTAAAGGATGAGAGTTGAAGATAAACACTCCCCCTAGAGTTGTGCATAGGGTTCGGACAGAGAACATAATGCAAACTGAGCACATGACAATCAAAAATGAATGCATCAGTGCAGACTGAATTCCAGATGTTGACTCCCCCTAAACAAGTGCATGGGTTGACAATGGAGTGTGTAACCTAAGACATGAATGAATGCACAATGCATTGGAGATGCTGCCAATTGATTATGCATTTTTGTGTCCTTTTAACATGATGTGTATTGAAATGCATGAGATCACATAATGATGCAATCATGGATCATTTGTAATGCATTCTGAACTATAATGCAGACTGGATATTTTAATGTGCTGATGGATACATGCTACTTAATCCCTCTCTCCAAATGTTCTAAGTGTGTGAATTAGACATAACAAGATGGCAAGGGAGTATGAGTAAAACATGCCAGTCATGTAGCGCTGGGTCCCTTGATCATGAGATGTATGATAGTGCATGAAATTCCAAGATGACACTTAATGACCACATCACATACAGATTCAAACATATGCAATGCACTTCTACACCAAGGTGCTCATACTTAGACTCCCTTTGTTGAAAGATTCAAGGAAGTTAAGACAGACAATCAGCATGTTATTTGTCCACATGAGTGATGAGTTGGGATATTTGCAGCCATGGAAGACATCATCAAACTCAATGTTCAAATATCAATTTCATCAGCAAGATAAATTTCTCATGGATTAAACAGCTGAATTAATTGATCTCTGGTACTAGGCGGAGGTTTGGATCTGAGACCCTACTCACGCATAGTGAGAGTTCTGGGCAAGCTTGACTTGCCTTTCTTCTCAGCACCATTTGATATATCGGAGGTCAACCAGGTGTAAGCAAGTAATCTAGGTTAGATATTCATCTCACACCTTGGGGAATGATTCAACAGTTCAGGGAGATACATTCAGCTTGCAGAACTAATTGAAATCAACACATGCCTATTATGCAATGTATTACAATGCAAGTCTACTATGCAAGATATCATAATAAAAGATTATTTACATACCCGTGCCTTGAGCATTTGTTTTTCAGATTGAGCTTTGCTCAGCTCCAAGGCACCTGCACCGACAATTCTCATTTTGAATTTGGTGATACCCAAGCTTGCTTGGGTCCTTGTGGGTTAGTTCTTTGGACATCTGCATTTTTTTTCTTAATATAGTTAAGTCATCTTCCCTCATTATATGGCAGTCATACATCTCATGTCCAATTTTTCCACAATAAAAGCAGTGCACAAAAGATTTGGTGTTTCTTCTTATGTGCATGTTTGTGTGCATTAGGCTTTTGTGGGTGAGTAGGGAAGTTACCTTCATTGGCATGAACGTGGGTTCTACCTTTCAAGTGCCAATAGACTTGGACTATATGGCCAATCTTTCCACAATGAGAGCAGTGAAGAGGCATACTTGATGAGGACATCAAGGGCTTATGGGGTGGTATTGTGTGTATTGGCTTGTATAGGTGTGTAGTATGGGTTGTATTGGCTTGAAAGTGTGTAATTTTTGATTTCTTTCATTTGGGCTCTCTTTGTAAGGCTTAGTTAAGCCATTGGGCCACATTTCTAGGAAGAGTCCATTACTAGGTATCATGTTTTAGGTCCACTTAAGGGTGCTACCTCATATTGGGTCATTTGGTTTCAAATGGGTCATTAAGGCACTTAAGGCCCAAATTGGGTTACACTCTCTCATGGGCCATCTAAGTGGGAATGGTCCATGACTAGCATGGGCTTATGGATGGCTCTTGGCCCATGATTAGCCTTTGGCCCATGAAGGGGGGCGCATGGTTCCTTGGCCTTATTAGGCTTGGTAGGTGTGATTTAGGTAGAGTTTGAATAGAAATGGTCAAGTTTGAATAGAAATGGTCAAGTTAGATTAAAAAAATGTATTAGGTGTGTTGTTCACATTACATCCCAGCCCTCCATTCCCCATCCCTAGATCCAAGGGTCTACAATTGATTTGATGTGAATCATATATAAGGTTGTATTTTCATTTAGAAATCAATGAAATGAAGAAAAATTTGTGTGAATCAAGAAGGCTTCTTGCGCCCCCTTCCTCTCTCCCCATGGTTTCCTCTCCTCAAACCCCCATTCTAGAGTGTTTCAATCTTCTATCTCCCCCTCTCAATCTTTGATCTTCATTGGTGCCGCCGCCGCCGCCGTTCGTGCCGCCTTCGAGCCGCCGCGAATCCGTCTTCGATTTTCTGTCCTACTGGATAGAGGTGTCTTCCCGAAATTCCTGATACCAGCCACGACCTCTTCGGGGTTTGTAATTTTTATGGTGTGTTCCTATCTTCCATCTCATCATCCACAAAAAACTTCAAGTCGAAAAGCCATCGTTTGATATTTTTTCAATTTCGGTCTTCAATCACTCCCAGATCTATCCTGTCTCTGTCTACAGTGACAGCAGCTCTGAGTTTCCCATCCCCGACCTTTTTTTTGATTTTTATTGGGGCTCCCAATTTTACTGGGAGTTTTTTCTATCATCCCCTACATCCACCATGTTTCTTGATTTTTGATCCGCCCTCTATCCATTTTTCAAAATTCGTGTTCTATCTCTGCTACAGTGCTTTCAGTCAATTCCTAGATCCGACCACCTTCCAGTCCAAAAACCATAAAAAATCACAGCCTCCACCAAACCTTTCATACAAAATAGTCCCATTTTCCTAGCTCAATGTCCTACAACTCTTATGAAGAGGTGGAAGTCTGAATCCAAGGTCTACTAGGGGGTCAACGGCCGTTCTCAGACAAGTTCTCTACATATCTGAGAGCCCGGTCATTGTACAACAGCAACTCAAAAATTCATTAAGGCCAAGATCCGTGCAGGTCCAGACCAGATCTCTAGGCCTAGATTGAAGGCTTTGAAGTTAGCTTTCCAAAGGCGCCAGTTTCGTTTCGATCCGACATCGAGGCTGATTGCCGCGTGCGTTCTCGCCGGGACGTGCGTTGAAACCCAGAAGATGCAGATCTGTGGCCGGTTGTTCCGACCCGTGCCGATAGGAGCCGCCCGGCCTCCGGCCGATGAACCAGTGCGCCTCCACTCCAGGGAGCGCCCTTCCAGGCATCCTCCACTACAGCGGTGCCATCGGGTCCCACACGGCCGCTCCGGACAGTACCTGGGCCCCACAGGCGCGAGTACGTGTGCGGTCGAAGCTACGCGAGAAGCCGCCCGTCAACCCAGATTCGGTCCTCCCGGGCCCCATTGTGTAGCCCTTTACCTCCCTGCGTGGAGTGGGCAGCGAGTTGTATTGCTGTAATACTGTGTATTATTGTTCCGGGAGTACGAGTTTCGACCGGGCCCGTCTTCCCCACGCCGAGCGCGTGGAGGTATCGTTCTCGCTCCATACACTCGGCATTTGCTTATTTTCATATATATTTGTTTATGCCGCTGCTAGAGAGCATGTTTTAGGATCTAGCTCGCTATATTTTTCATATTACCGCTGCTGCGAGAGAGAGCGTGACCGTCCCGTGACCCGATCCGGGAACAAGTGAGAGCCGACCACCCTAGCTCACTGCCGGTTTCTCAACCGCGCACGTTCGACGCTTCCCTCATTAAGGGACAATCACGAGCTTGTCGTGTCCGTGGTCTCGTCCTGCATCAATTTGGTATCAGAGCGAGTTTGAGTCTAGGGTGTCAAAAAGAAAAAAAAAGAGTGTCATTTACGTCTAGCCATTAGTCATTGTCTAAGTCGTGTTTAGGGTCATCATTGTTTTAAAACAAAAAAAAGTGTGTCTTTGCATTGCATCCCAATAACCCGGTATATCAAAAGGTGTTGTCCGAACGTTAGGCTACGTCTATCGAGAAGGCTGTACACTTGCGCGAGTGATCTCCGGATCGGTTATCTCCGGCACGTACCGAGTCTTGGTTTACGTCTAGGGTCCTTAGTGTGCATGCACTCCAAACTTGCATAGTCGATCTAGTGTCTTGTCACCGTGTGTATGTATGTCCATGTCCGCTACCCATGGCCGTTCCCCAAGACCATACATCCGAGTGGTCAACCTTTATGGCCAAAGTTAATGTCCTCATGGACCGAGCCCTTGGTTTTACCCCTCTCACTATGAAAGTCGCTCTACCCAATGGTTTCACAATGGAACTCCATTTCACCGATAGGGAGTCGGATAATTGGGTTTCTCTTGACATCGTGGAGTCTCTCTCCAAGACAGGCGAGATTGTCCGCGATGGTGATTTTGCTTGTGTTGAGTTATATAAGAGGATCGGCTCTGTTCTCTACACCGATGGCGCATGGTGCAGGATCAGCACACTTGCTGGTTCATGCATCATTTTAGGGCAAACGTGGTTAGGAGAACGAAGATCCAATCTTGACTGGGGCAAGAGGACTTGCACCTTATACCCACCTTACCTACCCGGCAAGATCACCCTCACATGTCCAGCCACCCAACCCCAGCGACCTACTCTACATTCGGAACCATTATGCTTGGAGCCGTCTCACCCCGAGCCACCCGTGTTTCTTATGGGGACGCTATACATAGACGAGCCGCTTCTTCGTTGGCTCAAGGATGGATTGGTCCCACCTCCCTTCCCATCCATGGACCCCATCCTATCTCTAGTGCCCGTCAACTCCTACCACACAACTTTTCGGTCTAGTCACCATGTCGATACTTTGGATGACCTTATTATGGATTAGATTCACAATGGAAGTTGACGCATCTTTTGGCCCGAGGCTTTGACCAACCCGCTAGTCTTAGCTTCACAAATCCGGCCTTAGGATCCATTACCTCCGTGTGCACCGTGGGGTGTGTCACCACGGAGATTCTTCTACTTCTCCCGATGTCGGCCGAGTCCGACTTCGTTCCTTTTTGGCCAAGGGAGGAATCCAATTTTCTACACATGTCCATCGTCCCACCGATCATAATGTATGGCGCTGACTATGAATTCCAAACTTGGGACAATGTCATGTTGGAACCCACTTCATGGGGTCACACCTTCTTCGACCCTTTTGACCCCTTCACTAGTGAACCTCCCGAGTTTTCATACTCACTACCCTTCTTTCGCGGAGTTCACTATCCCACCTTTTCCACTCGGGCCAAGCAAACTCCACATAGCCATAGGTCCGAACCTTCATTTGGGGGTAATGAAAACTTTGGTTTCCCCGATCCATCTAAACCACTCGCACCTCTCGAACTTCCCACATCCAAGCCCAATATCCATGATTGGTACATCATCGGGTGTCTCAGAGTTCTCCATGACGTCAACCACCGGTTACGTCAGATGCATGCATGGCATACGTTTGGGTGTCCTGGTCCGCCGTCACCCATGTACGGGTCGGACTAGTAGTAGGTTTGTCTCGAGTCATGCATGAGTCCGTATTGTCTCTTCTTTGTGTGGTTTGTTTGCATGGTTTGTGTGTCATTTGTTTGTCTGCATGTGTCTTGTGCAAGCTCGTCTATGTCAGTCCCTTATGAGTGTGAAGCGAGTCGCCTCACTCGATGAGTATGGGATCGGTTCTACATCTATACCCGGATCAGTCACCTACGGGGGCTCAGCGGTGATTCCTAGTGAGCCTTCGACCTGCTTCCTTCCCTTTAGAGAGTGCCCCACTCAGAGTGTCCACCTTTAGCCCATAGCAGTTCGCGCATATCGAGTATATATGGAATGAGCAGGTGACGATCACTTGGAGTGGAGCATACCCGCGCTACTTGGCACGGTGACGGATCCGCCGGAGTACTCAAGCATCCATACCCCTACTTGACGGGGTCGAGTTCCTCCCACCCGGGGAGAATTGATGAGGACATCAAGGGCTTATGGGGTGGTATTGTGTGTATTGGCTTGTATAGGTGTGTAGTATGGGTTGTATTGACTTGAAAGTGTGTAATTTTTGATTTCTTTCATTTGAGCTCTCTTTGTAAGGCTTAGTTAAGCCATTGGGCCACATTTCTAGGAAGAGTCTATTACTAGGTATCATGTTTTAGGTCCACTTAAGGGTGCTACCTCATATTGGGTCATTTGGTTTTAAATGGGTCATTAAGGCACTTAAGGCCCAAATTGGGTTACACTCTCTCATGGGCCATCTAAGTGGGAATGGTCCATGACTAGCATGGGCTTATGGATGGCTCTTGGCCCATGATTAGCCTTTGGCCCATGAAGGGGGGCGCATGGTTCCTTGGCCTTATTAGGCTTGGTAGGTGTGATTTAGGTAGAGTTTGAATAGAAATGGTCAAGTTAGATTAAAAAAATGTATTAGGTGTGTTGTTCACATTACATCCCAGCCCTCCATTCCCCATCCCTAGATCCAAGGGTCTACAATTGATTTGATGTGAATCATATATATGGTTGTATTTTCATTTAGAAATCAATGAAATGAAGAAAAATTTGTGTGATACAAGAAGGCTTCTTGCGCCCCCTTCCTCTCTCCCCCTGGTTTCCTCTCTTGAAACCCCCATTCTAGAGTGTTTCAATCTTCTATCTCCCCCTCTCAATCTCTGATCTTCATTGGTGCCGCCGCCGCCGTTCGTGCCGCCTTCGAGCCGCCGCGAATCCGACTTCGGTTTTCTGTCCTGCTGGATAGTGGTGTCTTCCCAAAATTCATGATACCAGCCATAGCCTCTTCGTAGTTTTTAATTTTTATGGTGTGTTCCTATCTTCCATCCCATCATCCACAAAAAACGTCAGATCGAAAAACCTTCGTTTGATATTTTTGCAATTTCGGTCTTCAATCACTCCCAGATCTGTCCTATCTCTGTCTACAGTGACAGCAGCTCTGAGTTTCCCATCCCCGACCTTTTTTTTTTATTTTTATTGGGGCCCCCACTTTTACTAGGAGTTCTGTCCATGATCCCCTACATCCACCATGTTTCTTGATTTTTGATCCGCCCTCTATCTATTTTTCAAAATTCGTGTTCTATCTCTACTACAGTGCTTTCAGTCAATTCCCAGATCCGACCACCTTCCAGTCCAAAAATCATAACAAATCACAGCCTTCACCAAACCTTTCATACAAAATAGTCCCGTTTTCCTAGCTCAATGTCCTACAACTCTCATGAAGAGGTCGAAGTCTGAATCCGAGGTCTACTAGGCGGTCAATGGCCGTTCTCAGACAAGTTCTCTGCAGATCTGAGAGCCCGCTCACTGTACAATAGTAACTCAAAAATTCATTAAGGCCAAGATCCGTGTAGGTCCAAACCAGATCTTCAGGCCTAGATTGAAGGATTTGAAGTTTGCTTTCCAAAGGCGCCAGTTACATGTCCATCCGACATCGAGGCTGATCACCGCGTCTGTTCTCGCTGGGACGCACGCTGAAACCCAGAAGCTGCAGATCCGTGGCCGGTTGTTCCGACCGGTGCCGATCAAAGCCGCCAGCCCTCCGGCCGGTGAACCAGCGCGCCTCCACTCCCGGGAGCGCCCTTCCAGGCATCCTTCACTACAGCGGTGCCATCGGGTCCCACACGGCCCCTCCGGATAGTACGTGGGCCCCACAGGCACGAGTACGTGTGCGGTCGAAGCTACGCGAGAAGCCGCCCATCAACCCAGATTCAGTCCTCCCGGGCCCCATTGTGTAGCCCTTTACCTCCCTGTGTGGAGTGGGCAGCGAGTTGTATTGCTGTAATACTGTGTATTATTGTTCCGGGAGTACGAGTTTCGGCCGGGCCCGTCTTCCCCACGCCGAGCGCGTGGAGGTATCGTTCTCGATCCCTACACTCGGCATTTGCTTATTTTCATATATATTTATTTATGCCGCTGCTAGAGAGCATGTTTTAGGATCTAGCTCGCTATATTTTTCATATCACCGCTGCTGCGAGAGAGAGCATGACCGTCCCGTGACCCGATCCGGGCACAAGTGAGAGCCGACCACCCTAGCTCACTGCCGGTTTCTCAACCGCGCACGTCCGACGCTTCCCTCGTTAAGGGACAGTCACGAGCTTGTCGTGTCCGTGGTATCGTCCCGCATCAATTTGGTATCAGAGCGAGTTTGAGTCTTGGGTGTCAAAAAGAAAAAAAAAGAGTGTCATTTACGTCTAGCCATTAGTCATTGTCTAAGTCGTGTTTAGGGTCATCATTGTTTTAAAACAAAAAAAAAGTGTGTCTTTGCATTGCATCCCAATAACCCGGTATATCAAAAGGTGTTGTCCGAACGTTAGGCTACGCCTATCGGGAAGGCTGCACACTTGCGCGAGTGATCTCCAGATCGGTTATCTCCGCCACGTACCGAGTCTTGGTTTACGTCTAGGGTCCTTAGTGTGCATGCATTCCAAACTTGCATAGTCGGTCTCGTGTCTTGTCACCGTGTGTATGCATGTCCATGTCCGCTACCCATGGCCGTTCCCCAAGACCATACATCCGAGTGGTCAACCTTGTGGCCAAAGTTATTGTCCTCATGGACCGAGCCCTTGGTTTTACCCCTCTCACTATGAAAGTCGCTCTACCCAATGGTTCCACAACGGAACTCCATTTCACCGATAGGGAGTCGGATAATTGGGTTTCTCTTGACATCGTGGAGTCTCTCTCCAAGACAGGCGAGATTGCCCGCGATGGTGATTTTGCTTGTGTTGAGTTCTATAAGAGGATCGGCTCTGTTCTCTACACCGATGGCGCATGGTGCAGGATCGGCACACTTGCTGGTTCATGCATCATTTTAGGGCAAACGTGGTTAGGAGAACGAAGAGCCAATCTTGACTGGGGCAAGAGGACTTGCACCTTATACCCACCTTACCTATCTGGCAAGATCACCCTCACATGTCCAGCCACCCAACCCCAACGGCCCACTCTACATTCGGAACCATTATGCTTGGAGCCGTCTCACCCCGAGCCACCCGTGTTTCTTACGGGGACGCTCTACATAGACGAGCCGCTTCTTCGTTGGCTCAAGGATGGATTGGTCCCACCTCCCTTCCCATCCATGGACCCCATCCTATCTCTAGTGCCCGTCAACTCCTACCACACAACTTTTCGGTCTAGTCACCATGTCGATACTTTGGATGACCTTATTATGGGATTAGATTCACAATGGAAGTTGACGCATCTTTTGGCCCGAGGCTTTGACCAACCCGCTAGTCTTAGCTTCACCCATCCGGCCTTAGGATCCATTACCTCCGTGTGCACCGTGGGGTGTGTCGCCACGGAGATTCTTCTACTCCTCCCGATGTCGGCCGAGTCCGACTTCGTTCATTTTTGGCCAAGGGAGGAATCCAATTTTCTACACATGTTCATCGTCCCACCGATCATAATGTATGGTGCTGACTATGAATTCCAAACTTGGGACCATGTCATGTTGGAACCCACTTCATGGGGTCACACCTTCTTCGACCCTTTTGACCCCTTCACTAGTGAACCTCCCGAGTTTTCATACTCACTACCCTTCTTTCGCGGAGTTCACTATCCCACCTTTTCCACTCGGGCCAAGCAAACTCCACATAGCCATAGGTCCGAACCTTCATTTGGGGGTAATGAAAACTTTGGTTTCCCCGATCCATCTAAACCACCCGCACCTCTCGGACTTCCCACATCCAAGCCCAATATCCATGATTGGTACATCGTCGGGTGTCTCGGAGTTCTCCATGACGTCAACCACCGGTTACGTCAGATGCATGCATGGCATACGTTCCGGTGTCCTGGTCCACCGTCACCCATGTACGGGTCGGACTAGCAGTAGGTTTGTCTCGAGTCATGCATGAGTCCGTATTGTCTCTTCTTTGTGTGGTTTGTTTGCATGGTTTGTGTGTCATTTGTTTGTCTACATGTGTCTTGTGCAAGCTCGTCGATGTTAGTCCCTTATGAGTGTGAAGCGAGTCCCCTCACTCGATGAGTATGGGATCGGTTCTACATCTATACCCGGATCAGTCACCTACGGGGACTCAGCGGTGATTCCTAGTGAGTCTTCGAGCTGCTTCCTTCCCTTTTGAGAGTGCCCCACTCGGAGTGTCCACCTTTAGCCCATAGCAGTTCGCACATATCGAGTATATATGGAATGAGCAGGTGACGATCACTTGGAGTGGAGCATACCCGCGCTACTTGGCACGGTGACGGATCCACCGGAGTACTCGAGCATCCATACCCCTACTCGACGGGGTCCAGTTCCTCCGACCCGGGGAGAATTGATGAGGACATCAAGGGCTTATGGGGTGGTATTGTGTGTATTGGCTTGTATAGGTGTGTAGTATGGGTTGTATTGGCTTGAAAGTGTGTAATTTTTGATTTATTTCATTTGGGCTCTCTTTGCAAGGCTTAGTTAAGCCATTGGGCCACATTTCTAGGAAGAGTCCATTACTAGGTATCATGTTTTAGGTCCACTTAAGGGTGCTACCTCATATTGGGTCATTTGGTTTCAAATGGGTCATTAAGGCACTCAAGGCCCAAATTGGGTTACACTATCTCATGGGCCATCTAAGTGGGAATGGTCCATGACTAGCATGGGCTTATGGATGGCTCTTGGCCCATGATTAGCCTTTGGCCCATGAAGGGGAGCGCATGGTTCCTTGGCCTTATTAGGCTTGGTAGGTGTGATTTAGGTAGAGTTTGAATAGAAATGGCCAAGTTAGATTAAAAAAATGTATTAGGTGTGTTGTTCACATTGCATCCCAGCCCTCCATTCCCCATCCTTAGATCCAAGGGTCTACAATTGATTTGATGTGAATCATATATATGGTTGTATTTTCATTTAGAAATCAATGAAATGAAGAAAAATTTATGTGAATCAAGAAGGCTTCTTGCGCCCCCTTCCTCTCTCCCCCTGGTTTCCTCTCCTCAAACCCCCATTCTAGAGTGTTTCAATCTTCTATCTCCCCCTCTCAATCTCTGATCTTCATTGGTGCCGCCGCCGCCTCCGTTCGTGCCGCCTTCGAGCCGCCGCGAAACCGTCTTCGGTTTTCTGTCCTACTGGATAGAGGTGTCTTCCCGAAATTCCTGATACCAGCCACGGCCTCTTCGTGGTTTTTAATTTTTATGGTGTGTTCCTATCTTCCATCCCATCATGCACAAAAAACTTTAGATCGAAAAGCCTTCGTTTGATATTTTTGCAATTTCAGTCTTCAATCACTCCCAGATCTGTCCTGTCTCTGTCTACAGTGACAGTAGCTCTGAGTTTCCCATCCCTGACCTTTTTTTTTATTTTTATTGGGGCTCCCAATTTTACTGGGAGCTCTGTCCATCATCCCCTACATCCCCCATGTTTCTTGATTTTTGATCCGCCCTCTATCCATTTTTCAAAATTCGTGTTCTATCTCTGCTACAGTGCTTTCAGTCAATTCCCAGATCCGACCACCTTCCAGTCCAAAAATTATAACAAATCACAACCTCCACCAAACCTTTCATACAAAATAGTCCCATTTTCCTAGCTCAATGTCCTACAACTCTCATGAAGAGGTCAAAGTCTGAATCCAAGGTCTACTAGGTGGTCAATGGCCGTTCTCAGACAAGTTCTCTGCAGATCTGAGAGCCGGGTCACTGTACAACAGCAACTCAAAAATTCATTAAGGCCAAGATCCGTGCAGGTCCGGACCAGATCTCCAGGCCTAGATTGAAGGATTTGAAGTTAGCTTTCCAAAGGCGCCAGTTTCGTGTCGATCCCACATCGAGGCTGATCGCCGCGTCTGTTCTCGCCGGGACGCGCGCTGAAACCCAGAAGCTGCAGATCCGTGGCCGGTTGTTCCGACCGGTGTCGATCGGAGCCGCCCGGCCTCCGGTCGGTGAACCAGCGCTCCTCCACTCCAAGGAGCGCCCTTACAGGCATCCTCTACGACAGCGGTGCCATCGGGTCCCACACGGCCCCTCCGGACAGTACGTGGGCCCCACAGGCGCGAGTAAGTGTGCGGTCGAAGCTACGCGAGAAGCCGCCTGTCAACCCGGATTCGGTCCTCCCGGGCCCCATTGTGTAGCCCTTTACCTCCCTTCGTGGAGTGGGCAGCAAGTTGTATTGCTGTAATACTGTGTATTATTATTCCGGGAGTACGAGTTTCGGCCGGGCCCATCTTCCCCACGCCGAGCGCGTGGAGGTATCGTTCTCGCTCCCTACACTCGGCATTTGCTTATTTTCATATATATTTGTTTATGCCGCTGCTAGAGAGCATGTTTTAGGATCTAGCTCGCTATATTTTTCATATCACCGCTGCTGTGAGAGAGAGCATGACCGTCCCGTGACCCGATCCGGGCACAAGTGAGAGCCGACCACCCTAGCTCACTGTCGGTTTCTCAACCGCGCACGTCCGAGGCTTCCCTCGTTAAGGGACAGTCACGAGCTTGTCGTGTCCATGGTCTCGTCCCGCATCAATTTGGTATCAGAGCGAGTTTGAGTCTAGGGTGTCAAAAAGAAAAAAAAGAGTGTCATTTACGTCTAGCTATTAGTCATTGTCTAAGTCGTGTTTAGGGTCATCATTGTTTTAAAACAAAAAAAAGTGTGTCTTGGCATTGCATCCCAATAACCCGGTATATCAAAAGGTGTTGTCCGAACGTTAGGCTACGCCTATCGGGAAGGCTGCACACTTGCGCGAGTGATCTCCGGATCGGTTATCTCCGCCACGTATCGAGTCTTGGTTTACGTCTAGGGTCCTTAGTGTGCATGCATTCCAAACTTGCATAGTCGGTCTAGTGTCTTGTCACCATGTGTATGCATGTCCATGTCCGCTACCCATGGCCGTTCCCCAAGACCATTCATCCGAGTGGTCAACCTTTGTGGCCAAAGTTAATGTCCTCATGGACCGAGCCCTTGGTTTTACCCCTCTCACTATGAAAGTCGCTCTACCCAATGGTTCCACAACGGAACTCCATTTCACCGATAGGGAGTCGGATAATTGGGTTTCTCTTGACATCGTGGAGTCTCTCTCCAAGACAGGCGAGATTGTCCGCGATGGTGATTTTGCTTGTGTTGAGTTCTATAAGAGGATCGGCTCTGTTCTCTACACCGATGGCGCATGGTGCAGGATCGGCACACTTGCTGGTTCATGCATCATTTTAGGGCAAACGTGGTTAGAAGAACGAAGATCCAATCTTGACTGGGGCAAGAGGACTTGCACCTTATACCCACCTTACCTACCCGGCAAGATCACCCTCACATGTCCAGCCACCCAACCCTAGCGGCCCACTCTACATTCGGAACCATTATGCTTGGAGCCATCTCACCCCGAGCCACCCGTGTTTCTTACGGGGATGCTATACATAGACGAGCCGCTTCTTCGTTGGCTCAAGGATGGATTGGTCCCACCTCCCTTCCCATCCATGGACCCCATCCTATCTCTAGTTCCCGTCAACTCCTACCACACAACTTTTCGGTCTAGTCACCATGTCGATACTTTGGATGACCTTATTATGGGATTAGATTCACAATGGAAGTTGACGCATCTTTTGGCCCGAGGCTTTGACCAACCCGCTAGTCTTAGCTTCACCCATCCGGCCTTAGGATCTATTACCTCCGTGTGCACCGTGGGGTGTGTCACCACGGAGATTCTTCTACTCCTCCCGATGTCAGCCGAGTCCGACTTCGTTCCTTTTTGGCCAAGGGAGGAATCCAATTTTCTACACATGTCCATCGTCCCACCGATCATAATGTATGGCGCTGACTATGAATTCCAAACTTGGGACCATGTCATGTTGGAACCCACTTCATGGGGTCACACCTTCTTCGACCCTTTTGACCCCTTCACTAGTGAACCTCCCGAGTTTTCATACTCACTACCCTTCTCTCGCGGAGTTCACTATCCCACCTTTTCCACTCGGGCCAAGCAAACTCCACATAGCCATAGGTCCGAACCTTCATTTGGGGGTAATGAAAACTTTGGTTTCCCCGATCCATCTAAACCACCCGCACCTCTCGGACTTCCCACATCCAAGCCCAATATCCATGATTGGTACATCGTCGGGTGTCTCGGAGTTCTCCATGACGTCAACCACCGGTTACGTCAGATGCATGCATGGCATACGTTCGGGTGTCCTGGTCCGCCGTCACCCATGTACGGGTCGGACTAGCAGTAGGTTTGTCTCGAGTCATGCATGAGTCCGTATTGTCTCTTCTTTGTGTGGTTTGTTTGCATGGTTTGTGTGTCATTTGTTTGTCTGCATGTGTCTTGTGCAAGCTCGTCGATGTCAGTCCCTTATGAGTGTGAAGCGAGTCGCCTCACTCGATGAGTATGGGATCGGTTCTACATCTATACCCGGATCAGTCACCTACGGGGACTCAGCGGTGATTCCTAGTGAGTCTTCGAGCTGCTTCCTTCCCTTTTGAGAGTGCCCCACTCGGAGTGTCCACCTTTAGCCCATAGCAGTTCGCGCATATCGAGTATATATGGAATGAGCAGGTGACGATCACTTGGAGTGGAGCATACCCGCGCTACTTGGCACGGTGACAGATCCGCCGGAGTACTCGAGCATCCATACCCCTACTCGACGGGGTCGAGTTCCTCCCACCCGGGGAGAATTGATGAGGACATCAAGGGCTTATGGGGTGGTATTGTGTGTATTGGCTTGTATAGGTGTGTAGTATGGGTTGTATTGGCTTGAAAGTGTGTAATTTTTGATTTCTTTCATTTGGGCTCTCTTTGTAAGGCTTAGTTAAGCCATTGAGCCACATTTCTAGGAAGAGTCCATTACTAGGTATCATGTTTTAGGTCCACTTAAGGGTGCTACCTCATATTGGGTCATTTGGTTTCAAATGGGTCATTAAGGCACTTAAGGCCCAAATTGGGTTACACTATCTCATGGGCCATCTAAGTGGGAATGGTCCATGACTAGCATGGGCTTATGGATGGCTCTTGGCCCATGATTAGCCTTTGGCCCATGAAGGGGGCGCATGGTTCCTTGGCCTTATTAGGCTTGGTAGGTGTGATTTAGGTAGAGTTTGAATAGAAATGGTCAAGTTTGAATAGAAATGGTCAAGTTAGATTAAAAAAATGTATTAGGTGTGTTGTTCACATTGCATCCCAGCCCTCCATTCCCCATCCCTTGATCCAAGGGTCTACAATTGATTTGATGTGAATCATATATAAGGTTGTATTTTCATTTAGAAATCAATGAAATGAAGAAAAATTTGTGTGAATCAAGAAGGCTTCTTGCGCCCCCTTCCTCTCTCCCCCTGGTTTCCTCTCCTCAAAACCCCATTCTAGAGTGTTTCAATCTTCTATCTCCCCCTCTCAATCTCTGATCTTCATTGGTGCCGCCGCCGCCGCCGTTCGTGCCGCCTTCGAGCCGCCGCGAATCCGTCTTCAGTTTTCTATCCTGCTGGACAGAGGTGTCTTCCTGAAATTCTTGAAACCAGCCACGGCCTCTTCGTGATTTGTAATTTTTATGGTGTGTTCCTATCTTTTATCCCATCATCCACAAAACAATTCAGGTCGAAAAGCCTTCGTTTGATATTTTTTCAATTTCGGTCTTCAATCACTCCCAGATCTGTCCTGTCTCTATCTACCGTGACAGCAGCTCTGAGTTTCCCATCTCCGACCTTCTTTTTGATTTTTTTTGGGGCTCTGAATTTTACTGGGAGTTCTGTCCATTATCCCCTACATCCACCATTTTTCTTGATTTTTGATACGCCCTATATCCATTTTTCAAAATTCGTGTTCTATCTCTGCTACAGTGCTTTCAGTCAATTCCCAGATCCGACCACTTTCCAGTCCAAATATCATAACAAATCACAGCCTCCACCAAACCTTTCATAAAACATAGTCCCGTCTTCCTATCTCAATGTCCTACAACTCTCATGAAGAGGTCAAAGTCTGAATCCAAGGTCTACTAGGCGGTCAATGGCCGTTCTCAGACAAGTTCTCTGCAGATCTGAGAGCCCGGTCACTGTACAAAAGCAACTCAAAAATTCATTAAGGCCAAGATTCGTGCAGGTCGAGACCAGATCTCCAGGCCTAGATTGAAGGATTTGAAGTTAGCTTTCTAAAGGCGTCAGTTTCGTGTCGATCCGACATCGAGGCTGATCGCCGCGTCCGTTCTCGCCGGGACGAGTGCTGAAACCCAGAAGCTGCAGATCCGTGGCCAGTTGTTCCGACCGGTGCCGATCGGAGCCGCCCGGCCTCCGGCCGGTGAACCAGCGCGCCTCCACTCCAGGGAGCCCCTTTCCAGGCATCCTCCACTACAGCGGTGCCATCGGGTCCCACACGGCCCCTCCGGACAGTATCTGGGCCCCACAGGCGCGAGTACGTGTGCGATCGAAGCTACGTGAGAAGCCGCCCGTCAACCCAGATTCGGTCCTCCCGGGCCCCATTGTGTAGCCCTTTACCTCCCTGCGTGGAGTGGGCAGCGAGTTGTATTGCTGTAATATTGTGTATTATTGTTCTGGGAGTACGAGTTTCGGCCGGGCCCGTCTTCCCCACGCCGAGCACGTGGAGGTATCGTTCTCGCTCCCTACACTCGGCATTTGCTTATTTTCATATATATTTATTTATGCCGCTGCTAGAGAGCATGTTTTAGGATCTAGCTCGCTATATTTTTCATATCACCGCTGCTGCGAGAGAGAGTGTGACCGTCCCGTGACCCGATCCAGGCACAAGTGGGAGCCGACCACCCTAGCTCACTGCCGGTTTCTCAACCGCGCACGTTCGACGCTTCCCTCATTAAGGGACAGTCACGAGCTTGTCGTGTCCGTGGTCTCGTCCCGCATCAATACTTCTTCTAGCAGCCTTGAAGTATGTCGATCTTTCCTTATTGGTGCCTAGATGCACAGGGTCATACCTGGGTTTCTGAATGGTAGTATGCTGAGCAACCTTTCTCCCAGTGTAGACCTTTCCTTTGGCATAGCCATCTGTACTATTTTTCATGATCTTGCATGCTCTTAATTCATCATTTCTCATGATAAAACAGTCATGCACTACATGTCCATGTCTACCACAATAATGACAAGAGATTTTCTTTTTGTGTGCATGTGTGTGTGAGTTTGAATTGTGTTCAACATGCACATGGGTCTTTTTGTCAGACATGATTTTCAATGTTTTTAGCTGTGAACCAGGAGGGAGTTTCCTAGATGTGTTAGAAACATCATAACCATGAAAAAAACTAGTTTGCAGTTTATTTTAAAATCTTTTCTTGTTCACTGGGCTGTAGCCAAGCCATTCCTTCTGAAAATTTTTCTTAATTCCAACCATCTTGTCCAAGTTATCTTTTCCTTCAACAAATTTAGTTAGTGAGCTTTTGAAGTCCTGAATTTCATTTTCTAGGGATGCAATATGAAGATCATAACTAGCAATTTTCTGTTCACTGCATACAACCCATTTATTCAACATTTTATTTGATGCTTTGTAACTTTCATTTTCTTTTTCCAGCACATGAACTTGATCAGAATCATCATTGATTGCGGTGGATTTTCCTTTTTCAAAAGATAAAATTCTTTCAGATAGAACAGTATTTAGCACCATCAATTTTTTATTTTGTTCTTTCAAATGTTCATTTTCTTTTACAAGTTTTTCATCCAATTTTTCTTCAACTCGTTCAAGTTCAATTTTCTTTTCCAACAAATCTCTATTCTCTTCTTTCAAAGAATCAATCAGATTTTGTTGTCACTCAAGATCATCATGGAGACAAACATTTATATTTCTCAAGAAAGAGCATTCTTTGCATGCAGAGTTAGCAGAACATGAATTTTTAGTTTCTTTCAAGAGTTTTCTATTTTGGGTTTTAGAATTTGCAAGATTTTTCTAAAGTTCTGCATTTTAATCCCTTAAGGTTGCAATCAAATTCTTGTAAGTTTCATTATCAGCTAACCAATTTTCATTTACTTCCTCTATGTGCAAACATTTTGTACAAGAGAAATTAGACAATTTCTGATCAGTTTCCTTTTTCAACTTTTTATTTTCAGATTTCAACTTTTTATATTCTTTAAGCAGTTCATCATAGGCTTTTATCAATTCTTAAAAATCAATCTCCTCAGATTCAGAACTTACCTGAGATGATGATAGATTGCTTGACTGCTTTGGTCAATCGGCCAAGAGACATTCATGCATTTGTTCTTCTCCCTTATCATGGATGTTCACCAACCTGTCCATAACTTGCTTGGCAGTGCTAAAGGTTAACACAAGATGAGATAACCTGAAATCAACTGCAGCCTTTATCAAGTTTAATGCCGCAAGGTTATCATTGTGTTTGGTCTCGTGTTCAGCTGACCATTCATCTGAATTTGATGGCAGCTCATGAGGACCAATGTATATGAGATTCCACAATTGTGGATCTATGGATTTGACAAAGACAAACATTCTCATTAGTCATATAGAAAAATCTGAACCATCATACATAGGCGGAGAAGCCATCGAAGCATGTATAGAAGATGAAGCCATTTTCTCAAAATGCACTGGGATCTTTCCCTACAGATCGTAGGATCTGGGAATAGCAGAGCTTGGCTCTGATACCAATTGTTGGGTCCCACGTAGTGCAATCGGATCTAGAAGGGCGGCCGGTTGAATAGATCCTATCAAGAAGTTTGGCCTATTTAAAAATCTCTTAGCCACCAAAAGCATAGACTACTCCTATAAAGTAAATGAAACATTTAGACACAATGCGCAACTGAATTAAATAGGAATGGCTTAATTGAAAGCGGCAATGCACAATGCACAGATGGCATAGGTTGATACTCCCAAGCAGGCAGGTTGATTCTCCTTGTCAAGGAAAACACCTTAGTAGTTGTGTGCAAGAGTGCAGCAAGCCACCAGGAGACTTATGCAGATGAAGGGACAAGAGAAAAGGTTGCATACAAGAAATGTATGCCTCCCTTTTGCTTGGAATGAACTCCCTATTTCCTGAGAGCTAGAATGCAGCAGGCAACTAAGGAGCTGCTGGTGTAGTTATGATAGCAAGGGGTGTCAAGATAAAATACTTAGTGTAAATCAGTAAAGTGTGCAACAAACATAATCATGATTGCATTTGCTAAAACCGGCACACCAACCTGTGAATGGAAATAGAGGATAAGGAGCAATCGCACAAGATTCACAAACCATAACAGAGTGATTTTTAAGGTGGTTCGGTTGCAAACCCGCAACCTACGTCCACCCCTCACCAAACCTGGTGAGGCTTTCCTACTAACACGCAGCTTGCGGGCTTCACCAAGCCAATGCTGACACACAGCTTGCGGGCTCACACAGCCAACCCATAGAACAGAAACACTTTCTGTCTGTGTTCCTACACACAAAACCGGTAGGGACGATTTTAAATGAAATGAGTGAAACGAAGAACTCAAAAGGAAAACACTGCAAGCGCAGTAGAGAAAACCACAAGAAAACACCAATTGAAACTTCAGATAAAGATCTGGAAGTTGGTGACTGTAGCTACGACGTCAGATCCGAAGATCTTATCTTTGCAATTATTGGTAGACTGCAGGGCTTCTCCCTCAAGGCTAATTTCTTATTCCTCTTCTCTTACAGCACTAGACTGAGAACTAGTGCTGGGCTACTCTCACACTCTTCTCAAAGATATTCTTTGTAGACACTCAAAGGGCGTGGCTCTCACTTGAGCAGCAACGGCAGCAGCAGCAACGTCATTCATGAGCTGCTCCTTTTATAGATGAAGGAAATCCTTCTAGCAGAAGTTTTTCCCTTCAAAAGTTTTTAGCTTTCTTCTCCTTTGAGCAACCAACCTTTATCTTAAACTCGATGTGTGATGCTTTTGCAGAATATGTCTCCCAGCTGGTATGCTTTTGGGGTAGACATTCTTTTTCCTCTTTGCATACAGTGTACAAGGTTGGTAGGCCCTTAGAAATCTGGGCCATCTATTTCCTAAATGCCAGAACCGAGTGATTTTTGATTGGTTCAGAAGTGATAAGATGCAGTGGGTTCTCATTGGCTGCCCAAACTGCTTCGAGCGGTACACTGCAGTTCCCTTTTGTTGGTCGAACATATCTTCATCAAGTACAAGATTTTCTTCTCAAGGTTTTGGCCCCTTTTCGGATGGAGACCCTTTCTAGGTGACTGCCATTGGTCCACATGGAAAGTAGGAATCTTTTCTACCAATAGATCTTCCAGAACTTGTACTTCCAAAGGAGGCGACATCTGTTTAAGTAAGACAGAGCCTCCGTATGGATGAGATGCGACAGAAGCTAGAGCTCAGATGGGTCCACCTGGCACTTCAGAATCCTTCTTTGGAACTTTCTGGAGAGCATGCCATGACTTATGGGATCACGTGCCAATCTATCGCTAGGGACAAATATCCAAATGGGTCAGTGTTTAAGTTTGACCAAAACTGGGATTTTGAACTCAAGACCTGTTTGATGAAGTGCCTGTTCTGAGTGCACAGACCTTATCCTTGAATATGCTCAGACCTTGTAACATGCTCGGACCTTGAAGTAAGAACGGACCTTGTCTAGATTAGGTGCAAATGTGCATAGACCATTGTTGTTTAATATGTGCATAGATTTTGCAGTTCAATATGTGCTCGGACTTTGCAGTTCAATATGTGCATGGACCCTGCTATGTTGAAAGTAAATTGTGCACCGACTTTGCTTCGTTGAAAGCAGAATGTGCACAGACCTTGAAGTGTTGAAAGGTAAATGTGCACTGGTATCAGAGCCTCGACTCTATTTTCTTGGGTCTAATGACCTTTAGAGTTATCTCTCGGCGAGTTTCATTAAACAACATGTCTAGTTTTACTCTCCCTCCATGTTAGAATGGAAATATCTACATTTCTTGGAAAAATAACATGTGTGCTTATCTTGGTTTTAATGAGCTTAAAATTTGGGAAGTTATATGTAATGGTCCACATAAACTTACATCAAATGAAAGGGAATGGAGTGCAAAGCATGAAAAGAAAAATGATATCAATATCAAGGCTTTAAATTTTATGAGGAATAACATAGAGTCTAATATTCTCTCTCGAATTTCTCCTTGCAGGTCAGCCAGGGAAGTATAGGAGAAATTGGCGAGGTTTGAAACAAATGCAGAAAATTCCCAAGTCAGTTCAAGCTTGATAGCCAATGATGAAGAAAATAAAGAAAGCTCAGAGGTAGGATCCGAAGGTGAGAAAATTTCTTTTGAAGAGCTAATGGAGCTTTATGAGGAATTGTTAGGTAGATATAAAAAGGTCAAATCTGAAAATAAGAAATTGACAAAAAAAATTGAAGATGTTGTGAATTCCTCTTTTTCATGTGAAAATGTGCATGCTAACTCTTCATGTGAAAACTGTAAAACTTTGGAATCAAAAGTTAAAAATCTAGAAGAGCAAAATGAATATCTAGAATCCAAAGTTGAATTGTTCTCCGATGAAGTTTCTTGTTTGAATGAAGAGATTGAGAATGTTAGAAGATCTAGTACCTCTCCTGCATGTGAAAATGATTGTCATGAATTGCGTGAGCATAACAAAACTTTGTTATCTAAAATTTCTTTACTTGAGAAAAATGAAGAATACCTTAAAAGTAAGCTAGCTTGTTTATCTGATGATGATAAAATGTTTGATAAACTGCTTAATAGTGAGATTGATAGCAAGAGCATCATGGATAAAAATGAAGAACTTAAAAGGATAAATTGTGCCATGCTAATTCAAATTTCCTTACTTGAAGGCAGCTTGAAAAGTCTTGATAAACTTGAAAATGAAAACATGTTGTTGAAATTTGAAAATAAACAATTGGTTGAAAAGATTTCAAAATTTGTTGAAACTGAAAAGGTTCTTGAAAAGCTTGCTGAGAAACTCCACTGCACAAATCTTGAAAATAAAAATCTCATGCAAGAAAATGAAAAGCTCACATCAAAGAATTGTTTGCTTCGTGATAAAATCCTTGCATGTGAAAAAGAGATAAATGATTTAAAGAATGATTTGTCGAGATTTGTTAAGGGCAAATAAACTTTGAACAAAATGCTTGGTGAAAAGATGAATATTCAGAAGGAGGGTCTTGGATACAGTGCCATGAATAAAAAATCTTTTGAAAACAAATTGAAAACCTCTTTTGTTCATGCCTCTGACATTCCAAGCACCTCCAAAACACTTCCTCCAAATGCTCAAAAGAAAATTTCTGAAAATGGCTTTACGAAAAAGCAAAATGTCAACACTAAACCTTCCATGCCAAATAGATTTTAAAAATTGAAGCCTAATGTTGAATGTTTCTACTATGACATGCATGGACATGTGATGGATGATTGTGTTGTCATGAAAGAGGATGACAAATTAACATGCAAAGAGAAAAATATTTTCAAATCATAAAGAAATGTTTCTTTCTTTCATTATAGTAAGCTAAGCCATACGATGAAAAGTTATTTTTAAAAGCAGAAAGTTGAACAAAATACTTTCAAGAGAAAAAGAAATGTTTCTTATTTTTATTGTCACAAACTTGGCCATGCCATTGATAATTATTTTGTGAAGTAAAATGATGATTTTCATGCCATGAATGTTAAGTTTAATGTTCAACGGAAATTCAGAAATGAACATGTGTCTCATGCTTAAAGGTTTACATCCTCTAAGAAAAACTTACTTCCAAAAACTCATGCAAACAATGAAAAGTCATTCCGTAGACCCACAACTCCTTGTTACTTTCATTGTGAGAAATACGGTCATGTTATGAATGAATGTTAGTTTTTGAAAACTGAGAATTTTCATGTTTCTATAATGAATGCTAGGTTTGATTTTATTAGACCTAGAAATTTTGGAAATAGAAGAAAGAATGTTTTTAAAAACTCTCTTGATCATGTTAAAAGAAAATCTTTTGCCAGAGTTGTCACTCCTCAATACTTTTATTGTGGAAAGCATGGACATATCATTGAGGATTGCAGGATCATAAAGAATGATGATATTGTGGCAACAAAAAAGAAGAAAGTGTTTGGTGGCAATGCTACTAACATCAAGAGACCCAAAAAGGCTTGGGTGCCTGATGTACCCAGACAATTTCCCCAGCAAAATACCCAGAAATAAGGGTTCGGGAATTTCCTCGAACACCTTCAAGGCACGGGCTACCCGGCCCCTCTGACAACCCAGTGGGCCCGACCAACGGCCTCGACCCGCTAGCCGAGGTATACGGCGGCACTAACAATCAATCGGAACCACTCCCGACTCCTAAGTTACGGACTTTGCCAGCATTCTACATGACCACCCGGGCCATCCCGGGGACACTCCGACTACAAGCCACGCCACGTGGCACTCAATGAAAAGGTCAGGGGCCTACCCCGGGACGCCTTTTTTCAACCCTCCAAGGTCAAAGGGAGACCTAAATAGGTCAACCACAGGCTCGGGAGGCCCGTAGTACGTGTGTATGGCTCACACACGTGTGTTCGGCATTCTGTCGAACACCTTGTGAGCGCACGTGTTTCAACCCTTCTACACCAACCCACGGGCCACCGCGTGGTTCCAGTACACTAATTGGGTCCTACAGCGACCCCCCAGCAAGTCGGGGCCACCCCCGACCCTCAGACACGTGGCAATATGCCACTCAACTTTAGCTCCCGGGCCAACCTGAGGCTACCCTGCCAACCCGCCGTACAACATGGCACGTAGCACGATGCCGGGCCCGTATACCCAAGGGGCCTCCTCCCAGTCCCTATGGACTTCTACCCTCGGCCCTAGGCCAAATCCAAGGCCCGTCGGTCACCTATGTGGCCCATTCGACAACCCGGGGTGTGTCGGGCATTCGCCTGAACACCTTACGAGCGGCTACTACGACTCAAAGAACAACGGCCCCCATGGGCCATCTCAATATCTCGGAACTCCGTGTCCTTCAAAGGACATCCCCAGACGACAAAAGAAGCCCCCCGGGGGCCATCCCTTGGGGTTAGGGCTCGCCCGGGGCCAATTTGCCCCAGGGCGTGGCCGCGCCCCCGGGGAGGGCGAATTCCCAGGGAGGCCTCGCCCTCTCCCCAACCCGAAGGCCCGATGGCCCTTCCCAGTCCCAGTTCGTGCAAATTTCCGGTCTCGAGGTGCGAGGTTCGTGCAAAGATTCGTTCGTCGTACCCGTGCATGGAAGAACACGTGAAGACGAAGTCCCGGGATTACATCAGTCACAACACCCGCATTCCTCGCATGCACGTGGCCGGTCAACCAGTATCCTTCCAGTATCTTCTTGTCCCTTTCTTCTTAGCCAATTTAAGAATAAAAATAACAAAAAATCAGATTTTATAGAGGTGGGGCCACCCCCCCTCTCTCTTCCAACTCGGTCCGCGCAAACCCCCCCTGGGGAGGGGTTTAGGCATACCAGCCTGGACCCCCACGCTGGTCCCCTAAACCCCTAGATATTAAAAAAAGATTTTTAAAATAAAAAAAGGGACCCATTTGGTCTACCCAAACCCCCCCGGGGAGGGGTTTAGGCGGACCAGCCTGGGGGTTTAGGCGGACCAGCCTGGACCCCCAGGCTGGTCCGCCTAAACCCCATCCAAATTTAAAAAAAAAAAAGAATTTCTCCCTCCGAAGAGGGGTTTAGGCGGACCAGACCAGCCCATGGGCTGGTCCGCCTACTCCCCCCTTGGGGGAGGGGTTTAAGCGGACCAGACTAGCCCCATGGGTTGGTCCGCCTAAACCCCATCTCCCCACTCCGTTAGACACAAAAAATAAATATAAAAATAAAATAAAAATAGCACTATTTGGGGGTTTACCCAGACCAACTTGAACCCTCAACTTGGTCAGCCTAAACCCCACCCCCACCCCTTCAAATTCGTATAAATTGCCCTCCTTAGAAGCTCAAGGGGCAACGGACGAAAGCTTGCACAAGCAAACACACGGACGGACGAACAGACTCCCCCGGCCTAATT
The DNA here is from genome assembly GCA_022559845.1 of Amorphophallus konjac. NCBI lineage: Eukaryota > Viridiplantae > Streptophyta > Magnoliopsida > Alismatales > Araceae > Amorphophallus > Amorphophallus konjac. Next base: position 86,657,706 of record CM040122.1, on the reverse strand, counting down.
GTCACACCCTCGGACCCCCGAGTCTTTCGGCAAGGGTCGGGAATGCAAGAAGACAAGTGCGCGCGCGGTTGGCTTGCTAGTCGGCTCACACACGCCAAGGGTATGTCATGCATACTTCCCTCATGCAGTGTTTCGCCGTCTCATATCAAGACCATCCCCGTCGCACGTAAGACGACTATGCCAATGGCAAACACACCCGCATCCCGGGTTCGCTTGTGTACGTCAGATTACGACGTTGACGAGGTGCACTTCATAATGCCATAACGGATCTTGGCACGGAACCACGTGCCCGCCGTTCACCTCCCAGTCGGCCGTTGGCCCCTTAGACTAACAAATGAAGTCTAGTCAGACCTCTAGCCCGAGAATCATACTCCCAGGGCCGACTTTGACTCTCCATCATGACAACACTCACCGTCCGAGACCCGAACCCGACCGCTCTCCTCGAGTCGCGTCCGACCTCCACCAGGCGCCAGTCCGTGTTCACTCTAGCCACCAAGGCTATCGGACCCACACCAATCCCTCTATAAAGAGTTCCTGTAAAACACGCGGATATCCGCTCTGTCAGACAATGACCCGGGGACCGACCCACGTGTCGAAATTGTCCCCCTGCTTGCGCCCATTGTACTTAGGCCACCTAGGCCCATATGTAAAGCCCATGTGGCTCATCAAGCCAGTAAAATATAAGCACCCACATTTGGGCCCCCAGCTTCATACCTACACCACTCGGCATCCGTGCCTAACACTATAACCCCAGTAAACACCCCCAGTCGAAAGCGCACCCACAGCTGCAGAATGCTCCCGGCCCTCTACCCACGGCTTTAGACACATATACGGACTTTTCTTCAGCTCAGAACGAAGGTGTTCGGATTCAATCCCATGTAAATAAACATCGGTCACTTGCGGCCGGTGGGGAAAGACGTCCAGTACACGATTCCCGCAATTGCCTATGCACTCGCACCCATGGAACCTCTTCTCTCCACATGTCACCCGATCGCCCGAGCTCACGTGCCGCGTCCTGGCGACGCTTCCCCGGTCCACCCTTGGTTCCATGGGTGATTATCAAGAAATCGACTGGCACGCCCGCACCCTGTCTGGTTAACACTTATCCCGACATTTTCTTGCCATTCGACCCTTTTCGACTTTTCGTGAAAGGAGAGTGCCCGATACCATCGTGAGAGGCATGCAACTGTGAGGAGGATAACCGAGATATATCAAACTCATGTGTCTTCCTTCCCCACTGTATCCCTTCCCTCACCCTGGTTAATTGGCATAAAAACCTGTGCAACAGAGAGGATGGCACGCCTGGTGGGATGTCTCCCGCCTTCCTTCTTTTTACTAAAGAAAAGTCTATGCCAGCCCTGAAGCCCTGTTGCCCTTTCCCTGTCCTTGCAGGAGAGGCAGAGGAGGGTAGTCATGCACGCATTGCCCAGTAGCTTTCAGTTCGTGTTCTGACTGCCGGACCGTGCTTAGCGACTGTCAGCAACCGTCGCCTCCGCAGCACTCAGCTCTCCAGCAACCTGTGGATGCACTTTTTATTTAAAATCGTTGTTTTTTTGTTTATTGGGTTTATTAAGTGCGTGGGCGTGCCAGTCATAGAGTGACGATTTATTCAGGCTTCGTGGAAGCCCATAGTGCGCGCAATCTGACTAATCAGACAATTGTGTAGTTCGAGTCGGGACCAAAACCCGCCGTGCCATAAAAGCCACGGCATTATTTACATCCCCTATACGGCGGAACACCCTTGATTGATTGTCGGGAATAAGGGCCCTACAGCCTGAAATTCATGGTAATAAAGCGGGAACAAAGATCTCGGATCACATTTAAACAAACCCGCATTGGGGCGTAGATGTTCATAGATACGTATATGTTGGTCACTCATGGACCGTTTCATCTTCGGACAGAAGTCTATGTTAGCAGTGTTGAAGACGACAATAAAACCGTACGGATGTTTGCCGCAGGTACGGCAAGTTAATGTTGGTGCGGGATTGGATCCCGGTAGAGGTGGGTCAAGCTGGATGAACTATTGGCCCGAGATGGTTTCAGACTATGGCCATAACGGGGTTCCCGAGGTCCACGTCTGATGCCGTGGGGCGTCATTACTTTTCTGTTCACGCACAGTCTGGGGAAGCGAATAGTTAAGTATGAAGCCCGAACTTGCCAACGTGAGCCCTTGCACGCGGATCGACTTGTGCAGTCAGGTCGCGGGGGGTCAAGGGGGCAACGCCCCTTGCGGGGGTTTTCGGGGGCGGAGCCCCCGGAAGAAAATTATATTTTATTTCATTGTTTGGTTAATTATATTTTTGGAAGGCACACCAGTTTAGGTGGAACAAAGGGGTGCACCGGTCTAAGGTGAACAAAGTGGCACGCCTGCCAAGGGGGGACCAAGAGAAGAGATGGGCACGCCAGTTTAGCCCATGAGGAGGGCGCGCCGGTTTAAAGCCCATGGGAGGGCGCGCCAGGGTCAAGGAAGACTAGGGGCACGCCAATTTCGGATGTGAGCATAGGGGTGGAGAGGTATTTTAGGGAGAGGGTTTAATCCGGCGTGCAGGGGGCGTGCCGGTTTGGAGCCAAAAGGGGTAAAAGTGTTTATGAGTGTGGGGCTAAAACGACGCGGGGGGGGGGGGGGGTACCACGTCGGATAAGTGCGCGTCGGATTAGGAGTGCACCGGATTAGGCTATTTTGTTCTTTTCAAAGGCTTGTAGGTTAGCAAATGGTTAGGCTGTTTGTTCACCTAGCAAAAATAGGTGGATTTGAAGGTTTTAAAGTGTTTTGTTCATCCGTCAAGATTAAGGTTTGGATGGTTTGTTCAAAGGGGTTTCAAGAACTCCAAAGTTCAGTTCATACTCTAAGGGGGCTCAGTTCATTCTTGTTGGTCATGTTCCTGTCAAAAATTGGGCAGCACCTCCTCCGGACTGAGGTTTGCTGGGGCAACATAAGGGATTGTGATGGGGCATCAGAGGTGATTTCCTTACACGGGTGGAGTGTATTTGTGTGTTATGGCTTGTATGAGATTGTAATTGTGTCATTTCTTTCATTTGGGCTCCTTGTAAGGCTTATATCAAGCCAATGGGCCATTTGTAATGTAGAGTCCATGGCTAGGTTGCCATTAGTAGAGTCCATTAGGAGCCTATTCCATATTGGGTCTTAAGGCCATCATTATGGACCTTAATAGCCACTTAGGCCCAAATAGGCTTCTCTCTCTCATGGGCCACCAAGGGTGGAAGAGTCTAGCATGGTTAGTGGGCTTGTAACATGGCATTTGACCACACTTGGCCCAAGGGAGGCCCATGAAGGGGGCGCCCCCTTCTTTGGCTCTATTAGGCTAGTTAGGTGTGATTTAGGTGAGGTTGGAATGGAATTAGTCCAAGTTTGAATTGGAATGGTCAAGATAGATTAAAAAATTGTATTTGGTGTGTTATTCACACTTCATCTCAGCCATTCAATCCCCAACCCTTGATCCAAGGGTCCATATTAGATTTGATTGGAGTCATATATAACCATGTATTTTCATGAGAAAATCAATGAAAAATCAGAATTTTGTTGAATGCCTTGAGTGAATTTCAACCTCCTCCCTCTCTCCCTCTGGTTTCTTCATCCCAACCTCCATTTCTAGAGTGTTTCTATATCCCTTCATCTCCTCTCAACCTCCGGTGATCGTCTGTGCCGCCGCCGCCGCCGTTCGTGCCGCCTTCGAGCCGCCACGGGATAGTCTTCGGTTTTCTATCCTGCTAGATAGAGGTGTAGTTCGTAAATTCCTGAAGCCAGCCACGAGTTCAGATCGATTTGAAATTTTGAGGGTTGGTTCCTATCTTCTAGCCCCTTCTCCACAAAAAAATTGAGGTTCAAAACCCACCGTTTCATATCCTTACCATTTCGTTCAACTCTCAATCTCAGATCTGTTCTGTCACTATCTACAGTGACAGTAGCCCTGATTTCCCCACCTTCGACCACCCTTTTGATTTATGTTAGACCTCCCAATTTAACTGGGAGTTCCTTCCATCGTCCCCTACCACCACAATTTTTCTTAAATTTTTATCATCCTTCTACCTATTTTTAACAATTCATGTTCTACCGGAGCTACAGTACTTTCAGTCAGATCCCAGATCCGACCTTGGTCTAGTAAACAAATCACAGAAAATCATAGACGCATCCAAACATGTCCAAACGAATTTTGTTGTCTTCCCAGCTCAAATTCCAACAACTTTGCTGAAGAACACAACCCCTGATTCGAACGTCTCCCTCGCGGTCAAAGGCAATCCACAGGGAAGTTCTCTACTGACCTGTGATTTCAGGAACTGTACAATAGAAGATTGAAAATTCCATAAGTCAAGATCCGAGCAGATTCAGGCCAGATCTTTAGGCCTAGGTTGAAGAACTTCAAGCTAGCTTTCCAACGGCGCCAGTCTCGTGTCGATCCGACGTCGGGGCTGATCGCAGCGTCCATTCTCGCCGGAGCGCGCGCTGCAAAACAGCAACCACCAGTCCGTGGGCAGCAAACCCGACGGGTGCCGATCGGAACCGCCCGACCCCCGGGCGACGTTCGGATGTGACGCCAGCCCAGGGAACACTTCCCTAAGTGTCCACACTACAGCGGCGCCACCGGGTCCCACACGGCCCCTCCAGATAGCACGTGGGCCCCACGGTCGTGATCACGCGTGTAGCCGAATCAACACACGAAGCTGCCCGTCATCCCGAATTCGGCCCTCCCGGGCCCATTGTGTCGCCCTTTACCTCCCTGCGTGGAGTGGGCATATTTCCATTGCTGTAATATTCATGTATTAACTGTCCCGGGAGCACGAGTTCGGCCGGGCCCGTCGTCCCCACGCCGAGCGCGTGGAGGTATCGCATTCGCTCCCTTACTTGGCATTTTGCTTAATTTTCATATATACTTGCTTATGCCACTGCTAGAGAGCATGATAGGGTAATTAGCTCGCTTTCTATTTATATCACCGCTGCTGCGAGAGAGAGCGTTACCGTCCCGTGACCCGATCCGGGCACAAGTGAGAGCCGACCACCCTAGCTCACAGCCGGTTTCTCAACCGCGCACATCCGACGCTTCCCTCGTTAAGGGGCAGTCACGAGCTTGTCGTGTCCGTGGTCTTGTCCCGCATCAATTTGGTATCAGAGCGAGTTTGAGTCTAGGGTGTCCAAAAAAAAAGTGTCATTCATTAGTCATTTACGTCTAAGTCGTGTTTAGGGTCATCATTATTTTAAAACAAACAAAAAAAAGTGTCTTTTTTGCATTGCATCCCTTTACTCGGTATATCAAAAGGTGTTGTCCGAACGTTAGGCTACGCCTATCGGGAAGGCCGCACACTTGCGCGAGTGACCTTCGGGTCGATTACCTCCGCCGTGTACCGCGTTTTGGTTAAGTCTAGGCGCATCATTTAGCATTAGTGTGTTTTGCTTTAGTCGGCGTCTTCTAGTCGGTGTGTTTGCATGCCCACTCGTCGGGGTACTCAGTACTCACCCCCACCACCACCTATGGCCAACCCACGGGATACCTCGGGAGACTTCCACTCCCTACAAGAGGCGATGATGGCCATTATGACTAGGTTGGACCAATCCGATGCTAACTTTCGGACTTTCTCCGATAATATGGATGGTCGCCTTAGAGCCATGGAGGGGCGCTTGGAGACCTCCGACAGGTCGGTCCAAGACCTCGTTGGGCGGTTAGATAGGATGTCACACGGGGACCCTCCAGGGGCAGCCCAAGGCCCACCCGCACCTCCTCCCGCGGTGGCCCAAGTCCAACCCGCTCCCATGGCCCAAGTCCAGGCCGCTCCCGCGGCCCAAAACCAGCCACCACAGGCTCCTCCACCCGCCCTTCCTCGGGTTCCCCAACTACCGCACCGTGACCTTGGTCTCGAGGACTATGGTTCCGACAATGCCTATGAGGGATATGGTCAACGCCGTCGTGGTTTTCAGCCACAACGAGATGAGGATGATGACCGGGTCCTTAAGACCGTGCGAGCGGACCCTCCCGCTTTTTACGGGTCTTTGGATCCGAAAGTCTACCTAGATTGGGAGTTCGGCATGGACCAAAAACTTTGAGTGGTATGATATGTCGGAGCGTCGAAGGGTCCGATTCGCCACCATGAAACTCATGGGGCAGGCACAAACCTATTGGAAGAATGTGGAGAGCCTGCTACTTCAGCGGTTAGAACCCCCGATCGACACATGGGCCGAGATGAAGAATAAACTTCGGCAAAAGTACCCTCCTCCCACCTACCGCCAGCGACTCATCGATAGATGGCAAAGTCTTAGCCAGGGAGACCGGTCCGTCTCCGAATACATTGCGGAGTTTGATGAGTACTTTCTACGATGTGGTGTCACGGAGGAGAGTACCATGCCCGTGTCCCGCTTTCGACGTGGTTTGCGGCCACACTACCAGTATGAGATTTTCCGCCGCAATGCCAAGACGTTGGAAGAGGCATACCAGGTTGCTCTCGAGATGGAGCAATTTGAGGGAGAGTTCGAGTCTAGCCATCGGTTGGGCCCCACCCCTCTCCGTAGTACCAAGCCCCGTCACTCCATAGGCCCACATCAGCGGCCTCCCATGGCTCGATCTCAGGAGCCCACCCGTCAGGAGCACTTCGCTCCACGGCCTCGTCCTCCTCCACCCCGGGATCTATTCCCACCCCAACCACCGGCACCCATTGCCCGTTCCCCGGCTCCTATAGCCCGTCCTCTGGCACCGGCACCCCCTCCACTATTGTCCAAAGCACCTACATCTCCCCATTACTGCCTACACCCCCTACCCGACGGGATGATAAGGGTAAGGCCCCTTTTATAGGAGAGAGTAGTCGGTCGAGAGTGCAGTGTTTCCACTGTCATGGGTTTGGCCACATTACCAGCGAGTGTCCCGCTCGCACCACCCTAGCCTTAGGTGTTGGAGGATCCGTACCTCCCGAGCCTGAGTGTGTTGATTACGAGGCCGATGAGGCACTAGCCGAGGAGTACTATGCCTTGGGAGGGGAAGAGCAGGACGGCTCTCCTGCCGCCCAGGATGCAGCCACCTAGTGGGCTTGATGCTACCACCTTCGTCTAGAGTCATGCATAAGTCGGTGTGTTTTCCTTGTGTGGTTTGTTTTGAGTGGTGTGTTTTGAGTCGATTGTTTGTGTGGTTTGCATACGTGTGTGTATTGCATGGTAAGTCTGCATGAGTCTTGTGCAAGCTCGTTGTCGGTCTCTTATGAGTAAGAGGCGAGTGGACTCACTTGATGAGTATGGGATCGGTTCCACATCTATACCCGGATCAGTCACCTATAGGGACTCAGCGGTGATTCCTAGTGAGTCTTCGAGCTGTTTTCTTCCCTTTTGAGAGTGCCCCTTCGGAGTGACCACCTTTAGCCCATAGCAGTTCGCATATCGAGTATATATGGAATGAGCAGGTGATGATCACTTGGAGCGGAGCATACCCGCGCTACTTGGCACGGTGACGGATCCGCCGGAGTACTCGAGCATCCCTACCCCTACTCGACGGGGTCGAGTTCCTCCCACCCGGGGAGAATTGATGGGGCATCAGAGGTGATTTCCTTACACGGGTGGAGTGTATTTGTGTGTTATGGCTTGTATGAGATTGTAATTGTGTCATTTCTTTCATTTGGGCTCCTTGTAAGGCTTATATCAAGCCAATGAGCCATTTGTAATGTAGAGTCCATGGCTAGGTTGCCATTAGTAGAGTCCATTAGGAGCCTATTCCATATTGGGTCTTAAGGCCATCATTATGGACCTTAATAGCCACTTAGGCCCAAATAGGCTTCTCTCTCTCATGGGCCACCAAGGGTGGAAGAGTCTAGCATGGTTAGTGGGCTTGTAACATGGCATTTGACCACACTTGGCCCAAGGGAGGCCCATGAAGGGGGCACCCCCTTCTTTGGCTCTATTAGGCTAGTTAGGTGTGATTTAGGTGAGGTTGGAATAGAATTAGTCCAAGTTTGAATTGGAATGGTCAAGATAGATTAAAAAATTGTATTTGGTGTGTTATTCACACTTCATCTCAGCCATTCAATCCCCAACCCTTGATCCAAGGGTCCATATTAGATTTGATTGGAGTCATATATAACCATGTATTTTCATGAGAAAATCAATGAAAAATCAGAATTTTGTTGAATGCCTTGAGTGAATTTCAACCTCCTCCCTCTCTCCCTCTGGTTTCTTCATCCCAACCTCCATTTCTAGAGTGTTTCTATCTCCCTTCATCTCCTCTCAACCTCCGGTGATCGTCTGTGCCGCCGCCGCCGCCGTTCGTGCCGCCTTCGAGCCGCCACGGGATCGTCTTCGGTTTTCTGTCCTACTGGATAGAGGTGTAGTTCGTGAATTCCTGAAGCCAGCCACGAGTTCAGATCGATTTGAAATTTTGAGGGTTTGTTCCTATCTTCTAGCCCCTTCTCCACAAAAAAATTGAGGTTCAAAACCCACCGTTTCATATTTCTTATCATTTCGTTCAACTCTCAATCTCAGATCTGTTCTATCACTATCTATAGTGATAGTAGCCCTGAGTTCCCCACCTTCGACCACCCTTTTGATTTATGTTAGACCTCCCAATTTAACTGGGAGTTATGTCCATCGTCCCCTACCACCACAATTTTTCTTAAATTTTTATCATCCTTCTACCTATTTTTAACAATTCATGTTCTACCGGAGCTACAGTACTTTTAGTCAGATCCCAGATCCGACCTTCGTCCAGTAAACAAATCACAGAAAATCATAGACACATCCAAACATGTCTAAACCAATTTTTCTGTCTTCCCAGCTCAAATTCCAACAATTTTACGGAAGAACACAACCCCTGATTCGAACGTCTCTCTCACGGTCAAAGGTAATCCACAGGGTAGTTCTCTGCTGACCTGTGATTTCAGGAACTGTACAACAGAAGATTGAAAATTCCATAAGTCAAGATCCGATAAGATCCAGGCTAGATCTTTAGGCCTAGGTTGAAGAACTTCAAGCTAGCTTTCCAACGGCGCCAGTCTCGTGTTGATCCGACGTCGGGGCTGATCGCAGCGTCCATTCTCGCCGGAGCGCGCGCTGCAAAACAGCAACCACCTGTCCGTGGGCAGCAAACCCGACGGGTGCCCATCGGAACCGCCCGACCCCCGGGCGACGTTCCGGTGTGCCGCCAGCCCAGGGAACACTTCCCTAAGTGTCCACACTACAGCGGCGCCACCGGGTCCCACACGGCCCCTCCAGACAGCACGTGGGCCCCACGGTCGTGATCACGCGTGTAGCCGAATCAACACACGAAGCTACCCGTCATCCCGAATTCGGCCCTCCCGGGCCCATTGTGTCGCCCTTTACCTCCCTGCGTGGAGTGGGCATATTTCCATTGCTGTAATATTCATGTATTAACTGTCCCAGGAGCACGAGTTCGGCCGGGCCCGTCGTCCCCACGCCGAGCGCGTGGAGGTATCGCATTCGCTCCCTTACTTGGTATTTTGCTTAATTTTGATATATACTTTCTTATGCCACTGCTAGAGAGCATGATAGGGTAATTAGCTCACTTTCTATTTATATCACCGCTGCTGCAAGAGAGAGCGTTACCGTCCCGTGACCCGATCCGGGCACAAGTGAGAGCCGACCACCCTAGCTCACAGCCGGTTTCTCAACCGCGCACATCCGACGCTTCCCTCGTTAAGGGGCAGTCACGAGCTTGTCGTGTCCGTGGCCTCGTCCCGCATCAGATTGTCAAACGGAGTGGCCTAACGGTAGTCTGGTGTCCCATAGTCGAATGCAGAAGCCCTGAGGGCCAGCCTTCAAGGGGTTCTGGCAGTTCATGGGTAGTAACTGTATGGGAGCTCCGACGGGATAGATGTTGGCCATGGGAGGCTATGGATGTTCACCCTTGCTACGGGTTCCTCCAAAGGCCATGCTATGGAGAAGCAAGCTTCGAAGCACCCTAGATGTGCAGAAGATGAGAGAGGGAAAGTGGAGGCTAAATGAAGAACACCGAACTTGACTAATAACCCTCTGTTTATTCATCCACCAGAAAGGGGGGAAGGCTTAGATACAAGATAGTTCATCCCCAGGTGAAGATGAAGATACATTGCAGGGGGAAGAAAGGAGAAACACCGGTGGAGGAGAGGGAATGGAGCACATGCTCCTCCCCCCTCCGAACTCACCCTCCCTCTCTCACAATCTCTCTCTTTTTCTTCACCTTGCAGGCTCGAGTGGATGGAGTCTCCTTCTTCTCTTGCGCTCGTCGCTCGCTTTTAACGAACCAGCCTTTTTCTCCTCTCTTCCCTCAGTTGAATCCCTTTCAGAGAAGAGCTCTCCCTTTTTTTTAGACGAGAGTGTTCGTTTCATTAATATCAGTGGAGCTAGGAGGAGAAGCCTCTGAAGCCAGCGACATGTGTCTTCTCTTTCTCCCGAACAGAAGGTAATCGAGTGGCCTGAAGAAGTGTAGGGCGGTAGAGTAGGGAAGGTGCTCTTCAGGGATTGGCCGACGGCGACCGGTGGAGATGGGCGATCGATGCGGATCTCGAAGATTGCCATTCCAGGGAGCTTGAGTGGTTCAAGCAGTTGCACACTGGTCGGGCGCAGGAGGCCTGGCCATTTTAGGGAAATCAACGGCATTATATTTGTAGAAAATAGGGGACTGCAGGTAGGATGGGATGCGTTGGGGTTAAATCGGTGCGGGGTTGTACGCGCCGGATTAGCAGCATTAATAGGGCGCGCCGGTTACAAGCCAATGAATGGGGCTCGCCAGTTTAAGGCTCTTGCAAAGGGCGCGCCGGTTTAAGGCTATACAGGTGTAGCCACACCGGTTTAAGACCCATTGGATTTTTTCCCGGCTTAGCGGTGATTCGGATGGACGCCTACCCTCCCGTGTTGCATTGGTTGTGGCGTCAAGCCCTCAGGGTTTTTGTTCAGAGCCTCCGAGTCTCAGTTCAAGACTTTGAGTGATTTCCAGCGCGTGCCGAACATGTGTTTGCATTCCCGAGTTTCTTCTGATTCGACCTTTGGCAATGCCGACTGGAGAGCCGGGGCCATCTCTTCTGCTCGAAGGGCTTCTCGTTGGGTGGCAGAGCGCCGAGTACAGATATTCGTCCTACTTAGAGGAGGTATGGGGTTTGTTTGGCCTTTTCATCTTCGACTTGCTCTCGGGGTGTCGAGGCGTCTGTGCTGCAGGAACGTTCCTTTTCTTCTCTTCTTTTTGACGTCCACGCAACCATGGTGGCCATCACCTACGGTCCTAACGTCATTGCCACCCATTCACGGGTGGGCTACTTCGGCAGCTTTGCCCCTATCATCGGATCACCCTACTTCTTGGGTGTGCTCCCTGTGACTGCTCCTCAGCCAACTCAAGTTTCTCCATTGGCTCCCATGGCCAATGCGCCACACGCACTTTCAGCCCCGGTGTCCCGCATGAGTGCCGGGCACCGGACCGTCACCATTGGCCCCTGCAGGGCCCCCAGATCAACGCCGGCCCGGGTAAGCGTTAGCTCCCGAGGCCAGCCTCGGATCTCCGGCTCGGGCCCCGTGCCCATGACCTTAGTCACTATCACAGCACCTCCTCGGGTTCCCAACCCCGAGCCACAGCCAGGCCGGCACCCGACATGGGCTCCCAGCCCCGGGTCCATGGCTTCTCAGCATCCTCCTCGGGTCTGCAACCCCGAGACGCAGCAAAGCCGGCACTCAACATGGGCTCCCAACCTCGGGTCCACGGCTTCCCAGTGTCCTCCTCGGGTCTCCAACCTTGATCCACATCCAGCCGGCACCTAGCACGGGCGCCCAGCCCCGAGTCCACGGCTCCTCAGCACCTTCTTCGGGTTTCCAACCCCGAATCCTGGAAAAGCCGACTCTCAATACGGGCTCTCAGCCCCGAGTTTGCGGCTCTCCGACATCACACTCGGGACCCTGGTCCCAAGCTCCAGTTGAACTGGTTCTCCCCGTGGGTCTTCTACCCAGGGGGCAAGGTTCCTCAGCACCTTTCTCGGGTCCTCCGACCTGAGCCCGGAGTACGTCAGCACCTACTGCGGGTCCTTGACCCAGGGGCGTCGGCACCTCAGCACTTCCAATGACATCGCTTTCTGGTGCAAGGGTGTCATCTCGAGCATCGGTAACACTTCTATCGGCACGGGCAAAGGCTTATTCCCGGATCGCCTGGCCATTGACTCCCGGTGTTGGTCTCATACCCCGGGGGCCGGCCCCAGTCCCTCTGACTGATAGCTCTACGTTGTAGGTCGCTTGAGGCCAGGTTTTCTCGATCTACCATCTTGGGGCAGAGTCTTCCTTAGCTCCTCAGAAGAAGCGTCGCCATGGCCGCAGAGGCAGGTGGCTCGCTGCTGTAACAAACAACTCCGACAAGACTGTTCTTGTCGGTGACTTGCGGATCCGCCTCGACGGGGGTGAACCAATCATACCCCAGGAATGAACCGTTCCCACCATCCCTACCTCCAATCGTTTTGACCTCTTGCGGCAAACACAAGAGGACGGGGTGAAGCTCAAAGGAGTGGGTTCCTCGGCAACAGCCCGGGGGCACCCACCACTGCCTGACACGCGGCCTCCCAAGACAACCCGTCGGAAAGGCGGCGAGAAGGGAGACCAGTAATCTGACTTGAGGAAAATCTGGGTCACCCCATAAGAAGCTCAAGCCGTTCGAAGGGCACGTATCAGAAACCCCCTGCGAGCACTCAGACGCGGCAACAGACGGGATGCAACTGGCCTCACAGTAGCATCGTCTGATGACACCCAGTCGTCCAATGTCCCCCACACAAGCAAGTGGAGGCAAAGGCGAGCCCGTTCTTGGGCCCTCCAGCAACCTGTCCAAGGTTCTCCTCTGACTGATATTGGGAGTGAGCCCCCTCCGCAATGCACCTTGGTCTTTGACAGACAAGGGGCACCTGTCCGCCCCAAGCGGCACCCGCGGAGGAAGTGGACGGCCCGGTTCATCAATGATGTTGTTTGAGTGTTTACGTGCTACACCACCGGACACCAGCCGGACACCCAGTCGGATGATTTGAATCCACCTCTGTCCCACTTTAGGAGGCCATGCCAGCAAGGTTCACCGCCACCCCCGACAGGTCACATCAGCACTTCTGTCGGACCGCAAGCATCGGAACGCGCGGAAGAGGTCCCGGTGGAAAATTGCAACCCTCTTATCAATGTAGAGCCGGTCAACAACGACCCGCCTACGAACGAGGCTCCAGAAGTGACCCTCGACACTCTTATGAAGGAGAACTAGCATCTGAAGGCCCTCCTACAAGAGCTCCTCCAGGAACAAGACCTTCATCCTCAGCAACCTGCTAGGCCCCATGCCGAGGCACCGGCACCCCCGGCGGCTCGCGACGCTGCCAACACCTCCGAGGCAATTGCCCGAACCCCATCGGTAATTGGGTTTGGCACACCCCTGGTTGAGGCCCAGCCACGAGCCTCTAATACGCCAGTGCCAGAGAATCTCTTGGCATAATGCCAGATGATCGAGCGCATTGTCGAGACAAAGCTCGCCCAGTATGGTGAAGGGGTTGCCATAGTAGACCTCTACAGTGTACCTTACCCACTTCACCACCAGCTAAAAAAGCTTCCCCCAGAATACTCCAAGCCCCCGAAGCTGCAAAAGTTCGACGGGCAGGGGTCGCCACATGAGCACTTAGCCTACTATGTTATGGCCATGGGTGAGTTAGCGGTGGACGAATCATATCTCCTCCGCTACTTTGCCACTTCGCTCACGGGAACGGCCTTTCAATGGTATTCCCGCCTGAAGCCCAACTCAGTCATCGACTGGGCGGATCTCCAAAAGAAATTCTTCGAAAGGTCTCCCTAGCCTAACTTTGTTCTTTGCGCCCTCGACTTCATCAAAAAGTGGCGAGATCTCAGCATGAGGTGTGTCAATCCACCCGTTCAAGAGGACACCATCACTATATGCCATCGAGGTCTGGCGGTTGAGGTCAGCGAAAAGCTTCTCGGCACCAATATCAAAGGCTTCGACCAACTCAATTCGGTAGTCGCCGAGATAGAGATGTTCTTCGCCGATAACCCGAGCTATACTACAGCAAAGGGTAAGCAAACGCGAGAACGCCAGCCTGGTAAGAAGGTGAATATCATAGAGTTCACCCCTGCCACCAAGGCCAGTAAGGAGGCCGAATCCAGTGGCTCTGACAAAAAGCCAGCGGACAAGCCGGCTGCTCCCTCCTTCTCGGAGCATATGAAGACACCCTTCTCCTTCAAGAAGGAACACACGAAGATGCTCTTCGACCTCTGTATGGCTCAGAAGATCGTCAAACTGCCATAAATCCACAAGTTGGATGAGGCCTTGAAGACTGACGATCCCAGTTATTGCCTGTATCATCGCATGCTGGGCCACTCAATTGAAGATTGCTACGTCTTCAAGACTCAGGTGCAGAAGTTGATCCGAGACGGTCTTGTCAAAATGAAGAGCGACCACGTTGATCCTCCACAACCGCATACGTGGGCCAGGTCAGCTAAGGCAGCACGAGTGGCTCACCACTCAACCAATGTCATCCACATGATGGACGCGTTTTCTCTTTCTGACGACGAGTCAGAGGGGCCCAGCGCCAGTCGGAGGGGACGTTCGATTTGGTATCTAGGGGGGAGGCTTTGGCACGATCGGAGACCTCTATCCTTCCCCAGGGAGAGAACTCGGTGACTCTTCGATATCCTCGTCGAGAGGGGGCAAATCATGCCCTGTGACTCGCCTGTCGACTACACCCATTGGGACCATAGTCACCCTCAATACTACCCCTTCCACGCCAGAATCTGCCACCCGATCGAGTCCTGCAAGGAGTTCAACACCTCATCCAGGAACAGATCCAATAGGAGTAGATCGATGTGGAAGGAAACTCTATGTCGCTTGTCAGGCTTTGGCAAGCCGTCGAAGAGACCCTAAGTATCGCCAGGGATGCGCCAGAGCGGCCAGACTCCCCTTAAGAAAATGGGCACGAGCTGCCTTACTAGCATCCTCCAGAATGGCTCGAGTTCCAGACTGACAACCAAGAGGCACTCGAGCTATTGCGGAGGCGTAGAAAGTGGGATGCCAGTCAAGAGGCGAAGCCGACCAACTTCTCGATCAACATCATCCATTCTCTTGCTCCCCCGGCCCCTGCGGGCTCCCAGACAACAGCACCTAGCCAGCCCACCCTAGCCACTTCGGATGTGCGATGGCGGTCATGGCGGGAGCTAGAATCTCTTCCTTTCCCTGAAGAAGATACCGCTAGGCTCCTCCGGGTCCTTCTCGGCCGAGAGGACATTTTGGTGGGCGAGATGACGACAGGCTCTTCCACTCTCTCTCGTCATCCCCCCGTCCTATCTCTGTCACCGGCAGCCGCGGACAGGAAGGGAAAGAAAAAGCAAGGTGAGGCCCCGCCTCAGCGTCGTCACACCTCCTCAGCGGATGGGCCATCGAGTCCTCTCCACCTCCCTGTTGACACAATCTGGAGTACGAAGAAGACATCTTCGGAGTCTTCTGCGGCTTCGATTCAAGTGGCCGGTCCACCGCCACAAGGCTCAGCCATTCCGCAGAGTCGGGATAACTGTGCAGAGCGATAATATCCTGCGACGCCTTCGGTCGTCGCTAGGCTCAGCCCTCAGCATGATCACAAAGGCAAGGCTAAGGAGTAGGACAACAAGCATATCTCTCAGTCCGCTTCTCAACAAAACCACTCGCCACCGTGGCTAAGGCATCAAACCATGCACACGTCTTCGGACGCGAACACCAGCCTACCGACTCCCCGTAGGCTTCTGCCGCCACAATGGCTAAGGCATCAAACTGTGCACATGTCTTCGGACGCCAGTCCCAGCATTCCAGCATACCAGGAACTGCCGCTCGAGGTAATCGAGCAGGCGATCAATGCCACCTTCCAGATACAACAAGCGGAAGGCGCCTGGATCAAAATTCGGGCGAGGAAGAGTCATCGACCTCGCCCTTCAAAGGCACCAGCTCGGAGATATCCTCATCAGAATTTAACAACTCCGGCTCCAGCACCTCTCCCTCCTACTCCCTTGGAGACCGCTATCGCCAAGAGATAAGAGAAAAATAGGATGAAGAACCTCAGAAGGCGGCTCAAGAAACAAGCTGAACGAGCAGTCGCCCTACAATCTCCAGCCAAGCCGACGCCTCTCCTAAGGCTCCAGTGGCTCATTGATGACCTGGAGGAATACATTCCTTCTCGTCCTACCGGAGCTCTTCCACTCGATAGCGACATCATGTGGGAAGAAATGCAAAAATGATCCCGCCTCAGAAATTGGGTCCAAGAGATGATCTAAAAGATCAAGGATGGCAAAAGACTCGTGATCCCGGATGAACTCTCCTTGTGTTATAAAGACAAGGAGATCACCACAGAGTAGCTAGAAGAAATGCTTCGGCGCTACACTTGCAACATGGTGGCCATCCCACCTCCTAACAATATCGACGCTTCTCGACGGAGCGAGCCAGTAGCCTCCCGGACAAGACAAAGAACTATTGCCCCTCTTGGGCTATAGCCAGCTCCAGAACGCGCAGGCCACGGCTGAGGTCATGGCCGGGGACGCGGTAGATGCCGTGGAAGAACTCCCGAGTTACCCCTCTCTCCGTCCACTTTCGACTCGGAGCGAATCATCCTCTTTCGAGGAGAGGAGCTGGCTCCCATTCCGGAAATGGAAATTCGGAACGAGCCTGGTATCTTTGATCCTTCCGGCATTGACAAGGCTGCTGCTAGTCTCCCAGCCTCTTCACTAGTACCGGCTTCTGCAGCAAAGCAAGCGGGACCGTCTGGCAAGGAAGAGCCAGCCCGCCAGTCACCCCCAGAAGAGCCATCATTGGCATCCCTGTTCCAAGAGTCCGCTGGCGATCAAGGTCAGTCTGATCCCGGTGGTAAGGGCAAGGCAGTGCAACTCCCCGACGGGGAACAGCGCGGCGGCTCATAGAAGGTTCAACCTGACATACTACCATCCTTGGAGGATGCCTGAGTCCGAGCTGACCAGAAGGTCCTCCACCAGATGAAGCGCTTCCCTGCCAGCATTTCGATTTGGGAAGCCATCGCTTGGAGTAAGGACCTAAGGGAAACCCTTATCAAGATACTCCAAGAGTCGGAAGCATATGAAGCACATGCCGCAGAAATGAAGGCAGTTGCCTATGAAGCCTTCATATCCACCATCTCTTTCACGGAGAAAGACATGATGCTTTTCCCTCCGTGCCACAACCGTCCTCTCTACATGAAGGGGAAGATCAACAGGCATGATGTGAACCGGATCCTGGTGGACGCTAGTGCTGCTGTTAACATCATGCTGCTCAAGACATTCAAGACTCTATATCTGACCCCATACCTCCAGAAGGTTCAAGCAGTCAAGATATCCGGCTTTAACTAGAACACCGAGGACGTCCTCGGCCGGGTGGACGTCGACCTGGTGCTTGATGATTTCACCTCCAAGGGAACATTCTACATCATCGACTCCAACACGTCTTATAAGATGCCACTGGGCAGACCCTGGCTACATGAAAATTGGGTCATCCCGTCAACTCTCCACCAATGCATCAAGTATGCCAAAGATGGGGAGCAACATATGGTCTTTGCAGACCTAGCGCCGTTTACACCTGCAGAATGCAACCTGGCCGACGCTGCGCTCTACTTCAAGGGGATTAGCCTGTACCCCGTGATTAAGAGCAAAAGCAACGGTTGGCTCTCAGATGAAGATGATGATGATCTCTTCTTTATTGACGAGGAAAAGGTTAAGCTTCATCCACTGCGCCTCGGCTCCAAGTCAACCTCAGATCGCCCCGAAATGCGCCAGATCGACTTCGAGGCTAATCTTATCAGCTGAGCTATCGACAAGAGTATATACTTGTCACCAAACTACATCCAGCTTCCATGTGCATCTAACAAGTTCAATGTTGAGTCGCTGACGACATTCATTGTCACCTTCAAGCGACAACACCGGAACAAGAAGAAGGCTAATAGGGACAAACCTATTGTCTTCTATAAGGGATGTTAAGGTGCTAGGCCCGGATACAGAGGGGGGTGAATGTATCCTGCTATGAATAATGCCCAAATAAAAACTCAGATGCTAGACATAATCACAGAATAAAACTAATTCAATTAAACTTATGAGCAAGCACATGGAGCGCGCCTATCCAAGCATCTAGCGGAAGCAAACACACAAAGCAAACCACTGCTCAATAGATTTTTAGGTGGTTCGGTCCTCCAGACATACATCCACCCCTCACTCCCAACCGGAGTGAGGCTTCACTAGCAAACGCTAGAACCAAGCAGACTCAGTCTGTGAACAAGGTGCTGCCACACAGCTTGACCAGGGGAACAACCTCCCCTCTTCCTCCCAACCGGAGGGACACCCCAAGTGACTCCCAGCTACTTGGAAACCAGAGACCGAAGTCTCTCTTCCTCCAGTCTAGGAGGGAACCCGCCAGTGACTCCCCGTCACCAGCAACCAGAGGTCGAAGACCTCTCTTCCTCCAACCGGAGGGACCCCTGGACTTGCAACCCACAAGCCCAGAACCGGAGACAAGTCTCCCTTCTCCTGAGTCCACAGGAGGAACCCAACCTCAGATCAGAGGATCGAAAGAACAAGGATAACCAGATGAAAAGGAAAAAATAAGGAATGGAAAATACACAGCGATCGGAAAGCTGTAAATGAAGAACAAGAATGTAGCTCTCAAAGGAGCAGATCTGGCTTGGATTTAATCCAAACGCCAGATGAAAGATCTTCAATAGCTTCTTCCTTCTTTTCCACGAACTCTCTCTCTCTCTCTATCTCTCTTTCTTTCTCCTCTGCTCTCCTTTTCTCTCACGCTGTTCTCTCCTTCGTCTCTGCAACTCTTTTTCTTCTGCCGGCTCACTCTTCTTCTATTTCTTCTTCTTCTTCTGCTCTCTGCTTCTCTTCTGCTGGATCGAACTCGCAACACTTTTTGCTTTTCTGCTATTGCTCTCAAGGCTTCGATCCACCTCCTTCAGACAACGGAGACTACCCTTTATAGTAGCTCGAGCAGGGGCAGCACTGGGCGCGTGTGGCCTCCACATTTCCCGCCCAAGTATTTGGTCACGTGTCAGCATCTCAGCTCCTTGGATCACGTGCCAGACATTTCTTTGGTTCACGTGCCAGAACACCTGCAAGAGTAACTGAGGAGTTCAGTCGATGGACAAAATTAACACAGGCTGTACATAGTTTAGCAATGTATAGACTTATAGATATCAATACAGCAAGTGTGTACAGTGTGAGGGAGTGTATAGACTTAGAAGTCTTCATGTGAGCTCAGTGTATATACTTGCTGAAGAATGCATTATCATAATAGGAAGGAGTGTATAGACTTCTGTGAAATGCATGAATGAATCGAGTGTGTAGACTTACTAATGCAAGCACAGGCTGTACACACTTTGTTTGCGTGCGAGAGAACACAGTGTACAGACTTTCCTGTGAAGAACAATGCATGAATGCAGTGTATAGACTTGGTGTTAACATGCATGAGAACCAATGTATAGACATGCTGTCCTTGCAGCTGACGACTCCAGTGTATAGGCTTGCTGAGGGAGAGACTGTACAGACTTGAAGCAAAGCAGGGCAGTCGAGTGTATAGACTACACGATGTGTAGACTTTAGCCAAAGGAACGGCTGTACAGACTTTAACTCAACAGCGATGAATAGACTCTGAATCAAGGCAGGCTGTACAGACTTGAAGAGTAAGCCATTGTATAGACTTCAAAAGCTTGAAGGCCCAATGTACAGACTTTGAAGAGTCTGAACCAATGTACAGACTTGTAACGCTTGAGGACCGATGTATAGACTTAGAAGCATATGAAGCCAATGTACAGACTTGCCGATGCGAGGCCAATGTATAGACTTTAAAGGCTGTGAATAGCAAGGCATGCTGTACAGACTTGAAA
Organism: Amorphophallus konjac; assembly: GCA_022559845.1. Classification (NCBI taxonomy): domain Eukaryota; kingdom Viridiplantae; phylum Streptophyta; class Magnoliopsida; order Alismatales; family Araceae; genus Amorphophallus; species Amorphophallus konjac. The sequence goes on along the minus strand of CM040122.1, from coordinate 86,637,870 downwards.
CCTATGAAGACAATTGTATAGACTTTGCCTTAGAAACGAGTGTATAGACTTGAGGTTCTAAATGAAGGTAAGGTGTCAATGTACAGACTTGCTATGGTTGTATGGACATTGAAGCTGTAAGCGATGTACAGACTTGGAGAGTTGAAACCAATGTACAGACTTGACGAAATGAAGACCACTATATAGACTTCCTTCGGCATAAAGGCAGCTTAACGATATACAGACTTGATTGAAGTGAAGTCTGTACAGACTTGAATGTTCACAGTGTATAGAGTTTGAAGCAAGTGACCAAGGCGATGTGTAGACTTTACCCAATGTACAGACTTGGTGGTCTTGAACGTAGGTAAAGCAAAGCAATGTATAGACTTGCCACCGATCAATGTATAGACTTGCTCATACGAGTGAACAGGTCGATGTACAGACTTGGCCAATGCTTGAAGCACAGTCCACTGTATAGACTTGATGCCTTGAAGGCGATGTACAGACTTTGTTACCCAAACGATCAATGTATGGACTTGAACTTCTGGAAACGAATGAATAGACTTTGCCACAGTCTAATGTATAGACTTCCAGTGTGAATGAAACGATGTATAGACTTGCTCAAACAGTCCGATGTATAGACTTTAGTTGAAGACCACGATGTAATGTATAGACATGAAGAAACTGTGCACATTGTATAGACTTGAAGAAACAAGGCAACGTTGTATAGATTTGAAGAGACAAGGCAACGTTGTATAGACTTCAAAGATGAATGATCAGACAATGTATAGACTTCACAGTGATGTGAACAGGAGAGTGTATAGACTTGCTGAGTTGACGCTGCAGCCCAATGAGTTGACGCTGTATAGACTTTGTCTTCCAGCGTATAGACTTGATGAATGCATGAAGACATTGAATAAGACCCAGCAATGTGTAGACTCTACAGTGAATGTATGACCCAATGTATACACTTGATGCAATGCATGCCGATGTACATACTTCAGTTGAAGTCAACCGAAGAGTGTATGTACTTTATGAATCCATATCCCAAGACCAGTGTACAAACTTGATCGAATGTCTAGACTTTGCATGAACAGTCGATGTAAAGACTTCACATGAAGAGATTTTGTACGTGTGTGCTGGCAGTGTATAGACTTGGAGAGCGACCAAATAGGATGTGTAGACTTGCACAAACAGACAGCATAACTGATGCACAAACAGACAGCATAACTGAACATGCTTTATGCAGCAGATAAAATGACTAACATAAAACATGCAATGCTTTAAATCTGTTAAACGAACTGAACAACAATACAATGCTTTGATAATCAGACTGAACATCAGAATATGCAATGCTTGACTGAACATTTGAAAAAGACTGCATTATGAACAGAAAACAACTGAATAACTGCATGATGACTCACACAGCAAGATGACTCACAGTGATTAACTCACATCAAAAACCAATCATCAAAACCATCATCAAAACCACAGGGGCACAACAATCTCCCCCTTTTTGATGATGGCAACACTTTCAACACATTGAGTCATTCTGATGATGTGAGGCATTCTGATGACTCAAATTATTCTCCCCCTTTGACTTCATCAAAAAGAAAATAGTTTGAGAAATTAAAGCATGTATAAAAATTCAGTCAATTTCTCCCCCTTGCAAGAACATAATTCTCCCCCTTTGGCAAACAATCTCCCCCTTTGGTATAGTCAGGATGAACCATGGGAAGGGGTGAATGCAGATGCTGATACCAGAATGCAAGATCTTCCCCTTTAAGAGTTTCTATGCAGCATGATGCATATGACATGGAAGCTCCCCCTCAATAAGTGGAATCTTATGAGATAGATGAGAAGGAGACCACAGGGGTAAACAAGGAGAAGTTCAGGTCAATGAACCAAGGACATGAGCAGAAGAGTTTCAATTAACAGATTTTTCAAGGATGCTCCAAACACAAGAAGTTTAGCCAGATTTTCAAAGAGATATCAATCTCATAAATCCAAACCATAAGTTTTCAAAGTCTTCCATTATAAGGGCTTATGAATGAGCTTTATTGAACATCATAGTTTAAACATGATGTATGCAGAGTTTATCAATAAAATTCTGTATTGATATCTAAAACCATGTTTTAATAAAAATGAACCAAGCCCTCATATTTATCTTGATTATCCTCCCTTTGTCTTACACAATCAAATTTATTGACTTCTTTCAGAATTACATGCACTAGTATTGAGATTAAGCAATTATGAAGTCATATTATTTTATCTAGGGTTGTAGCAATTTGATTTTAGCATCAATATTCAGATATTGAGATATGTTCAACAATTTTTCATGCTACAAATTTTACGAGCAGTCTAGTTCAGTGCACACCTTGTAACTAGAAGATATACCTTGATCAGAGGCCAATATCCCTAAGCACTTAGTGTGACTAACTGTCATGCTATATATGAACAGAGATAGCATTTACACATCATGACACACTCCAAATCATTTCTTGATGAGTGAGTTGTATTTCTCAGTGTGCATGCCATTGCTCTGCCTGAATTTCAATGAATTCTTAATCAGAGTTAACTATGGTACCTCATGACACAGTCCTTTGGACATGTGTTTCTCAGTGACCAAGGTCATTGCTCTGACAGATATTACCCTTTAGACTTTTCAGAAAAATTCATTTGCTTCAAGTCAATAATAATTTCATGTACTTAATCAGTTGAAGTCATGTATTCAAAAGTGCAGATTTCAGAAGTTTTCACAAGACACAACATGAAACAGATGGTTAAGGTTTATTAAACATGCTTCAGATATTTTTAAGAGATTTTAAAGTCAACCCTTGAGTACATTAAACTTAAACCACCTGAGTTATTTCAGATATTCATAAAAACGTATAATAGAAGATTTCTAGTTCAAAAGTTTTCAGATTTATGATCGAGATAGCCCATTGAAATCTTCATGAAGGACTGATAGAATTTTGAACCCAAATGATACCAATTGATAGGAGAAATACCAATTGTTAAGAGAGATTGTGAAGCTCAATGTTTTCAGAATATGATCAAGGTTTGTCAACAAAATCAATAAGAAAGGATATGCAATGAATTCTGACAAATGTATGCATTTGAGAACCTATATGCAATGCATTGACTCCCCCTCACAATATGCATTCAAACTCTCTTTTTGGCATTTTCAATATAAGGAAATGCAATGCACTATATGTATGCAAGGACATGCAAAGACTCAACATTGAATGCTATGCAAAGATATGCAACTAACTCCCCCTGAAAACATGCAATGTTTGCACTGAAAACTGAACATATGATTCCAAATGATATTGTGACTTGTGCACAATCAGACTGTCCTATCAGCAAAGTGACCCATGGTACTAGGCGGAGCACTTGGTCTAAAAGACCACCTCACACATAGTAAGAACCTCCAGACAGATTTTCCTGCCTTTTGGTAGCTTACCATTTATATACCATTGAGGTCAATCATGATAATTCAATATGCAGTCCTATATGCAATTCAGATTTTCAATGAACTATGCAACAGACAGATTTCAACAACATTCATATGCAGTTCAGATTTAAACAGACAAAACAGTATGAGCATTGAAAGATGTGAATACTCATAGTGTCCAAAGCATAAATTTCAGTTGTGGAGAGTTCAGAGGCTTCAATTTAGACAATGCAGATGAAGAGTGAATATGCTATGCAGAAAAAAATAGCAATTATGCATGGACACATCAACCAAGATATGTAATGAGTTTCAAAACAGGAAATGCAGAGAATTTACCTGAACAGTTTAGAAGGGGTTTTCATTCTTGAGTGCCTTGGATTAATTCCCCTTTTTATTCCATTCCAAGGCACACCTGCAAGGCAAAGTTATTTTGCACAAACAGGCACCCAAGAAGTCTTGGGTCCTGACATGACAGTATTACTCCTAGCAGGTTTTCTCAGCACATTTCTAGCAGCATGGTCATCAGATTTTATCAAGTAGCAATTATTCATTGAATGACCAATTTGACCACAGTAATGACATGAATTACCAGATTTCAAATTCTTCTTATGCACATTACTGTTGTCATGAAGTTTATTGGCAGAGAGAGTTCTGTGTACTATAATGATAGTAAGATACTCCAGATTTCAGATTTAATCTATGCACATTCTTGTTAGCATGAAATCCATGTGCATATGCATGAAAGTTTTTGTTGTTGACAAAGTTAAAATTCTATTTACTAAAACCGGCCAGTCGACATTCAGCAGCTCTATGGCCTGGCTTCCCACAGTTAAAACAATGAGAAGAATTCATTCTCTTAAAATTCTCATGAAAAGCATGTCTATTTGCAGGGATTTTAGCATGTTTAAAATTCTCATTTCTACCCTGAGCATGCCAGCATTAAATGGCCATGTGGCCACTCTTTCCACATTCAAAGCATGAAATAGAATTTCTTTTAAAAGAGCCTGACCAGCATTCAGAGGTCTTGTGACCAATCATGTTGCAGTTGAAACAGATGATGTGCTGGTTCATTGAAGCAGATTTATTTTTACTAAAGACATGTTGGTTTGCAGGGAATTTAGCATGATATGAATAAAAGGTTTTCTTACCACTAGCAAACTAGCAATGAGCAATTGAGTGTCCTAATTTTCCACAATTAGAACATGTGACACTCCTTTTCTGAGGTGAAGGATTTTTATCATGAGATCTCCTAGCACTCTTATCATCCTTCTCCATCAGCTTACACTCATGCATCAGATGTCCAAATTTATGACAATAATGACAGATCATTTTCTTTTTGGATGCATGTGAATGTGTGTGGGGACTATAATTAACATGCAGTGATGAACCCTTTTTATTTATTTCCTGATTTATAGTCCTTTTCTGATTTTTATTCTGTTTTCCTGTTTTCTTAGCCTTGTACTGAGTTGGAGATGAAGTAGAAGGCTCATCCTGTTCAGAAGATTTAACAAAAATAGTTTTCAGGTTGACTCTATCAACCTTCCTCATGACTGGACTGTAACCCAGTCCTTCTTTCTTAAAATTAATCTTTGTTCCCAGCTTTTTCTGAACAGTGGGCTGTTTATCTTTTGATGTTGTGGCTACATTTGAAGCATTTACAAATGATGTCATTAGCTTGTTCTGAAAAGCGTTTTTATTGACATTGTTGTAGCCCAACCCTTCCTTTTTGACATTGACTTTTGTTCCCAGCAATTTGTTCAGATTATCTTGCCCACAAACAAATTTAGACAAAGAGTTTTTTAAGTCTTGAATTTCATTTTCTAAAGAAGAAATATGCAACTCGTAACTGGCAATCTCTTGCTCACTGCAATTCACACATTCAGTTAACACATTGTTAGCAGTTTTATATTTTTCAACTTCCTATTCCAGATTGCTCAGTTTATCAGAATCTTCAACGCAAACACTTTTACCTCTTTCTAAAGCTAGAAGTCTCTCAGACATAGTGGAGTTCAGTATTTTCAATTTCTCATTTTCTTCCTTAAGTTTGTCATTCTGAACCAATTCATTTATTAGAGTCTGATCATCTGAGTTAACTCCAAGTTTTCTTTCAGCCTCAAATTCCTTTAATTCTTTTACTGTTTCTCCAGATCTTTTTGTAATTCTATATTTACAGATTTTATGGCATTGAATTTTTCAGCAAACAAGTTCTTCTCCTGCTCAAGTTTCTCAAATTTTTTATCATTTTCATTAACTGATTTTCTCAGGGAATCATTTTCAGATTTTAGCTTGTTTAAATCTGAGTTCACACTTTCAAAGTTTTTCAGCAATTTTTTATACTGGTCATGATAGTTAACAAGAGTCTGATTATCATTATCTGACTTGAATTTTTCTTTGAGTTCAGATATCACATTTATATGATCTTGATTCTCAGTTTTCAATAATGAGATTTGTTTCTTCAACATTTGAAAATCAGACATACAGGCATCATGAGCATTTTTCAATTCAACACAATTTCTACATGGAAAACTTGAGCTAACTGACCCAGTACCCTTCTTCAATTTTTTGTACTGTTTTCTTAACAGTTCATGAGATTCAAGTAGCTCAGAATATGCATTTTCCCAATCATCTAAAGTATAGTTTTCAAAGGGATTTACCTCATCATCATCATCATCTTCATCTTGACGGCTACCTTGATTATTTCTGTCGGCCATCATGCAGCTGACCTCATTTCTTATCTGAGTTCGCTTCAATATATCAGAACGTCTTTAGCAGAACTGCAATCAAGGAAACATGAATGAAAAGCTCTATCAGTAGCTGCCTTCATTAGATTTATTGCTATCTGATTTTCTTCATGCAGTGATTTTTGACTGTCAGTCCATTTGGACTTTTTCTTTGGTAGATCATGAGGACCATGTGAAATCACTTTCCACGGGTCTGGATTAACAGATTTAGCATAATTTTTCAGACTAGCAAACCATACACTAAAATTGGAACCGTTGAAAACTGGTGGTTCACCCATGGAGACAAACAGATATAATGCGACAGGAATATTGATGCACCAAAAGTAAATTAGCACCTAAGACTGCAAGATCGGATCTGCAGGTCGCTGGACCTTGTATGCAGACACCGCTCTAATACCAATTGTTAAGGTGCTGGGCCCGGATACAGAGGGGGGTCAATGTATCCTGCTACGAATAATGCCCAAATAAAAACTCAGATGCTAGACGCAATCACAGAATAAAACTAATTCAATTAAACTTATGAGCAAGCACATGGAGCGCGCCTATCCAAGCATCTAGCGGAAGCAAACACACAAAGCAAACCACTGCTCAATAGATTTTTAGGTGGTTCGGTCCTCCAGACCTACATCCACCCCTCACTCCCAACCAGAGTGAGGCTTCACTAGCAAACGCTAGAACCAAGCAGACTCAGTCTGCGAACAAGGTGCTGCCACATAGCTTGACTAGGGGAACAACCTCCCCTCTTCCTCCCAACCGGAGGGACATCCCAAGTGACTCCCAGCTACTTGGAAACCAGAGACCGAAGTCTCTCTTCCTCCAGTCCAGGAGGGAACCCGCCAGTGACTCCCCGTCACCAGCAACCAGAGGTCGAAGACCTCTCTTCCTCCAACCGGAGGGACCCCTGGACTTGCAACCCACAAGCCCAGAACCGGAGATAAGTCTCCCTTCTCTTGAGTCCACAGGAGGAACCCGACCTCAGACCAGAGGATCGAAAGAACAAGGATAACCAGATGAAAAGGAAAAAATAAGGAATGGAAAATACACAGCGATCGGAAAGCTGTAAATGAAGAACAAGAATGTAGCTCTCAAAGGAGCAGATCTGGCTTGGATTTAATCCAAACGCCAGATGAAAGATCTTCAATAGCTTCTTCCTTCTTTTCCACGAACTCTCTCTCTCTCTCTCTCTCTTTCTTTCTCCTCTGCTCTCCTTTTCTCTCATGCTGTTCTCTCCTTTTTCTCTGCAACTCTTTTTCTTCTGCCGGCTCACTCTTCTTCTATTTCTTCTTCTTCTGCTCTCTGCTTCTCTTCTGCCGGATCGAACTCTCAGCACTTCTGCTTTTCTGCTATTACTCTCAAGGCTTCGATCCACCTCCTTCAGACAACGGAGACTACCCTTTATAGCAGCTCGAGCAGGGGCAGCACTGGGCGCGTGTGGCCTCCACATTTCTCGCCCAAGTATTTGGCCACGTGTCAGCATCTCAGCTCCTTGGATCACGTGCCAGACATTTCTTTGGTTCACGTGCCAGAACACCTGCAAGAGTAACTGAGGAGTTCAGTCGATGGACAAAATTAACACAGGCTGTACATAGTTCAGCAATGTATAGACTTATAGATATCAATACAGCAAGTGTGTACAGTGTGAGGGAGTGTATAGACTTAGAAGTCTTCATGCGAGCTCAGTGTATATACTTGCTGAAGAATGCATTATCATAATAGGAAGGAGTGTATAGACTTCTGTGAAATGCATGAATGAATCGAGTGTGTAGACTTACTAATGCAAGCACAGGCTGTACACACTTTGTTTGCGTGCGAGAGAACACAGTGTACAGACTTTCCTGTGAAGAACAATGTATGAATGCAGTGTATAGACTTGGTGTTAACATGCATGAGAACCAATGTACAGACATGCTGTCCTTGCAGCTGACGACTCCAGTGTATAGGGTTGCTGAGGGAGAGACTGTACAGACTTGAAGCAAAGCAGGGCAGTCGAGTGTATAGACTACACGATGTGTAGACTTTAGCCAAAGGAACGGCTGTACAGACTTTAACTCAACAGCGATGAATAGACTCTGAATCAAGGGAGGCTGTACAGACTTGAAGAGTAAGCCAATGTATAGACTTCAAAAGCTTGAAGGCCCAATGTACAGACTTTGAAGAGTCTGAACCAATGTACAGACTTGTAACGCTTGAGGACCGATGTATAGACTTAGGAGCATATGAAGCCAATGTACAGACTTGCCAATGCGAGGCCAATGTACAGACTTTAAAGGCTGTGAATAGCAAGGCATGCTGTACAGACTTGAAACCTATGAAGACGATTGTATAGACTTTGCCTTAGAAACGAGTGTATAGACTTGAGGTTCTGAATGAAGGTAAGGTGTCAATGTACAGACTTGCTATGGTTGTATGGACATTGAAGCTGCAAGCGATGTACAGACTTGGAGAGTTGAAACCAATGTACAGACTTGACGAAATGAAGACCACTGTATAGACTTCCTTCGGCACAAAGGCAGCTTAACGATGTACATACTTGATTGAAGTGAAGTCTGTACAGACTTGAATGTTCACAGTGTATAGAGTTTGAAGCAAGTGACCAAGGCGATGTGTAGACTTTACCCAATGTACAGACTTGGTGGTCTTGAACATAGGTAAAGCAAAGCAATGTATAGACTTGCCACCGACCAATGTATAGACTTGCTCATACGAGTGAGCAGGTCGATGTACAGACTTGGCCAATGCTTGAAGCACAGTCCACTGTATAGACTTGATGCCTTGAAGGCGATGTACAGACTTTGTTACCCAAACGATCAATGTATGGACTTGAACTTCTGGAAACGAATGAATAGACTTTGCCATAGTCTAATGTATAGACTTCCAGTGTGAATGAAACGCTATATAGACTTGCTCAAACAGTCCGATGTATAGACTTTAGCTGAAGACCACGATGTAATGTATAGACATGAAGAAACTGTGCACATTGTATAGACTTGAAGAAACAAGGCAACGTTGTATAGATTTGAAGAGACAAGGCAACGTTGTATAGACTTCAAAGATGAATGATCAGACAATGTATAGACTTCACAGTGATGTGAACAGGAGAGTGTATAGACTTGCTGAGTTGACGCTGCAGCCCAATGAGTTGACGCTGTATAGACTTTGTCTTCCAGCGTATAGACTTGATGAATGCATGAAGACATTGAATAAGACCCAGCAATGTGTAGACTCTACAGTGAATGTATGACCCAATGTATACACTTGATGCAATGCATGCCGATGTACATACTTCAGTTGAAGTCAACTGAAGAGTGTATGTACTTTATGAATCCATATCCCAAGACCAGTGTACAAACTTGATCGAATGTCTAGACTTTGCATGAACAGTCGATGTGAAGACTTCACATGAAGAGATTTTGTACGTGTGTGCTGGCAGTGTATAGACTTGGAGAGAGACCAAATAGGATGTGTAGACTTGCACAAACAGACAGCATAACTGATGCACAAACAGACATCATAACTGAACATGCTTTATGCAGCAGATAAAATGACTAACATAAAACATGCAATGCTTTAAATCTGTTAAATGAACTGAACAGCAATACAATGCTTTGATAATCAGACTGAACATTAGAATATGCAATGCTTGACTGAACATTTGAAAAAGACTGCATTATGAACAGAAAACAACTGAATAACAGCATGATGACTCACACAGCAAGATGACTCACAGTGATTAACTCACATCAAAAACCAATCATCAAAATCATCATCAAAACCACAGGGGCACAACAAGGGAGCCATGGTCCCTCAAGCCCCGCCAGATGACGACTTTGGCTGGCCCAGGCAAGCCGACGATACCCCTGAAGAAGTTCAGGTGTGGGGAGATCTATAGCCGCATATTCAAGAAATGTGTCTGAAGCAACACATTCCCCCATGGAAAACTTCTTCCCAACAAAGATACTTCCGTCAGCTGTGGACCCCTTCCCAAGTCCGAGGGCAACCCCCGTCCTTCCATAAGGATGCCAAGGGACTTGGCTACGACGAGGACCCGGACTTCCATGTCCACTACGCAATTAACGCCGTAGGCTTGACACTACCAGCCGACAACCGAGCTAGAGTCGAAGCCAAATTCAATAGCTCTGGGGATGAGGAAGAGGAAATTCTGATCACGATCTCCGTCAAAGTCGGAACTCCAACTCAAGCCATCGGGGAACCCTCCTCGTCTCCCTGCCAAGGCATCAAGGATGAAGAAGCTCCTCCGGTCTCTCAGCCAGTTGAGGGACCTAGTTCAACAAACCCTCCTGAGGGGAGGAATATCCCCGGTCTGAGCTGCTAAAGATTGTCAGCTTCTCTAGGCAACCCCGGGGAGATCGTAGTAGCCCCGGTTGACAACTGCTGGCCAAGAGCCGGCGGTCCGGATCAATCCTCCATGGATCCCAGCAACAACCAGTCTCCAGCCCCTTCAACATCAACCAGTGGCTTCGAGAACCAAGAAATACACAAAGCCGACACTGATGATGAGGATTTCATCAACCTTCAACCCGCTCCTCCCAAGCTAGAGGACGGCGGCCAGGCAACCGTCGACGATCTCGTGGAGATCAATCTGGGTGAAGATGAAGCCCCTCAGCCTACATTCGTTAGTGCTCTCCTTACCGAGGCAAAGAAGCATGACTACTAGCAACTCCTACTTGAATACAAGGACTGCTTCGCCTGGACATACAAGGAGATGCCCGGGCTAGACCCCTCCGTAGCGGAGCACGACCTAGCAATTTCTCCCTCAGTCGCTCTAGTCAAGCAACCACAGCGACGCATGCGCCATGAGCTGGAGATCCAGGTTTCGGCCGAAGTCCATAAAATGGTAGAGGTCGACTTCATCGAGCCGTGCATCTACCCGATTTGGCTCGCCAATATAGTCCAAGTCAAGAAGAAGAATGGTCAAGTCCGCATTTACGTCACCTTCCGGGACCTCAACAAAGTCTGTCCGAAGGATGACTTCCTAGTCCCAATTACAGAAACGATGGTCGATATGACCACAGATCATGAAGCCTTATCTTTCATGGACGGGTCGTCCGGTTATAATCAAATCCGGATGTCCCTTAAAGACAAGAACCACAGAGCCTTCAGATCCCCCAAAGGAATTTTCAACTAAAAGTGCATGCCCTTCGGTTTGAAGAATGCCGGTGCTACTTACCAAAGGGCCATGACCAAAATATTCGACGAGATGTTGCACAACACCATCGAATGTGATGTCGATGACCTCATCATCAAGACTAAAAGGTGCGAAGACCATTTGCACAGCCTCCGCCAAGTCTTCGAGCGTCTTTGGAAATATGGGCTCAAGATGAACCCCATGAAATGCGCCTTTGGCGTATCCAACGGAAAATTTCTCAGCTTCGTCGTCAGGTACCGAGGAATCACCGAATTCAGGTCCTTTCAAAGGAGGCTAACCTATATTCAGAGGTTTATCTCTAACCTCTCCGGTTGATGTGCGCCTTTCAGCAAGCTGATGAAGAAAGATGCCCCGTTTACATGGGACTCGGAATGCCAAGCGGCTTTCGAGCAAATCAAGGAGTACCTCCTTACTCCCCCAGTCCTAGGGGCACCAATCAAGGGTAAACCCCTCATCTTTTACAGTTCTGCCATGGACGCTTCGTTGGGAGCTCTGTTGGCACAAATCAATGAGGAAGGTAAAGGGCAGCCCATCTATTACCTCAGTCGGAAGCAAATCGGTGCCGAGTACTGCTACTCCCCTATGGAGAAGGTCTGCTTGGCATTGATGTTCGCAGTTAAGAAGCTGCGGCATTACCTCCTGTCCCATCAAGTCGAGCTTATATCCAAGCATGACCCCCTGAAGTATCTCCTTCGATGGCCTGTTCTCTCAGGCAGACTAGGGAGGTGGGCTCTCCTATTGATGGAGTACGACATTACCTATGTCCCCATAAAAGCAATCAATGAACAGGGTATGGCTGAATTCTTGGTAGCCCATCCAGTGCCAGACGACTCACCTTTCAGCTCGGAGCTTCCGGACGAGGAGTCCCTTACTGCTCAATTACAATAACCGGTTGAACAGAGCGGAGATGTCTTGCATTATTGGCAACAAAGTGCTCTCACAACCAGCGTACCTTGCTGGGAGCTCTACTTCGATGGGGCTTCCCGAGGGATCACCCGAAGCAACCAGGATCCAGCCACCACGGCAGGTGCCGGCATAGTTTTCTTGACTCCTCAGGGTGGAGTTTTGTACAACTCCTGCGCCCTCATGAAGTCCTTGACCAACAACGAAGTCGAGTATGAAGCTCTAATCATTGGGCTCCAGATGGCTCTCCACATGTGCATTAAATGTCTCAAAGCCTACGGGGACTCCCAGCGGATAGTCCGACAGGTCCTCGGCATCTATGACGTACGGAAGCCAGAGTTGGTTCCGTACCATACCGCTTTGACCATATTAACCCAGAAGTTCTATTTCTTCGAAATAGATCATATCCCCAGAAGAAGCAATGCTCAGGCGGATGCCTTAGCAAAATTGGCCGCGGCCATCAAGCTCCCGCCCGAGGGCGAGGTCGACATCGTCATCAAACACATAAGGCTGATGCCGAGCTCACTCGAAGGCAACACCGGTCTCACCATTTATGAGGTCCACGACCTTGACCAGAGCACGCCTCCGGAAGAGGATGATTGGCGTGCGCCCATCATCAAATTCAAGAAAGGGTGGCTTCCCCCTGACAGAGCTCAAAGGGTTTAGCTACTCCACCGAGCAACCTCTTATGAGCTGATCGGCGACTCCCTGTATCGGCTTGTCCACGAGAAGGACAAGTCAATTCTTTTGAGGTGTGTCTCCCTCGTTGAGGCACGAGCCGTCATGCAGGAGGTCAACTCCGGATTGTGCAGTGCGCACCAGGCCGGAGATCGAATGAAGCACAACATCAAACTCAAGGGCTTCTACTGGCCAACCATGTACGTGGACTACATCCAGTATGCCCGTACATGCCATCAATGCCAAGCCTTTGGCCCAGTACCCAGAAGACCTCCCAACCCACTGCATCCTACAGTCTCCACCTGGCCATTTGCCGAGTGGGGCATGGACATTGCGGGGCCTTTCCCGCCATCTTCCAAGGGCCATAAATACACTTGGCCGCCACTGATTATTTCTCTTGCTGGGCGGAGGCTCTCCCTTTGCGAGAGGTCACCGGGGAAATCGTTGCCAGATTCATCCGACACAACATCATATACCGATTCGGTACTCCCAGTCGCATAGTGTCTGACAACAGGACACCCTTCAAGAATAAGACCATATACCAGTTAGCGGCCAAATTCCACATCGACTGGATAACCTTTTCACTCTACAACCCCCAGGCTAATGGCTTAGCGGAAGCCTTCAACAAGACCCTCTGCAAGCTCCTGGCTAAGATGGTTAGCCACCAGAAACGCGATTGGGGTGAAAAGGTCTTCGAAGCATTATGGGCCTATCGGACGGTCTACAAAACCCCCACGGGGTGCTCGCCGTTCTCCCTTGCTTACGGGACAGAAGCAATTATCCCCATCGAAGTCCAGTTAGCCTCTTATCGTGTGGCGGTCAACACAAGCCTTGCTGGCCCTGACGAAAGTGAGTACTAGATAAGGCTAGAAGAGCTCACCGATCTAGAAGGCAAGCGACTCGAAGCCTACAAACACCTGCAAGTGTATCAGGCTCGCATGGCCCGGGTCTATGATAAGCTCGTCAAGCAAAGAGCTTTCAAGCAAGGCAACCTTATCATGATCAAGGAAAAAGAAGTCATGGCAAGGCGCTCTAGTGAAAAACTGCAGCCAAATTGGCGAGGTCTGTATATTATCCAGAATATCTACGAGGGTGGGGCTTACACGGTCATTGATCACAAAGGTCATAGACCGTTCTCGCCTCTCAGCGGCAAACATATGAAGCTATACTATGCACCATAACATGAGTTCGCGTGCCAGCCAGACTAAGGCGCACGTCCCAGCTACTACCAGTCAGGTCGGCCCTTCCCCGTAAAGGATCTAGCCGGCCAGTACTTCCAGTCTTCAATTCCCAGTCAACTAGCCAGCCCACTTCCCCTGGACAGCCGCCAGGCATCCTCCGGGACTAACCTCCTGCCCTCGTTCCCGTCGTCACAAGAGCACATGCCCTTCTACACCGGCACCAGTCTATCCGCTAGGCTCACAGGTAAGTAAAAAATAAATAAATAAATAAAGTGGGGTTAAAAATAGAGATGCCCCGGTAGGCCCAGTCATCCTCACCACAAGGGGGCGACTGGGGGCAAAAAGGCCAGTAACCCAGCTGAGGTGGAAACCTGAAAGGGCACCTCAGGCAAAATTGGGAAACCCCTCAACGTGAAAACCCACAAGGGCGCGTCGAAAAAAGCTAAAGGGGGTCGACTCTAGCAAAAACCTGAAAGGGTGGTAGAGCCGATAATGAGTAAATCTTCTTCTCCCCACCAGTCAGAATGGCCTTCCACATATTCCTGGGTGGGCCGTTAGCCTCACCAAGAGCCAGCCTTCCATCAACTTACACTACTAGAGCACAAATCATATAATCCCTGATTGACCTTGTACTACCCCCGCTCAGTTCGGCCAACCTTCGGCCCTTGCCTCAACATCACAGGTCAACCAGTCCCTGTGACGGTCAAGCTTCTAGTCACCTTCCCAATAGACTGCTATCCCGGTACACTCCCAGACACCTATCATTCTACACCACTACATCCTACATCCCCTGCAAATCCAGAGCCTCTAAACTTCATCATGATCCCAGTTCTCTCCTACAATCCCTGATCCACCGGCCTGAACTCCAATCAAATCTGGCCATAACAAAGTGGCCCTTCCCCACCATGACATGAGGGTTTGTAAAGAACTCCTATTAATGGCCGAACAGTATCCAGCTACCCACACCTTCCAGTCTCAAGTTACGTCCCCTGACAGTAACATGCTATGGACGTCAGTCTCAAGAATATATATATATATTGAACTCCAATCAAATCTGGCCATAACAAAGTGGCCCTTCCCCACCATGACATGAGGGTTTGTAAAGAACTCTTATTAATGGCCGAACAGTATCCGGCTACCCACACCTTCCAGTCTCAAGTTACGTCCCCTGACAGTAACATGCTATGGATGGCAGTCTCAAGAATATATATATATATATATGTATATATATATATATATATATATGTATATATATATATATATGTATATATATATATATATGAGGGGTTAAAAATAGAGATACCCCGGCGGGCCTGGTCGAATCCATTACAGGGAGCCAACTAGGCGCAAAAATTGCCACTAACCCAGCTAAGGTGAAAACCTGAAAGGACGCCTTAGGTAAAATCGGGTAACCCCTCGGTGTGAAAGCCCGCAAGGGTGCATCGAAAAAAGTTAAAGGGGTCCAGCTCTGGCGAAAACTCGCAAGGGCGGTAGGGCTGGTAAAGAGAAAAAAAACTCTCTCTCTCTCTACTCTTCACTTACAAAAGTCGTCGACTATGACACGCCCCGATGGCAAGCTTAACATCACTCCACGACGGTGATGACCACTACACCCCCGAGGGTCAGTCATCCCCAGTGCCAGTTCCAGTCCCAGCTCCCAGTCCCAGTTCTGGCTACAACGCCTCCACAGGCCAGCCGCTAGCACCTAGTCCTAGTTACGGCTACAAAGCCTCCATAGGCCAGTCGCTAGCTCCCAGTCCCAGTTACTGCTACAACGCCTTCACAGGCCAGCCGCCAGCTCCCAGTCCCAATTACTGCTACAACGCCTCCACAGGCCAGCCACCAGCTCCCAGTCCCAGTTACGGCTACAATGCCTCCACAGGCCAGCCGCCAGCTCCCTGTCCCAGTTACGACTACAACGCCTTCACAGGCCAACCGCCAGCTCCCAGTCCCAGTTATGGCTACAACGCCTCCACATGCCGGCCGCCAGCTCCAAGTCCCAGTTACGGCTACAGAGCCTCCACAGCCCAGTCGCCAGCTCCCGGTTCCAGTTCCGGCTGCAACGCCTTCGCAGGCCAGTCGCCCAGCCTCTAGCCCCAATCTTGGCTATAACGCCTTCCCAGGCTAGCCATCCGACCCAATTCTAGCTCCCAGCCATCACACCTTTCCAGGCCACCTAGCTGGTTTCAGCTCCAGTCCCCACTTCCAATCGCAGTTCCAGTTTTAATTTCCAGTCCTTGTCTCAGTCCTGATCCTGGTTGTCACATCTTCCTAGGCCACCCAGCCAGCTCAATCCTACCTTCCTAGACACATGCTAATCCCATTTTCTGGCTAACCGCATAATGCTAGCCAATATTCCACCATCCAGCTCAAGATCAATATACCCCCCAGAATCACCTCTACAACCCTAAACCACGTGAACTACCCCGTCCTTGTGGGCCTACGTTGGTTCCATGGTATGTAGGCTTTCACCATCCAAGGGGATTGGCCCCCACATATAGCCCTTTCTTTCCCCTACTACCCAGTGCTCAGCCTCCAGCTTCTAACTCCAAGTTCCATAAACCCGGTCCCTGTTGTCCCTTATCACCCATGCCAATGCATCGTAGAACAAATAAGCACGATTAACAATAAGTGGTCGTCAGTTCATGTGTATCACTCCATTCCATCGGAGAAGGGAGGGAACAACCTAGTAAGCAAAGGATCTAGAGTTTGTCATTAATACTCTGTAAAAGGAGCCCAAGACATGCCCTTGGGGTAACAAAATCTATGCACTCCAGATATAAAAGAAAAAAGGAAAGGGGAAAAATACAATCAAATCTCAGGCTCGGTCCCCTCTAGCGCCGTGAGGTGAGAGTCCGCAGCTGCAAGCTCTGCCTCCAAGGTGGACAAGAGCTGGGCACTAGCTCCGGCTGTAGTCTCAGCCACCAGCCACTCGGCTCGGACGTGCTCGACGACTGCCTGCTGCTCCTCCCAGGCCTTCCTCAAGGCCTCAGCCCGGCTCTCCACCTCCCTCAGCTTTGCGGCTCGCTCCTGAGAAGCCAACGCAGTCGCTTCAGCGTGACTCCTCTGCTCAGATATGGCTGACACAAGCTGAGCCCGCTACTCCTGCGCCTCTCGGATCGCCGCTAGCCACTAAGCCCTCTGCTCCTGAACCTCGCAGAGTCGTAGGTACTCGGCCTAGATCCCAACTAACTAGGACATCCAAAGCTCACTTGGGAAGCTGAGCGCGTGGTAACCCTGGGTGCACTCCTGCAGCCGCTGCCTCAGGTCCTCCGGATAGGGAAGAGGCTCGCTCTATGAGTAGCCTCGCGCCCGCTGGAGCCGGGTTCCATCTGCACTCGCCTCTAGCAATGGCTCGAGCGGAGAAGTGGATGTAGGCCACTCGACCCCTAAATCCAGGGAGAGGTCTCCGGACGTGACCAGCACTCTAGTGGAACCTGCATAGTTTCGACAATCACCAGAGGGAGTAAGCAATACATGAAAGACTTCCTTCAACAAACAAGGTGAAAAACCTAAGAAAAAGAAGGAGACAAGTCTTGGCTCCTCACCTGAAGCAAGTCCAGTGGTCCCTGTGGCATCATCTGTCGGGGTCGGGGAAGGCAACTGAACCTCCGCCTCAATAGCATCACCCGCCGGGGTCGGGGAGGGCAGTAATTCCTCCACCGTCCGGTCATCCCCAGCAAGCATGGGTGGGACAGGGGGCTCCTCCTACCTGCTCTCGTCAGGAGCCGACGTACGCTCCTCTCCGGACTCTGACGCTGGGGGCAACCCAAGAACGTCAGCATTCTGCCGTATAGAGCTAACAAGCAACAGATGAGGACGGAAAGGACCACCGCATACCTCCAGAAGTGGTCCCCGTCAGAACCTCCCTATAGCAGAAACCTCAGAGGATGAGGAGCTCGAGCTTGAACTCTCCTCTGTCTCCATCTCCAAGCTACCATCGTCTGGGGAGCTCGACGAAGCCCCCGACGAACTCCCGAAGGTGGCCGAACCGGAAGCTCCTACAAGCCAACAAAGCAAACAAGGTCACTACAAGACCTAGCTCTTTACAAGGGCGGCTCTCCAGCTAAGAGTTGCAAACAAAAAACTCACCGGCCGGAGCACTCCCCTCCGAAACCTTCTCGATGTCGATGATCTCCTCGTCGCCCTCAATGGGAGCCCCTTCCGTGGGCCCTTCTCCCACCACTTCAGTCCTGTCACAGGGTAGCTCACCCTCTTCTAGAGGCAAAGAAGCACCTGTAAACAATGCCGACATGATCTCAGCATTAGAAGACAATCAACACAGAAGGATTAAGAGAAATGATTAAGTCCCCAGCTACGTACCAGAGGGTCCCGTGCTCGAAGACCCGACCAGCCCTACAGTACAGGCCGACACCACAGCTGGCAGGGAAACTTGCTCCACCCCTGCCAACAGCTGTGGTAATAGGCTAGACACTTCCTCAGTCGTGGACGGCCTTGAAGCACTCCTCCCTTCAGGCTCCCCCTCAAAAGAGGGAAGGGACACTGAAGGGCCGGTATGGACCAGCTCCTGAATCATCTCCAGAGTAGCGGCTGGATCCTCACCTGGCGAGTAGCAACATAAAAATAGTCAGCATCTGCAGCCCAGCAATTGTACATCGTGAGGGCAATCCCCTCCGTAACAGTTCAATACTCACCCAAGCCATCTTGGGTCGCTGTAGGCTCCTGCCCATCAACATATGGGGGCATCTCGCCTCGCATCTCGGAGGGAGCTGCGGTCTCTGATGCCCCGGCCACCTCTGCACGACACCAGCAACTATGTCAACTCCCAAAATCAAGTACAACCACAAACGCAACATGCTCGGTCTCAGAATTATCTACCTGGTTGGGCATCCTTTGAAACCTTCCATGACTCAAAATCAGAAAGGTCTCAACATTGGGGGCAGTTTTGTCCATCAGACAAAGGAGCCCCTCCATATCTATCTTGTAATGACCCCGTCGTCAGGTGGTTGGTCGATCTCCTGAGGTGGCGAGAAGGCCGCGTCAGCCCCGGTCTCCAGTGGCACTGTGAAAAGCAAATCCAATTGCACGAGGTTAGCGGATCGCCAGGGTTGAATCAATATAAAGCAAGCAGGTGGACATAGCACTTACTCAGGGCCGGTTTCGCCTCAATGCGTTCCTTGGTAGCGGGTCCCCGAGAGGACTCGCCGGCCTCCACCCGAGGGCATTTTTGTCGGGGCTGGAGGGCCCCATCACCATCCCCAGAAGACGTCCCCGTGGAGGGATGGTCCCCATCCGCTGTAGAACCTCCCAATAAAAACAACAACATAAGATGCCTCAGTCATGTACCTTAAAAAATAGCAAAGCGGGGGCAGCAGACTAACGGAGAGGTCTTACCTGAAGCCACAAAAGGGGTCAGTGGCAGAGGAACCAACTACTCCGGCTTCAAGCCCACGACCCGTGCATCCTTCGTGACTGCCTCTTTCACGTCCCTCAGGGTGTAGGCACACACCATGAGGGACACGAGCTCTACAGGTCTGGCCGACCCGATCGCATGGGCAATATGACGCCTCCAGTTATCGATCACCGAGTCTTCAAAGCTCCCGTCGAGGAGCACTCGGTCCAGTGAGCCCCTCTGCTCGAACCCACAGTCAGCTAGAAATTGGGACCACGAAGTCCTCGACGCCTCGTGTTGAGGCGCCCTGGCTCCAGTACCTCCAAGCGCCGCTCGTGCCTGCCTGAGGGGCTTCAGTGCCCCGTTGCCGCTCTGCCCTGCAGACATTGAGCCTCGGCTCCCCAGGGGTGCCTGCTATGCCAGCCGCTCCACCTCCCGACGGATCCGAGAGAAGCGAGTCCTCATGTACCCGTCGTCTAGTGCAATGAGGGGTAGATCCTCCCGCAAGATACGGGTCTCCTGGGCTTTTCGGATCGTCGAGGCCTTCTGTCGGTACTAGTGACTGTGATCAAACCACTACCTGGCATAGTGGACATCGAACCGTCCCCTGTGTCTTGGCGAAGGCGTCAGCAGTCGCACCGGCTCTCGGTGACAGTAGAAGTCCCACCACGCCGCAGCTAGCAATTGTGTGTCCCGGCCTCTATACTATCGACCTGCCAAAGGGAACTCCTGGTTCGGTGAGATCCCCTGGTCGTACCTAAAGTTTTGAGCGAATCTATGCGGGTAGTATGGTTCTAGGAAGCTCGTCACGGACCGGTGTAGAGGCAGCACCGCTGGCCGGGTGCTCATCACCCACTCTGTGTACAATGCCGCTTCTGACTCCTGCTGGAAAGGAAGGGGGCAGGCCACCTCGCCATTCCAAGGCACCAGGATCAGGTGGGAATCTCTGGTGGCGCCATCAAATGGAATCCCATCCTCGCCTCGGCCAGGCAAGTAACACAAGATTCTCCTAGTTTCTTCCAACTGTAAAACTACGTCTCCGTCCGTCTGCCCAGTGAAGCTGAACAACAACGGTGCTGCCTGGTTCGCCACGAACCCACAAGACACCAATCCTGGAAATAGCAGACCAGCCCCACCCGCTGAGGTAGTGGGTCGGCAGAAGCAGGCTCCGCTCGCGTGGCGCCGGATGCGCAGCCAGTACTCCCAATCCCTGGTAAACATTGGCCAGAGCCGGCCGGGCTAAGGCCAGCCTCCGTCCCTCTGCCAGTTGGCACGCATGCCACAACAGCTCCACTCTCAGCTGGTCATCCTCCTCGTGTGAGACCACGAACGTTGCCAACCAGTATGCCAAGTACGCGGCCAGGTGGGTCACGTCCGGCAGTCTCTGGGGGTTCCACCCCTCCTGTGGTGCGTAGATATACCTCGTGTATGTCCAAAAGCGTAGCTCCACCTCTGTGTACTCCTCCCACAGTGTCTGGTCTCTAGCAAACTCCTAGTGAAAGCAGAAAGGTCCATTGTAAAAGTGGCGGACCTAAGCATTCAGCAGCACCCTGGGAGTCTGTGCTGCTCTCTCTTTCCCACCCAGGGCTAAATCCCTCCAAGTCTTCAGTAAATACCGGTAGCTGTAAGAAACCTGATATCGTCTGTGCCCGTCGGTGGGGCTGCGATGGAGGTTGTCTAGCACTACCTCCTCGTACCCCTCGCCGCTGATCGACAACCCGGAGATCCTGTAAAGGGACCACAAGTCTAACAAGGTCTCTGATGGGGACATCACCGGCGATCTCATTTGTTCGAGGATCCTAATGCTTGCCAGCAGAGCTACATCTTGTTTGCCACATTATTCCAAGTCATATGATGTACTTTTCATTTTTTTATTATGTAATTTTCCTTTTATTTCAGTCAAGTCCCTAGGTTAAGATGTCATCTACCTAGGTTAATTGGCATTAGAGTGGTTAATGAGTCAGTTGGGCCCAATTAAGTGGGCTAGGCCCATGGGCGCCCCCTTCTCCCTTAATTTATTGTCACTAGTCTAAAACTCAGGGTCTTATGTTAAATTGTGGGATTCTTATAAATAGGACCCCAATCCCACCATTTGAGGCTAATGAATTATTGAGTGAAAATTATCCACAAGAATTGTGCCTCCTTCTCTCTCTAGCTCTCTCTCTATTTCTCTCTCTCTCTCTAAAGGGGGCGAACCCCATTCTCTCTCATCCCCACCCCCAAATTCAAAATTCACTCTCTCTCCTCCCCATTCACCTCTCATTAAGACCCCTCTCCCTTCCCCATACCTCCCATTCAATTCCCCTCCAACCCCTAGGTGGAATCCCCTTCTCCTAGGCACCTCTCCATTCTCCCAAGCAACTCTTCCTCTCCCCAAGCAACCAATCCTTTTCCCAAGCCACCCCTTCCCCTCCCCAAGGCAACCCTTCCCATTCCCTAGGCCACCATTAACCCCTCCATTAACCCCACATTCAAACCAAAGGAGAGATCTCTCCTCCCTCTCTCCTTCCCAACCCAAATTCGCAGCTCCCCCTTCCTCCACTTGCTAGACCACCTCCCAGCCCCCTTTCTGCCCCTCCCACACCTTGTATTACCCCCTAATAGACCCCCACATAGTCAGGTGCCATCCCCACACCCATCCACCCCATTTCCCAACCCATCTACTCCATCTCCCATCACCTTTCACCACCTTGTCCATCTCAGTTCGCAGGCAGCAGTTGGAGCCCGACTTGCAGAACCTGCCCCAAGGTCATTCGGCATCGTCCTGAAATATACCATACATCGACGGAAAGGTCGTCAAGGTAGCTTCGCAGCCGAGGTGGTCTCTCTGGCATCCGACATCGCTGCTGTCTGGAGGGTTCGTTCTCGTCTGACTGCGCAACCGGGACCTGAACCAGGACCAGAGCTGCAGTGCAGAAGCTTCCACGGTCTCATCCTTCTGTTACAAGGCACGCCGCTTCGCTGGGTCGAAGATCCACCAGTCCTCTATCCAATACAGAAAGCGGGACCTCGTTCGGAGTCCGGGACTACCCGTTCCGAATTTTCTCCCCCAGGTGTGCTGAAAAGGCCACTCAGGACCTGTCCAGACCCCTCTTCACTCAATGGGCTCCCCCTCTCTGCCCCGACATTGTCTGGTGTCCCCCCTGGCTGCTGCTCGAAGAGGACTCGTCCACGGTCGTACTCGTCCTGGTCCCTCTGCGTTTCGACATCGGGAGCGGGCGTGGTGACTACTTCCACCTTCTGCTGCAGCCTGGGACCAGTCCGAACCAGAGCGCAGGGAACCTGATCCAGAGCCCGCCCCCACCGGTGTTGACATCGGTATCATCCATAAAAAGTAACAGGCATTCTTGGGTCTGTCAGTGACGTTTTGGCGCTGGTTTCTTCGACTTCCGAGTTCGGAGGAGTGCGTGGCAGCGTCTACATCGACCCCCTGTCAAGGTATTCCAGAATAGGGTAGATCGTTCGGCACAAGCTAGTTCCCCACCCCACCCTGCCTGGCCGGCTTAACGCCCCTCCCTGTGTGTAGGTAGTGTTTGTTTGTAACTGAAATTTCCCATTCCCTAGTCCAACCCCCCTGTGTGGGGAGTAGTGCATGTAATATTTGAACAGGGGAAGCTACACCGACGCAGTGTGCAGGGAACCCACACTCCCCCGCTCGCCCTCGTCTCCGACCGGGATCGGTGTCTTCACACCGTTCAGGTGAGCTTTGGACCACTCTCCTCTGCTGGTTTCTTACCTTTGCTTAGCTTAGTATTATCTCTAGTTGCACCGTCGGCGGTGAGAGAGGGCTCGTTCCAATTTTCCATCTAATTGAGTGCCACCACGGGTGAGTTGTGAGGGAGACACTACATCCCACGCCCTCGGCATGCCGGCCGCCCTTGAAATTGGGCATCCCTATCCCATTGGGGTCCATCCCCAGCCAGCCATACCTTTGGAACCCCAAGGTCCAACTTCGGACCCTCACCATCATCGCCAGTCTGCCTACGGACCCGGGTGCGCGTGACGTGGGTGAACCCGCTTGTGAGAGATCGCCGTTCGGACCGGTTGCTTGCAAAGTTAGGTCCAAGGGGTCGTGTCACATCAAATTAGTATCAGAGCAAGTTTAGACTTGTCTCTACGAGTCTAGTCCTAGGGCATTGACATTTGAGTCTCCCTTGCGTCATGATTTCCATCACTCCATTGCTTGACCACCCTAGGGAGATGCCCCAAGTACCCATGGACCAATTTGACACTGTCATCAACAAGATTCATAACTGTCTAGATACCCTCACCACCCGACTTGACCGGTTCGAAGCAAAAAGTAACCACGGCCCTAGAGCTTGGTCACCTCGGGATGAATTTGGATGGGAAGCCAAAGGACCCAAAGACTCATGGGAAGAGATGAAGATTGAGATTAGGAAGATCTTCACTCCCCGACCTTCCCACTCCTACCTTGAGAACCATAACCCGAGGAGCACTCCCACTCCCCCTTTCCCTTCCAGTCAACCCAAGACCTCCCTTAGGGCCCAAACTCCACCACCCCAAATGATTCCAATCCCGATCACCACCACCATTCAAACCAAATTGGCCACCACCCAACCCAAAATTCTTCATCAAACCCACACCCCACAAGCTTCCACGGTCCCCACCACCACCCTCCATCATCCCCTAAAAGGGACACACTCCCCAAAACCAATCAACCCAATCCTCCTCAACCCACCCATCTTCCAGTACCAACCCCAATCCTACCCCAACTTAGGTCTCCACTTCTTCCACTCCCAAACACAACCCAAGTTCGAACACCCTCACCACCCCGGGTGCACCATGCCCCAACCTTCATCACCCCATCCCTAAAAGACCCTCACATTCCCTTGGAGAGTAAAACCCCCACACCCCAAAGGGATAAGAATGTGATTGAGGTACATGAGGCCTTCCCCGATTGGGAAGAAGAATACGAGTCACAATGTCATGAGTTAGGCCAGGAAGTTCCCATCCCATGTGTAAGAAGCATCATGGCTCACACACCCGACCACCTAGAGGAGGAGAACACCATGGTCACCATCCCAACTGTGGGGGAAACACATGTCCAAGTGGAAGAAGAAACCTCGCACAGTGGTCTTCACCCTACACCACCCTCCCTAGTTGGGGCCGAGCTCATCTTAGGAGAACCCCTTTTATGTTGGCTAAAAGAGAACCCAATTAGAGATATCATGGCCCATGTTTGCCCTCCCATGGGACAACACCTCCCCATAGTACCCTTATCCACCTATCACACCACAATCCAATCATCCTATCAAGTGGAAACATTAGGGGATCTTCTTAAGGGTATAGCTTGGCCAATGGAGTTAACTAGCATGTTGACCACTGTAGCCGACCGACTTAGGAGCCTTGACCTCTTACACCTATGTGTCGGGTCCATCTCCTCGATTTACACTATGGGTTGCTACACTAGCGACCTTCTTCTATTCCTCCCTACACCCGATGAGCCCGATGCTATCCACAAACTATAGTTGCTTATCTCGGGTAGAACATCAAGCCCTCCATTCATGAACTTCGACCCAATTGTTCGAGTAGAGGAGGATGACTCACCACTATGTGAGGACCATGAGGGCCTAGAGTTCCTCTCCCTAGGTGACTCTTACCATGACCCCTTCGATCCCTTCCTATACCCACCCACCTTACTCACCACCAACCTTTTCCTACCCCAACCAACCAGGATAGACCAAGCCCACCTCTCTCAAGACCCCGCCCACACCAAGTATACCATGACCATGGGTGAAATACCCCTAGGAAACAATGAAGTGCCCCACTCCATGACACATACCTTCTTTGACCCCTACGACCCTTTTGAGTGGAAGCTCGAAGGCCACCCCACCACCCCACACAAGGAAGTCACCTATGGGAAAGGAATTCCTATGTCTTGGCACATCACACCACTTGGCATGAATAGAAAGTCGGGTCCTTTCATACATGACACCCACATGTCAAGTCGGATGCATGATTGGTCCAAAGGTCCTCCCACATTCATCATTGGTCTTAAGTATGTTACGAACATTCATGAATGTCCGGGACCCCCGGCATTTGCTATACCCATGCGCAATAGATTCCCCTATGGATGCCCCGGCCCTCCAACCATTGTTATGAAGTCCATGCATGATAGGGCCACTTGTAGCTGCCCCGGTCCACCTAAGTTCATCAAGGTCCACATGGCATCAAAGCATGATAGGTCACTTTATGGTTGCCCCGGTCCACCTTTTCACACTAGCCACTTTCACAACCACTCACCGCATCATAATGCATGGCATGAGCATACACGCAAGCAAATCACAACGAGCGGTGAGGTTCACAAAGAGCGGGAAAAGGCTCGCGAGCGCCACTTGGAATTCCAAGTAGGCAACCTTTTGATGGTGGCATTGGAGTGGCTCTACCCTAGAGTCGCCTCCAACTAGAGGGCACGAGGACTTGGACCTTGCCAAGTTCCGAGTGACTTTGGCAACCCGGCTTACGGGTTGGTCTTGCTAATGGGGTTTGGGATACACCCAACTTTTGGCGCGACGGATCTGGCACCCTATATGGGCACCGCGGTGGAACCCAGTGAGCACCTTGAGCCTACCCCCACCTTTGTGAGTAATACCCTCGGAGAGCCTCCACATATCAGCCTGAGAACCCGACGTGTGCTCATGGAGGCAATACTGGGTAAGAAGGGTACCATCGCCAGCAAGAGGGTGTGCCCAAGCCACCGAGAGAGGATGAAGGACCGCCCCTGGTTGCAGATGTAGGGTTGAGTTTGGAAGTTGAGGTTCACCCCGAGCTGCTTTAGGGGACCACTTCCCCGGAGGACCCATACTCGACGGAGTCGAGTTCTCCGCACCCCGAGGGTATGATGGGGACATCACCGGCGATCTCATTTGTTCGAGGATCCTAATGCTCGCCAGCAGTGCTACATCTTGTTTGCCACTTTATTTCTAGTCATATGATGTACTTTTCATTTTTTATTATGTAATTTTCCTTTTATTTGAGTCAAGTCCCTAGGTTAAGGTGTCATCTACCTAGGTTAATTGGCATTAGAGTGGTTAATGAGTCAGTTGGGCCCAATTAAGTGGGCTAGGCCCATGGGCGCCCCCTTCTCCCTTAGTTTATTGTCACTAGTCTAAAACTCAGGGACATATGTTAAATTGTGGGATTCCTATAAATAGGACCCCAATCCCACCATTTGAGGCTAATGAATTATTGAGTGAAAATTACCCACAAGAATTGTGCCTCCTTCTCTCTCTAGCTCTCTCTCTATTTCTCTCTCTCTCTCTCTCTAAAGGGGGCGAACCCCATTCTCTCTCATCCCCACCCCCAAATTCAAAATTTACCCTCTCTCCTCCCCATTCACCTCTCATTAAGACCCCTCCCCCTTCCCCATACCTCCCATTTAATTCCCCTCCAACCCCTAGGAGGAATCCCCTTCTCCTAGGCACCTCTCCATTCTCCCAAGCAACTCTTCCTCTTCCCAAGCAACCAATCCTTTTCCAAAGCCACCCCTTCCCCTCCCCAAGGCAACCCTTCCCATTCCCTAGGCCACCATTAACTCCTCCATTAACCCCACATTCAAACCAAAGGAGAGATCTCTCCTCCCTCTCTCCTTCCCAACCCAAATTCGCAGCTCCCCCTTCCTCCACTTGCTAGACCACCTCCCAGCCCCCTTTCTGCCCCTCCCACACCTTGTATCACCCCCTAACAGACCCCCACATAGTCAGGTGCCATCCCCACACCCATCCACCCCATTTCCCACCCGATCTACTCCGTCTCCTATCACCTTTCACCACCCTATCCATCTCAGTTCACAGGCAGCAGTTGGAGCCCGATTTGCAGAACCTTCCCCGAGGCCATTCGGCGTCGTCTGGAGACGTACCATACATCGACGGAAAGGTCGTCAAGATAGCTTTGCAGCCGAGGTGGTCTCGCCGGCATCTGACATCCCTGCTGTCTGGAGGGTTTGTTCTCGTCCGACTGTGCAACTGGGACCTGAACCAGGACCAGAGCTGCAGTGCAAAAGCTTCGATAGTCTCATCTTTCCGTTCCAAGGTGCGCCGCTTGTCTGGGTCGAAGATCCACCAGTCCTCTGTCCAATACAGCAAGCGGGACCTCATTCGGAGTCCGGGACTGCCCGTTCCGAATTTTCTCCCCCAAGTGCGCTGAACAGGCCACTCAGGACCTGTCCAGACCCCTCTTCACTCAACGGGCTCCCCCTCTCTGCCCCGACATCGTCTGGTGTCCCCCCTGGCTGCTGCTCGAAGAGGACTTGTCCACGGTCATACTCGTCATGTTCCCTCTGCGTTTCGACATCGGGAGCGGGCGTGGTGACTACTTCCACCTTCTACTGCAGCCTGGGACCAGTCCGAACCAGAGCGCAGGGAACCTGATCCAGAGCCCGCCCCCGCCGGTGTCGACATCGGGATCATCCATAAAAAGTAACAGGCATTCTTGAGTCTGTCAGCGACGTTTTAGCGCTGGTTTCTTCAACTTCCGAGTTCGGAGGTGTGCGTGGCAGCGTCTACATCGACCCCCTGTTTCGGGTATTCCAGAATGGGGCAGATCGTTCGGCACTAGCTAGTTCACCACCTCACCCCGCCTGGCCGGCTTAACGCCCCTCCCTGTGTGGAGGTAGTGTTTGTTTGTAACTAAAATTTCTCTTTCCCTAGTCCAACCCCTTGCGTGGGGAGTAGTGCATGTAATATTTGAACAGGGGAAGCTACACCGACGCAGTGTGCGGGGAACCCACACTCCCCCGCTCGCCCTCGTCTCTGGCTGGGATCGGTGTCTTCACACCGATCAGGTGAGCTTCTGACCACTCTCCTCTACTGGTTTATTACCTTTGCTTAGCTTAGTATTATCTCTAGTTGCACCATCGGCAGTGAGAGAGGGCTCGTTCCAATTTTCCATCTAATCGAGTGCCACCGCGGGTGAGTTGTGAGGGAGACACTACATCCCACGCCCTCGGCGTGCCGGCCGCCCTTGAAATTAGGCATCCCTATCCCATTGGGGTCCAGCCCCAGCCAGCCATACCCTTGGAACCCCAAGGTCCAACTTCGGACCCTCACCATCATCGCCGGTCCGCCTACGGACCCGGGTGCGCGCGACGCGGGTGAACCCGCTTGTGAGAGATCGTCGTTCGGACCGGTTGCTTGCAAAGTTAGGTCCAAGGGGTCGTGTCACATCAGTCTCTCCCTCAGCCGTTGCCACGGTGTTCCACCTACAATTGAAGCGTTCTGCCAGCGCCTGTAGAAGCCCCTTGTAGCAGGGGTACCCATACAAAGCGGTGGTCACCGCGTATCTGATATCAGCTCGGTCTACCAGCACTCGGTAGTGGTGTACTATGCCCATCAACCACTCAGTAGCTCCCTGGCGGTATCTGTGTGATGAAATGACCGCCCAACGGCCATACCAGCTAACAGCACTCTGTCGTAGTATCCTGGACTGAAGGCTGTGGTCGTCATAGCCCTCCCCGACGTACTCCAGCCCTGATGGCTCTAGTGCTAATCCCGGACTACCCTCTGTCTCTACCCGGTGGTGTCCTTGCAAATCCCAGGAAGCAGGACCCATCACTCCACCTCAGACTCCGAACTGGTCTTCTCTACTGAAGAAGCCCAGGCACTCACCATTGAGGAACTAACATTATCTCCAGTAGTCCCTGGAGAAACTCGGAAAGCTGCAGAGGACGATTCCTTGCAAACTGTCTCGGCCCATCAAGATCACCCGCTCCAGTCGGCGACGGGCTCCAGCAACCCAAGAGTCACTCTCCTCCATGCCTGGAGGGACAAAGCACCTGATGAACTCGAACAAGTGACGGTCCAAAGGGAACTCCACTGGGTAGCCGCCGCTGCGATCATAAGTGTAAAGCCCACCTGCCTCCGACGCGCGAGCCAACTCCACAACCCTAACTCCACTGCTGTGCTCACCAACGAGGCCCTCTGCCACACTCCTGTGCCCCGAGTCGAGCTGCTCCACATTTGCCACAATAATGACTGGCGGGCCCAAGGGAGGCATGGGCCGCTCGGTCCTCCTCACCCAGTGGTCCTCATCCGGACCACACGCCTCGGGACTCTCTCGTCCCTACCAAATCGTGCCATAGCTGCAAGACATAGCACCAAAAATGGTCAGCGGGCCAGAAATTCAACACATGCAATACAATAAAGCACAAGTATATGAAACATCAAAATGCAACTACAACAACTCAGAAGGAGAGGTTCACGGGCCGTACGCCCTCGTCTCCACCTCCGACGCACGACCCGTGGGGGGCATTTGTTGTACCCGGACAATTTTCCCAGTAAAATACCTAGAAATAAGAGTTCGGGAATTTCCTCGAACACCTTCAAGGCACGGGCTACTCGGCCCCTCTGACAACCCAGTGGGCCTGACCAATGGACCCGACCCGCTAGCCGAGGTATACGGCAGCACTAGCAATCAATTGGGATCACTCCCGACTCCTAAGTTGCGGACTTTGCCCGCATTCTACACGACCAACCGGGCCATCTCGGGGACACTCCGACTACAAGCCATGCCACGTGGCACCCAGTGAAAAGGCCAGGGGCCTACCGTGAGACGCCTTCTTTCAACCCTCCAAGGTCAAAGGGAGACCCAAACAGGTCAACGAAAGGCTCGGGAGGCCCGTGGTACATGTGTACGGCTCACACACATGTGTTCGGCATTCTGCCAAACACCTTGTGGGCGCACGTGTTTCAACCCTTCTACACCAACCCACGGGCCACCCCGTGGTTCCAATACACTAATTGGGTCATACAGCGACCCCCCAGCAATCCGTGGCCACCCCCGACCCTCAGACACATGGCAATATGCCACTGAACTTTAGCTCTCGGGCCAACCCGAGGATACCCTGCCAACCCGCCGTACAACACGGCACGCAGCACGAGGCCAGGCCCGTATACCCAAGGTGCCTCCTCCCAGCCCCTATGGACTTCTACCCTCGGCCCTAGGCCAAATCCAAGGCCCGTCGGTCACCTATGTGGCCCGTTTGACAACCCGGGGTGTGTCGGGCATTCGCCTGAACACCTTGCGAGCTGCTACTACGACTCGAAGAACAACGGCCCCCATGGGCCATCTCAATATCCCAGAACTCCGTGTCCTTCAAAGGACATCCCCAGACGACGAAAGAAGACCCACGGGGGCCATCCCTCGGGGTTGCGGCTCGCCCGAGGCCAGTTCGCCCCAGGGCGTGGTTGCGCCCCCGGGGAGGGTGAACTCCCTGGGGGGCCGCGCCCTCTCTCCAGCCCTGAGGCCTGACGGCCTTTCCCAGTCCTAGTTCATGCAAATTTCTGATCCCGAGGTGCGAGGTTCATGCAAAGATTCATTCGTCGTACCCGTGCGTGGAAGAACTCGCGAAGATGAAGTCCCGGGATTACGTCAGTCACAACACCCGCGTTCCTCACATGCACGTGGCCGGTCAACCAGTATCCTTCCAGTATCTTCTTGTCCCATTCTTCTTAGCCAATTTAGGAAGAAAAAAAACAAAAAATCAGATTTTATAGAGGTGGGGCCACCCCCCCTCTCTCTTCCAACCCGGTCCGCCCAAACCGCCCTTGGGGAGGGGTTTAGGCGGACCAGCCTGGACCCTAAGGCTGGTCCGCCTAAACCCTGGATATTTTAAAAAAAGATTTTAAAATAAAAAAAGGGACCCATTTGGTCCGCCCAAACCCCCCTGGGGAGGGGTTTAGGCGGACCAGCCTGGACCCCCAGGCTGGTCCGCCTAAACCCCATCCAAATTAAAAAAAAAGAATTTCTCCCTCTGAAGAGGGGTTTAGGTGGACCAGACCAGCCCAAAGGCTGGTCCGCCTTAACCCCCCCTGGGGGAGGGGTTTACGCGGACCAGACTAGCCCCTTGGGCTGGTCCGCCTAAACCCTATCTCCCCACTCCGTTACACTCATAAAAAAATATATAAATAAAATAAAAATAGTACTATTTGGGGGGTTTACCCGGACCAAGTTGAACCCTCAACTTGGTCCGCCTAAACCCCACCCCCCACCTCTTCAAATTCCTATAAATTTCCCTCCTTAGATGCTCAAGGGGCAACGGACGAAAGCTTGCACAAGCGAACACACGGACGGACGAACAGACTCCCCCGGCCTAATTGTCGCACCCTCGGACCCCAGAGGCTTTCGGCAAGGGTCAGGAATGCAAGAAGACAAGTGCGCACGTGGTTGGCTTGCTAGTCGGCTCACACACACTGAGGGTATGTCACGCATACTTCCCTCACACAGTGTTTAGCCGTCACATATCAAGACCATCCCCATCGCACGTAAGACGACTATGCCAACGACAAACACACCCGCATCCCAGGTTCGCCTGTGTACGTCAGATTACGACGGGGATGAGGTGCACTTCATAATGCCGTAATGGATCCCGGCACAGAACCACATGCCCGTCGTTCACCTCTCAGCCGGCCGTTGGCCCCTCGGACTAACAAATCAAGTCTAGTCAGACCTCTGGCCTAGGAATCATAGTCCCAGGGCTGACCTCGACTCTCCAGCATGACAACACTCGCCGTCTGAGACCCGGACCCGACCGCTCTCCTTGAGCTGCGTTCGACCTCCACCAGGCGCCAGTCCGTGTCCGCTCTGGCCACTAAGGTAGTCGTACCCACACCAATCCCTCTGTAAAGAGTTCCTATAAAACACGCGGATATCCGCTCTATCACGCAATGACCCAGGGACCGACCCACTTGTCGAAACTGTCCAGTGGCTTGCGCCCATTGTACTTAGGCCACCTAGGCCCATATGTAAAGCCCATGTGGCTCATCAAGCCAGTAAAATATAAGTGCCCGCATTCGGGCCCCCAGCTTCCTACCTACACCACTCGGCATCCGTGCCTAACACCCTAACCCCAGTAAACACCCCCAGTCGAAAGTGCACCCATAGCTACAGAATGCTCCCGGCCCTCTACCCACGGCTTCAGACACATATACAGACTTTTCTTCAGCTCAGAACGAAGGCGTTCAGATTCAATCCGATGTAAATAAACACCGATCGCTTGCGGTCGGTAGGAAAAGATGTCCATTACATGATTCCCGCAATCGCCTACGCACTCGCACCCATGGAACCTCTTCTCTCCATGTGTCGCCCGATCGCCCGAGCCCACGTGCCGCGTCCTGGCGATGCTTCCCCGGTCCACCCTTGGTTCCATGGGTGATTGTCGAGAAATCGACTAGCACGCCCGCACCCTGTCCGGTTAACACTTATCCCGACATTTCCATGCCATTCGACCCTTTTCGACTTTCCGTGAAAGGAGAGTGCCCGATACCGTCGTGAGAGGCATGCAACCATGAGGAGGATACCCAAGATATATCAAACTCTTGTGTCTTCCTTCCCTGCTGTATCCCTTCCCTCACCCTGGTTAATCGGCATAAAAACCCACATGACAGTGCCCAAATCCGCTGAATGAATTGGCTTTGATGCTAGTGTGCCTTGAGGTAAATAAAGAATGAAAGGGGTTCCAATAAAAAGGAACAAGGCACACTCATTAGGTAAAATCCCAACTTTGCTTCTTTCACTGTCAAATTGGTGTTTTTGATATTTTTCTCCTTGCTACTTTGGTATGTTCTGAATTCTTCACAAGTCATACATGTACTCATCGAATGAATTTTTGGTACATCAAATGGTGATATGTGAAATGACAAGTTAGACTTATCAAGAAGCTATCACTATGTGTGAGTTGGGTCTTCGGATCAAAATCTCCACCTTGTATTAAAATTCAGAAATTGAATTGTTTGGCTTATGATGAATCATGTGTTTTGAATGAATTGAATTTTCCTTTGAACTACAATATCTTTTAAACTGAATCTGCAAAATTCTCTTGTTTCAAAAAGGTAAAACTTCTGAACTGTGGAATTGCTTGATCAAATATAAAAATTGATATTGAATGTTGACCATGGCTCAGTTTAAAGCTCATTGACCATGTGTGATTGCTTTGCTAAATTGATAAGTTATTTTAAACACTTGTCTTGCTCATTTGCCAAATTCAATGTGAAATCTGTTGGACACTTGATTATTTGCATATTCACACATGTAGGGGACATCATGTTCAAATTGAAACTTATGTCTTATGCAAGGTTACTTTTGAATGATGATGGTTGAATGTTTAGGTTCTAAGAAAAATGGTTTATCATGAAAAAATCTGAAATAAAATGCTCATGGTTCTGTGCTAAATTCATTGAAAATTCATCTCATGCATTTACTTGTTTCATGCTTTTCTTAAATGTTCAAGTCATTGTAAAAATTGAAAACTTGCAAAAAAATAATGCATTGGCATATTTGCATATCATTCATAGATCATGTATACACTGTGAATATGAGTCTCATGCATATGCTTCTACATACTTTACATACATGCATGCCTTAATGTCATGATTTTTCGATATATCAAATGGCGTTTGTGGAAGGGTGGATTATGTCCACTTGGAAACACTCCCTATGCGTGAGTAGAGTCTTCGGACTCACACCTCCGCCACGTATCAAAAATCAACTTGTGTGAGTATATTTCTATAACCTTGCTTGATTGCATATACGTATTTTATAAAATCTTTCTTGTAAAATTCTAAGGCCTCACCTCCTTGTTAAACAACAATGCAGTGATTTTATTCATATGTGATACATGTCATATATTAAGGGGGATGATTTGTTTCCGACCGTGCATACATTTAGGGTGAGTCATAGCTGTGGCTTGTCAAATTCATTTTATACATGCAAAATAAAAATTTATCCCCACACTCTTGCACATAATGAATTTAATGACTTTCATTGATAAGGATTTAAGAAATTTCTTCCAACACTTTAAAGGGAACTTGAATCTCTACATGGACATTAAAGAGTAATCGTGAGGAAAAAGCTGTCTACCCCACAAAAATTGAATAAGTGGAACGTGGATCCGAGTAATCAGGAATCTCCCTTGAAACAAAGGAGGAAACTCATATCGAAAGGAGAAACAAAAAATCCACATGTGTGACGAATCCAAATAGTCGGGAATCCCCATTGAGACATATGAGGAAACTCGCGCTGAAAGGTAAAGTCCATTAAAAGAAACAAAATAGGGGTTGTGCGAAGCTACCGAAAGTCGATAATCTAAAATGAAAGTGTAGAGAGGAGATTATCTTCTAGTGTTCTTTAGAAAATCTAAACATCCATATATTTTGAAGCTCATTATTCATTGCATCACATTTCACTTGGGTATTTTTATGATGTATGTATTCTATGAATTTGCCTACATTCATGGTTTATGTAGTATTTCTAGTTGTGTATGCATAAATCTCTTAGTTATGTTTCATGTCTTACATTCTTGAATTTGAATCACATGCTCTTTTCTTAACTCGTGCCTCGTTTAGGGAGAGTTACTATATGTAATATTTGTGTGCATGACGATTGTGCTTGTGTGCTTGCATATTCATGCATTCACCTTTGATCTAATTCTGAGTATAAACCTTGCATTTGAAGGATGGAAGTCATATTGTGCATAGCTTCATATCTTGCATGATTAGCATTCACATAGTGCATATTCATTGCATTTGAAAGATGAAGCTCATCGTGTGCATATTTGCATATTTGACATTCTCAACATGCATATAGTTCATACATGATATCATCTTGAATAATTCATACTTTCCAACAATTGGCATAGTTCATTTTGAAATGCATCATTTTGAACACATCATGTTGCATAAATGCTTAAAAGAGTTCTTCCAACTTTTCGTATCATATCTTTGGGGCCAACTCTTCAAGAATTGAAATTGTAAATCTTTGGGCCTTTAATTTGAACAGCATTTGGTATCATATTTTTGGGCCTTTGATTAACATCACTTGGTATTTACATTGGTATCATATCTTTTGGCCTAACACGTTCATATCATGTCACATAACCCCATGTCTTTTTGTAGATGACAAAAAGGGGGAGAATATTTGTGTGTGCTCAATGTCTTATGAATGTTGTTGTTTTGGGGAGAATTGGAGAATTGATGTATGTGCTCAATGTTAATCTTAATGCTTAATGTTTGATCTCTCATAAAGATGTTTGCAAATCTGTATTATCACACACATCATTTTGTCACCATCAAAAAGGGGGAGATTGTTGCATCCCCTAGTTGGTGTTTGGTTTCAATGATATCAAAATGATTGTGTTTGTGTGTGTATGTGTTTCATTGAGCAACATGTGTATATCGTGATTGATGAGTTGAAAGATGGCTTCAAGGTTCACTCTTGAAAGTCATATGAATCCTTGGTGTTTAAGGAACTAATGCTATATTTATCTTGGCTTGTAGAAATAAAATATATGGCTCATGCTTGGAACCTAAAGGAGTCTATCAATGAAGCTCTTCTTGCAAAAGGGAGTTAACTCATTCATTGCCTTATGTCGACTCCCACTACGTTTCATACATTTCATCAAATAGACTTTTAAAGTCTTGGTTGGGTATTTTCATGCATTTTCCTTTTAAGGTTTTTGGGATTGAAATATCCTCAACCTTATAACTTGAAATTTGATGAATGTGATTTTAATGATGTTTACTCATTACTTGGACTCATGGTCATTTGATTTGGTAAAAGGTTAATGTGCTTCTTTCATGTTTCACATGAGTTCACATGAGACTTTTGAGGGTTGTCACATGCTCAAGTATGTTCATGCATATTATTGATGCGGTTATTATGATTTCAATGTATGGATGATTCAAAAAGATCCCTTATTTATATCAATGCTCCTCGTGAGATAATGCTTCATGAATATTAGTTTTTAATCAACAAGAATGCCATTTGAATGAATGTGGTTCCATGATATTGTGCATGCTTTACATTTGGCATGATTGTTAACAATTGGGTTTTGAAGTATTTTCATGTTGAAGATTTGGTTGATTCAAGATTGCGATTGAATGGTCAAGCTCCCAGGTCTTTATATTTAGTTGGTTGATAGATTCATGTTCATCATATCAAAATCTTATTATTTGGTAAAATATGATTTTGTTGGTTGTGAATGGAAAGCCAAATACAAGTTTGAATGGCTTCAATGATGTATTTTAATGAGAACATGTTCATAGTATTAATGCTTGATGCAAGGATTTTGATTCTCATCTAATCTCTTCCTTTATCATATTTTTCAGGTTGAAAATTCATGGTTAATCATCATGGGATTATGATAATATTTAATCATTTATTTTCCCTTAGATTCATGACGATTTAACATGTTTTTATAACCAATTCTGACATGGGTCGACCCATAGGGTCGACCCCCAATGGTTTGGGGCCGGACAGAAGCCTTTTTATGCAGTTTGCATGCATGGGTCGACCCATGGGGTCGACCCAACTATATTTATTTTTAACCCCGGCTGCCCTCTGGTTACCCAGGGGTCGACCCATGGGGTCGACCCATTCCAGCATGGGATTTTCGGGAGAGTTTAAAACCCATTGAAAACCCTTCTAAACATTACCATACTACCCCCAAAGGTTCCTAAACATATTAGGGTGTTTCTAACATGTATGAGAAGGGTTTTATGTGTCTTTTGGGCTCTCTACCTTGCATTTAAATATGAGTTACGCATTTATGGAGAATGAGCCCTAATGCATTTATGTTCTATCTTGTAGGTGGAGAAAAGGGGCAAAGCAACCAAGGAGCTCTTAGAAGGAGGATATCATCTACATCCATGAAGATTTGGAGCTCGTGATAGAAGAGAAAAGAGAGCGGATCGACGAGAGGATCAAGAGAACGTAAGAATCATCTTCATCCGGCTTCCCTCTGACTTGTGGTTCAATGAATATCTTCATCTGATCATCGCATCCTCTCCTATGCGTTCTCTCTCCTTTCCCCGCTCATCCCCTCCAGCTCCCATCTCGCGAAGCCCTCCCCTTTCGTTCTATCCTTCTCGCTGCCTGCGTGCCAACTGGTGATGGACGGTGGGGGGGGGAGGCTCTGTGCCTCCCCCCTCCCCCCTGCCCATCTCTCTCCGACTATGGCCGCCACCTTGACGTCGCTGCGATTCCGCCTGCCTCGTCCTCTGCTCTTGGTTCGGAGGTGCCGGCGGCTTCAGGGGGCCCCAGTGAGGTCCCACCTTCAGGCCCTGTCGGTGGGGCACCTCATGTCTCTGTGCCTCTCGCCGGTGTGCTCTCCAGTCCTCTGGCCATACCTCAGCTGCCTATTCCTGGAGGCCTGGCCTCTCCCGCTGGAGCGTTGCCTTCCCCTGCCATCCGGCGTCCTTCGTCACATCTTCCCCCCAGCTTCTCTCTACCAGTGTCATCCTCTTCTCCCCCCCCCCCCGTTGCTGGCAAGCCGCCGTTTGCCGGTGGTTCCTCGGACGGTGCTGCACCTTCCGGTCTGGCTTCTCTCCCTGCCGGATCACCCCCCACCGTGCCCATCCCAACCGCCGATCGACACGTCTTTCCCCTCCCTCACACACTTCTGCTGGCGGTAGTTCCTACTTCGAGGCGCGTTGCTATTGACTGTGCCCCTTCTTTGACATTTCCCATCCCTCCCTCGCTCTGTCTTCCGCATGCCTCCACGACTTCAGGTTTTGATGGGACGCTGAGCAAAAATGATACTCTATTTTTGCCCACCGTCCCACTCCACTCCCCTGATACTGCTGGGTGCGTTGCTCCTTCCCCATCCTCCCCCTGTGCCCAGTGTATCTTGCCTGTTGTGGGTGGCTCATCCACCTCCGCTCTTACCCATGGGGCCCCTCTGTCGTCGTCTTCAGCTGTGGCCGCACCGGAGGCACCTTCTGCTTCTTCCGTGCCCACCGTCGGCACCTTTTCACCCAAGGGCCTTGCTGTCCACCCTGCGACCACAACCCCCGGCGTCTCCCAAGCCACGCTGCCGCCCGCTCGTCTTGAGTCCGCTTCGGGTGCTCCGCATGCGCCTTTTGAAGCTCGCATCAAGACTGTCCGTGGCAATCTGATGCGGGACGGGACCACGGACACGCCAAGCTCATGATCGTCCCTTAACGAGGGAAGCGTCAGACGTGCGCGGTTGAGAAACCGGTAAGAGCTAGGGTGGTCGGCTCTCTCTTTCGTGCCCGGATCGGGTCACGGGACGGTAACGCTCTCTCTCGCAGCAGCGGTGATATAAATAGCAAGCGAGCTAATTACCCTATCATGCTCTCTAGTAGCGGCATAAACAAGCATATATGAAATTAAGCAAAATGCCAAGTAAGGGAGCGAATGCGATACCTCCACGCGCTCGGCGTGGGGAAGACGGACCCGGCCGAAAACTCGTACTCCCGGGAAACTTAACACACAATAATTACAGCAATGGGAACATGCCCACTCCACGTAGGGAGGTAAAGGGCTATACAAATGGGCCCGGGAGGACCGAATTCGGGTTGACGGGCAGCTTCGGGTGTTGATTCGGCTACACGCGTGTTCACGACCGTGGGGCCCACGTGCTGTCCGGAGGGGCCGTGTGGGACCCGGTGGTACCGCTGTAGTGGAGACACTTGGAGAAGCGCTCCCCGGGCTGGCGGCACGCTGGTTCACCGGCCGGAGGCCGGGCAGCTCCGTTCGGCACCGGTCAGAAAACCGATAGGAAATCTGCCAGTTCTGTATTTCACCGCGCGCTCCGGCGAGAACTGACGCAGATTTGTACTTTGTGTTGGCAAGTTTTATATGCTGCTGTTGTACAGTAACCGAAGACTCAGATCTGTAGACAACTTCCCTGTTGATTGCCTTTGACCGTGAAGTAGATGTCCGAATTTGAAGATGTGTTCTTCAGCAAGGTTGTAGGAAATTGAACAAGGAAATCAAGACTATTTTTGGATTTGGATTTAGAGGTGGTGGTGATTAGTTCTGATTTTTGAAGTGGAGGGTGATTGGATCTGGGATCTGACTAAAAACACTATATTAGAGGAAGAACACGAATTTCTAAAAATAGCTAGAAGGCTGATAAAAAATTAAGAAAATTTGTGGAGGTAGAAGGTGATGGACAAAACTCCCAGTAAAATTGGGAGGGTTTGGATAAATCAAAAATATGGTCGGAGGGGGAGAACTCAGAGGTTCTGTCACTGTAGATAGAAACCTGGAAGATCTGGGATGACAGATTGGACGAAAATGTAAAAATACTAAACGAGGGAATTATGGCGTGAGAATTTAGGTGGATCTTGGGATGCAAGGGCTGAAAACACCATAAAAAATTCAGATCAATCCAAGCTCGTGGCGGAGACAGACAATTCGTGGAAGCTGCTATGGTCGGATGAAGACAGAACTACAGAGGCGGCTCGATGGCGGCACGAACGGCAGCGGCGGCGGCACAGACGATCACCGGAGGTTGAGAGGAGATGATAGAAGGGAGAATCACTCTAGAACTTGAGGTTGGAGGAGAGGAACCAGAGGGAGAGGGGCTGGGGGCGCAATATGCTCCTTGGATTTCACAAAATTTCTGATTTTTCATTGAATTTCACATGAAAATACAAGCTTATATATGGTTTACATCAAATGCAATGTGGACCCTTGGATCTAGGGAGGGGGAATCAAGGGCTGGGATTAAGTGTGAATCACACACAAAAATTATAAACTAATTCTAGTGGAATGGGGCGCCCCCTTGACTATAAGGAAGGTTGAATGGGTAGGTGAATGGTAGGTGGCCTACCTTGGACAAAATGGGCCACTTGTCTACCCATGTGGCATATGACTAGTCCAACCTTCTAGATGTCCACCTAGGATGGTTGACCAGCCCCACAAGATGATATGGACCAATGGAAAAGGGTTGAGGGCCCCCTTGCTGGTCCTACTGACAAATTACATAGAAACCCACACAATCTATGGGAGCGACGCATTGGCCGATAAAGCCGTACAATTACACGTATACTTTCCCGTGGATATAAAATTAAACTAAAGGATATAAATGCAATATGAAAAGTACTCGCTCGGCGTCGATTCCCATCAACTCTCCCCGGGTGGGAGGAACTCGACCCCATCGAGTAGGGGTAGGGATGCTCGAGTACTCCGGCGGATCCGTCACCGTGCCAAGTAACGTGGGTACGCTCCACTCCAAGTGACCGTCACCTGCTCATTCCATATATACTCGATATGCGCAAACTGCTATGGGCTAAAGGTGGACGCTCCGAGTGGGGCACTCTCAAAAGGAAAGGAAGCAGCTCGAAGACTCACTAGGAATCACCGTCGAGTCCCTGTTGGTGACTGATCCGGGTATAGAGGTAGAACCGATCCCATACTCATCGAGTGAGTCCACTCGCCTCTTACTCATAAGAGAACGACAACGAGCTTGCACAAGACACATGCAGACGCACTATGCACTACACACAAACAATCGACTCAAAACACACCACACAAACAAACCACACAAGAAAACACACTGACTCAACTATGACCCTAGACACACCTAATGTTAGTCCGACCCGTACATGGGTGACGGCGGACCAGGACACCCGAATATGTGCCATGCATATACTAGATGTACACGATGGTTGATGGAAGGGAGGACTCCTAGACACCCTAAGATGTACCACTCATGCATTGGTGACCGATGGGATTTGGGTGAAGAAGGGCTAGGAGATCCAAAACTACCCTCGTCATCATCCCTAGATGTAGAGACGGCTTGCCGACTAGACCGAGGGGTATGGGTGGAATAGTGAACTCCTTGGAAGAGGTGGAGGGAATGTGATAGCTCGGGAGCTTCACTAGTGGAGGGGTCAAAAGGGTCAAAGAAGGTATGACCCCCGGAGATGGGTTCCTCCATGACACGGTCCCAATAGTGAAATTCTTGAAGGTGTGAATGGTCACCTTCATCTGTCATAGTGAACGAGACGATGGTCATGTGAAGAAAATAAACTTTCTCCCTTGGGCAAAAGGGAGTGAAGTCGGACTCGGCCGGCATCGGGAGGAGTAGAAGAATCTCCGTGGTGACACACCCCATGGTGCATACGGAGGTAATGGATCCTAAGGTCGGATGGGTGAAGCTAAGACTAGCGGGTTGGTCAAAGCCTCGGGCCAAAAGATGCGTCAACTCCCATTGTGAATCTAATCCCATAATAAGGTCATCCAAAGTATCGACATCGTGACTAGACCGAAAAGTTGTGTGGTAGGAGTTGACGGACACCAAAGGTAGGGTAGGGTCCATAGGTGGGAAGGGAGGTGGGATCAAGCCATCCTTGAGCCAACGAAGAAGCGGCTCGGCTATGAAAAGCGTACCCGTTAGAAATACGGGTGGCTCGGACTCG
Source organism: Amorphophallus konjac (assembly GCA_022559845.1). Lineage (NCBI taxonomy): Eukaryota > Viridiplantae > Streptophyta > Magnoliopsida > Alismatales > Araceae > Amorphophallus > Amorphophallus konjac. Next base: position 86,596,227 of record CM040122.1, on the reverse strand, counting down.
GGTGGCTCCAAATGAGATGGTCCCGAAGGTGGAGTGGACCGTTGGGGTTGGGTGGCTGGACATGCGAGGGTGATCTTGCCGGGTAGGTAAGGTGGGTATAAGGTGCAAATCCTCTTGCCCCAGTCAAGATTGGCTCTTCGTTCTCCTAACCACGTTTGCCCTAAAATGATGCATGAACCAGCAAGTGTGCCGATCCTGCACCATGCGCCATCGGTGTAGAGAACAGAGCCGATCCTCTTATAGAACTCAACAAAGGCAAAATCACCATCGCGGATAATCTCACCTGTCTTGGAGAGAGACTCCACGATGTCAAGAGAAACCCAATTATCCGACTCCCTATCGGTGAAATGGAGTTCCGTTGTGGACCCGTTGGGTAGAGCGGCCTTCATAATGAGAGGGGTAAAACCAAAGGCTCGGTCCATGAGGACATTCATTTTGGCCACAAAAGTTGACCACTCGGACGTATGGCCTTGGGGAACGGCCATGGGTAGCGGACATGGACATGCATACACACGGTGACAAGACACTAGACCGACTATGCAAGTTTGGAATGCATGCACACTAAGGACCCTAGACGTAAACCAAGACTCGGTACGTGGCGGAGATAACCGATCCGAAGATCACTCGCACAAGTGTGCAGCCTTCCTGATAGGCGTGGCCTAACGTTCGGACAACACCTTTTGATATACCGAGTAAAGGGATGCAAATGCAAAAAGACACTTTTTTTGTTTTAAAACAATGATGACCCTAAACACGACTTAGACGTAAATGACTAATGAATGACACTTTTTTTTTGATTTGGACACCCTAGACTCAACTCGCTCTGATACCAAATTGATGCGGGATGGGACCACAGACACGACAAGCTCGCGATCGTCCCTTAACGAGGGAAGCGTCGGACGTGCGCGGTTGAGAAACCGGCAAGAGCTAGGGTGGTCGGCTCTCTCTTTCGTGCCCGGATCGGGTCACGGGACGGTAACGCTCTCTCTCGCAACAGCGGTGATATAAATAGAAAGCGAGCTAATTACCCTATCATGCTCTCTAGCAGCGGCATAAACAAGCATATATGAAATTAAGCAAAATGCCAAGTAAGGGAGCGAATGTGATACCTCCACGTGCTCGGCGTGGGGAAGACGGACCCGGCCGAAAACTCGTACTCTCGGGAAACTTAACACACAATAATTACAGCAATGGGAACATGCCCACTCCACGCAGGGAGATAAAGGGCTATACAAATGGACCCGGGAGGACCGAATTCGGGTTGACGGGCAGCTTCGGGTGTTGATTCGGCTATACGCGTGTTCACGACCGTGGGGCCCACGTGCTGTCCGGAGGGGCCGTGTGGGACCCGGTGGTACCGCTGTAGTGGAGACACTTGGAGAAGCGCTCCCCGGGCTGCCGGCACGCTGGTTCGTCGGTCGGAGGCCGGGGGGCTCCGTTCGGCACCGGTCGGAAAACCGATAGAAAATCTGCCGGTTCTGTATTTCAATGCGCACTCCGGCGAGAACTGACGCAGATTTGTACTTTGTGTTGGCAAGTTTTATATGCTGCTATTGTACAGTAACCGAAGACTCAGATCTGTAGACAACTTCCCTGTTGATTGCCTTTGACCGTGAAGTAGATGTCTGAATTTGAAGATGTGTTCTTCAGCAAGGTTGTAGGAAATTGAACAAGGAAACCAGGACTATTTTTGGATTTGGATTTAGAGGTGGTGGTGATTACTTCTGATTTTTGAAGTGGAGGGTGGTCAGATCTGGGATCTGACTAAAAACACTGTATCAGACGAAGAACATGAATTTCTAAAAATAGCTAGAAGGCTGATAAAAAATTAAGAAAATTTGTGGAGGTAGAAGGTGATGGACAGAACTCCCAGTAAAATTGGGAGGGTTTGGATAAATCAAAAAGATGGTCAGAGGGGGAGAACTCAGAGGTTCTGTCACTGTAGATAGAAACCTGGAAGATCTGGGATGACAGATTGGACGAAAATATAAAAATACTAAATGAGGGAATTATGGCGTGAGAATTTAGGTGGATCTTGGGATGCAAGGGCTGAAAACACCATAAAAAATTCAGATCAATCCAAGCTCATGGCAGAGATAGACAATTCGTGAAAATTGCTATGGTCGGATGAAGACAGAACTACAGAGGCGGCTCGATGGCGGCACGAACGGCGGCGGCGGCGGCACAGACGATCACCGGAGGTTGAGAGGAGATGATAGAAGGGAGAATCACTCTAGAACTTGAGTTTGGAGGAGAGGAACCAGAGGGAGAGGGGCTGGGGGCGCAATATGCTCCTTGGATTTCACAAAATTTCTGATTTTTCATTGAATTTCACATGAAAATACAAGCTTATATATGGTTTACATCAAATGCAATGTGGACCCTTGGATCTAGGGAGGGGGAATCAAGGGCTGAGATTAAGTGTGAATCACACACAAAAATTATAAACTAATCCTAGTGGAATGGGGCGCCCCCTTGACTATAAGGAAGGTTGAATGGGTAAGTGAATGGTAGGTGGCCTACCTTGGACAAAATGGGCCACTTGTCTACCCATGTGGCATATGACTAGTCCAACCTTCTAGATGTCCACCTAGGATGGTTGACCAGCCCCACAAGATGACATGGACCAATGGAAAAGGGTTGAGGGCCCCCTTGCTGGTCCTACTGACAAATTACATAGAAACCCACACAATCTACGGGAGCGACGCATTGGCCGATAAAGCCGTACAATTGCGCGTATACTTTCCCGTGGATATAAAATTAAACTAAAGGATATAAATGCAATATGAAAAGTACTCGCTCGGCGTCGATTCCCATCAACTCTCCCCGGGTGGGAGGAACTCGACCCCGCCGAGTAGGGGTAGGGATGCTCGAGTACTCCGGCGGATCCGTCACCGTGCCAAGTAACGCGGGTACGCTCCACTCCAAGTGACCGTCACCTGCTCATTCCATATATACTCGATATGCGCAAACTGCTATGGGCTAAAGGTGGACGCTCCGAGTGGGGCACTCTCAAAAGGAAAGGAAGCAGCTCGAAGACTCACTAGGAATCACCGTCGAGTCCCTGTTGGTGACTGATCCGGGTATAGAGGTAGAACCGATCCCATACTCATCGAGTGAGTCCACTCGCCTCTTACTCATAAGAGAACGACAACGAGCTTGCACAAGACACATGCAGACACACTATGCACTACACACAAACAATCGACTCAAAACACACCACACAAACAAATCACACAAGAAAACAAACTGACTCAACTATGACCCTAGACACACCTAATGTTAGTCCGACCCGTACATGGGTGACGGCGGACCAGGACACCCGAATATGTGCCATGCATATACTAGATGTACACGATGGTTGATGGAAGGGAGGACTCCTAGACACCCTAAGATGTACCACTCATGCATTGGTGACCGATGGGATTTGGGTGAAGAAGGGCTAGGAGATCCAAAACTACCCTCGTCATCATCCCTAGATGTAGAGACGGCTTGCCGACTAGACCGAGGGGTATGGGTGGAATAGTGAACTCCTTGGAAGAGGTGGAGGGAATGTGATAGCTCGGGAGCTTCACTAGTGGAGGGGTCAAAAGGGTCAAAGAAGGTATGACCCCCGGAGATGGGTTCCTCCATGACACGGTCCCAATAGTGAAATTCTTGAAGGTGTGAATGGTCACCTTCATCTGTCATAGTGAACGGGACGATGGTCATGTGAAGAAAATAAACTTTCTCCCTTGGGCAAAAGGGAGTGAAGTCAGACTCGGCCGGCATCGGGAGGAGTAGAAGAATCTCCGTGGTGACACACCCCATGGTGCATACGGAGGTAATGGATCCTAAGGTCGGATGGGTGAAGCTAAGACTAGCGGGTTGGTCAAAGCCTCGGGCCAAAAGATGCGTCAACTCCCATTGTGAATCTAATCCCATAATAAGGTCATCCAAAGTATCGACATCGTGACTAGACTGAAAAGTTGTGTGGTAGGAGTTGACGGACACCAAAGGTAGGGTAGGGTCCATAGGTGGGAAGGGAGGTGGGATCAAGCCATCCTTGAGCCAACGAAGAAGCGGCTCGGCTATGAAAAGCGTACCCGTTAGAAATACGGGTGGCTCGGACTCGGGTGGCTCCAAATGAGATGGTCCCGAAGGTGGAGTGGACCGTTGGGGTTGGGTGGCTGGAGTCCATTTGATATTTTCCCCGTATTTTTGTTTGTTCTCTCAGTAATCTGCCCTTTTGCAGATCTACGGGACAGAGTCTCCTTGTTGTAATTTCCCCACCAACATAGAAATTTTTTGAAAATCTACGAAAATTCCCTAGTGCTCCTCACGTATACCCCCTTCCACCATAATTTTCTTTGAGTCAAAACAAATCATTGAGCCCTCGGTCAAAGGTCTGTTTCAGGCAGATTCATCTCTATCCTGTGTGTCTGTCAGTTCGGGTAAAAAAAAAGGCAATTTTCAGTCATTTTTATTTTTAATCCATTTTGTGGATAGAGCCACCAAAAATATATGTTGTAGATCTCTAAGTCCTCTATCCATCGGTACCTCTCGTGCATCAATCCGACATCGGATCTTTTCGTGAAGGTGTGCAGAGCAGATCCGAATTCAGCCAGCACAACTCAGTCCGTGAGAAAATTTAGAAATAAATATCAACGGTCAACTTCAGCGACCGCCCCTTCAGGGAGTCAATCAGGGACATCCCACCATCATCTCAGCCAAGCGGTGCCTCCGGAAGATCTCAGGAAGGTGATGTTCCTTTGGAAACCGTTATTTACTGTCCAGTGAGTCAGCAACCGAGTTGGAACAGCACCGAGTTGGAATAGTGCCGAGTCGGACCAGCAGGCCGAGTTCGTGCCGTATGCACCTCCATATTGCTGCCCGCCAACCCAGGGTCGATCCTCCCGGGCCCCACTTGTAGCCCTTTACCTCCCTGCATGGAAATTCGACATCATCCTACGGTCATTTGAGTTCTGTCGTATTCTTGGTTTTGATAATGGCTAAACACTATTAGTCATTGATATTTTCCACTCTCATGTGACTGACATACGTGATGGTTCGATCATGACAGGTACACCATTACATGGACAAGAAAGACAGTGGAGTCAGCAAAGTGAAAACTCATTGATCGCGCCCAAGCAAGGATGTGAAAACAAGTACAAGTCGACACGCGATATTCGGCTCGTCATCCATATAAGGTCAATGCACAAAGAAGCATAGCCAAGAGAATCCAAGGCCATAAACTCCGTTGATATCTTTTAGACTATCAAGAGAGATGCCACCGACATGCATGGGCTGCTAATGGAGTTGAACGACGGAGCTAGAACGGAAATTGGACCGACCCGGGATAAGCCAGGTTCTGCCCAGCTGGCGGTCGACCGCCAGCACAGGGGCGGTCCACCGCCCAAGCCAGGGACCCCTCGACTGTAGTTCTTTCAGATGGCAATCGACCGGAAATTCCAGGGGCCATTCGTCTACAGCATTTCACAGTAGCGGTCGACCGCCAGGAGTTGCAGGTCGACCGCTAGCCCCGAGCCTTCAATGTTGACTTTGTTTCCAACTTCGAAAAGGGCCATTCAACATGGATTTCTTTAATCCAAAAGTCACCTAATCACCCACAAATTGAGGATCTGGTCTGAGGCTTGTCTATAGACCATTCAAGGTCTATAAAACCAATACAAGAGGGTTGGAAACCCCAATGCTTCAAGGCTTCAAGGGAGATCAAGGGAGCTCATTTTCGAGGCACTGTAGCACCTCCGTGAATAGTGTTTCGGGAAGGAGTTCTTCATCTATTCCAAGGCATTCAAGTCCAGATCTGAAGCCATCTCAACATCCAAGGAAGAAGAAGGAATCAAGGCTCTCAAGGGTGATCTAATCTGCATCCTACATCTTCTACATCCTCTTCATCGACTCAAGAAGATCAAAAGGAAGATTGAAGCTACATCCATCGTCTTCTTCATCAACTAGAAGAGGTTCAAGGAAGATCATCCCGCAAGAAAGAAGACACCGTCAAAGCATCCGATTCAAGCTTCTGCAACTCAGATAAGATTCTTTTCTTTGAGCATACTCTATATCTTGTTTGAGTGATTCATATTTGTTCTCTTTTTCATTTCATACAAATAATTGAATCTGAGAATCGTCCCTATCGGTGGTTAGTAGGAAGGCAATCGGAGGTTGTCCAATCTACGTTGTTGACATCCCTACCAGGTGGTTAGTAGGAAGACAATCGGTGGTCTTTCCGATTTGCGGTTCAGTGCGTGGCACTAGTGAAGTCTCACCGGATTTGGTGAGGGGTGGACGTAGGACTGGGGATTCAGTTCGAACCACCTTAAAATCTCATGTGTTGTAGTTTGTTTGTGTGATTGTTTCGTTCTAAATGCATGCTTAGGTTCGAATCGATATATTAGTAATCATTTTGCTAAGAAAATTGCTGTGTCCTTCATTTAGCTAGTTATATTCCGATGTGATTTGTTCTGTCTAGCTTTTAGAGGGTTCCATTACGAAAAGAGGGGCAGATCTATTCACCCCTCTCCTCTAGATCCGCTGTCCACTACACAACAAGTGGTATCAGAGCCTAATCTCTCATTATGGGGTCCAACGACCTTGAGGGAAATGGTGGATTAGCATCTAAGGGTTATTTACCTGAAGGACACTCTGTGAATAGACCTCCTTATTTCACTGGATCTAACTATCCTTATTGAAAACATCACATGCAGGTGTTCATTCGTGCCCAAGACTACGAACTTTGGCGTGTGATCAGCAAAGGTCCGTATGAGCTTACGGATAATGAGGACTTATGGACCAAAGAGCAAATACGGCAATCCACCGTCAACTGGAGTGCTAAACATATCATGCAATGCTCACTCCATCTAGTTGAATTCTCAAGAGTAGCCACTTGCACAACTGTGAAATTGATGTGGGATAAGCTAGAGGTAATCTACGAAGGAACCTCTCAGGTACGAGAAACAAAAGCCAATATTTTAGTTTCTGAATATGAAATGTTCCGCATGAAGCCCGATGAGTCAATTCAAGATATGTATGCTCGCTTAACTGTGCTTACTAATAGTTTAACTGATTTGGGAAAGAAATATACAGAGCAAGAACTTGTAAGAAAAATTCTCAGATCATTAACTCCAGCATGGCACACGAAGGCAACCGTTGTTGAAGAATCAAGAGATCTCGCAACCACTAAGGTAGATGAACTCATTGGGTCATTAATGACCTATGAGATCAACCTCAAGAACAAAGAGGCTGAGGCACCTAAAAAGAAGTCCCTAGCTCTTAAAGCTGGACCCAGCCGTCAAGATACTTCTGATGAAGGTGAGGATTCGGGAAGTGAGCGAGATGAGGATGACGTAGCCATGCTCACACGTAGGTTCAAGAAATTCCTGAGAAAGGAAGGTAAGAGCTTCATGAGAGGAAGGTCAAGGGTAAGAAATGGTTTCAAATCTAATTTTGAAAACTCTAAGAAATCTGACAAAATCATTTATTATTATTGCAACAAACCAGGGCATTTCAAGAATGACTGTCCCGACAGATTCAGAAAAACTGACAAATGGAAGGGCAAGAAGAATAACAAGGTCATGGTGTCCACATGAAGCGATGAAGAGGAAAGTAATGATGGAACTAGCTCCTCGGACAAAGAAAAAGAAGATTTCTACCTCATGGCCAAAGGTGACGAAGAAATTGAGGTAAATTCTCCATTTGAAGATTATACAATTGATGATTGGGAGGATGCATATATACAACTCATGGAAAAATATGAAATGTACAAAAAGGAAAATAAATTATTGAAAAAGAAAATCAATTCTTTTGTGCATGATCATGACAAGGATGATAAGAATGCTCTACTTGAAACTGAAATTGAAGATCTTAAGAAAATGATTGAGGATTTGGAAGAAGGAAGAAAAGAAATGGCTGACTTGGAAACTGAAAATGAAAATTTGAGAAATGAGATTGACAGCATGAAACTCAAAATGCAAACCTATGAAAATGATAGCAAATTAAGCAATGAGAAGTATGAAGCTGTCAAACCTGTCAACACTCAACTCTTGCAAAATATTGAAAACTTACAAAAAGAATTGAAGGATAAACAACAATCCTTGGAAAATTTCGTGGATGGAAAAGAAAACCTAGATGCTTTGCTAGGTACTAGGATGAATTTCAACAAGGAAGGGTTGGGTTTTGAACCAACAAATAAAAAGCCAATTGGGCTAAAAATAGTCACATTTGTCTCATCTTCCGAAGCCTCCACCTTAAACACAACTCCCACACAAAACCAGCAAAAACAAAAGTAGAAAGGGAAAGAAAAGATTGAAGAGGCAGTCACCAACATTCCCAAAAAGCCTGTCCAAAAACCTAAGAAAGGTCGACCTTCCCCGCAGCATAGGTCAACACTTCCTTGGCCATTGCATGCTCAACCTTCCAGATATCACCAAAACTGGATTGCACATTCATATAGTCCAACACCACCATACTTTTGGAGAAATTGTGATTCATGTGTTCATCAATCCCATAGGTGGTAAAACAATCACTTTCAACCCAAAACCAACCAACGGCCTCAATGGTTTAAGAAGCAAACCTCCTTAAACTTTCACAAATTCCAACAAAGAGCCTCCAAACAGAAAATGAATGTCAAGGTTGAAAAGAAAAACCAAATCCCTACTCTAAGCAAATAAAACATGAATGTTAGAAAAGTCTGGATTCCAAAAGAAATGGTTTCATGCTTTGAAAATTTGAAGAGTATGATGGGACTCAAATTTGGTTGGGTTCCAAACACATTTGCTTAATTGCTTGTGCAGGAGTGTCTTGCAGCCATACATAACAGGTGGTACCTTGATAGCGGCTGTTCAAGACACATGACTGGAGACAAATCAAAATTTTATCTCTTGGAGGAAAAGGAAGGAGGACATGTCACATTTGGAGGGAACAACAAAGGAAAAATCATTGGAACAGGTAATGTAGGTAAGAACCTCTCCAACTCCATTGGAAATGTGCTGCTAGTTGAAGGTTTGAAATATAACCTACTAAGCATAAGTCAATTGTGTGATAAAGGTCACAAAGTGTTGTTTGATTCTCACGAATGTAAAATCTTTGAATCAAAATCTGACAAGGTAAAATTTTCTGGTAAGAGAGTCAACAATGTTTACATGATTGACTTAGATGATCCTGCTTATTCAAACCTTTGTCTTGCTGCTCCAAAATCAGAAATTACTTGGTTATGGCATCGTAGACTAGGACATGCTAGCTACAATGTCTTACATAAATTTGTTAAAGCATTCAATGGTGAAAGGTTTGCCTGAACTATCCTTTAAGCAAGAAAATAAATTATGTGATGCATGTGCCCTAGGTAAACAAACTAGAAAATCATTCCAGGGAAGATCTGAAAATACATCATCCAAACCACTCGAGCTAATTCATATGGACTTGTTTGGTCCAACCAGAACTGCTAGTTTAAGTGGTAGAAAATATGGATATGTCTTGGTAGATGACTTTTCTAGGTTCACATGGGTTTTCTTTCTCACACATAAGAATGATGCTTTTGACGAGTTTCAGGCACTCTACATGAAAATAAAGCAGGACGGTGAGTTTAAAATATCCAAGATTCAATCTGATCACGGTGGTGAATTTGAAAATGATAACTTCTATAACCTTTGTAGGGCCGAAGGGATTTCACACCGATTTTCTTCACCAAGAACGCCGGAGCAAAACGGTGTGGTTGAAAGGAGAAATCGGACACTTGTAGAGATGGCAAGAACCATGCTTGCTGAACGGCAACTTCCAAGGAGGTTTTGGGCTGAAGCGGTAAACTCGGCATGTTACATTATCAACCGCTCTATGGTAAGGCTACACACCAAAAAGACTTCTTATGAGCAGCTAAAAGGTAAAAAGCCCTCTCTCTCACATATGAAAGTGTTTGGATCGAAATGCTTCATTCACAACAATGACAAAAGAGACTTAGATAAATTCGAGCCCAAGAGCAATGAAGGTATATTCCTTGGATATTCTGATAGATCTAGAGCTTATAGAATTTATAATATCAAAAGTCAAACTGTGGAAGAATCACCCCATGTTTCCTTTGGTGAATATTATGATTCTAACAATGATAACTCTTGCAGGAAAAATGATGAAGATGGAGAATTCCTAAGCATAAAGGACAAGAGTGATCCTCCACAAGAAGAAATAAAAGAAGATGGTGACCTAGCCGAATCAAGCAATGCAAGAGATCAAGCTCCAGGAGAAGGTAACGATTCTACAAATATTAGAATTCTTAAGAATCATCCCTTGGAGAATGTCATTGGTAGCTTGAATGACCCACCTAGAACTAGGTCACATTTTAAAATTGTGGAAGAATTAGATCAACTTGCTCTTGTCTCGCAGCATGAACCCAAAAATATTGATGATGCTTTAAAAGATGAAAACTGGATAAATTCCATGTAAGAAGAGCTAAACCAGTTTGAGAGAAACAAAGTTTGGCATCTTGTTCCTAGACCTTCACACAATCTGTCATAGGCACTAAATGGGTCTTTAGGAACAAACTAAGTGAGGATGGCAAGATAATAAGAAATAAGGCTAGATTGGTGGCTCAAGGGTATAATCAAGAGTTTGAGGTAGACTTTGATGAATCTTATGCCCCAGTTGCTAGACTCGAAGCCATCAGAATTTTACTTGCCTTTGCATGCTCCCTTAGTATAAAGCTGTATCAAATGGATGTCAAAAGTGCTTTCTTGAATGGCTTGATCAAAGAAGAAGTCTATGTTGAGCAGCCCCCTGGCTTTGAGAATTCTAACAATGCAGATTTTGTATACAAGCTAGACAGGGCGCTTTATGGACTTAAGCAAGCATCAAGAGTTTGGTATGAGAGACTAAGCTCGTTCCTCATTGAAAAAGGGTACACACGAGGTAAGGAAGATCAGACACTTTTCACCAAGAAGTAAGGTAAGAACATCTTGATTGTTCAAATTTATGTTGATGACATTGTGTTTAGTTCTACAAAATCTAAAATGTGTGAGGAGTTTGCTAACCTCATGACTAGCGAATTTGAGATGAGCCTAATGGGAGAACTTCAATTCTTTCTCGGTTTGCAGGTCAACCAAGGAGAAGATGGTTGCTTCATAAGCCAAGCCAAATACATCAAGGAGTTGCTGAAAAGATTTGACATGGCAAACAACAAAATCATTGCAACTCCTATGAGCACCACAACATCACTGGATTCGAATGAAAATGGTAAATTAGTGGATGCAAAGATCTATAGAGGTATGATTGGTTCTTTGCTTTATTTGACTGCATCCCGGCCAGATATCCAGTTTAGTGTATGTCTTTGTGCTAGATTTCAAGTTAGTCCTAGAGAATCCCATTTGACTGCCGTCAAACGTATCCTTCGATATCTTGCCAGCACTCAAGATTTGGGATTGTGGTATCCGTCATCATGTGATTTATCTCTTATATCTTATTCTGATGCGGATTACGCTGGATCGTAAGAGTACTAGTGGCTATTGCCAATTTCTAGGCGGGTGTTTAGTTTCTTGGGCCTCCAAGAAACAACACTCGGTTGCCCTCTCAACCGTGGAGGTAGAATATGTTGCTGCAGGGAGCTGCGACACCTAAGTGTTGTGGATTAAACACCAACTCCAAGACTACTTGGTGGATCTTGGTTGTGTCCCGATTCTGTGTGATAACACTAGTGCTATCAACCTTGCAAAAAATCCAATCCAGCACTCTAGAACTAAGCATATTGAGATTAGGCATCACTTCATTAGAGACGAGGTCAGTAAGAAAAATTTTGAACTGCATTTTGTTGATACTCTAAATCAAATTGCTGATGTTTTCACCAAGCCCTTGTGTAATGACAGGTTTTCAACACTTAGAAGGGAGCTTGGTCTTTGCCGACCTCAGGCCACTAAAAATTGAAATGATGATCATGTTCAATTAGTTGTGTGTTTTGCACGTTGATATTCATGCATTGTTTATATGTCAATATGTCTTTTTGCATATGGTGTCGCATTGCATGTAGTTGCATAATCAAGTTGAATCTATGTTCCCAATGCATTGCATGGTTTGTGTTACATCATTCTTGCATGGCCATGGTATATCAAATGTTGATGTATGGAAGGGCAGGTTATGCTTGTCTCAAAGTACTCAATATGCGTGAGATTTCACTTCCGCCAAGTACCATGTGTCAATGTCGCATATAGGCCATATAGTAAGGGGGAGTTGTCCTTGTGCAACATTCGTGCATATTCATTCTGTGGCATTTAATAAGTGTACAACCATGCGTTAGGTCATACATTTCATTTCTGCTACCTTCATGAGTGACTAGGTCAACCTCCTTTGCCATTCCACTTGATTGCAAACATAACCCCTTCGCGTATCCATTGCATATCCTTAGAGGGAGTTTTGTTGAGTCTCTTAATCTCTTACAATCTGTGCTTCCATGACTTACAGTCTATATATGAGATCATGAGACTGACGAACAGATAGTGTGAGAGCTTTCTATTATATGAACTGATGATTGTCTATTCAATAAAAATGGTTCAGATTTAATGATTTCCTTGTAGTTCTGAAATATTTGTTCTGAACTCATCTATGTTCTTGGCTTTAATGGACCTTAACTAGAGATTGCATATTATGCTTTGAATGACTATCCTGCCATCTGACAATCCAAATTTCATGACATTCTTGGTGATACTCTAGAACTTAGTATTGTTTCTAAACATCTTGATGAGCTGGAATTTCTGAAAATCAATTTGACAGAGCAATGATATTATTACACGGAGAAATATGTCACGTCATCAAATCAAGTGACGAATGACATGTCATGATGTGCCCCTGTTATCTCTGTCTTAATTCATTTGGACTCTAGGCAGAGCAATGGCATAATTACTGAGAAATATATCTTCTCATCAGAGAAATGAGTCTGGATATGTCATGACGTGACTTTGCTATCTCTGTTCATTCTGAAGCATAACCGCCAGCCTTGCCAAATACCTAGGGATACTGGCGTCTAAACAACATGTATTCTTATGGCTAGGAGGCACGCACTAGACTTGATTGCTCGTAAAATATGAGTCATGTACCTTCAAATTCAAAAGATATTGAAAATCAAATTTGTTGAACTCATAATATTCCATGCTTTAGTCATGATTGTTTAGCCTCAATACTAGTCTCTGTGATATTCCCTTTGTAGTTATTGAATATGGATCTATAAGACAAGGGAAGGTTAAACTCTGTCATGATATGCTCCTTTGGTTCATTTCTATTAACTCTTGGATGTAGATGTTTTTCGAAGTCTATTGATGATATCGGATTTCATTAGCTTTGAACCATATATATTGCTCGTGGCATGTTTCCCATTTCCATATAATGGCTTGCTCTTCCACTACAACTCCACTCTGATCTCTAGGACATTTGTCAATCGATGTACCTTATCCCTCCTTTTTGCTGTTGGCAAAGGGGGAGAGCGTCGTGCTGTGAGTCCTTGTTGTGGACATGGGAGAGTGAAAGGGGGAGATGCTGGGAAGATGTTGTCTTTGTGCTTTGTCAAAAGGGGAGAGTGCATTATGGACATAGGAGAGTCCACGGGGAGAGTCAAAGGGGGAGAATCTCCATTGCTCAACTTTGCATCTCATATGTGTATGTGATGGGGTTTGCATAGTTGCATAGCATTTACATGTAGTATTCACATGCTTTGATCATCCATGCATACATATCCGCATTTACATGTTTCACTATCATGGATCTTGAGCTGCACACAGGTTGCATATGTCATAAACTTTGCCATATTTGCCATATTGGATATTTATGCCATATAATGACTCACAGTGTTGCCATCATCAAAAAGGGGGAGAATGTTGTGCCCCTATGGTCATTTGAGTTCACTTGGGTAATTCGACATCATCCTACGGCCATTTGAGTTCTGTCGTATTCTTGGTTTTGATAATGGCTAAACACTATTAGTCATTGATATTTCCCACTCTCATGTGACTGACATACGTGATGGTTCGATCATGACAGGTACACCATTACATGGATAAGAAAGACAGTGGAGTCGGCAAAGTGAAAGCTCAGTGATCGCGCCCAAGCAAGGATGCAAAAACAAGCACAAGTCGATACGCGATATTCGGCTCGTCATCCATATAAGGTCAATGCACAAAGAAGCATAGCCAAGAGAATCTAAGGCCATAAACTCCGTTGATATCTTTTAGACTATCAAGGGAGATGCCACCGACATGCACGGGCTGCTAATGGAGTTGAACGACGGAGCTAGAACGGAAATTAGACCGACCCGGGATAAGCCGGGTTCAGCCCAGCTGGCGGTCGACCGCCAGCACAGGGGCGGTCGACCGCCCCAGCCAGGGACCACCCGACTGCAGTTCTTTCAGATGGCGGTCGACCGCCAGCCAGTGGCGGTCGACCGGAAATCCCAGGGGCCATTCGTCTATAGCATTTCACAGTAGCGGTCGATCGCCAAGAGTTGCAGGTCGACCGCCAGCCCCGAGCCTTTAATGTTGACTTTGTTTCCAACTTCGAAAAGGGCCATTCAACATGGATTTCTTTAATCCAAAAGTCACCTAATCACCCACAGATTGTGGATCTGGTCTGAGGCTTGTCTATAGACCATTCAAGGTCTATAAAACCAATACAAGAGGGTTGGAAACCCTAATGCTTCAAGGCTTCAAGGGAGATCAAGGGAGCTCATTTTCGAGGCACTGTAGCACCTCCGTGAACAGTGTTTCGGGAAGGAGTTCTTCATCCATTCTAAGGCATTCAAGTCCAGATCTGAAGCCATCTCAACATCCAAGGAAGAAGAAGGAATCAAGGCTCTCAAGGGTGATCTAAGCTGCATCCTACATCTTCTACATCCTCTTCATCGACTCAAGAAGATCAAAAGGAAGATTGAAGCTACATCCATCGTCTTCTTCATCAACTAGAAGAGGTTCAAGGAAGATCATCCCGTAAGAAAGAAGACACCGTCAAAGCATCCGATTCAAGCTTCTGCAACTCAGACAAGATTCTTTTCTTTGAGCATACTCTGTATCTTGTTTGAGAGATTTCATATTTGTTCTCTTTTTCATTTCATACAAACAATTGAATCTGAGAATCGTCCCTACCGGTGGTTAGTAGGAAGGCAATCAGAGGTTGTCCGATCTGCGTTGTTGACATCCCTACCAGGTGGTCAGTAGGAAGGCAATCGGTGGTCTTTCCGATTTGCGGTTCAGTGCATGGCACTAGTGAAGTCTCACTGGATTTGGTAAGGGGTGGACGTAGGACTGGGGATTCAGTCCGAACCACCTTAAAATCTCATGTGTTGTGGTTTATTTGTGTGATTGTTTCGTTCTAAATGCATGCTTAGGTTCGAATCGATATATTAGTAATCATTTTGCTAAGCAAATTGTTGTGTCCTTCATTTAGCTAGTTATATTCCGCTGCGATTTGTTCTATCTAGCTTTTAGAGGGTTCCATTACGAAAAGGGGGGCAGATCTATTCACCCCTCCCCTCTAGATCCGCTGTCCACTACACAACAATGGGTAATATATTTCACTATTGTAATTAACTTTTACTGTTGTTACTGGGAGTTTCCGTAACTGGCCGGGAACGTCTTCCCCACACCCGGAGCGTGGAGGTAAACTCGTTGCCCTCCTCGTAGGCATTACTTTACTCGTATATTTTTGTATATGCCGCTGCATGAGTGATAGATTATCTAGCTTGTTATCATTTTATCACCGCTGCGTGAGCGAGAGTGAGTGACCGTCCCGTGACTCGACCCGAGTTAACGCGGAAAGGCCGATACCCGAGACTCACTGCCGGTTTCTCAACCGCGCACGGTCCAACGTTTCTCTCTCTTAGGGATGATCGCGAGCTAGAGTCCCAGGTCGCGTGTCCGTCTCGCATCAGTTTGGTATCAGAGCGCCAGTTGAGTCTAGGGTGTCTAAAATCAAAAAAAAAAGAGTGTCATTTACATCTAGTCATTAGTCATTATCTAAGTCAGTCTAGGTTGCACTTGCATCCCATTAATCGGTATATCAAAAGGTGTTGTCTGAACGTTAGGCTATGCCTATCTGGAAGGCCGCACACTTGCGCGAGTGATCTTTGGATCGATTAACTCCGCCACGTACCGAGTCTTGGTGTCTTGTCCTTAGTGTGCATGCATCCCAACCTTGCATAGTTTGTCTAGTGTCTTGTCCAAGTGTTGACATGTCCATTCATTAGTGTCTCCGTGTCCCATGGACGACCAAGGGGCCGTATCTTCTACATGGTGGCGATACTATCTAAAATGGAAGGATCACCCGAACCACCCCAAAAGGCCCGAAGCCCGGGACTTCTACGGCTCTGAAAACCCGAGTGACTACTTAGAGTGGGAAGCCGTTATGGATGACTACTTTGAGTGTTACCTTATGTCCGCAAGTCAACTTAGCCAAAAGGTGACTTTTCTATGAAGCCGCCGAAACATGGAGGGACATAAAGTACTTCCGGGAAGATAGGAGGCTAAGGCCCATCGAGTCATGGTGGGATATGAAGAGAGTGCTTAGGAGGGTCTACCTTCCCCGTCCACCTACCTCCAACTACGGGGGTCATACCACTAGCCATCCCCACCAACTCACCCGCAATCAAGTGGGCCACACCTCCAACCAACCCCGCCCCTTCACCCCCATCCAAGCCCTCCAAAGCAACCCCAATCAAGTGGTCCGCCCAGTCACCTCCCACCAACCTCCCCTTGGCATCTCCGTCCAATCCCACCTGTTGTGTATGTGATTTTGATGATTACAAAATGCCTTTGTTGCTTAGCCTTGTGCGTGAATGCTCTTCACTTGAATTGGTTGTGGAAATGATCATAAACTATTTCTATTGGGATATCATCATGTGGATGCATTGTAATTCTACAAGGCTTATCATCATGTCAATGCATCTATGACTCTTTGAGGTTCAGACGTGCTTTGAGGTTAGCACATTACATATACAATCCATCTACACTTGGTGCGGTTGCTCTATCTTCAATGTGAAAGGCCTTTGTGAAAATCACACTCGAGCATCATGTCATATTAAGCATCATGTCTTATTGAGCCTCATAGTATGAATGTGGACTTTGGTAATGCTAAATGAATGATTGAGATGCAAATATCATTGCTTGCCCCCAAGGTAATGATGTGTGGTTTGAAAGCTTGGATGATGATCAAATTGAATGTGACTCAATATTGTTCTATGTGGCTTGGCTCCTTACTCTTTGAATTCCACATGCATACCATCAGTCAATGGAGAATGAGATTTTGAATTTCATGACTATGTGTATGAATGATTCGACCAATCAACAAGAAATGTGAATTCAGGTAAAACAATGAGGTAAGTGTTGTTATGTGGATTTAAATGGATATCTCGTTCATCATTCACTCTTGGAATAGGTTCAACGAAGCAATTTATTGTGAACATGGTCATAGTGTTAATGCTTGATGTAAAGATCTTAATTGTCAACTAACACCTTGCTTTATCATATTTTTCAGGATGAAAAATCATGGTTGATCTTCATGGGATTATGGTAACATTTAATCAATTGTTTCCCTTTGGTTTGATGGAGGTTTTAGTTATTTTTCAAACTCAAACTGTCTTACAGTCTTCACCATTTTCAATCCAACCATTGGATTTCCCCTCTAAAATTTTATGTTGTAGCCTTGGGAGTCCTCTTTCCAACGCTTCCAGTCTCGCTTCGATCGGAGTTCGGAGCTAGGAGAATTAATTCCTGCCGCCGAAGCGCGCAGAGCTATTTTTGTGTACCCTGCCTAAAAGGGTCGACCCTTGGGGTCGACCCCCACTGAAAGGGTCGACCCATGGGGTCGACCCCTTTAAACCTGGCTCTTTTTTTGGCCCCGACAGCAACCTAGTTGCCAAGGGTCGACCCCAGGGGTCGACCCCCACTGAAAGGGTCGACCCTAAGGGTCGACCCCTGTAACAGAGGGCCTCTTTTTGTGTATTCCAGTAACCTGGTTGCCGAGGGTCGACCCCAAGGGTCGACCCCTTCCGGACGGGACTTACGAAAGTGTTTAAAACTCATCCTAAACCCCTTGAAACTTTACCAAAACACCCCCCAATGGTTCCTAATCATACTAGGGTGTTTCTAACATGTGTGAGGAGGGTTTTATGTGTCTTTTGGGCTCTCTAAGTTATATATATATATGAGCTACGAGATTCACAAGGTATTAACCCTAATCAAAGTGTGTTCTTCCTTGTAGGAGAAGAAAGGGCTGAAACGGTGGAGAAGCTCCAGAGGTCTTCAACAGCAGATCTGATCTACTTCCCTTGTGATTTGGAGCTCGTGATAGAAGAAGAAAAGAAGCGGTTCGAGGAGAAGAACAAGAGGACGCCAAAATCGTGTTCATCCGACTACGAACTAAGAAGAGCCAGATTGTTCTAAAGAGGGGGAGCTTTACATTTCAGTTTTGTTGTGTGGTTTAGTGTTTAGAAATTATTCTGGGTTGATTGTATGCATATCTGATTTCCACATAAATTCCTAAACGATTTTCTTGTGTGGGTGTTCGGAGAAAGGGGTCTCCGAGTGTGTGTGTGGTCTGTTGTGTGTCGATTGGTGCGGAGTATATCTGCGTGTGTTGTTGGGAGTTTTCTCCCGTGTGGTTGTGTAGGCATTGTCCTACGTGTGTGTGGACAGAGTTGTGTCTCCGTGTGAAGTATACAGTTCGGGGTGTGTTCCCCAACGTGTGTGTGTGTGTGCTGCTGTGGCAGTAGTTTGAGGCGAGGCCTCGTGTGTGGTTTGCTGCGAAAGCAGCGTGTGTGTGTTGGGGTTCTTCCCCGTGTTGCTACACTTTGTAGCGTGTAGTGAAGCCTCACCGGTTTGGTGAGGGGTGGACGTAGGGAGCCCGTCGTGGTCCCGAACCACCTTAAAAATCTCCGTGTTTTGTGGTTTGATTTGTGTGATTGTGTGTTCTCTACTATCTAGTTATGTAATCGTGTGAGCTCGGTGAGATTGAGTGAATTAAGTTTAAAGTTGTTTAGATTAATTTCCTCAATCCTATCAATCTTGTAAATTCCGCTGTGTGGTAGTTTGTGTTTTTAATTGGACTTAGTTTTTAGCACAAGGATCTATTCACCCCCCCTCTAGATCCGTGTTCCTGCACTACGGGACCCAACAATTGGTATCAGAGCGAGGCTCTGTTATTCCTAGATCTTGGGATCTACAGAGTGATCCTAGTGCATTCTACAATCATGAATTTTTCTGAACATATCTCAATGAATTGTCTGCCAATCTTCACTGGTTCAGATTTTGATTCATGGCTAGGTAAATTGTGTGTGGTGATCAATTCTACTAATCCTAGTCTTTGGAAATTGATTTATCATGGTCCACACACATTACCTCTAGATGAGTCCAAGTGGTCTAATCAGGATAAAATGATGCACCATGACAATGTTACTGCTTTGAGTTTATTGAAAGCTTATGTAAGTACTAACAAGTATCCATTTGTGTCTTCATGTAGGATGGCAAAGGAGCTTATGGACCGGTTGATCAAAGCTCAAGAAAAGGAAAGATAAAAATGTCTCATGGCCGATGATGCTGATCAACAAAGTGACAAAAGTGCAGAAGAGGTAAATTCAGATTCTGAAGAATTTACTCTTGATGATCTTGTTGAAGCTTATGATGAGTTGGAAAAATAATATAAGAAAGTCAAGTCAGAAAATAGAAAATTGAAAAAGAAATCTGAAAATTTGGTCCATGAAAATGGTTCTTGTGATAAATGTTCTGAGCTTGATAACTTGACTGAAATATTAGAGCATGATGTTGAATGTCACAAAGAAACCATTGCTTGTTTGAGAAATGAAAATGTTGCCCTCAAGAACAAAATCAATCAATTGGAGAAAACTGAAAAAGATCTAAGAAACAAAATGGAGTCAAACTCTATTGATCATGATATTTGCAATGAATTGATTATGAATGATAAACTTGCAAATGAAAATGAAAAACTTAAAAAAGGAAATGCATTGTTAAAATCTGAAAATGAAGAATTGAAACATCTAAACACAACCATGTCTAAAAAATTACTTACTTTTGAAAAAGGGGAAAGTTTGGTTGTTGATGAATTTGACAAGATGTATGTGTTAGAACAAAAGATGGAAAGCTACCAAACCATCAATGCCCAATTGAATGAAAAAGTCATTTCTTGTGACAATGAGATCATTTCCTATGAATTGCACATTTCATCTTTTGAAAAAGAAATTCTTGATCTGAAAGCTTCTTTGTCTAAATTTGTAAATGGGGAAGAAAATCTGAACAAGATATTGGGAACTAAGTGAATTTCTAAAGAGAGGGGCTGGGCTATAATCCTGTGAACAAAAAGAATTTTGAAAATAAAGTCTATACATCATTTGTCCATAGTTCAAACATAGCCAGCACATCAAATGGGTCTCCAAATCAATCTGTTCCTCAAACAACAAAGCAATCAAATGAAAGTCTGAAGAAGAAACAAAACCTGCATCAAAAGGCTAAAATGATGTTGGTGTCACGATGAATGCCATGAAAAATCATGTTGCACACACACATGCATCCATAAAGAAAATCTCATATTTTTATTGTGGTGAACTTGGTCATATGATGCATGATTATTTATTGATGAAATCAGATGATTTGAAAGCATGCAAAAATGAACTTGTTTCCAAAAGAAAAAGGGGTGGTTGTTTTACATGTGGAAAGCTAGGACACCGTGTGTCACAGTGTTGGCAAGCAAATGAAAGAAAGATTTTCAAAGTCAAAAACAATTATATTTTTGCAAACCCACAAAAACTTCATGCTCATCCTGTTGTGAAGAAGAAATATTTCCATGCTTATAGTGATAACATTCATGCCAAATCACCGAAATTTGATCGTCATGTTTATGAGAATTCTGTGAAGTTTCTTGGTTGTTGTCATTATTGTGGTGAGTTTGGGCATACCATGAATGTTTGCTCCTTAAAGTATTTTGATCATATGCATGCCCAAAAACAGTGGAAGGTACCCACTAGAGGTACAACTAACCATCCGGGACCCAAGAAGGTTTGGGTACCCAAAACAACCAAATGAGAACTTTGTTGCAGGATTGCCATGTGACCAAGAGGAAGGCTTTAACTCTACTAGGCCAGTTCTGGTGTGATGCCTTGGTTAACATGGGCTTGTCCTTGAATTGACACTAATATGTAAGTTGGTTGTTCAGGTTTGTGCACATCAAGTTGTAAATTCTAAGTTTAGTTGCTAGAATTTAACTCTCTAATTTGTAGGTTGAGAGAGAGAGAGTCACATGTGATGAAAAGCCTTGAAGTTAGTTTCTTCATATGTATTGGCTTAATATTGACATGAATTAAACTCTTAACAGTGCAGGTTTAATTTATAATGGCCATCAACCCTTGAAATAATGGGGAGAAAGAAAGGGGGTCAAGAGGATTTCAATACAAGATTTGATCTGCTTCCATTTCTTTTGGCTAATATCATTCTATTTCTTGCAGGAGAGAAAGAAAGGAGCTATTGATGAAGATTACACAAGCAAAATAAAGTAAAGAATTTGAAGATGTCAATAAAGGTAAAGGTGAGAAAATAAAGTGTTCGGCTGAAGTTCTATGGTCTTGATGCTAGTGCTATCTCTTGACAGACAGTGATTTTGAAATCTTGAATACTCTTTGGTTGCTCTTGACCATGTGAAAAATGAATGTTTGGCTAAATGGTATTGAAACATCTGAGCAGTATATATGAGAGTGTAGCCATTGAATGCCTTTTGCTAAACCCCCGATGTCATATGGGAATGCATTGTATTTTTCTGATCATCAATTCAATGATTACATGGTATATAAAATGGTGACATGTGGAAGGGCAGGTCAAGCCTGTCTGAAAGCTATCACCATGCGTGAGAACATTCCTCCGCCCGGTACCATGAATCATCTATGCACATGGCATCCAACTTAAATGAATTTTCTGAAATCATGCATTGATTATGGGGAGTTTTACATGCTGAAAATTTTGAGATTGATGTTTTCCATTCTCTCAGCATGATGATGTTGTTCTGTGGCTGAACTTTTTGAGGACTGAAGTTGATCAATGTTCCATGGTCTTTACCAATGTGCCACTCATCTTTTTGGTTAATAGCACAACTATTTTCAAGAAAAGTTCACATGTGATGGTTTTGATGCTCTGAATAAATTTTCTGAATTCTCTTTTCAGAATAAAGTGGTGTCCTCACATTTCAACATTTGGTAATGCATGTCATGCATTAGTTGCATTAGGTGCATATAGAGTGTCATGTGAAATCTGGAATCGTGCATCACATTGCATATTTACAAATCACTCTCTACATATCATTCACATAGTGCTTTTGGAAGATGAAGCTCATCGTGTGTCTTGTTGCATGGTTGGCATTTCTAGCATGCATATAGTGCATATTTTGAAATGCATCATCTTGAACATTTCATGTTACATAAATGCCAAAAAGAATACTTCCATCATTGGTCATCATATCTGTGAAGCCAACATTTCAAGCATTGAAATTGCATACCTTTTCATTTTGCATTGCATATGCATATCTCCATTGTATGCTTGCATGTTATTATATGCTATTCAACCCCTTCCTTTGAAACTTCTAAGACCGAATACTCCATTGTTAAATAATGTTGCATCTGAGTCTTAACAAGTGTGCTTCATGTCAAACTCTCAAGGGGAGCATTTCATGCATATTGCATTTACATAGGGGGAGCTACACTATCCTGTTTTAAGTTAAATTTTCTCCATACATGTTAAATCAAATTCGTACACTTCATGCACTTTAATGTGAAATTGAGTGTTATTCATAAGGATATAGAATTTCATTTCAACACTCTAAAGTAATTCAACTTGCTGCATGGATGGTAAGAGACAGTTGAGGAAAAAGCTGCCTGCCTCCACATAAAAAAATTGGTTGAAATAAAAGGCAGAGCAATGCTAAGTCTCACTGAGTAAACTGGGCACATGTCACCTGAGACGTGATGCGGTTCATTTCTGAAAAGTGTTGACTACAGTATCTCTGTTCAAATGAGGTGACAAGGTTAAGTATTCTGAGTAACCGGGGATTCTGGCATGAGCTCCATGTGTCTCCTCGCGTAAAAAGGAATTATGTTGAACCTGATCCTTCTTAGAAAAATTCAGATTGTCAGTATGAAAATTTCTGATGATATATTCGATTGAGGTAGAGCGAAGCCTCCAATACGCTGTTCTCTAGATTGAAATGCAGTTTGTACACTTACTATTGTGTTTACTTGAAAATCTGGTTATCCATTTGGCTAAACTTCATTCTCATGTTACTCACTTGCACATGGTAATTTGATTTGATATGTATTCTGAAAATTTGATTAATTACAATGACCTGCTGTACGTCTTCTCCTATTTATCTACACAATCCTCTAGGTGTAATCATGAGCATTCTGAACTTAATGACTCACTTGTACTTTTCCTACACCTATCTCCTTCTTGTAAATCAATTGGTATCACTTCTTGTGAAGGAGTTATGTTGCATGTATCTATAGATATCTACTTGATTACATTATATGCATGTCACGTCTCATCATTTTCATACATCCTGTATCATGCATCTCACAAGAAAACTAAAAATCAAAAATTTAAAAATCAAAAATAGTCTTCAAATGTGTCTATGTCTAAGGGGGAGCTTTGCATTTCCACTTTCAACAATTGGTATCAGACAATTGGTATAAGAGTTTCATTTCAACATTTGGTATCCCACAGTTCTGCAATTCATTCATGCATATTGTGCTCATTGGTTCTCTTCATACTCCGGTTGTCCATAGGTTCTTGCCATTCTGGATTCTCCATCATGATCCCCATTTCTGATTATGTCAAAGGGGGAGAGAGCATTATAGCATAATATTTTGTCATCATCAAAATGGGGGAGATTGTTGTGTATGTGATTTTGATGATTACAAAATGCCTTTGTTGCTTAGCCTTGTGCGTGAATGCTCTTCACTTGAATTGGTTGTGGAAATGATCATAAACTATTTCTATTGGGATATCATCATGTGGATGCATTATAATTCTACAAGGCTTATCATCATGTCAATGCATCTATGACTATTTGAGGTTCATACGTGCTTTGAGGTTAGCACATTACATATACAATCCATCTACACTTGGTGCGGTTGCTCTATCTTCAATGTGAAAGGCCTTTGTGAAAATCACACTCGAGCATCATGTCATATTAAGCATCATGTCTTATTGAGCCTCATAGTATGAATGTGGACTTTGGTAATGCTAAATGAATGATTGAGATGCAAATATCATTGCTTGCCCCCAAGGTAATGATGTGTAGTTTAAAAGCTTGGATGATGATCAAATTGAATGTGACTCAATATTGTTCTATGTGGCTTGGCTCCTTACTCTTTGAATTCCACATGCATACCATCAGTCAATGAGAATGAGATTTTGAATTTCATGACTATGTGTATGAATGATTCGACCAATCAACAAGAAATGTGAATTCAGGTAAAACAATGAGGTAAGTGTTGTTATGTGGATTTAAATGGATATCTCGTTCATCATTCACTCTTGGAATAGGTTCAACGAAGCAATTTATTGTGAACATGGTCATAGTGTTAATGCTTGATGTAAAGATCTTAATTATCAACTAACACCTTGCTTTATCATATTTTTCAGGATGAAAAATCATGGTTGATCTTCATGGGATTATGGTAACATTTAATCAATTGTTTCCCTTTGGTTTGATGGAGGTTTTAGTTATTTTTCAAACTCAAACTGTATTACAGTCTTCACCATTTTCAATTCAACCATTGGATTTCCCCTCTAAAATTTTATGTTGTAGCCTTGGGAGTCCTCTTTCCAACGCTTCCAGTCTCGCTTTGATCGGAGTTCGGAGGTAGGAGAATTAATTCCTGCCGCCGAAGCGCGCAGAGCTGTTTTTATGTACCCTGCCTGAAAGGGTCGACCCTTGGGGTCGATCCCCACTGAAAGGGTCGACCCATGGGGTCGACCCCTTTAAACCTGGCTCTTTTTTTTTGGCCCCGACAGCAACCTAGTTGCCAAGGGTCGACCCCAGGGGTCGACCCCCACTGAAAGGGTCGACCCCAAGGGTCGACCCCTGTAACAGAGGGCCTCTTTTTGTGTATTCCAGCAACCTGGTTGCCGAGGGTCGACCCCAAGGGTCGACCCCTTCCGGACGGGACTTACGAAAGTGTTTAAAACTCATCCTAAACCCCTTGAAACTTTACCAAAACACCCCCCAATGGTTCCTAATCATACTAGGGTGTTTCTAACATGTGTGAGGAGGGTTTTATGTGTCTTTTGGGCTCTCTAAGTTATATATATATATGACCTACGAGATTCACAAGGTATTAACCCTAATCAAAGTGTGTTCTTCCTTGTAGGAGAAGAAAGGGCTGAAACGGTGGAGAAGCTCCAGAGGTCTTCAACAGCAGATCTGATCTACTTCCCTTGTGATTTGGAGCTCGTGATAGAAGAAGAAAAGAAGCGGTTCGAGGAGAAGAACAAGAGGACGCCAAAATCGTGTTCATCCGACTACGAACTAAGAAGAGCCAGATTATTCTAAAGAGGGGGAGCTTTACATTTCAGTTTTGTTGTGTGGTTTAGTGTTTAGAAATTATTCTGGGTTGATTGTATGCATATCTGATTTCCACATAAATTCCTAAACGATTTTCTTGTGTGGGTGTTCGGAGAAAGGGGCCTCCGAGTGTGTGTGTGGTCTGTTATGTGTCGATTGGTGCGGAGTATATCTGCGTGTGTTGTTGGGAGTTTTCTCCCGTGTGGTTGTGTAGGTATTGTCCTACGTGTGTGTGGACAGAGTTGTGTCTCCGTGTGAAGTATACAGTTCGGGGTGTGTTCCCCAACGTGTGTGTGTGTGTGTGCTGCTGTGCAGTAGTTTGAGGCGAGGCCTCGTGTGTGGTTTGCTGCGAAAGCAGTGTGTGTGTGTTGGGGTTCTTCCCCGTGTTGCTACACTTTGTAGCGTGTAGTGAAGCCTCACCGGTTTGGTGAGGGGTGGACGTAGAGAGCCCGTCGTGGTCCCGAACCACCTTAAAAATCTCCATATTTTGTGGTTTGATTTGTGTGATTGTGTGTTCTCTACTATCTAGTTATGTAATCGTGTGAGCTCGGTGAGATTGAGTGAATTAAGTTTAAAGTTGTTTAGATTAATTTCCTCAATCCTATCAATCTTGTAAATTCCGCTGTGTGGTAGTTTGTGTTTTTAATTGGACTTAGTTTTTAGCACAAGGATGTATTCACCCCCCCTCTAGATCCGTGTTCCTGCACTACGGGACCCAACACCACCCCTTCGCCTCCAACCAAGTGGAAGCCCCGCTTCTAGTCGAGTCTAGGTCCACACCCGAGCCGAGAGCCGAGGAGCAATTCCACTCCGAGGTCCCCACTCCAACCCGCTCCTTTGAGGAAATCGAGAAAATGTTTTGGGATTGGTTGGAAAAGACACACGCTTCTTCACCACCCGTGAGTGCTCCATTACCACCCTCTACTTCCGAGCCTTATTCAGAGCCATCTTGTTTGGAGCCACCAAAACCCGAGCCACCCGTGTTTCTAATAGGTACGCTTTTCATTGCCGAGTCACTACTTAGTTGGCTCAAGGATGGCTTGGTCCCCCCTCCTTATCCATCTATGGACCCTACCCTACCTTTGGTGCCCGTCAACTCCTACCATACTACATTCTGATCTAGTCACCATGTTGACACATTGGGTGACCTTATTCTTGGTTTAGGTTGGCAATGAAAGTTTACGCACTTATTGGCCCGAGGCTTCGACCAACCCACTAGTCGTAGCTTCACCCATCCGGCCATAGGGTCCATTACCTCCGTGTGCACCGTAGGTTGTGTCACCACGGAGATTCTTCTATTCCTCCCGATGCTGGTCGAGTCCGACTTCGTTCCCTTTTGCCCAAGGGAGGAATCCTATTTTCTAGACATGACCGTCGTCCCACCGATCACTATGTATGATGGTGATTATAAATTCTTAACTTGGGACCGAGTCATGGGGGAACCCACTTCATGGGGTCATACCTTCTTCGACCCTTTTGACCCCTTCGCAAGTGAACCTCCCAAGCTATCATATTCACTCCGCTTCTTCCAAGGAGTTCACTATCCCACCCCTACCCCTCGGTCTAGTTGGCAAGCCGTACCTACGTCTAGGGGTAATGACGAGGGTAGTTTTGGATCTCCTAACCCTTCCCCACCCAACTCCCATAGATCGCCAATGCATGAGGGGTACATCTTAGGGTGTCTAAGAGTCCTCCATTCCGTCAACCATCGAGTACATCTAGTGTATGCATGGCACATATTCAGGTGTCCTGGTCCGCCGTCACACACGTACGGGTCGGACTAACATTAGGTTTGTTTAGGGTCTGTGTGAGTCTTTGTTTCGTCCGGTTTGTTTATCGAAGTGCATTGTGTGTCTGTGCGTACGTTGAGTCGAGTCGGTTTTGTACGCCCGCGTTGTTAGTTCCTTTCGAGTATGAGACATGTCGGACTATTGGGATCGGTTCTACTCCACATATCGGATCTAGTCACAAAAGGGACAAGCGGTGATTCCTAGTGAGTCTTCGAGCCGCCTTCCCTCCTTTGAGAGTGACCCCACCCCGGAGTGTCCACCTCTGACCTCATTCCCATGGCAGCGTGCACATATCGAATCTATACGGGATGAGCAGGTGTCGATTGCTTGGAGTGGAGTGTACTCGAGCAGCCGTACCCCTTACTCGACGGGGTCGAGTTCTTCCCACCCGGGGAGAGTTGATGGGAATCGACGTCGAGCACTGACTTTTTATTTTACATTTATGTCCGTAAGTTTATTTTTATATCCTTGGGAGAGTATGTTCACAATTGTAAGGCTTTATAAGCCAATGTGTCGTTCCCTAGGATTCTTTGGGTTTTTTTTGCAAAAGTCCAGTAGGACCAGCAAGGGGCCCCCATCTCCTTTCCTATTGGTCCACCTAAGTCTTAGGGTCCATGTGGGGTCAGTCAAAGGTCCAAGGTGGGCTTCTAGATGGCTTGACCATTCAAGGGGACAATTGGATTAAAAAGTCTAATATTCCAACCCTTAAAGTCCAAGATGCTTCCCCGTTATAATAAAGTTTATCCCATGTTGTATTTTTTATTTTTTTGGTCATTTGACCACATGGGGAAGAAAATCCCCTCTCTCCCATGAAATTCTCAGCCCCCCACCCCTTGCCATTCTCTATATAAGCCCGTGTAGAGTGTCATTAGAGAAAATTAATGAAGAGAAAAAAATTTGTGAAATTTGGTTGGAACCAAAGAAGGGTGTGCCCTCCTCCTCTCTCCCTCCCCCTCTTGCAGATGGATTTCTGCTAAATCTTGGGTGTGATGCCCTTCTATCTTCTCCTTAGCCCCTCTGAATTCTATTTCTACCGCCGCCGCCGCCGCCGCCGCCATCGCACCGCCGTCGCGCCGCCGCCACCGTCATCGGAGTTCTGTCTCCATCAGGACAGAACCTCTTCTCCGAAATTGTATCTCTAGTTCTTGTTGTCTGATTGAGCCCTAATTTTTGGGTTTGTTCTGTCAATCTCCCCTAACCTCCAGTTAAAATTTTGTGTCATTTGGAGTCCATTTGATATTTTCCCCGTATTTTTTTTGTCCTCTCAGTAATCTGCCCTTTTACAGATCTACGAGATAGAGTCTTCTTGTTACAATTTCCCCACCCATATAAAATTTTTTAGAAAATCCACAAAAATTCCCTAGTGCTTCTCACGTATACCCCCTTCCACCATAATTTTCGATGAGTCAAAACAAATCATTGAGCCCTCGGTCAAAGGTCTGTTTCAGGCAGATTCATCTCTGCCCTGTGTGTCTGTCAGTCCAGGTCAGAAAAAAAAGGCAGTTTGAAGTCATTTTTATTTTTAATACGTTCTGTGGATGGAGCCACCAAAAAAATATGTTGTAGATCTCTGAGTCCTCTATCCATCGGTACCTCTTGTGCATCAATCCGACATCGGATCTGGTCGTAGGAATTCTTTTCGTGAATGTGTGCAGAGCAGATCCGAATTCAGCTAGCACAACTCAGTCCGAGATGAAAATTCAAAAATAAATTTCAAAAGTCAACTTCAGTGACCGCCCCTTCAGAGAGTTGATCAGGGACATCCCGCCATCGTCCCAGCCATGCGGCGCCTCTGGAAGATCTCAGAAAGGTGACATTCCTTTGGAAACCGTTGTTTGCTGTCCAGTGAGTCAGTAACTGAGTTGGCACAACACCGAGTTGGAATAGTGCCGAGTCGGACCAGCAGGCCGAGTTCGTGCCGTACGCACCTCCAGATTACTGCCCGTCAACCCAGGGTCGGTCCTCCCGGGCCCCACTTGTAGCCCTTTACCTCCCTGCGTGGAGTGGGCAATAGATTTCACTATTGTAATTAACTTTTACCGTTGTTACCGGGAGTTATCGTAACTGGTCGGGAACGTCTTCCCCACGCCTGGAGCGTGGAGGTAAACTCGCTGCCCTCCTCGTCGGCATTGCTTTACTCGTATATTTTTGTATATGCCGCTGCATGAGTGATAGATTATCTAGCTTGTTATCATTTTATCACCGCTGCGAGAGCGAGAGTGAGTGACCGTCCCGTGACTCGACACGAGTTAACGTGGAAAGGCCGATACCCAAGACTCACTGGCGGTTTCTTAACCGCGCACGGTCCAACGTTTCCCTCGCTTAGGGACGATCGCGAGCTAGAGTCCCCGGTCGCATGTCGGTCCCTCATCATTGATGCTTGAAAGCACATCTAGCATCGACCTTAGTGCCTCATACTGAGATATGCATTGACCAAATCTATCAATGAGCTGACTTCCAGTTTGATTAGTAGCGTTAACCTTCATTGACTAGCGTTGACCAATGTTGACTTTTCAAGGAATATTTCCACTGTTTTGAATGATCATGATCTCACAATGACCTGAAATATGAATATTGACTTATCAAGTGCAAGATAGACTCATCAGTGACTCATGGGCAGACATTATCAAAACCACATTAAGGTAGAGAAACAACATTCTTCTAACATTGACCTTACCAGGGCCTACCTTACATGTGCACAGACATGTCCAGAGTCTGAGCTATATGTGCATTGACCTTACCAGGGTCTACCTTATACGTGCATAGACCTATCCAGAGTCTAAGTTATATGTGCATTGACCTTACCAGGGTCTACCTTACATGTGCATAGACCTTACTCTAGACAATACCAAAAATAGCCTTACTCTGGACAATACCAAATGTGCATCGACCTGACTGTGGCCAACATAAAATGTGCACAGATCTTACTATGGCCAACACCAAATGTGCATAGACCTTACTATGACTAACACCAAATGTGCTTCGACCATACCTTGGACATGCTCAGACTTGTACATGGACTCTAACATATATGCTCAAACTTGACTGGACTCTAACACATATGCTCAGACTTGACTGGGCTCTAACACATATGCTCAGACTTGACTGGGGGTTCCAATACATATGCTCTGACTTGACTCTACATGTACTCAGACCCATTTAACGGCAGTGTTGACACCGCTAGTGTAGTGACCCAAAATTTATGATAAAAATTAAGAGGGACCACATGAAAATATATTTCTTGAAGGAGAATATATAAATTTGGCGTAGTGGTCTGTCCCTCATACCCTTAGTCCCTCTTTAAAATGTAGAAAATATTTAAAATCATTCTAATGCATAGTTGACTGCTAAATTTTGAGATTAGGTGCCTACCTTTGAGATGTTAACCGACGATCCGGGGATAATATCCACACTCCAGATCCTCCTCAGCTTTACCCTTTCGATCTGGGGATGATATCCACACCCCAGACCCTCCCGAGACTCTTGCCCACTGTCCTAGGAACTGTAGGTTCACCCCCCCTTTCGCAGGGCCAAGGTCCCTCTGTTTCAAGTTAGACCGTAGATGGTGAATGTTGAGGATAGGTGTTGCTAAAGGCTGATCACATTTGGAACCCACTTCCTTATATAGGTTTCAAGCCTCCCAAGGCCTTTCCCACCTCCAGCAAGGTTCAGCCTAGGCCCAAGGTCACTGGCTTAAAGAGGGGGGTGGGAGAAGTTAATGCTAAGCACCCCTTCGGTTTGAACAGAGGTGACCCTTCGTCTACCCGGTTATAGATTCAAGTGGGAGCATCTTTCTGTTGTGATTTGAGTTGGGACGTCTTCATATGAAATTAAGAGAACTTCTTGATCTAACTCCGGGTCATGGTTTCATTGAATTTCCTTATTCCTAGCCCGAGTTATGATTTTCGCAAAATTATTGCTCATCTAGTTACGACCTTTCGGTAGCCCAAGGTAATCCGAGTATAATTCCAGTATCCTTGCAGTATTTGGTCTTGACCTCAACGTAGAAGTTGTAGCTAACGTCCTACTCAAAATTTTGGCCTTAGTGTCAGGTTATTTCATTAATTATAGACGAAGTTATGAATTTCTCATTAATTACCTCCGAATTCCCCCAATAGTCACACCTCTTCGTGATAGCTGGCAGCCAAAAGGGCTCAGAGCCCTAGTTCTAGTGTGAATTGGGCTTCCACCCCAACAAAGGAGTTTGGGCTAAGGGCCCAAGATTTCTAATGAGACTGGTTTCATCCCATTTGGTTGACTGTGGACCTTGATATTTTTATTTTAATGGGTGGATGTATTTTTGTAACTGTTTCGATCCACTATCAAAAATTCCCTCTTACCCCCTATTAGGCCTAATTTTAGAAGTTGTACTCTTCACCGAAGTTATCCCTTTCCCAATGGTTGTTGCTCTGGCTTTGGTTTCACCAAATTATGATCTTCCTACGTTAAGTTACGGATTTTTATAAGGGTTCTTAAATAATCTGACCAGATTACTAGCCCGTTGAGTTCATGGGTCCGAATTGTACCCGATTAGGCTAGTGCCCAATTAGCGGCCATAACAGTCATGATCTACGTTAGTGGTCATAGCGCTCATTCACAAAGGCTCAATGCACCTGCACATAGAAAGAATGGTAAATCCTTTGTGCGTTGGTTCTATTATGGTGAATATGGACATACATCTAATCACTGTCCTTGGATGAGAGTGGATGACCAGAAAGCAGCAAAGAAAATAAAGACATTTTCTACAAGTGTTGCTAACCCACAAGGACCCAAGCAAGCTTGAGTACCACACAATTCAAAATGAGATTTATGGGTGCAGGTGCCTTGGAGCTGAACAAAGGATGAACAGGTAAACAAGAGCTCAAGGCATAGGTATGTAAATAAACCTTTCAATTTTATTTTGCATGTTAGGTATGCCAAGTAAATATTGCATTATAGGTCTATTTAGCAGTCAATAAATTTTGCAATCTCAAATTGTCTCCATGAACTAATAAAACATCCCCCATGATTTTGGATGAACATCTAAGTTGGATTAACTGCTTAATATTCAGTTTAAGCCCTGGTATTATCAAATTGTGATGTGCATAAAGATAGATTAAGTCTATACTAAACACTCACTATGCGTGAGTAGGATCTTCATATCTACAACTCCGCCTTGTACCAGAGGTCAGCTATTTTAGATGTTTAACTCAAGAAAAAATTGGCTATGCCTATGGAATTGTTATGATGATTGAGTTGCGGTTGATTCATGCTACCATTTAACAACCATGTGAACTTCTTGCTTAGCATTGTTGATCATTGTTTTTGATGATGTCTTCCATGGCTGCATATAGCCCAACTCATCACTCATGTGGACAAATAACATGCTGATTGTCTATCTTAACTTCCATGAGCATTCAACACAGGGGGAGTTTAAGAGTGTACACCTTAGTGTAGAAATGCATTGCATATGCTTGAATCTATATGTGTTGTGGTCATTAAGCATCATCTTGGAATTTCATGCACTATCATGCATTTCATGATCAAGGGACCCAACACTGCATGACTGGCATGTTTTACTCATACTTCCTTGCATATCTTATTATGTCTAACTTGCACACTCAGAATATTTGGAAAGAGGGAGTAAGTAGCATGTGTCCATCTGCACATCAAAAATTCAGTCTGCATTTCAGTTCTGAATGCATTATAAATAATTTGAGTCTCTATCATTTTGTGATCTCATGCATTTCAATACACATCATGTTAAAGGGACACAACAATGCATAATCATTTGGCATCCCCTCTATTGCACCAAGTGTTCATGTAAGTCATAGACTACATATACCATTGCCAACCCATGCATGTGTTGAATGGGAGTCAACATCAAATCCCGTCTGCATCACTGCACATTCTTGTTGACATCATGCATAGATATCATGTTCTTAGGGGGAGTTTGTCCAACCTTGTAAACTCTGTTAAAAATCTCTTGCTGGTCTTACCTTATTCATTCCAGTCTGAGTTCAATGCATACCCTCAGGGGGAGTGTTCTCTATCCATAATTGCTCTAGTTGATGCTCTCCACTCATACAACACTCTCTACTTGAACCAAACCACAATGGCTGATTCTGTTTGTGGTTCACCTTAGATTTGAATTGCCTTGAACTTCTTGGAGGATCTTCTATCTGTCTTTAAGCTTTTTAATCAGAGTAAATCCTTAAGAAGAATCTTCTTTTATAGAGTTCTATGACTACCTTGAACATGAAAGCTCTTGGTTTAAAATTAATGATTTCTTGAGCCATGATGTTTAATGGTCTTGAAAATGTTTGTGTTCGGGCTTAATAGACTTTAACTAGCTTTTCATGTTTTAACATGTTCTTCCTTCATGAATCTGACAGTTTATCCTTAGTAAAAAGGCATCTTTGATTGAGAAACTTCAGTCTAGTATTATTTTTAAACATTTGTCAAAACTAAAGATTTCTTAAATGGGGCTACAATGAAAGCAATGAACTAGCCTTACTGAGTAACTGGGGATATTGGCATCTGGTAACGTATATCCTTATGCAAAAAGGTGTGTGCTAAGTTTAGGGCTCTAAGGCAGAGCAATGGCATTGGGTTCACCGAGAAATTGAGTTCCTTCACCAAAGAAGTGAAGAGGACAACGTCATGAAGTGCCATGCTACCTCTATTCTAATAATGGCAAAATGGTAAGCTACACTGAGTAACTAGGGGTGCTAGCATCTAAACAACGTGTACGCTCACGTCAAAGGTGCATGCTACACTTGATTGCTCATAAAAATGATAATTGTTAATGCTCAACAATGTTTTGAAAAGAAAAATCTGAATGTGTAGCACTCATGGATAAAATCAGAGACATCTAAGTGTTTAGCCTCAATACTTGTTGTAATCACTCTCAAGGGAGCCAATGGAATTGAATGAGTAAGTTGAGAGGAGGTTAACGTGATTTTAGTATAAATTTTTGCTTCACTTTTATTAATCTTGAATACAAATGTTCTCAAATGTTTTCATTGAGAAGCTTAGAATTCATTAGCGTTAAACCAATCTGAATATAAGGGCTGCATCATTAGAATTCTATAACTGAAGATTCTGAAAAATCTATAACTCTACATTTATGAACTTAGCTTCAGATTAAAGAACCTCCATCATTTTCTTAAGACAAACTATCTTTTGATGCTCCTTGATGTTTGCCCTTACTTGACAAATCGGCATAACTCCTTCAGGCTGCCATGAAAGCATCACCATTCTAAACAAGTGGTATCCAAATTCATTGATGCTTTCTAACAATTGGTATCATTGACTTCTCATCAATTGGTATCAGGTTATTTTGGTATCATGCTTCCCATGCAACTGGTTTCAGTCTTCACATACATGGGTGGTCTGCATTTTTCATTCCCATGCATTGCATAGAAAACTCTAAAAAATCTGAAAACTAGAAAACCATTAAAAACTGGAAAAATCTAAAAATCACATTTGTGATGTGGCTGCTGCATTACTCTCGAATTGCATCATGTTGCTCTTGTTTCGTGATCTGCCCCTGCCATGCCAAGGGACATAACCTTGCACTATAATTGCTCATCAACAAGTGATATCATGTCCCTAAAGCTATTGGCTTCAGTTCATCCAGCATATGGTTACTGTGCATTTTCCATTTCCATGCATTGCATAGAAAATCTAAAAAATCTTAAAAATAGAAAACCAAAAATAATTGCTCTCAGATTGCATTACTTTGACATTCTCAAATCTCATGCACATGTCTGCCTCTCATGATTCACTGATGAGGACATCATGAGCTTATGGGATGAGTATTAGTGTGTATTAGCTTGTATAGGTGTGTATTATGGGTTGTATTGGCTTGAAAGTGTGTAATTTTTGATTTCTTTCATTTGGGCTCTCTTTGTAAGGCTTCATTAAGTCATTGGGCCACATTTCTAGGAAGAGTCCATTACTAGGTTGCCTTAGTAGAGTCCATTAGGAGTGATTATCATATTGGACCTTATGCCACCCTTATGGACCATAATAGCCATTTAAGGCCCAATTGGGCCACTCCCTCTCATGGGCTATCTAGATGGGAGAATCCATGGACCAAGCATGGGTTGTGGATTGGGTTGGCTGGCCTTGGACCAGCCTAGGCCCAAGAGAGGCCCATGAAGGGGGCGCCCCCTCTTTTGGCCTTATTAGGCTTGGTTGGTGTGTATTAGGTGGAGTTGGAATGGAATTAGTCTAAGGTTGAATGGAGATGGTCAAGTTAGATTAAAAAATTATATTTGGTGTGTTATTCACACTTCATCTCAGCCATTCAATCCCCAACCCTTGATCCAAGGGTCCACAATAGATTTGGTTGGAGTCATATATAATGTTGTATTTTCAAGAGAAATTCAATG
Source organism: Amorphophallus konjac (assembly GCA_022559845.1). NCBI lineage: Eukaryota > Viridiplantae > Streptophyta > Magnoliopsida > Alismatales > Araceae > Amorphophallus > Amorphophallus konjac. Next base: position 86,560,487 of record CM040122.1, on the reverse strand, counting down.
AAAAATCAGAAAATTTGTGAGTGTTCTTGGAGCTTGGTGCGCCCCCTTCCTCTCTCCCCCTGGTTTCCTCTTCCCCAACCCCAGATCTAGAGTGTATCCCCCTTCTATCATCCCCTCTCAACCTCCGGTGATCATTTGTGCCGCCGCCGCCGCCGTTCGTGCCGCCTTCGAGCCGCCACGGGATCATCTTCGATTTTCTGTCCTGCTGGATAGAGGTGCAGTTCGTGAATTCTTGAAGCCAGCCACGGGATCAGATCGATTTAAAATTTTGAGGGTTGGTTCCTATCTTCTATCCCATTCTCTAAAAAAACATCCAGGTTCAAAAGCCACCGTTTCATATTTTCACCATTTCGTTCAACCCTCTATCTCAGATCTATTCTGTCACTGTCTACAGTGACAGTAGCCCCGCGTTCTCCACCTCCGACCACCATTTTGATTTATGTTAGACCTCCCAATTTAACTAGGTGTTCTGTCCATCGTCCCCTACCACCACAATGTTTCTTAAAGTTTTATCATCCTTTTACCTATTTTTAATAATTCATGTTCTACTGGAGCTACAGTACTTTCAGTCAGATCCTAGATCCGACCTTAGTCCAGTAAACAAATCACATAAAATCATAGACACATCCAAATGTCTCCAAACCAATTTTTCGGTCTTCCAAACTCCATTTCCAACAACTTCTCTGAAGAACACAACCCCAGATTTGGACGTCTACCTCACGGTCAAAGGCAATCCATAGTCAAGTTCTCTGCAGGTCTGAGTCTTCGGTTACTGTATAATAGGAGATTGAAAATTCCATAAGTCAAGATCTAGGCAGATCCAGGCCAGATCTTTGGGCCTAGGTTGAAGAACTTCAAGCTAGCTTTCCAACGGCGCCAGTCTCGTGTCGATCCGACATCGGGGCTGATCGCAGCGCCCATTCTCGCCGGAGCGCACGCCGAAATACAGAACCGGCAGATTTCCGATCGGGTTTTCCGACCGGTGCCGAACGGAGCCGCCGGGCCTCCGGCCGGTGAACCAGCGTGCCGCCATCCCAAGGAGCTACCCTCCGGGCATCCACCACTACAGCGGTGCTACCGGGTCCCACACGGCCCCTCCGGACAGCACGTGGGCCCCACCGTCAATTGTTCGGGTGTTGCCGAATCAACGCGAGAAGCCGCCCGTCAACCCGAATTCGGTCCTCCCGGACCCCATTGTGTAGCCCTTTACCTCCCTGCGTGGAGTGGGCAGCGAGTTGCATTTCTGTAATATCCGTGTATAATTGTTCCGGGAGTACGACTTCGGCCGGGTCCGTCTTCCCCACGCCGAGCGCGTGGAGGTATCGTCTTCGCTCCTACACTTGGCATTTCACTTATTTCATATATGCTTGTTTATGCCGCTGCTAGAGAGCATGTGTAGGGATATCTAGCTCGATATATTTTCATATCACCGCTGCTGCGAGAGAGAGTGAAGCCGTCCCGTGACCCGATCCGGGCACGAAGTGTGAGCCGACCACCCTAGCTCTTGCCAGTTTCTCAACCGTGCACGTCCGACGCTTCCCTCGTTAAGGGACGATCGCGAGCTTGTCGTGTCCGTGTCTCGTCCCGCATCAATTTGGTATCAGAGCGAGTTGAGTCTAGGGTGTCAAAAAGAAAAGAAAAAAAGTGTCATTTACGTCTAGTCATTAGTCGGTCTAAGTCGTGTTTAGGGTCATCATTGTTTTAAAACAAACAAAAAAGTATCTTTTCGCATTTGCATCCCTTTACTCGGTATATCAAAAGGTGTTGTCCGAACGTTAGGCTACGCCTATCGGGAAGACCGCACACTTGCGCGAGTGATCTTCAGATCGATTAACTCCGCCACGTGCCGAGTTTTGATTACGTCTAGGTGCATCATATTAGTGTGCGTTTGCTTTAGTCGGCATCGTCTAGTCGGTGTGTTTGCATGCCCATTCGTCGAGGTACTCAATACTCACCCCCACCACCACCAATGGCGGAATCCCGAGTCTATAGTTCTGATGAGGTGGCCACTATGTTCCGAACTCTGATGGGAAAAATGGATGGGTTGAGTGAGCGCATGGATGAGTTAAGAACTCGAGTGGATAGGATGGAAGAAGCGAGTACCCGAGTGAATGGCCTAGGCACCCGCCTAGAAGAGAGGATGAAAGTTGTAGAGGATAGGGCCGCTGGGTCGAACCAGTCCGTTCAAGGATTAGTCGGGAGAGTCACCGCACTAGAGAAAGGACCAGCCGAGACACACCCGATTGTCCCAGTCCAGGCACCCGCCCCACCTACACAAGGTCAACCGGAGCCGGTTCATCAACCCGCGACTCCAAGGGTTCAAGGGGTAGCTACTAGGAGGCACGAAGTCCCCGAGGTGCATGACTACGAGTCCGATAATGAGCATCGGGGACATGGTCGTGATTATCGCCATACACGGCGTACCCACGACCAAGATATGGATGAACGGGCCATTCGGACCGTTCGGGCCGACCCTCCCACCTTTGACGGGTCCTTGGACCCAAAGGTCTACCTTGATTGGGAGGCTGGTATGGACCGATATTTTGAGTGGTTCGAGATGTCAGACCAACGAAAAGTCAAGTATGCTAGGATGAAACTGTTAGGCCAAGCCCAAACCTATTGGAGAAACATGGAGAACCTATTGTTTCATCGTCAAGAACCCCCGATCGATACATGGACCGATATGAGGGAGAAGCTTAGGAAGAAGTATCTCCCTACCTCCTATCGCCAGCGTCTTATAGAGAGGTGGCAAAGTCTCACCCAAGGAGACCGGTCCGTCTCGGATTACATCGCCGAATTTGATGAGTACTACTTGCGATGCGATGCCACGGAGGAGGATTCCCTTACCGTCTCCCAGTTTCGGCGTGGTCTACGCCCACACCTACGGTATGAGCTTCTCCGCCGCAAGGTGGACAAGCTGGAGGATGCATACCAAGTTGCTCTCGAGATGGAGCAATTCGAGGGTGAGTTCGAGTCTATTCCCCGGTGGAGCCCCGCTCCTCTCCGTAGTGACTCCCGTGGCTCCTTAGGTTCATACCCGAGGGGGCCCATGACTCATCCACAGGAGCCTGCCCGTCCGGAGCACTTTGCTCCTAGACCTCGACCTCCCCCACCACGGGATCTACCTCCACCCCATCCACCGGCACCCGTTGCCCGTCCCACAGCTCCTATAGCCCGTCCTCTAGCACCGGCACCCCCTCCACTATTGTCCAAGGCACCTACACCTCCCCCATTGCTGCCTACACCCCCTACCCGACGGGATGATAAGGGTAAGGCCCCTCTTTTCGGGGAGAGTAGTCAATCCCGAGTGCAGTGTTTCCACTATCATGGATTTGGCCACATTGCCAGCGAGTGTCCCGCTCGCGCCACCCTAGCCTTAGGTGTTGGAGGATCCGTACCTCCCGAGCCTGAGTGTGTTGATTACGAGGCCGATGAGACACTAGCCGAGGAGTACTATGCCTTGGGAGGGGAAGAGTGGGAGAGCTCTCCCGCCGCTCAGGATGCAGCCACCTAGTGGGCTTGATGCTACCACCTTCGTCTAGAGTCGTGCATGAGTCGGTGTGTTTTCCTTGTGTGGTTTGTTTGTGTGGTGTGTTTTGAGTCGATTATTTGTGTGGTTTGCATACGTGTGTTAGTGCATGGTGAGTCTGCATGTGTCGTGTGTAAGCTCGTTGTCGTTCTCTTATGAGTAAGAGGTGATTGGACTCACCCGATGAGTATGGGACCGGTTCTACATCTATACCTGGATCAGTCACCTATAGGGACTCAGCGGTGATTCCTAGTGAGTCTTCGAGCTGCTTCCTTCCCTTTGAGAGTGTCCCACCCGGAGTGTCCACCTCTAGCCCATGGCAGCTTGCGCATATCGAGGATATATGGAATGAGCAGGTGACGATCACTTGGAGTGGAGCGTACCCGCGTTACTTGGCACGGTGACGGATCCGCCGGAGTACTCCAGCATCCATACCCCTACTCGACGGGGTCGAGTTTCTCCTACCCGGGGAGAATTGATGAGGACATCATGAGCTTATGGGATGAGTATTAGTGTGTATTAGCTTGTATAGGTGTGTATTATGGGTTGTATTGACTTGAAAGTGTGTAATTTTTGATTTCTTTCATTTGGGCTCTCTTTGTAAGGCTTCATTAAGTCATTGGGCCACATTTCTAGGAAGAGTCCATTACTAGGTTGCCTTAGTAGAGTCCATTAGGAGTGATTATCATATTGGACCTTATGCCACCCTTATGGACCATAATAGCCATTTAAGGCCCAATTGGGCCACTCCCTCTCATGGGCTATCTAGATGGGAGAATCCATGGACCAAGCATGGGTTGTGGATTGGGTTGGCTGGCCTTGGACCAGCCTAGGCCCAAGAGAGGCCCATGAAGGGGGTGCCCCCTCTTTTGGCGTTATTAGGCTTGGTTGGTGTGTATTAGGTGGAGTTGGAATGGAATTAGTCTAAGGTTGAATGGAGATGGTCAAGTTAGAGTAAAAAATTATATTTGGTGTGTTATTCTCACTTCATCTCAGCCATTCAATCCCCAACCCTTGATCCAAGGGTCCACAATAGATTTGGTTGGAGTCATATATAATGTTGTATTTTCATGAGAAATTCAATGAAAAATCAGAAAATTTGTGAGTGTTCTTGGAGCTTGGTGCGCCCCCTTCCTCTCACCCCCTGGTTTCCTCTTCCCCAACCCCAGATCTAGAGTGTATCCCCCTTCTATCATCCCCTCTCAACCTCCGGTGATCGTTTGTGCCGCCGCCGCCGCCGTTCGTGCCGCCTTCGAGCCGCCACGGGATCATCTTCGGTTTTCTGTCCTGCTGGACAGAGATGCAGTTCGTGAATTCCTAAAGCCAGCCACGGGCTCAGATCGATTTAAAATTTTGAGGGTTGGTTCCTATCTTCTATCCCATTATCCAAAAACAAATCCAGGTTCAAAAGCCACCGTTTCATATTTTCACCATTTCGTTCAACCCTCTATCTCAGATCTGTTCTGTCACTGTCTGTAGTGATAGTAGCCCTGAGTTCTCCACCTACGACTACCCTTTTGATTTATGTTAGACCTTCCAATTTAACTGGGTGTTCTTTCCATCGTTCCCTACCACCACAATTTTTCTTAAATTTTTATCATCCTTCTATCTATTTTTAATAATTCATGTTCTACCGGAGCTATAGTACTTTCAGTCAGATCCCAGATCCGACCTTCGTCCCGTAAACAACTCACATAAAATCATAGACACATCCAAACGTCTCCAAACCAATTTTGCGGTCTTCCCAACTCCATTTCCAACAACTTCTCTGAAGAACACAACCCTAGATTCGGACGTCTACCTCACGGTCAAAGGCAATTCATAGTCAAGTTCTCTACAGGTCTGAGTCTTCAGTTACTGTACAATAGGAGATTGAAAATTCCATAAGTCAAGATCCGAGCAGATCCAGGCCAGATCTTTGGGCCTAGGTTGAAGAACTTCAAGCTAGCTTTCCAACAGCGCCAGTCTCGTGTCGATCTGACATCGGGGCTGATCGCAGCGCCCATTCTCGCCGGAGCGCGCGCCGAAATACAAAACCGGCAGATTTCCGATCGGGTTTTCCGACCGGTGCCGAACGGAGCCGCCGGGCCTCCGGCCGGCGAACCAGCATGCCGCCATCCCAAGGAGCGACCCTCTGGGCATCCACCACTACAGCGGTGCCTCCGGACAGCACGTGGGCCCCACCGTCACGTGTTCGGGTGTTGCCGAATCAACGCGAGAAGCCTCCCGTCAACCCGAATTCGGTCCTCCCGGACCCCATTGTGTATCCATTTATCTCCCTGCATGGAGTGGGCAGCGAGTTGCATTTCTGTAATATCCGTGTATAATTGTTCCGGGAGTACGACTTCGGCCGGGTCCGTCTTCCCCACGCCGAGCGCGTGGAGGTATCGTCTTCGCTCCTACACTTGGCATTTCGCTTATTTCATATATGCTTGTTTATGCCGCTGCTACAGAGCATGTGTAGGGATATCTAGCTCGATATATTTTCATATCGCCGCTGCTGCGAGAGAGAGTGAAGCCGTCCCGTGACCCGATCCGGGCACGAAAGTGCGTGCCGACCACCCTAGCTCTTGCCGGTTTCTCAACCGCGCACGTCCGACGCTTCCCTCGTTAAGGGACGATCGCGAGCTTGTCGTGTCCGTGTCTCGTCCCGCATCATTCGCTATATGCTGTTGTGCTATGCCTTCATGGCATATGATGCCTATTTGTGTAAATATGTTTCTACAATGCCATAAGGGGTCATTAACAATTGGTATCACTTGCTCTCTAAACACTCAACATCACTCTCTAACAAGTGGTATCATCTCCTTGTCTGGACGGTCTTCTCTCTGCATAATACTTGCTTTACTTGCATTCACGAGGGACCCAACAAGAGAACCTTCAGGGACCCAACAATTGTTAACTTTAATCAGTGTACAACCATTGGCATGTAATTTCACATCATTTTTTATGGAACATTGAGAAGGTATCTCAGGTTGCTGTCCATTTAATTGCTCCCTACAGGTATGTACTTACTTTCACTCTGTACATCATGTGCTAATAATCTCCTACTTTACTCCTTTCCTTCCTAATTGTGCCATATATTCTCTCTATGGTGTTATTTGGATGATGTCAAAGGGAGAGAGAATTATATGTGTCATTAACTAGGGTATGCATAAGGGGGAGTCTTGAATGCTTAAAGGGGAGAGTCTTATATGGGTAGAGAATTTATATAAGTCTTTGTGCTTCAACTCATGATTATATTTCTTTGCACTTTGACTAATAATGACTCATAGTTGTCATCATCAAAAAGGGGAAAAATGTTGGGCATGTGTGTAACATGATTAATTCTATTATTTTGATGATGTATGACTATGACTCATTGATAAGTCTGACCTGCATTTGATAAACACATAATCATACATTTCAGGTCATTGTAAGTAAAATGTAAGAAATCAAGAATGGCACGTAAATATAGGTAATTGGAAGCACAGAAATCAAGGTAGAATTCAAGATACAGAAATTCAAGAGCAAGAACCTTTCAAGTTGAAAGAGAAACTCAAGATACATGGTTGCACATAAATTGAGGAAACTGGATGAACAGAAATCAAGGCAGATGATAATATTGGGTGCACAGAAATCTAGGCAGCTGGCAGCACAGAAATCAAGGCAATTGACAGCACAGAAATCAAGCTGGAAAGCTTCATGTTGATTAGGTCGGTGCAGCAGCTACTGTTCACGCAGACAGGTCGATGCATATGTAGACAGTGTATGGTAACACATCGATGCACATGTTACTCAGGTCGGTGCACATTAATGTTTTATTCATATAGGTTGGTGCACGTTCAGGTCTTAATCATGAAGTAAGGTCGATGCATATTCATAATGTTGCACACAAAGGTCTGTGCACATTTGCATTATAGCGTTATCAGGTCGGTGAACATTCACTATTTAGCCTGTCAGGTCGATGCACATGTAGAGTCTAGATCACACAAAGGTCGGTGCACATACTAAAGATCTGCAGGTAAGGTCGGTGCACATTCATGTTCCTTCATAGAAGGTCGGTGCACATTCATATCGTATGCATATAGGTCGGTGCACATGTTGAGGTCTTGCACTGTAAAGGTCGGTGCACATGTTCAGAAGGTCGGTGCACATGAAGACTTGAAGCTATACAAGGTCGGTGCACACTTGCCTTCAACTCTATAAGGTCAGTGCACATGTTTAGTCAGGTCAGTGCACATGTGCATTTCTATTCAAGAGGTCGGTGCACATATGCATTTCTGCTCAGAAGGTCGGTACACATTCATGCATTGAACCAGAAGGTCGGTGCACATGACTAAAGATCAAACTAAGGTCAATGCACATGTTGAAGACCTGAAGACTAAAGTCAGTGCACATACTGAAGACTTGCAACCAAGGTCGGTGCACATGCTGAAGACTTGGACTAAGGCCAGTGCACATGCCGAAGACCTGCATCTAAGGTCGATGCACATGCTGAATACTTTCAACTCAGGTCAGTGAACTTATGCAATCAATGTTATAAGGTCTATGCACATTCATGCATTAAAGCAATCAATGTCGATGCACATCAAGTCCGCATAGCTGCACCGACCTCAGCTTTATTGCTCCAACCTCAACATCAAGTTGTTCAACGCCAGATCCTCCCTGCATCGACGCATTAACCCTGCTACGTCTAAGCACCACAAGACCTTGAGCCTCCCTACATCGATGCAATGACTGCTGCATCAACGCAACAATGCTTCTGAAGCCAGTTCAAGTCTATTTTATGTCAAATAAATTGGGCGATCTAGAGAGAGAAAATAGGTACCACAAATATCTAAATACATGGATTTTGAGGTTTGGATGGGGTACCCAAGCTTGACTTTTGTCCCTGTCATCATATCACATCTAATCTACCTTTTTAGATGGCTATGTCAGAAACTATAGCTGGGAAGGTCACTTCTCACAGTCTGCCTTTTGCTGTCACCCAAAGAAGACTTTTGTCCAGACAGAGTACATAGGACGGAAAGTGGACTTTAGCCAATAAGGAGACCACATGTCAAAAGGGCCATTTATTGTGGAGATCTAAAGAGCAGGTGAAGGAAAGATATGGTCTGCTTCTTCTACCTGCCACCATCCCACCATGGGACTAACTTGGAAAAGCACTCAAGCTCACATCGGCGCATGCTTCAAGGGAAGAAGACCTTCTGGCGAGAAAAGTTTCCCTGTGGTTTTCTATTTATATGAAGCTTCCTCAAGAGAAGAAGCTACTGCCACCCAGAGAAAGAGCCACGCCCTTGAGCATCTACAAAGAACATCCTTATGAATAGCGTGAGAGTAGCCCAGCACTAGTTCTCAATCCAGTGCTATACAAGAAGAAGAAAAGAGAAGCCTTGAGAGAGAGAGAGCAGCCCTGCAGTCTACCTAACCCTGAAGAATCAGATCTTCAGATCTAAAATTTGTAGCTGCAGTCCCCAGCTTCCAAATCATCATCTAAAGCTTCAGCTGGTGTTTTTCTTCTTGCTTTTATGATTTTCCCACTACACTTACAGTGAGTTTTATCTTGTGTTTTTGTTCATCTAGAACCATCCCTACCAGTTTGTGTATAGGAAGACAGACAGAGGTGTGCTCCAGTCTATGGAGAACCGTCCTTGCTGGTTTTATGTGTAGGAAGACAGACGGAGGTGTGCTCCGATCTGTGGATAACCATCCCTGCTAGTTTTGTGTGTAGGAAGACAGACGAAGGGTTCTCTATTCTATGGTTTGGGGCGTGTCCCCGGTCAATCTGTGTGTCAGTAGGAAAGTCACCCCGGGTTTGGTGAGGGGTGGACGTAGGTTGCAGGTTTACAACTGAACCACCTTTAAAATCTCGGTGTTGTGGGTTGTACACTTGAGTGATTGCTCCATATTCTCTATCCCCATTCACAGGTTGGTGTGTGCTCGCTTCATCGTTTGTAATTCGAGTTATTTCCATCACACTCTTAAGCATTGTGGTTTGTAATATTTTGTTTGCATATCATTATCTCTTGCTTCCATTCACATTCCCTTGGTTGCCTGTTGCACCCTTGCACACAGGCACTAGGGAGTATTCTCCAGCAAATGAGGATCACCTTGCGTGCACCCACACACACTTTGGTTGATCACCATAGCATACACTCCAGTTGACTTGGCGGGGCTCCAATCAAACACCTTGTTCACACAGGTCAACCTGTGTAGTCTTTGGACCGCCATTTCCTCTTAAGCCATTCCGTTTAATTCCGTTATGCATTGTGCCTAAGTGATTCATTTACTTTATAGGAGTGGTTTATGCTTTTGGTAGCTAAGAGTTTATAAATAGGCCAAATTTCTTGATAGGATCTATTAAACCCCCCCTTCTAGATCCGATTGCACTACGTGGGACCCAATACCTTCCTCTAACACCTAGAGGAAAACTGGAGAACACTCTCCCTTCTCCTGAATTCATAGGAGGAACCCGACCCCAAAACAGAGATCCAAAAATTAAGTAGAAATAGGAAAAACAAAACAAGGATGAAGAACAATAATAGAAGACTAACGCAACGTGAAAGAAAATGTAGCTTCTCTGAAGCGCTTTGACAGACTGCTCAAGATAACTCTCTTCAAAACTGCTCTCTCTCTCTTTTCGGATATGGCTTTCTTCACCCGATGGTTATAGCTCTGGCAGTCTTCAGCTTCATACTCTTCTTTCGATCCAAATGCCGTCAATTTATAGAATGGAGCATCGAATGAGTGAGAAGGAGTCAGCCAATCTAATTCCTCCACGTGGATTTTGGATTTTCCCCAATCATTGGGTTCTCTGGTGTTCTGCCACATGGACATGCCTTTTCACGCCAAAAGAATCCACACATGAGATGCTCGCAGGTTTTGCGTCTGAGGTGTTTGGTGAAATTCCTTCGATACCCCTTTCACGTGTTAAAGTGGTCACATGCCCTTGAACAATTCTTTACTGCCTGAATGCTTCGATCCGTTCAGGTTGAAGCAATGTCTAAGACTCCAGCTTCATCGACTCTTCTATGTAAGTGTCCATCAACCTTCAAGCAAATGAATATGTGTACCGACCTTGGAGACATGAGTAGCATCCACCTTGTTTATTGTGCTCTCTTGATGTACATCGACCTTTGTTGTAAGTGTGCATCGACCTTCAAGCAAATGAATATGTGTACCGACCTTGGAGACATGAGTAGCATCGACCTTGTTTTCTGTGCTCTCTTGTTGTACATCGACCTTTGTTGTAGGTGTGCATCAACCTTCAAGCAAATGTATATGTGCACCGACTCTAGAGACATGAGTTGTTAAGCTGCATCGACCTTAGTCACTGTGCCTACTCGATGTGCATCGACCTTTATCTTGCGTTGGCAAGATGTGCATCGACCTTAGTCACTATGCCTACTCGATGTGCATCGACCTTTGTCATGTGTTGGCAAGATGTGCATCGACTCTAGTCACTATGCCTACTCAATGTGCATTGACCTTTGTTCTACGTTTGCAAGATGTGCATCGACCTTAGTCACTATGCCTACTCGATGTGCACCGACCTTTGTTCTTCATGTGCACCGACCTTCAAGTGCAACAGCGTCAATATGCGTTGACCTTTCAGTGGAACAACAACAGTGTCAATATGCGTTGACCTTATAAACTGACTGCATGTATGTATGCATCAACCTTATGTGCATGCAATCAGTACATGCATCGAGTTGAAAGAACTTTATAAGGCATGAAGTGCAGCAACCTAATGCAATGAATGGTGCAATATCTTTACAAACAAATAATTCAATGCTCATGTAGAAATGTCTGACATCTTCAAAACAACAGGGATACAACAATTTGATGATGGCAATCATTATGAGTTATTGGAGAATTGATTTATTTAGAAGAAAACATCAACAATGATATGCAAAGGTGATGATCATAGTTAATTCAATGGTGAAGAACAAGCTCCACTCCCTTTTGAGGCACACTTCCTTTTTGACACAGACTCATGCCAAATACATCAAAAACACACAGGGTGCGAAAAGACTCATACAATGACTCATACCCAAACTTAAAGACTCAATGACTCAATGACTCCACAATGACTCCATACCAAACTTTCTCCCCCTTTGACATCATCAAAAAGAGTGAAGCGAGAAACAGGGTACTGCTAAGCTGGTGAGAACAAATACAGTGAATGCACGATGTAGAAAAATCTCATATGCATCCCTTAAAGATTCAAGTAAGGTAACTAGATGAAGCAAGAATTCCTCAGGGCTAATAATCAGGAGAGACAAAGAATAAGAGGGAAGATTACTTTCATACAAAAATAATGAGGAAGACCAATGAGTAATAGTTATGCCAAGAGGGATCTATCCAAAGGCTGTACTAATTAAACTTGTATAGATTGGTCTTCTGAAAAGATTGTTCCAACAGCATTGAGGACAAACAGTCAACACGTTGTATATCATAAATTGAGGGGTGCGACAGATATGTCTTTTCTAAGAGCATAATTTTCAAAGGGCAATTTTGGTAAAGCACACCTTTTCACATGAGGATACACCTTGATCAGAGGTTAGAATTCCCAGTTTATATAATGTGATAACAGTACTACCTCTCTTTAGAGAATAGAGTTAGCATTTGAAGTATCTTTTTCCGTGAGGATACACCTTGATCAGATGCCAGCATCCCCAGTTACTCAACACTTAAACGCCATTGCTCTGCTATGATTTTTTTTTAATCTGGCACTTCATGACATAGGTTGTTCCTCATTTCATTGATGAAGCACCTAGTTTCTCGGTGACCAAATAATTGCTCTAAGATTTTATACCCAAGTGACATAGGGATGTGATGTTTGAAAACAATGCTACATGTACTGGATCTTAAAGAAGATGCTTCTAGAAGTCTAAATTTCAAGCTTTTAGCAGATTTCTTGACATGAAGGTTTAGCTTTGATCCATGCTCATAAAGTATGTAGGAAAATATCTTCAGAGTCATCATCTATGTCTTTGTAGGATTATTAGGTAGAGGCTTCTTAGCTAAATGGCAATCAATCAAACTTGAAGATTTAAGAAAGTTGAGAGTTTCTATCTTTTGTGATTAGACTATATGAGATTCTCAGTGAACTTTATGCAGTAATAAGATCCTTCAATATCCTCTGAATTAGTCTCCTAGATTTATAACCTTAATAGACTAGAGAAACTCCCCCTGACAACTGGACTGACAGATAGACTCAAAAAAAATATCACCTTATTTCATGCAAACATTGTCCTATACTAAGATTGATGAAAACACCCCCCCTTACAATATGGACAAATACTCAAACACATCTAATGCAGTATGAGCAACTATGCAAAAGAACTCATGCTTGATGACATTTAGACTATTCTTCGTGCAATTTGACCCACGGTACTGGGCGGAGGTCTAGCCTCTATGCATGATGTGGATTTCCAAACAGACATAATCTGTCCTTCTCCCAGCGCACCATTTTATATACCAAGGGTCATGCATATGAATGTAACTCACTAAAGTATGACACCTGCTAAGCGTTAATGCATGCAAATGAACACACTATGTAGCTAAGTGTATTGATGCAAATGCATGACTTTTTTGACGCATGGACCAAAGACAACAAAACAAAACAAAAAAAACAATGTTTTTGCTAGAGAGTTCAGAATTCAAGGAGTTTTGAAGATACCCAAATCTCTTCTTAGAGTGGTGAATTTGTCATTGTCCAGAGGCTTAGTAAAAATATCAGCTATCTGATGTACAGTCCCTACGTGGATCAATTCAAAGGTTCCTTTTGACACCTCATATCTTATAAAATGATATTTATTTCAATGTGCTTGGTGCGTGAGTGCAAGATAGGATTTTTTGCAAGATTATTAGCACTTGTAGTGTCACAATATATGGGTGTATAGCCCAGATCTACATGGTAGTCCTGGAACTGGTGTTTGATCCAGATCACCTGTGTACCACAGCTCCATACAGCTACACACTCAGCTTCTGTAGTGGAGAGGGCCACAGAGCGTTGTTTCTTAGAAGCCTAAGAAACTAAACACCCACCTAAAAATTAGCAGTGCCCAATAGTTCTCTTCCTATCTAATTTGCAACCAGCATAGTCTGCATCCGCATATGCAATCAGATCTAAGGTGTGTGATTCAAGATACCATAATCCTAAAGTGTGTGCAATAGATATGTATCTGAAGATTCATTTTATAGCAGCTAGATGCAGTTCAGTAGGCCTAGATTGATACCTAACACACATACCTACACTGAATTATATATCACGTCTCGAGACAGTAAAATAGAGTAGGGATCCAATCATACCTCGGTATAATTTTGCATCAATTTCTTTACCTGACTCATCTGCATCTAACGATGTATTGGTACCCATTGGAGTTGAAATATGCTTCAACTTATCCATGCCAAACCTCTTGAAGATTTCCAAGGTGTACTTGGTTACCTAATAATGCATCCATCTTCCAACTGCTGAACCTGCAGACCAAGAAAGTATTTCAATTCACCGACCAAACTCATTTCAAACTCATTAGACATTAACTGAGTAAATTCATTGCATAGTTCAGTGCATGTTGAGCCAAAGACTATGTCATCTACATATACCTGAACTATAACGAGGTCCTTATCCAAAATTTTGGTAAACAAAGTTTGATCTACCTTACCTCTGTTGTAGCCCATGCTGATCAGAAATTCTGTCAACCTCTCATACTAGGCCCGAGGAGCCTGCTTTAGACGATACAGGGCTTTGTTTAACCTGAAAACCTTGTTAGGGTGTGAAGATAATTAAAATCTAGGGGGTTGTTGTACAAAAACTTCTTCTTTAATAAAACCATTTTAAAAAGCACTTTTGACGTCCATTTGATGAGGTTTTATATTTTTAGAACATGCAAAAGCTAATAAAATTTTTATCTTTCATTCCCAATGCTGCCTGCCAAATAAAGCCGAATTCAGCCCATGGTCTTCTAGTCCTAGCAGTGATTGGTTTTGGTTTCTGGGAAATGTGGAGAGCAAGAAACTCTATGAGATATGACGGCTGTGATATTTCCAACCGACTTGTACTCCTTCAAATTATTGCTAAAGTTAAATAGGTTTGCACAAGTGCTTCCTACAAGGAGCATGATATTAGCAAACGGAGGGTACTTCTATAGGTGCTCAGTTGAAAGCTATTAAATGGGTTTCTCCCCCTTGGCCATCTTTAAAATTAAATACCGATGGAGCTTGCAAGTCGGATGGAACCTCAGGGGGAGGTGGTGTCATCAGAGACCATAAAGGAAATGTTCTTCTAGCTTTCTCCCATTTCTATGGTCAGGCCAACAGTCTAGTTGCAGAGGCAAGAGCACTAATTGATGGTATTAAGTATTTACATACAATTTCAGATCACTCTGCTTATATTGAATGTGATTCTCAAGTTCTTGTTCGAGTTATCAACAAGGAATACCTTTGTCCATGGTCAATCCTTTCTTATGCTAGAGAGATTTGGAGATCAATCACTCATTTTGACAAGATTGTGCACACTTACAGAGAAGGAAATAAAGTTGCGGATCTGCTGGCCTCTTTAGCCTGCTCTTCAAAATGTAATACTTTTTTTTCCTACATTGATTTATCCCCTGCTATAAAGGGAGAGGCTCGAATGGATAAGCTGGGAATGCCCAGCATCCGACAGATGTAATTGTTTTTCCTATTATTCAGCAATAAAGTTCACCCCCTAGTGGCTGATGGCCCACCCATCTGTCCCTAGGTAGGGCTTCTTGGACCAAAAAAATAAAATTTTTATTGCTTCCATCCTAGCAACGGGTGCATAGGATTCATCAAAATCAACCCCAAACTCCTAACAGTAACCCTTAGCTACTAATCTAGTTTTATTTCTTGAAATTATTCCATCTTCATTCATTTTATTTTTGAACACCCATTTAGTTCCTATAACATTTGCAATTTTAGGTCTTGAAACTAGTTTCCAGACATTATTTCTTTCAAATTATCCTAGTTCCTCATTCATTGCATTAACCCATGATTCATCAATCAATGCCTCTTCTACAGTTTTGGGTTCAATATGTGACATTAATGCAACTAGGTCTTGATTATTTACATTTCTAAGAAAAGAACTTGTCCTAGGAGGATCAACTAGGTTTCCTATGATATTGTGTGCAGAGTGATCTTTCAAAAATCCGATATTGATTGAGGACTCACCTTTTTCATCTGGTTCTACTTGATTTGGAACATTTGTTGTAGCAGGTGATTGAGTTTCTTCGTTTAGCTTGTCCTCCAAAAACTCTCCATCATGCTTTGAGTTCCAGTCATTATCATCCCAGATAGTAACATTGTTTGTTTCATCAAACATAACATGAGGAGACTCTTCTACAGTTTGATCTGAGAAATTGAAAACCCTATATGCCCTAGATGTTTCCGAGTATCCTAGAAATATTCTTGGACTACTCTTAGCTTCAAACTTATCAAGGTCCTTTTTATGGTTGCTATGAATGAAACATTTAGAACTGAAAATCCTAAAGTGAGCCACATTTGGCTTCTTACCTTTCATAAGCTCATAAGAGGGTTTTCTTATGGATGGGTCTTACTATGGCTATGTTGATAGTATAGCATGCAGTGCTGGCCGCTTCTGCCCAAAACCTTCTTCATAGTTGACTTTCCAAGAGCATGGTTCTGGCCATTTCAACAATGGTCCAATTTCTTCTTTCCACTATGCCATTCTACTCTGGAGTCCTGGGAGAAGAAAATCTGTGAGTTAATCTCTCATTGTCACAGAATTCAGAAAACATGGAGTTTTCAAACTCTCCTCTATGGTCAGATTGGATGGTGCAAATTCTGTGATTTCGTTCTTGTTTAACTTTATTGAAAAACTGTTTAAACTTCTGAAATGCATCATTTTTGTTTGCTATGAAAAATATCCATGAGAACCTAGTATAATCATCTACAATCACAAACCCAAATCTTTTTCCATTCAGACTCTGAGTTCTGGTTGGACCGAATTGTTGTGCCCCTGTGGTCATTTGTCATTCATGGTTTTGATAATGGCCAAACACTATAAGTCATTGATGTTTTTTACTCTCATATGATTGACATACTTGATGCTTTTTCATGACAGATAAGCCAACGAATGAAGTGGAGATGGCCAAAGTGAAAGCCCAATGATCACGCCCAAGCAAGGATGAAAATCCCTTCAAACCGCTTCTGCCATATGTGAAGACTTTTCATCAAGAAGCAAGATGCCAAGGTCGAAGCACAATGAAGAACACACTTGGTTTAAACGTCCAAAGGTCTAAGCATTCATTAAGGAAAGGTCAAAGACTCAGTAGACATCCTCAAGGTCTAAAGAGTTTGATGCCACAGACTTGAATAGACTGCAATCGAGTTTAAGTGGTTAAATGAAGCAAAACTGGGAAAATTCAAAGTTTCGATCGACCGCCGGTCATGTACTAGTCGACCAGAATTTCCAGGGATGAAAAGTTATAGAAATTCTAAGGAACCGGTCGACCGCCCAGAATGTCCGATCGACCGCCCAAAAATCGGTCGACCGCCCCCATGCAACCGGTCGACCGACCCCCCATTGCTGGTCGACCAAAATTTCCAGCAATGAAAACTCTCAATCCTACAACATTTCGGTCGACCGACCACCTACTTCCAGTCGACCGGCAGCCCCGATGCAGCTATTTTTGACTTCATTTTCTCAACGTGGGCAGCCCCTCTTCTTGGATTTGTTTAATCCTAAAGTCATCCAACCTACCAAGAATTGTGGATCTGGTCTGGGGGGTGTCTATGGACCATTCAAAAGATATAAAACCAACACAAGGGGGTTAGAAATCCTAATGCATTAAAAGGGATCAAGGGAGATTAAAGGAGGCTAGAGGAGGTCCAAGGAAGAAGAAGGTACTGTAGCCGTGAACAGTACATTGTGCAGAGTTCTTCATCCATTCTAAGGTGATTCAAGCTTATATCTCAAGCTAGCAACCTCCAAGGAAGTGTAGAAGCAAGCAAGGTTCTCAAGGAAGATCAAATCTGCATCCATAATCCTCTTCATCAACTCAAGGGGATCCAAGGAAGATCACTTTGCAAGGTAGAAGAAATCATTGATGATGAACCAAGAGAAGGCTTTGCAAGGAATAAGAAGCTTCTACTGATGATCTACATCATGTGAAGAAAAGACGAAACAGGCTTTCGCATTTCAGACAAGCTCTTCTCGATTTTAGCATATCTCCATATCTTATTTGAGCATTTTCATCTTGTTCTTTTTTTATTTTGTTCAAGCTATTGAAACTGAGAATCGTCCCTACCGTGGTTAGTAGGAAGGCAGTTGGAAGGTGCTCCAATCTACGGTGTTATCGTCCCTACCGGTGGTTAGTAGGAAGGCAATCGAAAGTTCTTCGATTTGCGGTTTGGTGCGCTGCACTAGTGGAGCCTCACCGGGTTTGGTGAGGGGTGGACGTAGGACTGGGGATTCAGTCCGAACCACCTTAAAATCTCGTATGTTGTGGTTTGCTTGTGTGATTGCCTTGTGCTTGATGCATGCTTAGGTTTGATTTCTATATTACTTTATCATCTTGCTAAGTAAATCATTGTGTCCTTCGTTAAGCTAGTTATATTCCGCTGCTGTTCTCTTTATCTAGCTTTAAAGAGGGGTGTTCTACAAAAAGAGGGGCAGATCTATTCACCCCTCCCCTCTAGATCCGCCATCGACTACTCAACAAGTGGTATCCGAGCCTAATCTCTCACTATGGGGTCCAACGACCTTGAGAGAAATGGTGGATTAGCGTCCAAGGGTTTGTTACCTTAAGGACATTCTGTGAATAGGCCTCCTTATTTTACTGAATCTAATTATCCTTATTTGAAACAACGCATGCAGGTGTTCATTCGCGCCCAAGATTATGAACTCTGGCGAGTGTTGTGCCCCTTAGGCACAAGCATGTGCTATGTTGATTTGATGATAGCAATGTTGTTTTGTTTTGATGATTGCAACACAGTGAGTGCTTTATGAGATTGTGTTTTGATGATAGCAACATAACTTGTTTTGTGGAGAATGCATGTGTATGACTGATATAGTGCTTGATTTCTGCTCTGTGCATTACTTTTCTATCTGCATGTAGTTTGATGACTAGCAAGTCTATACACTGCAGGGTAAAGCATTTCATTAGTCTATACACTCTTCATGCATGTGCATAGTCTATACATTGTGCATTTCGTTGACAAGTTTGCACATTCATGAAGTCTGCACACTGGCCTGTTCATGCATCACAAGTGTGTACAATGCATCTCTATTCATGAAGTCTGTACAGCCATCCACTTGAAGCATTTCTCAAAGTCCATACAATGCATCTTATTAGCATCTCATTTAGAGTCTAAGGCATTGTCTATACACTGGACTCAAAGTGTGTACATTGCATTGCATTGGAAGTATGTACAACGGACTGCATTAAGCAAAGTCTGTACATCACTGTAGCTGCATCGTCTCATTCAAGTATGTACAGCCAGTGCATTACATTAAGTCTATACATTTGCACTGTAGATGCACGCACTCAAAGTCCATAAGTCTATACACTACACTGTTCATGCACAGTGTATGTGTCTCATGCATCGTCTATGCAATGTCCATACATTGCGTTTAAAGTCTATACATCGGTCCGTCTCTGTTAGCGTCTAAGGCTTTGAGCAAAGTCTATACAGACCCCACCGTATCATTCAGCGTCTTAGGCTTGCCAAGTCCATACATTGGACTGTTCATGCTTTCATCGTGAAGTCTGTACATTGCATGACTTCCACCAAGTCTATACATTGGTAGGTGGCAAGTCTGTACATTGGCTTCACATTTGCTTCGAAGTCTGTACACTGGGAGCTTTACCGACATTGCCTTGCCAAAGTCTACACACTGTGAATCTTCAAGTCTGTACAGACTTCGCCTTGTTTCAAGTCTGTACATCATCCAGCTCTTTGGCAAAGTCTACACATCTTAAAGTCTGTACATCCGTTAGGCTTGCTCATGCATTGTTCTTCTGAAGTCTGTACAGCCGTGGCTTCTGCCTCAAAGTCTGTACATTTGTTTCAAAGGCGAACTCTATACATTGTGCATCCTTGGGTTAAAGTCCATTCATTGGAAGTCTGTACAGAGTTTCTCTTGGCTTTAAGATGAAGTCTGAACATTGAAAAGTCTATACATTCGTTACAGTGCACACACCGTCTCAACTTGCGTCTCATGCATATAGTAAGTCTATACATTGCTACAGTAACGCAAGTCTATACATCATCCGTCTCATGCATTTTCTTAGGCTAAGTCTGTACAGCCTACCGTCTCATGTAGCGTCATATGTTAAGTCTGCACAGCATAAGTCTGTACATTGGACCGTCTTAACTTGTGTCTTATGTCAAGTCCGTACAGTGTCCATCAGCATTTAGAAGTCTATACAGTCCTGGATGTTCAGCGTCTCATGCTGCGTCTTATGCCAATTCCATACATTGGTCGGTGGAAAGTCTGTACATTTAGAAGTCTGTACATCCATCGTCTCTCTCAACGTCTCAATTGGACTAGGTTTGCAACGGCTAAGTCTGTACACTGGACTCGTATTCACAACGTTCATTCAGCAAAGTCTATACATTGAAGTCACACTTCACAAAGTCTGTACAGAGTTTCTCATTTGCACAATGCATTTCATTCATAAAGTCTATACACTGTCCATATTTCATATAGCGTCAACTCAGTGTGTCTTGTAGCGTCAACTCAGCAAGTGTGTACATTGCTTGGTTAAGTCTATACGTTGCTTCATATGCAGTGAAGTCTGCACATTGCTGAATGCTCTTCAGAGTCTGCATAGGCCAAGTCCATACATTGTTAAGTGTATTGCATGCATCTGTCCTGAAGTCTATACATTGTGAAGTATATACACTGCTTTAGCTTCGCCTTCACAAGTCTATACAATGCATTGCATTCTTCAGAGACTGTACAGGGTTTATGCATAAACTGATAATTCGATACTCTGTCTGACAGGGACTGTTCGAGAAGCTTTATGAAGGCACATGACCCAAGGAAGGACGAGGCGCCCAGATGAGGACACGTGGATGCAGCCCAGCAAGGATGCTGCCAGGTGGTTGAAATGCTTCGGTTCTGGTGAAACTCCTTGGGCGGGAAATGTGGAAGCCACGCGTCCTTATTCACCTGCTGCCACGCGCCCTTATCCACCTGCTGCTGCTGCTGCTGCTGCTATATATATGAGTCTTCGTCTTCAGATGAAGGCTGATCGAAGCCTGTGAGTTGAACCAGAAGAGTAGAAGCAGAGAGCCCTTCGATCCAGCAAAAGAGAAGAAGAAAAGAGTGAAGAAAAGAAAGAGAGACAGAGAGCAGAGAAGAAAGAAGTAAAAGAGAAAGAGAGAGTGAGATCGTAAGAAGAAGAGTGTGAGAGAGGTTGTCTAAAGATCAGTCTTCACTGGACCGTGGATCAAATCCAGGCCAGTCAGCTCTTTGAGAGCCATATTGTGCTTTATGTTTACAGCTTTCCGATTGCTGTTCATCCTGTCTTTTGTTTCCTTTTTATACTTTCCTTCAAGCTGTTAGCCAGCGTTGCAGAGGAGGACTCCTCTGGACAGCAAGCTGTGTTACTCAGCGGGCAGTGGAGGATTCCACTGGACGGCCAAGCTGTATTGCCCAGCGATTTGCAGAGGTGCTGCCTCTGGACGGGTAAGCTGTAATCCCCAGCGGTTTGCAGTGGTGGATTCCACTGGACAGCAAGCTGTGTTGCTCAACGGGCGAGGAGGATTCCTCGGACGGCAAGCTGTGTTGCCCAGCTGATGTATGGAAAGCGGTGATGCCCAGCTGTTCAAGCTGTGAGTCAGCAGGAAGCCACACTCGGGTTGAGTGTGGGGTGGATGTAGGTCTGCTGGACCGAACCACCTAAAAACCCCTTGTGCAGTGGTTTGATTTCTTCATCTATTTTATTGCTTGCGCTAGATGCTTGCTTAGGGGTGCTTTGGTTTGATGTTCTATAAGTGTTCATCTATTTGCTATGCACACTATATGTTTGACTGTGGTTTGATTTCTTTTATCTGAATTCGCTAGATGAATGCTAGGAGCGCCTCAATTGGGTTTTCCGTCTGAATGCTTTAAGACACAAGCTCCTTTGATTTGATACAGTCTACAGTTTAGACTTGCTTAGGTTCGCTCTATATATCTGCAATTGTTTTTTAATTCCGCATCTCTGATTGCTTAAGATTTAGTTTGAGCGAAAAATTTTAAAGGGCTATATTCATTCACCCCCCCTCTGAATACTTGCACCGAACCTAACACTTGGTATCAGAGCGGGTCTCTGATCTATCAGATCTAACAATCTGTAGAGGATCCTGCTAGTTTTGGTGCATTTCAGAGTGGATCTCTTGTGCTCGTTGTTTTGTTTCACTGTCTTAGTGCTTTACTTTGCTTATTTGATTTTGCTGCATTTCCTGTCATTTGTCTTACTACGCTGAATCTGTCTGCCACTTGTTCAAATGGGTCGTCCTCCGGTTTATAATGGTTCTAACTTTGAAAGTTGGCTAGGAGGCCTAGCTGTGTACATAGACTCAATTGGTCCACAGTTGTGGAGTCTTATATCTAAAGGCCCACACCGTTTACCTAAAGATCAGACCAATTGGTCTAGTGAGGACAGCTCTAAGAATCGCGATAATACCATCGTTCTTAATATCTTGAGAGCTGTAGTTAATACTGATATGTATCCTTTTGTTCTCAGGTGCAATTCTGGAAAAGAGATATATGACAAAGTTATCTCTACGCATAACCAACAGAATGATAGCTGTTTGATGGCCAACCAGGAAAATGAAGATTCTTCATCCGAGGTAAGCTCTGAATCTGGAGAACTTTCAATTGATGACCTATGGAATATAAATGAGGAACTTAATAATAGATGTGAACAATTGAAATCTGAGAATAAAAGATTGAAAAAGAAATGTGATCAGATAACTTTGAAAGTTCCTTGTAAAAATTATCCAGATCTGAAACAATCTTATGATGCATGTATGTTAGATGTTCAAAATTTTCAGGAACAAAATGGTTCTCTAAAACTTGAAAATCAAACATGTCTGGACAAGATATCAGAACTTGAGAATCAGCTGAATGAGAGGAAATATGAACATATAAAAGACATGCAAGAACTGACTCAAGTTAATTCTGAATTGGATAAACTGAAACTTGAGAATGAAGGATTTCAAAAGAAAATTGAAAATCTCATGGGTAGAATAAATGAAATCAATGGGAAGGCTTCACATTCTTCTTCTGCTGAATTAAACTGTGATATGTGCTCAGCTCTAAGAGAACGAAATGAGGATCTTTATAGTGAGAATGAATGGCTGAACAAACAAATAGTCTCACTTCAAGAGGATCACAAAAACTTGGTTGCTGAAAAAATTAAAGTGGAAGAAAGAGAAGAGGAACTAATTGAGAAACTGGAATTGATATCTAGTAATGAAAAATGTGATGCTGAAGTTAAGAAGCTGACCAAAGAAAACATTGAATTAAAAGCTGAAATTGAAAAATTGAAATGGTTAAATACTGGCTTGTCTGAAAAACTTCTCACCATAGAAAAGGGAAAAGCTGTTTGTAATGAAAAATCTGAAAAGTTAAGCAACTTGGAACAAGAAATTGAGAAGTATAAAACTGCAAATAAAGTCTTAAGTGAATGTGTCAATTGTAGTGAACAGGAGATAGCCAGTTATGAGCTTCACATAACATCTTTGGAAAACAAGATTCAGGATCTAGAAAAATTAGCATCCAATTCTGCTAAGAATGAAAGAAAAGTAAAAACTGTTGTGAAAATGAAGGATGACAATTCAAGAAAGGGGACAAGCTATAGTCCTGATGTTAAGGAAACTACCAGAAACCAGCTATATACTACCTTTGTGCATAGTTCTAATGTAGCTGGTACCTCAAGGTAATCCCCAAAACAAAATGAAAATCAAAAGTCACCTTCAAAACCTGTCTTTCAGTTCAAAGCTCAGAAAATTGAAAAACAAACAAAACCTGTTGAGAATAATCAGAAATTGAAAAGAAAAAGTCAAACAAAGAAGGTAAAGAATAATTCTGGTTATACTCCGAAATTTATCAGCTCTGCTGAATCTGATGCTTCTTGTACTCATTCGCATGCATCTAAGAAATCATATGATAGAAACCATGCTCTTAGGAAATCTGATGCCTCTTGCTACTATTGTGGTAGGCATGGTCATTATATGGATGACTGCAGTGTGATGAAAAGTGATGACATGATGCATGATAATTTTTTCTCAAATAATCATCACCACCTCAAAAGAAACATGTCTGCTTCAAACTAACACATCATTTGTTATAATTGTAACAAACGTGGTCATAAAGCTGTTGAGTGTTGGTTTAGACCTTCATGGGGTTTTAATGGCTCAAGAGGTAAGCACCCAAGGTGCTTCGAATATGGGAGGCATGGCCACAAAGTCAAAGACTGCTGGCATGCTCAGGGAAGTAGAATTAATTCTAAATCTATAAAATTTCCTGCTCCCAATGCTGTTGATAAGAAGAAAATTGAATTCATGAAAAAGAATTGTTACTACTTTGAATGTGGTAAGCTAGGCCACAAAGCTGCCAACTGTAGGCTGGCTGAGTATGAAAAGAAAAACTTTCATGTCAATAAAAGAAATACTCATGCTCATACACATAATTGTCATACTCATGTGGATGCACATGGGCATCATGTTTCTGCTAACATGAAGAATAAAAATAGAAAATATATTGGTTCATGTCATTATTGTGGAAATTTTGGACATTCTATGTCTGATTGCTCTCTAATGGAATTTGATGACAATATTGCTAAGAAATTATTTAGAACACCTGATAGGGGTAATTCAGGACCCAAGACCTCTTGGGTTCCTGCAGGATCAACTTGACTTTATCTTGAAGGTGTGCCTTGGAAGCTGATGAATAAAGGGGTTTATGATCTAAGGCACTCAACAGAAAACCCCAGGATTCTATATTTCAGGTCAGTTCTGAACTTTGCTTTAAAATTCATCATCTGAATTTGTGAGTATGAAAAAATGTGAACTTCATGTTGATCTGCTTGTCTGAATTTTGATGATCTCTTCATGTCTAGCTGATCAGTCTGCATTCCAGACTCAGCTACTGAATTCAATTCTGAATATATTTGATGCTCTTCTCATGCTGTTGTTTGCACTGAATGAATGAGATGCCAGATGCACTGCATTTTGCACTAGGCTAAACGGTTCTTTAATGTATAGAGTCGATGCATGTGTTTTGTGTCAATGCACTGCATACTTGGTGTTACATTCATAACTTGCTGTTTGTGAATGGTTTAGTTAGTGCATACAGTCAATGCATGTGTCCAATGTCTGCACATATCATTTGTATGACCATCAATGCATATAGGACTGATTTGCATGACTATCATTTGCTTATTGCTGTAGACTGCATGTTTTCTCAATGCATAATAGGATTGCTTTGCACTGCATATATCATCTGCATAACCCTGGTATATCAAATGATAAGTTACTAAAAGGCAGGGAAATCTGTCTGAAGGTTCTTACTATGTGTGAGATGGTCCTTGAGACCAGGCTCTCCGCCTAGTATCATGGGTCCTGTCTTCATGTAGAACAGTGCATTGCATCATATTTTGAAAAATCTGAAAAAGGATAAAAATGTTCATGACTTGGATGCATAAACCTGAATTGATTGCATACGTGTCTCATGTATCCTTGGTGCATAGTCTGCATGTAGAGCAGTGTGTTGCATAGCATAATCCTTGCATCATGGTGTCTGGGGGAGCTATGAGTTTAGTTCAATTCTTGAATCCTATTTACTCCTCATTGTCCCCATTCAATTGATTCATATCTTCTGACATCAGATGCCATTGGACCATATTACCAATTGCTATCTTTTCCCTATCATTTTCATTGAACAACAGTTCTGTATCTAGTTTAGTACATTGAGTTGTGATTATTACAATTGTTCACTTATAAGAATCACTCTTACAAATTGAAAAGAACTAAAGGTTTAACCTTTATAAATTGGAGAGTTAAGTGTCTGCACTTCAGAATTTGAGATAAAAAAAAAACTTTTATAGCTCTTAATCTTTGTCTCATGGCTAAAATAGAAAAAGTTTTCTGTAATGCCTAAATGTGTTGAACTGGAAATGTCTAGAACAGGTGAACAAGAGTGTATAATGTCTTTCAAACAATCACTCTAAAAGAATTAAGGGCAGCAGTAAATAAGACCATAAATGTAAAGAACTGAACATTGTGACAGAGCAATTGTTGATTGCACTGAGAAACTGTGAACTCCTCCAAAGAAGCAGGAAAATTCACATGTCATGAAGTGCTTTAGACTATCTCTGTTCATAGGGTCAAATCTATAGGGGGAGTCCTCACCAAGTAACTGAGGGTACTGGCCTCTAATCAAGGTATACTCTTAATGTCAAAAGTGAAGACTATTCCTTGTAGGTCTTCATCTGAAATAGGTCTTGTAGTTTATGCCTAGTAACTAGGGGTACCTGCCTCTGATCAAGGTGTACACCTAATGTCAACAGCATAAATGCCACAGGTCTATTCACTTAGTTCAGTTTCTGAAAATTCAAAAGTAAAATACAAACTACTATAACCCTTTGAAATCAAAAGTCAATGAGTGAAAATTTTTTTTCTTAATACATATTCAAGTTGCCTTTCCTGAAATTCCATGTTGAATCACAAAATGGTATTATTTTTGACTTATCTATTAATACCATGTGCCCTAGATTCATTGCTATAAATGGAGTCTATAAACTCTTTTTCAGGGGTCAGGTGTTTTACTCTAGATTTATCACTGTTAAACCTGAATTTTTGTCAAACATGTATGTTGCTGATTCTTATACTTTAACTACTGTTTATAATCAGGCTTATTTTCTGAACCAATGATTCAGCTGTTGTCTAGTGACCCTCCTACCTTCTCTACCTTTGTATATCTGTCCATATTCCTTCTCAAAGAGGGATCAATTATTTAGGGGGAGAAATAATTCAGGGGGAGTCAAATCTTCAGGGGGAGTTTACTGCTCTAGAGGAATTTGCATGCATAATGCACTTTGCACTCTTATTTATACTATTTTTCTCTTTTTGATTATGTCAAAGGGGGAGAAAATTTTGTGTGTTACTCACTGTCACAGTGTGTTGCCATCATCAAAAAGGGGGAGAATGTTGTACCCCTTAGGCACAAGCATGTGCTATGTTGATTTGATGATAGCAATGCTGTTTTGTTTTGATGATTGCAACACAGTGAGTGCTTTATGAGATTATGTTTTGATGACAGCAACATAACTTGTTTTGTGGAGAATGCATGTGTATGACTGATATAGTGCTTGATTTCTGCTCTGTGCGTTGCTTTTCTATCTGTATGTAGTTTGATGACTAGCAAGTCTATACACTACAGGGTAAAGCATTTCATTAGTCTATACACTCTTCATGCATGTGCATAGTCTATACATTGTGCATTTCGTTGACAAGTTTGCACATTCATGAAGTCTGCACACTGGCATGTTCATGCATCACAAGTGTGTACAATGCATCTCTATTCATGAAGTCTGTACAGCCATCCACTTGAAGCATTTCTCAAAGTCCATACAATGCATCTTCTTAGCATCTCATTTAGAGTCTAAGGCATTGTCTATACACTGGACTCAAAGTGTGTACATTGCATTGCATTGGAAGTATGTACAACGGACTGCGTTAGGCAAAGTCTGTACATCACTGTAGCTGCATCGTCTCATGCAGCGTCTCATTCAAGTATGTACAGCCAGTGCATTACATTAAGTCTATACATTTGCACTATAGATGCACGCACTCAAAGTCCATAAGTCTATACACTGCACTGTTCATGCACAGTGTATGTGTCTCATGCATCGTCTATGCAATGTCCATACATTGCGTTTAAAGTCTGTACATCGGTCCGTCTCTATTAGCGTCTAAGGCTTTGAGCAAAGTCTATACAGACCCCACCGTCTCATTTAGCGTCTTAGGCTTGCCAAGTCCATATATCGGACTGTTCATGCTTTCATCGTGAAGTCTGTACATTGCATGACTTCCACCAAGTCTATACATTGGTAGGTGGCAAGTCTGTACATTGGCTTCACATTCGCTTCGAAGTCTGTACATTGAACTAATAGGTAAAGTCTGTACACTGGGAGCTTTACCGACGTTGCCTTGCCAAAGTCTACACACTGTGAATCTTCAAGTCTATACAGACTTCGCCTTGTTTCAAGTCTGTACATCGTCCAGCTCTTTGGCAAAGTCTACACATCTTAAAGTCTGTACATCCGTTAGGCTTGCTCATGCATTGTTCTTCTGAAGTCTGTACAGCCGTGGCTTCTGCCTCAAAGTCTGTACATTTGTTTCAAAGGTGAACTCTATACATTGTGCATCCTTGGGTTAAAGTCCATTCATTGGAAGTCTGTACAGAGTTTCTCTTGGCTTTAAGATGAAGTCTGAACATTGGAAAGTCTATACATTCGTTACAGTGCACACACCGTCTCAACATGCGTCTCATGCATATAGTAAGTCTATACATTGCTACAGTAACGCAAGTCTATACATTGTCCGTCTCATGCATTTTCTTAGGCTAAGTCTACACAGCCTACCATCTTATGTAGCGTCTTATGTTAAGTCTGCACAGCATAAGTCTGTACATTGGACCGCCTTAACTTGCGTCTTATGTCAAGTTCATACAGTGTCCATCAGCATTTAGAAGTCTATACAGTCCTGGATGTTCAGCGTCTCATGCTGCGTCTTATGCCAAGTCTATACATTGGTTGGTGGAAAGTCTGTACATTTAGAAGTCTGTAGATCCATCGTCTCTCTCAGCGTCTCAATTGGACTAGGTTTGCAACGGCTAAGTCTGTACACTGGACTCGTATTCACAACGTTCATTCAGCAAAGTCTGTACATTGAAGTCACGCTTCACAAAGTCTGTACAGACTTTCTCATTTGCACAATGTATTTCACTCATAAAGTCTGTACACTGTCCATATTTCATGTAGCATCAACTCAGTGTGTCTTGTAGCGTCAACTCAGCAAGTGTGTACATTGCTTGGTTAAGTCTATGCGTTGCTTCATATGCAGTGAAGCCTGCACATTGCTGAATGCTCTTCAGAGTCTGCATAGGCCAAGTCCATACATTGTTAAGTGTATTGCATGCATCTGTTCTGAAGTCTATACATTGTGAAGTATATACATTGCTTTAGCTTCGCCTTCACAAGTCTATACAACGAAGTCTATACAATGCATTGCATTCTTCAGAGACTGTACAGGGTTTATGCTTAAACTGATAATCCGATACTCTGTCTGACAGGGACTGTTCGAGAAGCTTTATGAAGGCACGTGATCCAAGGAAGGATGAAGTGCCCAGATGAGGACACGTGGATGCAGCCCAGCCAGGATGCTGCCAGGTGGTCGAAATGTCTCGGTTCTGGTGAAACTCCTTGGGCGGGAAATGTGGAAGCCACGCGCCTTTATCCACCTGTTGTTGCTGCTGCTGCTATATATATGAGTCTTCATCTTCAGATGAAGGCTGATCGAAGCCTGTGAGTTGAACCAGAAGAGCAGAAGCAGAGAGCCCTTCGATCCAGCAGAAGAGAAGAAGAAAAGAAAGAGAGACAGAGAGCAGAGAAGAAAGAAGTAAAAGAGAAAGAGAGAGTGAGATCGTAAGAAGAAGAGTGTGAGAGAGGTTGTCTGAAGATCAGTCTTCACTGGACCGTGGATCAAATCCAGGCCAGTCAGCTCTTTGAGAGCCATATTGTGCTTTATGTTTACAGCTTTCCGATTGCTGTTCATCCTGTCTTTTGTTTCCTTTTTATACTTTCCTTCAAGCTGTTAGCCAGCGTTGCAGAGGAGGACTCCTCTGGACAGCAAGCTGTGTTGCTCAGCGGGCAGTTGAGGATTCCACTGGACGGCCAAGCTGTATTGCCCAGCGGTTTGCAGAGGTGCTACCTCTGGACGGGTAAGCTGTAATCCCCAGCGGTTTGCAGTGGTGGATTCCATTGGACAGCAAGCTGTGTTGCTCAGCAGGCGAGGAGGATTCCTCGGACGGCAAGCTGTGTTGCCCAGCTGATGTATGGCAAGCTGTGATGCCCAACTGTTCAAGCTGTGAGTCAGCAGGAAGTCACACTCGGGTTGAGTGTGGGGTGGATGTAGGTCTGCTGGACCGAACCACCTAAAAACCCCTTGTGCAGTGGTTTGATTTCTTCATTTGTTTTATTGCTTCCGCTAGATGCTTGCTTAGGGGCGCTTTGGTTTGATGTTCTATAAGTGTTCATCTATTTACTGCGCACACTATATGTTTGACTGTGGTTTGATTTCTTTTATCTGAATTCGCTAGATGAATGCTAGGAGCGCCTCAATTGGGTTTTCTGTCTGAATGCTTTAAGGCACAAGCTCCTTTGATTTGATACAGTCTACAGTTTAGACTTGCTTAGGTTCGCTCTATATATCTGCAATTGTTTTTTAATTCTGCACCTCTGATTGCTTAAGATTTAGTTTGAGCAAAAAAATTTAAAGGGCTATATTCATTCACCCCCCCTCTGAATACTTGCACTGAACCTAACAGCGAGTGATCAGCAAAGGTCCGTATGAGCTTACAGATGATGAGGACTTGTGGACCAAAGAACAAATAAAAAGATCCACTGTCAACTGGAGTGCTAGACACATCATGCAATGCTCACTCCATCCAGTAGAATTCTCAAGAATAGCTACCTGTGCAACTACAAAAGAAATGTGGGATAGGTTAGAAGTGATTTATGAAAGAACCTCTCAGGTACGAGAAATAAAAGCCAACATTTTAGTTTCTGAATATGAAATGTTTAGGATGAGGCTTGATGAGTCAATTCAAGACATGTATGCTCGCTTAACTGTGCTTACTAATAATCTAACCGATCTAAGAAAGAAATATTCAGAGTAGGAAATTGTAAGGAAGATTCTCAGATCACTAACCCCAGCATGGCACACGAATGCTACCGTGGTTGAAGAATCTAGAGATCTCGCAACTAATAAGGTAGATGAACTCATCGGGTCATTGATGACCTATGAGATCAATCTAAAGAGCAAAGAGGCTGAGGTACCTAAGAAAAAGTCCCTAGCTCTTAAAGAAGGACCCAACGGTCAAAGCACTTCTGATGAAGGTGAGGCTT
Organism: Amorphophallus konjac; assembly: GCA_022559845.1. Taxonomy (NCBI): domain Eukaryota; kingdom Viridiplantae; phylum Streptophyta; class Magnoliopsida; order Alismatales; family Araceae; genus Amorphophallus; species Amorphophallus konjac. The sequence goes on along the minus strand of CM040122.1, from coordinate 86,529,803 downwards.
CTGCAAGTGAGCGAGATGAGGATGACGTAGCCATGCTCACACGTAAGTTCAGAAAATTTCTGAGAAAGGAAGGTAAGAGCTTCATGAGAGGAAGGTCACAGGTAAGGAAATGTTTCAAATCTAATTCTAAAAACTTTAAGAAAGCTGACAATATCATTTGTTATTCTTGCAACAAACCAGGGCATTTCAAGACTGAATGTCCTGAAAAATTTAGAAAAGCTGACAAATGGAAGGGCAAGAAGAAGAACAAGGCCATGGTGTCCACATGGAGCGATGAAGAAGAAAGTTATGATGGAACTAGCTCCTCGGACAAAGAAAAAGAAGATCTCTGCCTCATGGCCAGAGGTGACGAAGAAACTAAGGTCCACTCTCCATTTGAAAACTGCACAATTGATGATTGGGAGGAAGCATATATCTAGCTCATGGAGAAATATGATATGTACAAAAAGGAGAATAAATCATTGAAAAAGAAAATTAACTTGTTTGTGCATGATCATGATATGAATGATAAAATTGCTTCACTTGAAACTGAAATTGAAGACCTTAAGAAAATGATTGAGAACTTGGAAGAGGGAAGAAAAGAAATAGCTGACTTGGAAACTGAAAATGAAGACTTAAGAAATGAGATTGATAGCATGAAGCTAAAAATGCAAACCTATGAAAAGGACAGCAAATTGAGTAATGAGAAGTATGAAGCTGTCAAACAAGTCAACACTCAACTCCTTCAAAATATTGAAAACCTACAAAAAGAGTTGAAGGATAAACAACAATCATTAGAAAAGTTTATGGATGGAAGAGAAAACCTAGATGCATTGCTAGGTACTAGAATGAATTTCAACAAGGAAGGGTTGGATTTTGAACCCAAAAACAACAGGCCAATTGGGTTAAAAATTGTCACATTTGTTTCCTCTTCTGATGCTTCTACCTCAAACACAACACCCACTCAAAATCAACAAAAACAAAATGATAAAGGAAAAGAAAAGGTTGAAGAGGAAGCCACTAAAATCCCCAAAAAGATTGCTCAAAAGTTTAAGAAGAGTCGACCTTCCCCAAAGCATAGATCAACACTTCCTTGGCCATCGCCCGCTCAGTCTTCTAGATGCCACTATAATTGGGTTGCACGTAGGACAGGTCAACACTCCCATTCATACAGGTCAACATCACCCTGATTTTGGGGTAATTGTGATTCTTGTGTGCACCAATCCTATAAGCTTCAATCCCCTAGGTGGCAAAACAATCACTTTCAACCCAAAACCAACCAGTGGCCTCAATGGATTAGGAAGCAGATTTCCTCAAACGTCCACCAAATCCAACAACATCAAAGAGCTTCTAAACAGAAAGTGAATATCAAAGCTGAAAAGAAAAATCAAATCCCTACACTAAGCAAAGAAAACATGAATGCAAGAAAGGTTTGAATTCCAAAAGAGATGGTATCATGCTTTAAAATTTAAAGAGGTTGATGGGACCCAAATTTTGTTGGGTTCCAAACCCCATTGCTTAATTCCTTGTGCAGGAGTGTCTTGCAGCCATGCATAACCGGTGGTACCTTGATAGCGGCTCTTCAAGACACATGACTAGAGACAGAATAAAATTCTGTTTCTTGATGGAAAAGGAAGGAGGGCACGTCACATTTGGAGGGGACAACAAAGGAAGAATCATTGGAACATGTAATGTAGGTAAGAACATCTCCAACTCCATTGGAAATGTGCTGCTAGTTGAAGGTTTGAAATACAACTTACTTAGTATAAGTCAATTGTGTGATAAAGGTCACAAAGTGTTGTTTTACTCTCATGAATGTAGAATCCTCGAACCAAAATCTGAGAAGTAAAATTTTCTGGTAAAAGAGTCAACAATGTTTACATGATTGACTTAGGTGATCCTGCTCACATAAACCTCTGTCTTGCTGCACCAAAATCTGAGCTTGCTTAGCTATGGCATCATAAACTAGGACATGCTAGTTACAATGTCTTACATAAACTTTTAAAGCATTCAATGGTGAGAGGTTTGCCTGAACTATCTTTTAAACAAGAAAACAAATTGTGTGATGCATGTGCCCTAGGTAAACAAACAAGAAAATCCTTCAAGGCTATATCTAAAAATATGTTATCCAAACCACTCGAGCTGATTCATATGGACTTGTTTGGTTGAACCAGAACTGCTAGTTTAAGTGGTAGAAAATATAGATATGTCTTGGTGGATGATTTCTCTAGGTTCATATGGGTTTTCTTTCTCACACATAAAAATGATGTCTTTGATGAGTTTCAGGCACTCTATATGAAGATAAAGCGAGACGGTGAGTTTAAAATCTCCAACCTTCAATCTGATCATTGTGATGAATTTGAAAATATTGAATTCTATAATCTTTGCAAGGCTGAAGGTATTTCACATCGATTTTCATCACCAAGAACCCATGAGCAAAATGGTGTAGTTGAAAGAAGGAATCGAACACTCATAGAGATGGCAAGAACAATACTTGTCGAACGACAACTCCCAAGGAAGTTTTGGGCTGAGATGGTAAACACAGCTTGTTACATTATCAACTGATCTATGGTAAGGCCACACACCAAAAAGACTCTTTATGAGTTGTTGAAAGGTAAAAAGCCCTCTCTCTCACATATGAAAGTGTTTGGATCTAAATTCTTCATTCACAATAATGACAAAAGTGATTTAGATAAATTCGAGCTCAAGAGCGATGGAGGTATATTCCTTGGATATTCTGATAGATCTAGGACTTATAGAATTTACAATATTAAGAGTCAAACTATGGAAGAATCATCCCATATTTCCTTTGATGAATATCATGATGATTCTAAAAATGATAACTATTACAGGAAAAATGATGAACACGGGGAATTCCTAAGCATGAAGGAAAAGAATAAACCTCCACAAGACGAAATAAGAGAAGATGGTGACCTAGCTGAATCAAGCAATGCAAGGGATCAAGCTCCAGAAGAATGTAATGATTCTACAGACATTAGAATTCTTAAGGATCATCCTTTAGAAAATGTCATTGGAAGCTTGAATGATCCACCTAGAACAAGGTCACATTTTAGAATTGTGGAAGAATTAGATCATCTTGCTCTTGTCTCCTAGTATGAACCCAAGAATATTGATGAAGCATTAAAAGATGAAAATTAGATAAACTCAATGCAAGACGAATTAAACCAGTTTGAAAGAAACAAAGTTTGGCATCTTGTTCCTAGACCATCATCACAATCTGTCATAGGCACTAAATGGGTTTTTAGGAACAAACTCAGTGAGGATGGTAAGATAATAAGAAACAAGGCTAGATTGGTGGCTCAAGGGTATAATCACGAGTTTGGGGTAGACTTTGAGGAATCTTATGCCCTAGTAGCCAGACTTGAGGCCATCATGATTTTACTTGTCTTTGCATGCTCCCTTGGAATAAAGCTATATCAAATGGATGTAAAAAGTGCCTTCTTAAATGGTTTGATCAAAGAAGAAGTTTATGTTGAGCAGTCCCCTAGCTTTGAGAACTCTAACCATGTAGATTTTGTATACAAGCTAGACAGGGTGCTTTATGAACTGAAGCAAGCACCAAGAGCTTGGTATGAGAGAGTAAGTTCGTTCCTCATTGAAAAAGGGTACACACGAGGTATGGTAGACCAAACACTTTCACCAAGAAGTAAGGTAAGAATATTTTAATTGTTCAAATTTATGTTGATGATATTATGTTTGGTTCTACTAAATCTGAAATGTGTGAGGAATTTGCTAACCTCGTGACTAGAGAATTCGAGATGAGCCTAATGGGAGAACTCCAATTTTTTCTCGATTTACAGGTCAACCAAGGAGAAGATGGGTGCTTCATAAGTCAAGCCAAATACATCAAGGAGCTACTGAAAAGATTCAACATGACAAGCTGTAAAATAATTGTAACTCCTATGAGCACCACAACATCACTAGATTCGGATGAAAATGGTAAATTAGTGGATGCAAAAATCTATAGAGGTATGATCGGCTCCTTACTTAATTTAACTGCATCCCGACCAGATATCCAGTTTAGTGTTTACCTATGTGCTAGATTTCAAGCTACTCTTAGAGAATCCCACTTGACTGCCATCAAATGTATCCTTAGATATCTTGCCGGAACTCAAGATTTTTGATTGTGGTATCCGTCATCATGTGATTTATCTCTTATTTCTTATTCTGATACAGACTACCGTGGATGCAAGCTGGATCGCAAGAGTACTAGTGGCTACTGCCAGTTTCTGGGCAGATGTTTAGTTTCTTGGGCCTCCAAGAAACAACACTCGGTTGCCCTCTCAACCGCAGAAGCAGAATACGTTGCTACGGGGAGCTGTGGTACCCAAGTGTTATAGATTAAACACCAAGTCCAAGACTACTTAGTGGATCTTGGTTGTGTCCCGATTCTGTGTGATAACACCAGTGCTATCAACCTTGTAAAAAATCCAGTCCAGCACTCTAGGACCAAGCATATTGAGATTAGGCATCACTTCATTAGAGATGAGGTCTTTAAGATAAACTTTGAACTACATTTTGTTGATACATTAAATCAGATTGCTGATATCTTCACCAAGCCCTTGTGTAATGATAGGTTTACAACACTCAGAAGGGAGCTTGGTCTTTACAGACCTCAGGCTAATAAAAATTGAAATGATGATCTTCTTCAGCTTGGTTGTGTGTTGTTACATATTCGTTTCCATGCATTGTTTATATGTAAATATGTCATTCTGCATGTGATGTAGCATTGCATGTAGTTACATAATAAAGTTGAATTCATGTTCGCGATGCATTTCATGTGGTGTAGCATCATTCGTGCATGGCCATGGTATATTAAATGATGAAGTGTGGAAAGGTAGGTTATACTTGTCTAGAAACACTCACCATGCGTGAGGATTCACCTCCGCCAAGTAGCATACGCCACTATCGCATATAGGCTATACAGTAAGGGGGAGTTATTTCCTTGAAGCATTCATGCATATGTTTCATCTTCATTCTGTTACCCTTAATAAGTGTACAACCATGGGCCAAGCCATGCATTTCATTTCTGCCAACTTCATGTTTGACCAGGTAGATCCCTGCATGGTACAAGTTGACCTCTCCTTGACCCTCAGGTCGATATTTGTCATTCCACTTGCTTGCAAACATAACTCCTTGAGTGCATCCACTGCATATCCTTAGGGGGAGTCTCGCTGCTTCTCTTAATCTCTTGCAATCTGAACTTCAATGGCTTCCAGTCTGAATATGTGACCATGAGACAGACAGAACAATGGCGTAAGAGCTTTCTATTATATGAACTGATGATTGTGCATCCAATAAAAATGGTTCAGATTTAATGATTTTCTTGAAGCTCTGATATATTTTTTGAAATCATCTATGTTCTGTGATTTTAATAGACCTTAACTAGAGATTGCTTGTTGTACCTTGAATGACTCTCCTGAAATCTGAAAATTCAAACTTCTTGACAACCTTGGTGATACACTAAAGCTTAGTATTGTTTTTAAACACCTTGATGAGCTAGAATTCTTTAAAGTCAATTTGGCAGAGTAATGATATTGTTACACGGAGAAATATATCACGTCCTCAAAATAAGTGACGAATGATATGTCATGATGTGCCCCTGTTATCTCTGTCTTAATTAAGTTGGACTCTAGGCAGAGCAATGGCTTAATTGCTGAGAAATATATCTCATCATCAAAGTAATAAGGTTAGATATGGCATGAGGTGACAAAGCTATCTCTGTTCAATCTGAAGCATCACAGTCAATCTTACCAAATACCTAGGAATACTAGCGTCTAAACAATGTGTATTCTTACGGATAGGAGGCATGTACTAGACTCGATTGCTCGTAAAATATGAGTCATGTGCATACAAATGCAAAAGATAATGGAAACAGTGCTGAAATCATAAACATCCATGCTTTAGTCATGCTTGTTTAACCTCACTACTCGTTTGTGTACTTCCCATTGTAGTTATTGAATATGGATGAATAAGACAAGGGTAGTTTAAACATTGCCATGATATGCACTTCTAGTTCATTTCTATTAAAACATGGATGTAGATGCTTTTCGAACTCCATAGTTGATCTCAGATTTCATTAGCTTTGAACCATATATAATGCTCATGGCATGTTTCAGATTTGCATATAATGGCTTGCTCTAAACTCCTATTCCGCTCTGATCTCTAAGACATGTGTCACTGTGATGCGGGACGGGCACGCGACCTGGGACTCTAGCTCGTAACTCGTCTCTAAGCGAGGGATGCGTGGGACCGTGCGCGGTTGAGAAATCGGCAATGAGTCGGGTAGTTGGCTCTTCCGCGTGTACTCGGATTGAGTCACTGGACGGGTCACTCTCTCTCTCTCGCAGCGGTGATAAAAGTATATACGAGCTAGTATACGATCACTCGCAGCGGCATATACAAATGAATACGAGTAAAGCAAATGCCAAGTAAGAGGGAGACGAGTTTACCTTCACGCTCCGGGCGTGGGGAAGACGACCCCGGCCAAGTACGGTAACTCCTGGTAAAAATAATTCAATAACTTACAGAAATGATTTCTACTGCCCACTCCACGCAGGGAGGTAACGGGCTACAAGTGGGGCCCGGGAGGACCGATCTTGGGTTGACGGGCAGCAATTCGGACACTCCGTCGACGGGGTTCGAAAGATGCTTGCTGCCGGTTGTGGGGCCCACATGCTGGTCGGTGGGGCCGAGTGGGCCCGGAGTGGCACCGCTATGACGGGGATGCCTGGAGGGACGCTCCCTGGGAAGGCGGCGCACTGGTTCACCCCGTGGAAGGTGAGGCGGCTCCGACCGTGAAGTGCGAGCTTGCTGTCCACGGATCTGAACTTCTGTTTCAGACCCGCGCGACCCGACAAAATCTACTGCTGCGATTAATCACGACATCAGATCGACGCAAAATTGGTGCCGTTGGAAAGCTGCTTCAAAATACTTCGATCTATGGCCAGAGTAAGAATTTTGAATCTCCATTTGATGGCCTTGGTTGAATTTACGAGTTGCTGGTTCACAGAACCAGATCTTGCAGGATAGATTTGAACTTTCTTGATAGTGAGATTTGACAAAAGGGAAGTCGTCGGATCTGGGAGTTGACCTCTTGATGATAGTTGGAGAGGTGGGAGTAAGGAAGACGGGGATATTTTTTGTGGAATTTATGGTGGAGGTTTGATTGGGGAAAAGGAATTTCTAACATAGGTGGGTCGGATCTTGACTGCACAAGACAGAACTGAATTTTGACTGAGTTTTAATTTTTTGGTGGGGGAAAAGAACTTCTAAAATCGAGGAAACATTATGGGAGATGGGATTTGGTGGGCAGCACACTCAGTCCAAATTTGGACTCAATTAGAAAAGGGGAAGGGGGTCGAACAATGGAAGAACTAGATTGTTGTGACACAGGACAGAACACATACAGATCTGTAAGGCTGGAAAACACGAAATGGGAAAAATAGATAACAAAGGCTAGAAAATTGGAAACTTTTTTTGGGAAAGGGTATTGGCGTGGGGAACCTACCCTCTAAATTTGGGCTCCAGAAGATCTGTGGATTCGGAGCTAAAAATCAGACAAGGGGGCTCTGTCCTGATTTGGACAGAACTCTGACGGCAAGGTGATGGCGGTGCGATGGCGGCGGCGGCGGCGGTGGTACTGAGCTTCACACTCAGGGAGGTGGTGGAGGAGAGGCTTCACACCTCTGAAATGAGAGCTCTCACAGCTCTAGAGGGGGAGAGAGGGGAGCCCTTGGGCCTTGATGAGCACAAAAGAATTTTTCTCTCATTAATGCTAAGTAATTCATAAATTACAAGGTATTTATGGAAAGTGTAAAAAGACCTAAACTAACCTCAGATCTAAATTAGGGGAGGGGTAAAAGTTGACGTTCACATTTAATTCCCCATGTGGTTTGGAATCAATTAAAATAAAACTACAAAATCTATTAAACAACTATAAAAGGGGGTGCCCCCTTGACTTCCAAGGGTTGGAATTTTGAATTTTGTAACCCTTTGTCCCCTTGAATTGTCAAGCCATCTAGAAGCTCACCTTGGACCTTTGACTGGCCCCACATAGGCCCTAAGGCTTAGGTGGACCAATGGGGAAGGAGATGGGGGCCCCTTGCTGGTCCTACTGGACTTTTACACAAAAACCTAAAGATCCTTAAGGAATAACAAATTATCTTATAAAGCCTTAAAATTGTAAACCTACTTTCCCAAGGATATAATAGCAAACTAAAAGGATACAAATGCAAATAAAATGTTAGTGCCCAGTGTTGATTCCCATCAATTCTCCCCGGGTGGGAAGAACTCGACCCCGTCGAGTAAGGGGTGCGGTTGCTCGTGTGACTCCGACGGATCTGTCACCAAACCTGGAAGCGCAGAGTATGCTCCACTCCATGTAAATCGTCACCTGCTCATCCCATATAGATTTGATATGCTCACGTTGTTGTGGGAATGAGGCTAGAGGTGGACACTCCGGCGACTCAAAGACTCACTTGGAATCACCGTTGGGTCCCTATTTGTGACTAGATCCGAGATAGAGAATGGTCGAGCCGATCCCAAATGCCGAAAAGTCTACAATGTATGCAATAGATCCGACTCGCCTCGCACTCGAAAGGGACTAACATCACGAGCTGACGACAGACTCGACTCGACAATGTATACAGACTCTTGACAAACTAAACACAGAAAAAACACACGGATGCACACACGACCCTAAACGAACCTACGGTTAGTCCGACCCATACATGTGCGATGGTGGACCAAGACATCAGAAGGTGTGCCATGCATGCATTTGATGTAACCATAGGTTGACGTCATGGGAGACTCCTAGACACCCAAGTATGAACCAGTCTGGCAATGAGTTCCTATTGAACTTGGGTGTGGGAGGTTCGAGTGGTTCGGGTGGTTTATGTGTGACCCGTGCTTTAACGGATCTTTACCAGTAATCAATTAAAATTTAAGCCATGAATTTCAGCTAATTTTATGAAATTTATGGGCTTTTTCTAGTATTTAATCTAATTAGATTAAAGTTTTTAAAGAAACTAATGGGCATATGCATAAATATGCTTCTTGGGGGGTTTGTAATGCAAAAAGGGGGTTAAAAATTAAAAAACATATATATTATTTTAACTCTTTTTTTAACCCAATCGATCCCCTCTCTCTTTCTCACTTTCCCAATCTCTCCCCCCCTCCTTTTCACCCGAAGGCGACGGTGTGCCCAAAAGAGCCGCGGGCGGACGGCGCACCCGCGACGGTGACCCCCCTCTCTCGCCATCCTCATCTTCGCGGCGGCGCGGTGACCCGACGGCACGGCGGCGGCGACCGGTGGCCCCACCGGCAAAGCTGGCACAAGGAGGAGGACCGCGATCGGCTCCCCTCTCTCGCCCTCTTTCTCTCTTCTCGGCGCGTCGACGACGCGACGGCCTTGGCGGAGGAGCCAGAGCTCCGTCGGCAAGCCTACAAGGCGTAGGAGGCAGCGGCGGTCTCGTCGGACCCGATCCCACGACAGAAGATGGCGGCTCTCTCTCCCTCTCCCACGGCGTTCTCACGGTGGAATCGTCATCCTCAGCCTAGATCCGGTGGGGGGACGGCCTTCTAGCCTCATTTGGAGCGATGAGGAATGCCGTGGCATCAACCCTAGACGAACTGCAGAGTGGAGAGACGGCCGGGAATGAGCAAACCGCGGCGTCCCTCGGCTTGTTCACGGCCGGATAGGACATTTCGGCACGTTTGAGGTAGGGGGATCGTAGCCCTAGCCTGTTAAATCGTTCCTAATAGCATGCCCATCATCACTGAGTTCATAGATTAACAAAAGCATGCCCATCATTGCTGAGTTCATAGATTAATAATAGCATGCCCATCGTCACTGAGTTCATAGATTAATAATCGCATGCCCATCGTCGCTGAGTTCATAGATTAACAATCGCATGCCCATCGTCACTGAGTTCATAGGCGATAAATTATTATATTATGATGGTGGAATGGCAGGGAATAGGTTAAAAATAATAACTCCCATCGATTTGAGTCGACCGAGAGGGGATCCAGTTATGATTCTGGTGGATCCGATTCTCCGGTAAGGACTATGTTTAATTTATTTTAGACTTTATAACGGTCCGCCATAAAACATTTATTGACCCGAGCGGCTGACGATTAGACCGCGTAAATAAATTAAATTTGAATGGCGGTAAAAATTTCATGGCTAGTCCGTTTAACAACACGCGGCTGTTCGTTGTTCGACCGCTTGTTTTGCAACTATGCGTGTTCGTTAAATCATGCATTTAATATAACATCCCCGCCATGTTTATGTTGTTTTATCGACTGGGGTGATTTTCTTTCAACCGTTTAATCTTGATAAATTTCAATTCTTAACATAGTCAATTATCCATGCATTTAATTATGGAATAATTGCCATTTTAGCATATTCAATAATTTATGCATTTAGTTATGGAATAATTATTTTAGCATATCCAATTATTTATGCATTGAATTATTGAATAATGGCCATCCTAGCATATTCAGTTAATCATGCTTTTAGTCTTGCATATTTGCCATGTTTAATCGTTATCATAAATTATGGCATGTTTTTAGATCCCAATAGAGCTAGATTCTCTTTCCTAGTGATGGAACCACCAGTCGTAGCCCTATGACTTTCAATGTTGATCCCACTCGGAAGAGGTCGCGGGGTATCCCAGTTTCACGGTTTTAAAGCTAGTTCTGTGGGCCCCAGTCCAACCGCAGCGTCCTACAGACGGGAATACTAGCTAGAGGTCTGCCTCTAGGCACGAGCCAGTGTGTGCACACGTGGTCAGAGACTTAGACTAACACTTACGAGTGTTACTTTGACTAGTTACTTGCTCTAGTACTGTTACGCGTCTCGCTTGCTTTGATCAAGTTTGTGTAGTGTTGTGCCTCTGTGATTTTGATGATAGCAAACACTATACGTCACCATCACCATGTGTTTGCATGGAAGATTGTATATTTATGCATCTGCTCTTTGCACTATATATTAATAAGGATCGTTTGCTGTGCATTGCTTTAGTCAGTACTGTTGAACAATTGCTGTATGCTTTGATGAGCATTTCAAAGGTATGCTTGTGCATGCATCACACTAAAGAAGGTCAGTGCATTTTCTGTCTCGGCGCAAACCTTGCGTCTTATATAGCATGGTCAGTGCAATGTTTTGACTGAGCACGTTGCATTGCGTCTCATTTGTCTGTTGCCTCGGTGCAACGCCCATACTAGGTCAGTGCATATCGCTCATTGTATATACAGAGTCAGTACATGCATAAGTTTGACTCGGTGCAACATTCATCTAGTCTGCATTGCATCGGTGCAAACCTTAGCTGTAGCACGCAACTAAGTCCTAACAGAGTCTGTGCATAGGTTGCATCTCATGTGCTAAAGCTCCTGCATGCATATTCAAGTCTGTGCAAACTTGGTCATTGCACATGGATAGGTCATGAAAGCATCTAACAGTGCATTTCATAGTCGGTGCAAGTTTTATATGAGAATAAATACTCGGTGCATGTTCTCTTGCATGATCAAGTCAGTGTATTCTTCTGTACCATCCATATCCAAAGTCCGTGCACGTGTTACATATGCAAAATGAAGTCAGTGCATTCATTGCTCATGCACACATGAAGTCTGTACTTTTCTTACCTTTGCACTCATGTCAAGTCTGTGCATGATTCATCAATGTCAGTACATTGCTTTCCTTGAACATTCATTCTCGGTGTAGGGTCCTGCTTATCAAATACGAAGCATGTTCATCTTTTATACTTAACTGAAAGTCATTTATGCAACATGTCATCAGCTCGTTTTCCTCAAGAAGGGCACGTGATCCCATAATGATTCTCATTCACAGATGCTGCCACGTGGATCCACATTCATCCAGATTCTGACAAGTGGCAAGCGTATCCTGAAGCTTCCAGGCCGGAGCGTTCCCTCCACACTCCTAGGGCAAGAGCTCGTCAACCTGACCTGATGGGGTATATATGGTTTTCTTCCTGCAATCATCAACACATATCTCTCGAAAGCAGTAGAAGAAAAAGAAAAAGAGAGAGGTCAAGAGCAGAGAAGAAGAAGAAAGCAGTAGAAGAAAATCAGGGAGAGAGTGCAGAAGAAGAGCCGAGGAGGAGAGTGAGAAGAAAGAGAGAGCGAGAGTGAGAAGAAGAAGAAGATAGTCATATGAAGATTAGTCTTTATTGGACCGTGGATCAAATCCAGGCCAGTCAGGTCTTTGAGAGCCACTTCGTGCTTCATCGTTTACAGTTTTCAGTTGCTGTGTTTCAGTTGTTCTTTTTGTTTTTCTTTTGAACCTTTTTACAAGCTGTTAGTCAGCGGAGCAAGCTGTGTTGCTCAGCAGTTGCAGAGGAGGATTCCTCTGGTCGGCGAAGCTGTAATGCCCAGCGGTCAAGCTGTGTGTCAGCGGTTGGCTAAGCTGTATTGCCCAGCTGAAGCAAGCTGTGATGCTCAGCTGATGTAGGTAAGCTGTGAGGCCCAGCTGTTAAGCTGTGTATCAGCGGGAAGCCACACTCTGGTTGGAGTGTGGGGTGGACGTAGGTCTGGAGGACCGAACCACCTTAAAATCTTCTGTCCATCGTGGTTTGATTGTTTATTCTGCTCCGCTAGATGTATGCTTAAGAACGTTCATGATAATCTGAATTTTTATCTAGTGACAGATAGGTTTGCACACCGTGCGTTTGATTCTCATCTTGATAGAGTCAAATTGATCAGATGAACTGAGTCATCTCTTTAGTTTATATGGAGTAGATCAGAAGTACAGTCTATCTGATCTTCCCTCCATCATTCGAAGAGTGCATCTAAGCTGATTAAGGCATCCGTGGGTTTTTAGTTCCGCATCTCTATTTGTTATAAGTTTTTAATTGGATAATTTTAGAGAGGGATTCATTCACCCCCCCTCTGAATCCATTGCACCGGTTCTAACACTTGGTATCAGAGCGGGTTTCTGTGCATCTAGATCTAACGATCTGCAGAGCATCCTGCTTCTTCCGCGGTGCATATCGGAGTGGATATAGTTTTTTCACCTTCGGTGCTTCAGTCTTTCTGAGTCTGCGTTTTACTGTACTTCGGTTGATTCTGGTGCACTTCTCATTTCTTTCTTTTTATTAATTCATCTCTCGATAGCTCATCCTCCGATCTTCAGAGGTGATGGTTTTGAGCTATGGCTGGAAAAACTATGTAAGAACAACCGATCCTGATTTGTGGAAGGTAATGACTCACGGTTCACGCAAATTATCAAAAGATAAATCCAAATGGACTGAGGAGGATATATTGAAAGACTCCGTCAATTCTAGAGCATTGATCATGGTAAAAGCATCAATTGACGGAGCACTAATCTCATACGTCTCATCTTGCAGGTCTGCCAAAGAAATCTTGAACAAACTGAAGAATGGCAGCTGCAAAAATGATAATCGATGCATGATGGCTCAAGGAAGTGAACATAGCAGCAATCAAGATGAAGAACATGACTATGATCAGGTAAACATCTTTGAAGACTATGCCCTGGATGATTGGATTGCTGCATATAATGAATTGCTAGAGTCTCATGATCACTTAAGAAAATAATATAAGAAGATGAAGAAGAAAATTGATAAAAATGATTCAAATTCATCATGTGAAAAGTGCCTGAAGGTCAACGAATTATATGATAAATGTTTATCTGAGACTCACGTGAATATGAAGCAAATGTGCTTGCTGAAAAATGAAAACCAAGAATGGGCCAATAAAATTTCTGAATTAGAAAGTCAGTTAAAGCTGAAAACTGATGAACATTTGATAAATCTGGAAGAGTTGGAAAGGATTAATTCTGATCTGGAGAAATTGAAAGTTGAGAATGGAGAAATTCAGAGGAAAAATAAAAATCTTAGAGCTGAAATAGAGAAAGCTAACAAGGAAGGTGTGCAGGGTCCCCTTCTAAAATCGATTTGCAACAAGTGCTTGGCTCTAAAAGAACGTAATGAAGATCTGTATGATGAAAATGAGGGGCAGAGAAAATTGATTGAATCTCTAAAAGAAGAAAACAAAGAATTGTTGTTTGAGAAAATTAAAGTTGAAGAAAGAGAAGACGAACTAATTGAAAGATTGGAATCTATATTCAGTGGTAAATAAATTGAGAAGCTGACCAATGAGAACAATGAACTGAAAGAACAAAACAAAAAACTCAAGGTTCTAAATACTGTTATTTCAGAGAGGCTTCTGGGTATAGAGAGAGAAAGGTGCGCTGGTAATGAAATTGAAGCTGGAAAACTCGAGGAGGAAAACCATGAATTGAAAGCTGAAATTGAGAAGCTAAAACAATTAAACACTGGTATGTTCGAACAACTTCTCATATTAGAGAAAGGAAAAATTGCTTACAATGAAGAGACTAACATATTGAGTAGTCTGGAACAAGAAATTGAGAAGTATAAAACTATAAACAAGGTCCTAAGTGAATGCGTTAATTACAGTGAACAGGAAATAGTCAGTTATGAACTTCACATTGCCTCTCTGGAAACTAAGATTCAGGATCTGGAAAACTCAACATCCGAGTCTGCTGAAAACAAGAGAAAAATGAAAGCTGTCATGAAAAGTAAGGATAATAACTCACAAAAGGGGATAAGCTGCAGTTCTGATGTTAAAGAAACTATTAGAAATCAGCTATACACCACTTTTGTGCAAAATTCTGAAGTAGCTGGTACCACAAGTCAATCCCCAAAATAAAATAAAGACATGAAAACTCCCTCATCATCGGGTTTCCAATTCATGGCTCAAAGAAATGAAAAGCAAACTAATGCTTTGAAAAAGGGTAAACAACTGAAAAAGAATGTTTATATGAACAAAGTCAAAGTTGTCTCTGCCTATAATGTCAACCCTGCTAGTTCTGTGGAGCTCGATGGATTAGTGCATGCTACTCAACAGTCCTCTACTCATTCGCATGCACACGAAAAGAATGGTTCATGCCATTATTGTGGCAAGGCAGGTCACGTAATGGATGATTACAGATTATTGATAGAAGATGAGCATGCAAGTGAAACATTGTATTCTAGAAATTCATTTGGTAGAAACCATGCTACTAGAAAGTCTGGTGCATATTGTCGTTACTGTGGTAGGCATGGTCATCTTATGGATGCATGTTTCATCATGAAATTCAATGATAGAATGCATGCTAGATATTCTGCAAATCACCATGGCTCTAAAAGAAACAGAATTACTTTGAACCAGCATATCATTTGCTTCAACTGTAATAAACCTGGTCACAAAGCCATTGAGTGCTGGTCTGGATCCACTTGGGGCAAAAAGGGTTCTAAAGGTAAGCACATCAAGTGCTTCGAATGTGGGAATCGTGGCCATACAGTCAAGGACTGTTGGCATGTTAAGGAAAATTCTGTCAATCCTTACTCTTTCCAATTTTCTGCAAAATGACTTGTGAACTCTTCATGTTTTAACTGTGGCAAGCCAGGTCACAAATCTGCTAAATGTTGGTTAGTTAAAAACAAGAAACAAAATGTCCATGTAAACAACAGATCACTTCATGTTTATGCACATAGGCCTCATGCTTTTGTTAATGTGCATCACAATATTAGAAAATATACTGCTTATTGTAAATACTGTGGTAAATTTGGACACTCCATAGCCAACTGTCAATTGATGGAATTTGATGATAATGTTGCTAAGGAACTGTTTAGAACACCTGTTGGGGTTAGTACAGGACCCAAGACTGCTTGGGTTCCTGCTAGATCAAAGTGATCAAATCTTTGCAGGTGTGCCTTGGAAGCTGATAAATAAAGGGGTCAATAATCCAAGGCACTCAAGAATGAAAACCCCATGACTGCGCTGTACAGGTCAGTTCTGAAAACTTTCCTTAAATTCTGCTATCTGAAATTGTTTGCTTTACATGTTTGCATATCATATTAATCTGTCTGTGCTTAATTGACATCTCTTGAAAATTTGACTGCTCTCGCATGATGCTCTCTGAATAAAGAATGTTCTGATGCTTGAATAATTATTGCACTGAGTATAGGTAGTTGCATGTCTTGCATATAGTCGGTGCATCTCATGACCACACTGCATACAGGTCCGTGCACTTCGTGTTCTTCATGGGTCAAAGTCGGTGCATGGTATGCTTCATGCTTGATTTAAGTAGGTGCATGCTTTTCTGTCACATGCATAGAAAGATCGGTGCACATATGGCTTGTGTGAAACCGAATTCAGTGCAACTTAAAGGTCATATTTTTTACATAATCGGTCATTTCTGAAATTTGGTAGTCTCTTCCTCTGATTGAACAGCATGATTTTTCTTTGAGCCTATATTTTAAAATTATGAGTTGTGCCTTCATTGCATATCTTGTGTTTTGTCAGGGGGAGTTTGTCTGTTGTTGCTAGGTCATCATGATCTCTTTATCAGATTTGTTGCATACTGCACATATGAAGAGTAGTCCATGTCATAAAATTTGAAAAAAATCTAAAAACATATTCCATTGTATCTAGACAAGGGGAGCATGCATACTTCATCACTTATTCACCTCTTGAACTCCTTCTATCTAGCTATCTTATCCATTCCATTGCCAATGTGTGGTTCGCTTGAATTCTCTAGTGTCTCTACTCGTTTAGCTGATCTGTCTGTACTCCAGACCCAGCTATTGAAATTGATTCTGCTTTACATACATCTGATGATCTTCTCTTCTGCTGTTATTTGCTCTACCATCTTGTACTTGTCTAACACTCACATCCTTCCAAGTTGGTCTGATTAATCTGGTTCTTGTTCCAGGAATGATAAGCTGTTTAGTTGCATTGATTGGACTGATTTGAGATCCTTATGATGTGTACCATGTTTTAGTCTGAATTCTTAAAAGAAATTCCTATCATATAGGTTTAAGAATGTCTACTGATTCAGACTGATATAAGTCTAATGTATTTTTAGATTTGCATTCAAATGTATTGAAAGTATATGAATGATGAGTTTTAATAAATTTTAACCAATTGAGTCATGAATATCTTAGTCTCACCCATCTGTAATCTGAAAATGTGATATCAAGGCTACTTTGGTAGAGACACATAAAGTGAGTATTGTTTTTTAAACATTAACTTGAAAAATGTTGACTAATCAGATAAATTGATTTCAGAGCAATGACTTGGTCACCGAGAAACTGAGTTCTCTATCAATGAAATAGAGTAAAACCTAAGTCATGAAGTGCCATAGTTATCTCTACAGTAAAAGAAAATTGTCAAACATGACAGAGCAATGGCATGTTGAGTTGAGTAACTGGGGATTCTGGCCTCTGATCAAGGTGTTTCCTCATGTGAAAGACATTTCTATTGCTAACTCTGCTCTCAAAGTTGAGAGGCAATGAAAGTCATCACACTGAGTAACTGGGGCACTTCACCTAAGACGTGTTGTGCCACATGTAAAAAGGTGTTGATCAACTTAAATTGTTCAAGAAAAAATAATGTGCTAATCAAAAGAAAATGTCTTGCAAAAATAGTCAACTCACATTCTAGTAAGGGTGTTTATTCTCAATACCGCTCTGTGTGACTCTCAAAGGAGTCATCGAGTTCATTTGAGTAAGATGGAAGGTGGTTGTTCGTGAGTATTGCTTGATTAATTGGTTCACATTTATTAAAACCTACCTTCAGATATGAGTATTGAATTTAATTGACAAATTTGGTATACATCATGGTTAAATCAGTTGGGTCATGTCGGTTAATTCATAACCCCCTATGATAGGAGAGTCTTTCCTTGTAAGGACTTATTACTGTGGTACCTGCCATACAATTTCCTCTGATCAGGTTCACCTCTGACAACTTAATCATCATGCTATCTTACCTGTTGGAGATCATGTGCCTTGCTTCCTGTTATTCACCCCTACCCTTGGCTACATCTACTTCATCTACATCATCAGTTTCACTCTCCACACTGTTGGAATTTTCCATCTTGTTTCTGTATCCCTGTCGAATGACTCTTGTAACTGGTTCTGGTTCTGAGGACTTTTCACCTGCATTGGTCTGTCCATACAAATGTAAGGTGTGCCATAACCAATTTAGCTTCAGATTTCCTGTGATGGTGAATTCCAGATTGATTCATTGGATAACCAGAGTTCATCCCTGTAGATACATCATGTGCTTCCTTTTTCGATTCTCTTCACGCTCTCAGGGAGAGTTCTGGGCATTAGAGATTTTCATGTTTATGTCATAAAGGGGGATAATATCTTTTCTATGCCTACATGACTTCGTCAAAGGGGGAGTCTTTACTTCTGTCATTTCATCTATTTTATTTTTGCTGAAGTCAAAGGGGGAGAATTATTTGCCACGAGCATGAGAGTCTATGTTGACTCATAGTGTTGCCATCATCAAAAAGGGGGAGATTGTTGTGCCTCTGTGATTTTGATGATAGCAAACACTATAAGTCACCATCACCATGTGTTTGCATGAAAGATTGTATGTTTATGCATCTGCTCTTTGCACTATATATTAATGGGGATCGTTTGCTATGCATTGCTTTAGTCAGTACTGTTGAACAATTGCTGTATGCTTTGATGAGCATTTCATAGATATGCTTGTGCATGCATCACACTGAAGAAGGTCAGTGCATTTTCTATCTCAGTGCAAATCTTACGTCTTATATAGCATGGTCAGTGCAATGTTTTGACTGAGCACGTTGCATTGCGTCTCATTTGTCTTTTGTCTCGGTGCAACGTCCATACTAGGTCAGTGCATATCGCTCATTGTATACACAGAGTCAGTACATGCATAAGTTTGACTCGGTGCAACATTCGTCTAGTCTGCATTGCATCGGTGCAAACCTTAGTTGTAGCACGCAACTAAGTCCTAACAGAGTCTGTGCATAGGTTGCATCTCATGCGCTAAAGCTCCTGCATGCATATTCAAGTCTGTGCAAACTTGGTCATTGCACATGGATAGGTCGTGAAAGCATCTAACAGTGCATTTCATAGTCGGTGCAAGTTTTATATGAGAATAAATACTCGGTGCATGTTCTCTTGCATGATCAAGTCAGTGTATTCTTCTGTACCATGCATATCCAAAGTCCATGCACGTGTTACATATGCAAAATGAAGTCAGTGCATTCACTACTCATGCACACACGAAGTCTGTACTTTTCTTACCTTTGCACTCATGTCAAGTCTGTGCATGATGGTCACTCGAAGAAGGTGCATCTCTCTCTAGATTCCTAGAGTGAGAAGCTCTGCTTCGCTTCTCCTTTCCCGCCGCTGTTCTTCACCGTTTTCTTGGTGTTTCCCCCCCTACCGGCCATGGCTGGTGCGGCGGGGGAAACCCTGGTTTCGCTGGATGATCATGCCAATGGGCGATCGGATGCGGCGGTGGCTGGCTCTCGGAAATCATATGCTCAGACTCTAATGGAGGATCAACATCAGCCATTAGTTCCTATCCAGTTGAAGTTCCCTGCATTTACGGATAAGGGAGAATTAGCTATTTTCTTCACCCTAGAAGAAATCCAAATCTCTTGCCAGCAGTTTCAGTACGCTATCATTGTAAAATGCTCTTATGGACGACCTTCTATTCCAAAGATAAAAGCTTCTATTTCTCTGCGTCTTCA
Source organism: Amorphophallus konjac (assembly GCA_022559845.1). Classification (NCBI taxonomy): domain Eukaryota; kingdom Viridiplantae; phylum Streptophyta; class Magnoliopsida; order Alismatales; family Araceae; genus Amorphophallus; species Amorphophallus konjac. Next base: position 86,510,242 of record CM040122.1, on the reverse strand, counting down.
ACTTAGATCGGATTGCATTATAAGTAGACTGAATGCTAGACATATTCTGATCCGTTTAGGATCTGAAGCGGATTTCTTGAAGCTCCTCCTCCAAAAGAATTTATATATCAAAGGTTTCCTGTTTAGATTTTTTAGATGGACACAAGACTTTGATTTTTCTTCAGATCCACCGTCTGCTCCTGTATGGATCGGTTTTCCTTCTTTACCTGTTAATTTTTATCATGAAGATATGATTCGATCAATAGCAGGAAATATTGGTACTGTTCTGTGAATCAATGATGCTACACTCGCCATGACTGAGACTTCTGAAGCATTAGCGTGTGTTGAACTTGATTTGGTTACTGAGAGAAAGGAAAAGATATGGATAGGTGTGGAAGGAAATGGATTCTGGCAACCCATCACTTATCACAAGGTGCCACATTTGTGTTCCCATTGCCATAAAATTGGTCATATGGAACAAGAATGCAGAAAGAAGTTAAACAAGAAAGAGTTCAGAAATCAGTCTCTGGGAAATGGTCTTTCAAAAACATTCCGACAGGAATACAGACCTAGATTACTTCAAACATCCAGTCCGAATATGGGAATTAAAGATACTAATATGCCCCTTGCTTCATGCCAGCAACCTGATGAATTAGTTTTGGACGAGGATAAGATTAAGTCAAAGCAATTCCATGCCTCCAGTCCAAAAAAAGGGAATTACTGATTTCAGCAGATTTTCTGTCCTGGACCATGAAGACTTAGCTTTGGATAAAGAGATGGTTCATAACAAGCCCAATTCTGAAGAATTTACTCATAGTAAAGATCCTAAAGGCTGTCAGACTACAATTCCTATAACTGGACTTTCCCAAGATATAGACGATAATGGTCCCCTGGTATCTGTTTGATGCAATGACACAGTCAGAAAGCCTCTCTCAACTCTTCCGAGTATAAAAGACTCGTCGGCTACAGTTGAGCTTCCTTCAATCCAACAAAATAAGGAAGTCTCACCGTCTCAGAAAGTTCCCCTCTCAACTTCAGGAAAAATTGAAATCATCTGCTCGGATGCTGTCTCCAAAATATCAGCTATGGAAAATTCTAAGATGCTTTATTTAGATAAGTGCAGCAAAACAAGACAACTTCCAGACCTGCAGTCAAATGAAATATCAGTACTACCCGGAGTAATTTTCTGTGATGCCCGTCTAACTAGAGCTAAGGCTAAAATTTTAGCAGCTCATATATCATCTTCTTCTATTCATGATAAACTCAGTACTGATATGGAATGTTAGAGGTATTGGCAACAAAGCCACTATCAGAAGCCTGGCCCAGCATATTAAAGACAATGACATTCAAATTGCTGCTATTCTTGAACCCCGTATTGACTTCAATCGAGCCCAGGGTGTTGCCCATCGCATACATCTTCATTCTTTCTTGGGAAACAATGGTGATATCTCTAAAATTTGGTTATTTTACAAGCCCAGCATATGCTTTGATACTATACAATCCCATTCTTAATATCTGACAGTAGCTCTTAAAGATAATAATTCTGCAATTCTATATTTTACAGCAGTGTATGCTTCTTGTAGTCTCAATCAGCGCAGGGAAATGTTTGAATCACTGATGGAATTCAGCCAAGGGGTGACTATACCTTGGATAATATGTGGGGATTTCAACTGTATAGTATCCCCTGAGGAAAAGATTGGTGGCAATATTTCTTCCATGGTAGCTATGACTGACTTTCAAGGCTTTTTAACTGCCATTGGTTTAACTGATGCTGGGTATACTGGTTCAAACTTTACTTGGTCTAATAACCAAACTGGAGGCTCTCATATTCGAGCTCGTTTAGATAGGGTCTTATATAACCCTCATTGGCTGAGCTCAAATCATAATCTGTCTATTAGGCACCTTGTTAGAGGTCCCTCAGACCATGCTCCTTTATTACTTTCTGTAAATTCCACCACCCCTTCTCCGGGAAGATTCATCTACCAACACATGTGGCATACTCACCAAGGTTTCTTGGATTTTGTGAAAGATCAGTGGAATAAATGCCCTCAAGAGGAAATTCATCCTTTCAAAGCCTTCTAGAAGAAGTTAAAATTTCTGAAAGATGCTTTAAAGGTTTGGAATAAAGACACTTTTGGGAATATTCATCAAACCAAAAAGAAGATAGAACTTCTGATGGAACATGCCCAGTCTACATATGATGATGATCCCTCAGTTGAAAACAGAATGAATCTTAATAAAGCTAATGCTGATATGCGTTCTATTTTATCCCAAGAGGAGATCTTCTGGCATCAGAAATCTAGAATTCAATGGATCACCAATGGAGACTGAAACACTCAGTTTTTCCATCATTACACTAAGGTTAAAAGACAACAGAACTTTGTTTCAAAACTGAAGATTGATAACCATTGAGTGGAAAATCAGGAGATTCTGTTCAAAAGTGCAACTGAATTTTTCAAAAATCTTCTTTCAACTGAAGCCCACAGCATTGATGACAGCCTCCTCTCACTGATACCCCGATTGATCACTGAAGAGCAAAATAATTCTCTTTCTACTATTCCCACGGCTGATGAAGTTAAAAATTGTGTTTTCTCTATGTCTGGCAATAGCTCCCCTTGTCCAGATGGTTATACTGGGGGTTTTTACACTCACTGCTGGGATATTATAAGCTTGGATGTCATTTGTGCAGTCCAGAGTTTTTTCCAAGGGTGGGGGCTCCCTCAAGGTGTTACTTCTACTTTACTTTGTTTGATTCCAAAAGTTAAAAGTCCAGTCACTTATGCTGATTTCAGGCCCATCAGTTTATGTAATTTTACATGTAAAATTGTATCCAAGATCATTAATGACCGGCTGCGGACTGTGTTGCCTCTAATCATATCAGATGAGCAGAGTGGCTTTATAAGTGGCAGGCAGATTACTGATAATTTTCTATTGGCCAAAGAACTTTTTATGGAGATTGACAGACCTGTCAGAGGTCATAATATCATGATTAAACTTGATATGGCCAAAGCTTATGACCGGATAGAATGGGATTTCATTTTTCAGGTTATGAAAGGCTTTGGCTTCTCAAACAGATTCATTTCTCTTGTTGCTCAATTGATAGTCAATTGCTGGTTTTCTATTTCTTTGAATGGTCGCATTCATGGCTACTTTAAATCTTCAAGAGGAGTTAGGCAGGGTGACCCATTAGCACCTGCATTATTCATCCTAGCTGAGGAGGTTCTAAGCAGGGGCCTCAAAAATATATTTTCTTCTGGACTGTGCAAGTATTATCATCTCCCCCGAGGTGTTCCTCAAATCTCCCATATTCTTTATGCTGATGACTCCATCATTTTTATGAATGGAGGGATATCTTCAATAAAATAGCTGCTCCTGTTTCTGGGTAAATATGAAGTAGCATCTGGCCAAAGAATTAATGCCTCTAAAAGCTGCTTTGTGACTACAAAGAAAATGCCCACTTCTTCCATCAGCTGAATCTGTCAACTTACTGGTTATCATCACAAGACAGAAAGTATTAGATACTTGGGAATCCCTCTGTTTAAAGGCAGAACTAGAACCCCTCATTTTAAATATCTGATAGACAAAGTCAATTCTAGACTTGCAGGTTGGCAAAGTATATTGTTATCTCAAGCAGGAAGATTGGCTTTGATCCAATCAGTTCTTGCCTCGATTCCCATATTCTGCCAGTGCTGTCTCCATTCCCTATACTATACACAAGCAGATCAATAGAGTCTGTGCAAATTTCTTCTGGCAGGGCCTTGAAGTTGCTCATAGAAAACATTGGGTTTCCTGGGAAAAGATATGTTGCCCTATATCCACTGGAGGATTAGGCATCCGAAGCCTTTCAGACATTCAAACTTGCTTCCTTGTTAAATTGCTTTGGCACTCACAATATGGAAAGTCTCTATGGGCTAATTATATTAGAAGGAAATACTGTCATGGGCTTCATATTTCAGATTGCAAAACTCCTTTCCCAGTTGGCATCAAACAGTGTGACTTTGATAAAGCTAGATCTATTTTGCTTACTGGATCCCGCAAGATCATTCAAAATGGGAATGCTACAAATTTCTTCAAAGATATCTGGTATAAAGACAAGGCACTGGTGGATTTATTTCCTTTACAAAGCAACACTCTTTCTACTGATTGCTCAGTCAATGCAGCATTAACAAATATTCAGCATCCAATCTGGGATCCTATAACAGACCTTCAATTGCGGGAAGACATTCAAAAATTTTCTCTTCAGAATGGGGATGACATCCCTGTTTGGTCATTTACCAATTCAGGTAATTACAGTATAAAATCCACTTATAGTTTTCTTAGAGAGCAGACTACATATTCTATATATAGCAAATTGTGGCAGCATAGACTTCCGCCCAGGGCTTCTCTATTCTGTTGGAAACTTCTGCAGCAAGCTGTTCCTGTTAACAGCCGTGTTCAGTCAGTTGGCATTAATATGGTTTCTTACTGTGTTTGCTGTACATCCTCTCACTCCACTGAAGATGAAGATCATCTCTTTGTTCACAATGATTTGGCAGTTTTTCTATGGAGCAGTTTTAGCCCTCTGTTTGGAGTTTCCTGCCTGGAAGCCTCTACAATTAGAAATCGACTGAGACTTTCCATCAACAGAGCCAATATCAGTAAACCTAAGGGCTTCATATCCTTGTTAGCTGCTCTCCTGATCACCTGGGAAATCTGGAAATACAGGTGCCAGGTCAAATTTGAAGGCTGTAGAATTAAACTCCACAATGTCATTAATCATATCCTTGCTGATATTAATCAGATTGTCAACCAGATCAAATTTAAACATGGCCCAAGCTCTAAGTTGTGCAATACTTTACAAAATTTGGGCATTGTTATCAGATTTAGCAATCCAGTTTACTTCACTGTTATTTGGAATGCCCCTTCATATGATTACTCCCTTAATGTTGATGGAGCAAGCAAGGGTAACCCTGGACTATCCGGGGGAGGGGGATGTTTCAGAAATAAACAGGGACATCTTTTGTTGGGTTTCTCATATTTCTATGGTAAGGGATCCAACATGGTGGCTGAAGGACGTGCTCTTTTAGACGGACTCCGTCTTGCCCAGTTGCACTCCATTCCAATTTCTGTCATTTACTCTGATTCAATGGTTCTTGTGGATTTGGTGAATAACAAGAGAACCCTACCATGGCATCTTCTTCCATGGTGGAGCCAACTTCAACAACTAGTCTTATTTTTCAATTGTCCCATCAAACACACATATAGAGAGGCAAATCAGCTTGCCGACATGCTTGCCAACCATGCCGTCTCCATTGGGCACAACATGGAATTCTCCTCTTTCAAAGAGTTGCCTACTCTAGCTAAAGGATATGCCACTACCAATGCCCTATGTATTCCAAATTTTCGTCGGCGGCTTGTATAGATTCTTTTATCTTTTCTTGTAAATACAGAGAGCTGGCCTCTCTCACTGATATTGTACATTCCATTCTCTCCTCTTCAGTAATAAAATAACACTAGTGGTTTGAAGGTGGAGTGAGAACATTCTCTTCCTTTGGAAGAGGGTGCACTCTCCCTTTGTTCCCACTAGATGTGTTTGATGATAAAAAAAAAAGTCTGTGCATGATTCATCAATGTCAGTACATTGCTTTCCTTGAACATTCATTCTCGGTTTAGGGTCCTGCTTATCAAATACAAAGCCTGTTCATCTTTTATACTTAACTGAAAGTCATTTATGCAACAGGTCATCAGCTCGTGTTCCCCAAGAAGGGCACGTGATCCTATAATGATCCTCATTCATAAATGCTGCCATGTGGATCCACATTCATCCATATTCTGACAAGTGGCGAGCGTCTCCTGAAGCTTCCAGGCCGGAGCGTTCCCTCCACACTCATAGGGCAAGAGCTCGCCAACCTGACCTGATGGAGTATATATAGTTTTATTCCTGCAATCAGTAGCACATATCTCTCAAAAGCAGTAGAAGAAAAAGAAAAAGAGAGAGATCAAGAGCAGAGAAGAAGAAGAAAGTAGTAGAAGAAAATCAGAGAGAGAGAGCAGAAGAAGAGCCGAGGAGGACAGTGAGAAGAAAGAGAGAGCGAGAGTGAGAAGAAGAAGAAGATAGTCATCTGAAGATTAGTCTCTACTGGACCATGGATCAAATCCAGGCCAGTCAGGTATTTGAGAGCAACTTTGTGCTTCATCGTTTACAGTTTTCAGTTGCTGTGTTTCAATTGTTCTTTTTGTTTTTCTTTTGAACCTTTTTTCAAGCTGTTAGTCAGCGGAGCAAGCTGTGTTGCTCAGCAGTTGTAGAGGAGGATTCCTCTGGTCGGGAAGCTGTAATGCCCATCGGTCAAGCTGTGTGTCAGTGGTTTGCTAAGCTGTATTGCCCAGCGGAAGCAAGCTGTGATGCTCAGCTGATGTAGGCAAGTTGTGAGGCCCAGCTGTTAAGCTGTGTATCAGCGGGAAGCCACACTCTGGTTGGAGTGTGGGGTGGACGTAGGTCTGGAAGACCGAACCACCTTAAAATCTTCTGTCCATCGTGGTTTGATTGTTTATTCTGCTCCGCTAGATGTATGCTTAAGAACGTTCATGATAATCTGAATTTTTATCTAGTGAGAGTTAGGTTTGCACACCGTGCGTTTGATTCTCGTCTTGATAGAGTCAAATTGATCAGATGAACTGAGTCATCTCTTTAGTTTATATGGAGTAGATCATAAGTACAGTCTATCTGATCTTCCCTCCATCATTCGAAGAGTGCATCTAAGCTGATTAAGGCATCCGTGGGTTTTTAGTTCCGCGTCTCTATTTGTTATAAGTTTTTAATTGGAGAATTTTAGAGAGGGATTCATTCACCCCCCCTTTGAATCCCTCGCACCGGTTCTAACATGTAGATGGTTGAGATGCAGTGTAAGCCGTCAGTGGATGCATCTGGTTTCTTCTTCTGGTGGATCTCCTCTCCTTCTCACTCTTGTCACTCACTTGGAAATGATTGAGTCATTGTCTATTGGTAGATTTCGAGTACTCGCATTTAAATTAAATTGGCATGCTAGTTAGCTGTTTATAAATATTATAGTTCATTTTACAACTTTATTAAATTGTCATTTATTTATGCCAATGCATGCTTTACTGCTTTCCTTTAGTTAGTTGCGAGTTAGGGATTCCTGTGAACCCTACTGAGTCTCTACTGTGAGACTCACCCCTTCCTTTTACAGGTGAGGCGGAGCAACCGGCTGCAGGATTCTCTCGTGCTTTTGGTGAAAAACCTTAGAGTCAGCAGTGGTCTGTCAGTGGTCAGTCAGTGGTCAGTCAGTCCTTTTTCTTCTTTTGGCCGGGCTACGTCCCGTGTAGTTATTTATTTTCGGACCATTGTACAGTGTTGGACTTGTGATATATGGATCTCGACTACTTGTGTAAATTTCATCGCTCTGATATATATTTAATTGCTTCTGTTTAAAGTCCAAATGAATGCTTTAATTATATTACGCGTGTAATTTCTATTCGTTATGCATCCCCTCGACAAACATTCATTAACCCATACAGGGCCTCATCAGCCTCTTGGGTGGCTTCCTCGAGCTCTTAGTATCGGTAAATCGATGATATCGGGTTATCGGTATACGGATCTCCTGTTGTTGTGTCTCTGTGATTTTGATGATGTCAATATTATGTCCCACTATATATATTCTTGATCATATAAATTGATGCATTCATTGGTGATCGGATCATTTATAAGAGTATGAGATATGTCAGAATAGGTTCTAAAGATGATTCAAGAAGTCATGAAAAGGAAGTCAACCCAAGTCAAAGTCAACTCATTGTCAGGAAAGGTCAATGCATAGTCAGATCAGGTAATGTTCTGCCCAATCTCAGATCTGTGCATATGTTAATGCTTGTACAGAAATGTTGGTGAATGTGTTAAGTCCATGCACATAGTAGGTCAATGCTAGTCTTCATATGTGCTAGAAAAGTCCATGCATTTCACTATTTTTCATGAACATTTGAGGTCGGTGCTATTTTGTGTCTCATGGGTACACAAGGTCAGTGCATATTTTAATTCAATGAATATAAGGTTCGTGCACCTCTCTGTTCTAAGTCGTTGCATCAGTGTCTCACATGTGCGTCTTATGCTCAATATAGTCGGTGCATGTTTTAATTAGTGTTCATAAGGTCTGTGCAGCTCTTACTGCGAGCAAGTCTGTGTAGGGCTTAGCTGCATGAATGTTCTTTTAGTTAACACATATAGGGTCGGTGCAAGTCGTGCTGAGATTGCACAAGGATGGTGCACGTATGTGTCTCAGTGCATGAACTGCGTCTCATTCTGCGTCTCAATGCATGCCAGCGTCTCATGATTCGTCTAAGGCATATATCAGTGTAGGTTGTGCCTAAAGCAGACACACTGTCGGTGCATGTCTATGGCTAAGGCATATACATAGTCGGTGCATGCTTTACATGCACGCATATAGGGTCGGTGCAGGTTTGCTGCTAGCATACTCAAGTCAGTGCACACACTGTAGCAAATCGGTGCACACTTTCTAGCCTAAGCACATGCATTGTCTATTGTTGTTGAAGACGGTGCAAGTCGGTGCATGTTTTTGGCTAAGGCCTACACACGGTCGGTGCTACTTTTTTCTTAAGGTAAGTACTAGTCACCCCGTCTCCATAGTAAAGTCTGTGCATATCTTTGCTTCACCACACTCAAGTCAGTGCATATCCGCTTGCTATATATATATTAACGTCGGTGCATTCTTGTCTTTACCTACGGTTGACCTACACAACGTCTGTGCATTGTTTACCTCGGTGCAAGTTTTGCCTTGAGCAAAATAAGGCCTGTGCATTCTTTGCCTTGGTGCAAGTTTGATAGTGCATGTCCTATTCATTGAAACCTAAGGTCTGTGCATGTCGGCACGTTACAATTTAGAGTCTATACACCCTTCATGACAAATGTTTATAAGGTGTTTGACTAAAGGCTTTGTTGACTTTACTTATAAGGAACAATTTCGTTCGCAGAAGAGGCACGTGACCTCTGAAAAGGTAGAAGGCTAGCTCGTGGATAAGGGGAGAAATGATGGGCACGTGATCCGAGGAAAGGAAGCTTCTATTCCCTAACACGTGAACCAATGGAATGTCAATAGGGTTCTGTTACCTCATCCATACGAGCCCCTGTTATGAGTATAAAACGAAGGAGACTTCCTCCAGAAGAAGGGTGGATAATAGAAGAAGGGGTTTGTAGCCAGAAAGAAGAGCACGAGAGCCCGCAGAAGAAGAAAAAGAGGAAGGAGTCGCCAGGAGAGTGAGAGAGCATACTGAGAGAAGAAGAAGAAAGAAAAAGGTAGAGAGTGCAGAGAAGAGAGTAGAGAGAAGAAGAGAGAGCCTTCCCTGAAGATCAGAGTTGTATTGGCCTCTGGATCAGATCCAAGCCAAGTTGTTCCTACGGAGCTATATTTGTTTCTGTTTCTCTTGTTTATTTTTCGTTCGTTCTTTTCATATCTTAAGTGCTTTCCGTTTCCCTTGTTTAGGATCGGGGTTCCTCCTGTGGACTCAAGAGAAGAAAGAATTGTTCTCAGATTTGCAAGTGGTTGGGTGTCACTTGTGATTTTCCTCTAGTGTAGAGGAAGAGAGGTCCATGACCTCTGGTTTGCTAGTGACAGGGTGTCACTAGAGGTTCCCCTCCGGTGAGGAGGAAGGGAGATTCGTCTCCGGTTCTGGTCTTATGGGCAGCAAGTCCAGGTCCCAAGCTTCTGTGGGTTGCAGAGCTTGGTTTGAGGGATTTGTCTCCCTCGGTTTGTCAAGCTGTAGGCAGCATATGTTTGCAGACTGAGTCTGCTTATTCTTGCATTTGCAAGGGAAGTCTCACTCTGGTTTGGAGTGAGGGGTGGACGTAGGCAGACTCTAGGTCTGGTCGAACCACCTAAAAATATCCTGTGCAGTGGCTTGCTTGGTGTGATTGTCCTGTCTCCTGCCTCCTTCAATTGTTTGTTCTATTGAGCGCTAGCTGTTTGATATTTGATTGGCTTAAGTTATGATTGTTGGGGTTTACATCTAGTCTCTCGCTAATTCATTAGTGGCATAACAAATGTTTGTCCACTGGTCTAAGTAGAAATCTTCATTTCTACTTAGATGTCTTCATTTGTTCTCTTTGAATGGAGTTTGTGTTTTCAGCAGTGCATGGACTCTAACGATTCTAGGGTTCTGTAGCAATTCTGAATTAAGGCTTTCTGCTACTGTCCGTGGAGCATCCTCCATATGCTTAGTAAAGCTTAAGGCAGCTGATGTCTGGTTGGTGTTTGAGAGTGTGCCTTAATAGAACTATTGTTTACACTGAGCCAGCCTATTTTACTTGATCTTATATTAAAAGATTTTATTGAAGCAAATTTTTAAAAGGGGATTCATTCACCCCCCCCTATGAATCTGTATCTCGCACCTAAAAATTGGTATCAAGCGGGTTACTGGCTTTTCAGATCCAACGATATGTAGTAATTCCTAGTGTTTCTCGATGGCTTCTTCCTCTATTTGCCGTTTACTATTAGTGGTCGTCTGCTTCTGATTTGCCAATGGCTCATCCTCCTATTTTTAATGGGTCTGATTTCCCTAACTAACTTGGAAGTCTGTGCACGTTCATAAATTCAGTGAATCCTAACCTCTGGAATCTTGTTTCCAAAGGTCCACATAGAATGCTTAAAGATGTGTCCAAATGGACGGACAAACATAGAATGAAAAACAATGAAAATATGAGAGTTCTCAGCATTTTAAGAAGGACTGTTGATTCTGACATCTTTCCGTTTGTTACAAATTGCAGGTCTGCTAAAGATATCATGGACAAATTGATGGCAGCCTATAAGAGAAGTGATGACATCTGCTTGATGGTTAATGAGAGCAATCATAGCAGTGATCAAGATGAGTTCGGAGATGCTGAAGAGGTAAACAATCCATTCTCTAGTTACACTTTAGATGATTGGGAAGATGTCTATGTCAACCTGTTAGAATCTTATGAAAAATTAGGGAAGAAGAATAAAGGTCTGAAAAAGAAGTTAAATAATCAAGAGAATCCTAACTCTCGAGGTGAAAACATTGAAATTTTAAAAATTGAAAATAAAATATTCAAAAGACAATTGTCAAATCTAGATGCAATCAATTCAGAACTCGATCAAGTCAAATCTGAAAACAGAAAACTCAAAAAACAATGTTAGGAATCTGAACAAAGATTAATCAATCTTGAAAGTGAAAACAGATTGATCACTGAAAAATTCGAGGCCGTTAGATCTATCAATTTAAAGTTTCAGGAAAACCTTGAAAAATATGAACCAGAAAACTAGCAAGAAAATGTTAAGGAAAACCAGAGTTTCCTAACTGATGTTTTGTTTGATGACGATAAGCTTGAGGAGGAGAACACTAAATTGAAAGCAGAAACTGAGAAATGGAGAAAATAAAATGAGGAACTGAAGCAGTTGAACACTGCTATATCAGAGAGGCTTCTTGTCTTAGAGAAGGGAAAATGTGTTGCTAATGAAAATCAAGTTGAAAATGAGCTCAAATCGAAACAAGAAGTTGAAACCCTTAAAAATCTGAATTATGCAATGTGTCAACAAATTAAGTATTGTGAAGAAGAACTAGCCAGTTATGAGTTTAGTATCCTAGCTCTCCAACAAGAAAATAATGATCTTAATGAATCCGTGTCTAGATTTGTTGAAGTAAGGAACAATTTGCATAAGCTTCTTGAAAGCAAGGTTAATTTTCAGAAGGAAGGGTTAGGATATAATGCTGCAAATAAAAAGAGTTTTAGAAACAAAACTCAAACATCTTTTGTTTCTAGTTCTAGTACTCACAATTCTTCAAACCAACCTATCTTTCAGTTTACTGCTCATAAAAATTTTAAAAATAACTAAAAAATAAAAGAACAAAATTGTTTCTGCCACCTCGTTGCATGTTCCCCATAAGACATCCTCACATACACATGCATACAAAAAGAAAGTGATTTGTCATTATTGTCACAAGATTGTCCATCTAATGCATGAGTGTAGATTGATGGAAAAGGATAACATGGAAGCTAGTAAAATACATGCTAGGAAAACTCATGTCAGAAATCATGAGTTTCAAAATAAGAAAAATCATTGTTATCACTGTGGCAAGATGGGCCACATTGCTACTCAATGTTGGCATGCACAGGGAAGAAATTTCAATTCTAAGTTTGCTAAATTTCTTGCAAATGGAAATGTTTTTGACAAAACTGAATCTGTCTTCAAAGGAAAATCTTCTATGTGCTTCAACTGTTGGAAGCCGGCCATCTGGCTAGTGAATGCTGGTTTGTTATTGGAAGAATAAATCATTCTTCTTATTTTTATTGTGGAAAGAATGGTCATACAGTCAAGAACTGTTGGCATGTAGAAAGAATAAATATTTTAAGTATAAACATGATAACAGTTTTGGTTATGGTAAGAAATTCTACGTTCATGCTCATATGCACAAGAAAAACACCAAGTATTTTAATTCTTGTCATTATTGTGGTCATCTTGGGCATACAATGCATGATTGTTACTTATTGAAAGATGATGATTTAATTACTGGGAGGTCTTGGAGAACACCTATGAGAGGTTTTACTAACCATGGAGGACCCAAGAACTCTTGGGTACCTAAAATGGCAAAATAAGAATCCTTTTGCAGGAGTGCCTGGGAAGCTGATGAAAAGGGGTTCAATAATCAAGGCACCCAGGTTTGGTAAGACCTCATTCTTGTATTTTCCAAGAAATATTTGTATTCTTCACATCTGTTCAGTTGAACTTTTTAGGAATCTATTTTAAACTGCATGTCATGATAAGTCTGATTAGTCAAAATCTTCATGCATACATGTCCACAAGTGCATCTACCATTTGCTTTTTTGTTTATGCACTTGCTGGGTGATCCGTGCATATATGAGGTAAAAGGGTTATCTGAACTTGATGCATACATATGCCAATTGCAGTTGTTTGATATTTGTTAAAATGCATAATCACTGAAAATAAATTACATTTCTGGAAAATCTGAAAAGTTGGAATTTGATTCCTACATGCTGTCACTTGTATAAAATGCTCATTTCCACACATGCTCATTCACATACTATCATAAGAAAAAGTTGAAGATGCACATAAGACTGCACTTTGCACTGCATTGCTATGCATGACCCGATGGTATATTAAATGGTATGCTGGGAGAAGGATAGATTATGTCTGTCTGGAAACTCACATCATGCGTAGAGACTAGCCTCCGCCAAGTACTGAGGGTCAAGTCTTCATATAGAGCAGTCTAGACTTTCATGAGCATGAATTTTAAAATCCTTTGCTTAGCCTTCATTACATAAGATGCATAAAGTTAGTGCATTTGCATACATGAGTTAATTGCATATCATTTCTAAAGAAAATACCAAAAGATTGGTTCACTGCACATAGACAGGGGAAGCATACAAAAATGTTTGAGATGCATGGTGAGTCTGTTGTTCTATCTCTATCTGAAACCTTTACTGTCTAATCTCTGTTCTTCTAGCAACTCACTTCAATAATTGATTTCAGTTGGTTTCTTTTGCCTTCACCTATCATTTGAACTCACATGAACATTAAACATCTGCCATGTTCTCAGCTCAATGATCTTAAATGATTCTCAAACTCTCTAAATATCCATGGTTGCACATATCTTTGAAATTCTCTGTCATACTTGATATCCTTGTATCAAAAATCTTGTTGAAATCTCATGGTCATTTCTTTAAAATCTGCACCAGGCCATCTTTGCTACATGCTTGAAATTCATGTGCCTTCACATACATGCATACTCCTTGATGCTTGTGTCTCAATTCACAACTTGACTGCTACTGAATCTTATTGAAAATTCTGAAACTTGAGAAGATTTCAATTTGTGTACCTTGATCATAAATCTAAAAAAAATCTGTGCTAGGAATCTTCCATCATATGGAACTATGAATGTTCTGAAAAGATCAAATTGGTTTAAGTTTAATGTATTTTCAGCTTGTTTCTTAAATGCCATGAAAATATCTGAATCAGTTTTTAATAAACTTTAACCAACTGTTTCATGTTATATTTTGAAAAACCTTCTGTAATCTGAAATATTGAAATCATGACCTATTTGGTTGAAATGCATGAAATCTATATTATTTTTAAACAAGCCTTTCTTCAAAACCTTACGGGTAGCTGTATCTAAATGCTAATTCAGTTATGTAAATGGCAGAGCAATGGCTAAATGCGCTGAGAAACTAGGATCCTTGTCAAAGATAATGGACCCAAAGTCATGATGCTTCTTGGCTAACTCTGTTCAGAAAATTAACAAAGGTTAGTTTCACTAAGTAACTAGGGGTACATGCGTCTGGTAAACGTGTACCCTTACGCAAAAAGGTGATATCTATACCTGAAACAGAATGGTACATTTTACTGAGTAAGCTAGGGGTACTGGCATCTAATCAGCGTCTACCTTTACGATGAAAGGCATGAATTATTCCTGACTGTTCTGAAAATATAAAGCAATGAAAATCTTTGCTAAACCCAAAAGGTGAAAATTCAGATATGACAAATTGTTTAACCTCAATACTCATTATTATTTTTCCTAAAGAAGTCATTGAAATAGACTGAGTAAGGTGTAGGGAGGTTAATCAACATGTTAACATGAGGGTTTGGTTCACTTTTATTAAATCTGAATTCAGATATGAGTAAAGAACTTTATTGACAAACTGTATATGCATCATATTTAAACCATGCTATTCAATAAAGATTCACTCATAAGCCCTTATAATGGAAGACTCTAAAATATTCATACTCTTGGATTTATGATATTGGTATCTCATTGAAAATCTTGATTGAAGCTCATTGAAAACCTTGTGCTTAGTCTTTATCATTGCTCACTGACTAATCTTCAATCTGTCTTGAATTCAGGGGGAGCATAAGTATTTCTTGAACTGCATAACTAACCTTGCACATTCTGATTATCCTTGTTCTTCCATAAATTTATCTCTAACGGTATCAACTAGTCTCATAAAATCTATCATGGGCTGATTTCATCTTTGATTGCCCCTGTGCTTTTACTGAGCGTCCTGAAGAAAACATATTAATGTGCCATTTGCTTCAAGGGGGAGAGAGATTATCGGTTGCATTGCATGATGATTGTGTTTCTCACTTGGCCCCATCTATTTTGAAATCAATTGAACTCATACCCTAGTGTGTTTGAAACTCTATTGCACACTAATTCTGCTTCAATCTGTCATGACATGAACTCTTATTTGACTGATCATGTGTCTTTGCTAGTGCTCTCTTTGACCTTATGACTTGTCCACTTGATCTGCATTGATCTGCTTAATCTTGACTTGTCTAAAGAGGAACATTCTTTGTTTAAGGGGGAGTATGAGTTATTTCTTCAGTCAATTGATGCATGCTCTCGCATTGTTCATACTGGTCTGCACATTACTTTCTATTCCTTCCTTTTTGATGTTGTCAAAGGGGGAGAATTTATGTGACTATGTAGACTATCATAGTCTGAGTCATTTTCTGATCTGTCAGATGCTCTTTGTTGATCATCATGAACTTGTTGTAATGACTCAAAATATTGCCATCATCAAAAAGGGGGAGATTGTTGTGTCTCTGTGATTTTGATGATGTCAATATTATGTTTCACTATATATATTCTTGATCATATAAATTGATGCATTCATTGGTGATCGGATCATTTATAAGAGTATGAGATATGTCAGAACAGGTTCTAAAGATGATTCAAAAAGTAATGAAAATGAAGTCAACCCAAGTCAAAGTCAACTCATTGTCAAGTAAGGTCAATGCATAGTCAGATCAGGTAATGTTTTGCCCAATCTCATATCTGTGCATATGTTAATGCTTGTACAGAAATGTTGGTGAATGTGTTAAGTCCATGCACATAGTAGGTCAATGCTAGTCTTCATATGTGTTAGAAAAGTCCATGCATTTCACTGTTTTTCATGAACATTTGAGGTCGGTGCTATTTTGTGTCTCATGGGTACACAAGGTCAGTGCATATTTTAATTCAATGAATATAAGGTTCGTGCACCTCTCTGTTCTAAGTCGTTGCATCAGCATCTCACATGTGCGTCTTATGCTTAATATAGTCGGTCCATGTTTTCGTTAATGTTCATAAGGTCTATGCAGCTCTTACTGTGAGCAAGTCTGTGTAGGGTTTAGCTGCATGCATGTTCTTTTAGCTAACACATATAGGGTCGGTGCAAGTCATGTTGAGATTGCACAAGGACGGTGCACGTATGTGTCTCAGTGCATGAACTGCGTCTCATTCTGCGTCTCAATGCATGCCTGCGTCTCATGATTCGTCTAAGGCATATATTAGTGAAGATTGTGTCTAAAGCAGACACACTGTCGGTGCATGTCTACAGCTAAGGCATATACATAGTCGATGCATGTTTTACATGCACGCATATAGGGTCGGTGCAGGTTTACTGCTAGCATACTCAAGTCAATGCACACACTGTGGCAAATCGGTGCACACTTTCTAGCCTAAGCACATGCATTGTCTATTGTTGTTGAAGACGGTGCAAGTCGGTGCATATTTTTGGCTAAGGCCTACACACGGTCGGTGCTAGTTTTGTCTTAAGGTAAGTACTAGTCACCCCGTCTCCATAGTAAAGTATGTGCATATCTTTGCTTCACCACACTCAAGTCAGTGCATATCTGCTTGCTATATATATATTAACGTCGGTGCATTCTTGTCTTTACCTACGTTTGACCTACACAACGTTTGTGCATTGTTTACCTCGGTGCAAGTTTTGCCTTGAGCAAAATAAGGTCTGTGCATTCTTTGCCTTGGTGCAAGTTTGATAGTGCATGTCCTATTCATTGCAACCTAAGGTCTGTGCATGTCGGCACGTTACAATTTAGAGTCTATACACCCTTCATGACTAATGTTCATAAGGTGTTTGACTAAAGGCTTTGTTGACTTTACTTATAGGGAACAATTTCGTTCGCAGAAGAGGCACGTGACCTCTGAAAAGGTAGAAGGTTGGCTCGTGGATAAAGGGAGAAATGATGTGCACGTGATCCGAGGAAAGGAAGCTTCTATTCCCTAACACGTGGACCAATGGAATGTCATCCATTTTTTTTAAGGGGAAAACCCCCAAAGGGTAATATTATTGATAAAAATAAAGAGAAATTACAAGAGGCGAATGCTAGGCATGCCTAGCTTATCTAGACGGGCTGCACCTTTGACATTCGAGGTAGCTCATGACTAAAATAAAAAGAATTACACTTAGTGGAGCACGCTAAAGATGCTAACAGATCAGCAACACAATTGGCTTCCCTATAGGTGTGGGTAATTAAGTGATGAGAAGGAAGAATGCTCCAGATCTCTCTGACAACTTGAAGGATCACCCAAGGGCATTGAATACCTTTTGTGACAGCCTGCACCAATATGTTGGAATCACAATCAATAAATAACATGTCACTAGTGATGGTAAGAGCATATTTAATGCCATCCAAAAGCGCCCTAGCTTCAGCAATAAGACTGTTTGATTGGCTGTAATATTGAGAAAAGGAAAGTAAGACCGATCCATGGGAATCTCTTATGACCCCACCGCCACCTGAGTCACCAGAAGGTTTGCATGAGCCATACGAGCCCCTATTATGAGTATAAAATGAAGGAGACTTCCTCCAGAAGAAGGGTGGATAATAGAAGAAGGGGTTTGCAGCCAGAAAGAAGAGCACGAGAGCTAGCAGAAGAAGAAAAAGAGGAAGGAGTCGCCAGGAGAGCGAGAGAGCATACTGAGAGAAGAAGAAGAAAGAAAAAGGTAGAGAGTGCAGAGAAGAGAGTAGAGAGAAGAAGAGAGAGCCTTCCCTGAAGATCAGAGTTGTATTGGCCTCTAGATCAGATCCAAGCCAAGTTGCTCCTACAGAGCTACATTTGTTTCTGTTTCTCTTGTTTGTTTTTTGTTCGTTCTTTTCATATCTTAAGTGCTTTCCGTTTCCCTTGTTTGGGATCGGGGTTCCTCCTGTGGACTCAAGAGAACGGAGAATTTTTCTCTGGTTTGCAAGTGGCTCGGTGTCACT
Source organism: Amorphophallus konjac (assembly GCA_022559845.1). NCBI lineage: Eukaryota > Viridiplantae > Streptophyta > Magnoliopsida > Alismatales > Araceae > Amorphophallus > Amorphophallus konjac. The sequence continues at coordinate 86,492,240 of CM040122.1, read as the reverse complement.
TGTGGTTTCCCTCTGGTGTAGAGGAAGAGAGGTCTGTGACCTCTGGTTTGCTAGTGACAGAGTGTCACTAGCGGTTCCCCTCCGGTGAAGAGGAAGGAAGATTCATCTCCGGTTCTGGTCTTGTGGGCAGCAAGTCCAGGTCCCAAGCGTCTGTGAGTTACAGAGCTTGGTTTGAGGGATTTGTCTCTCTCGATTTGTCAAGCTGTTAGGCAGTGTATGTTTGTAGACCGAGTCTGCTTATTCTTGCATTTGCAAGGGAAGCCTCACTCCGATTTGGAGTGAGGGGTGGACGTAGGCAGACTCTGGGTCTGGCCGAACCACCTAAAAATGTCCTGTGCAGTGGCTTGCTTGGTGTGATTGTCCTTGTCTCCTGCCTCCTTCAATTGTTTGTTCTACTGAGCGCTAGCTATTCGATATTAGCTTGGCTTGAGTTATGATTGCTGGGGTTTACATCTAGTCTCTCGCTAATTCATTAGTGGCATGACAAATGTTTGTCCACTGGTCTAAGTAGAAATCCTCATTTCTACTTAGCTGTCTTCATTTGTTCTCTTTGAATGGAGTTTGTGTTTTCAGCAGTGCATGGACTCAAACGATTCTAGCGTTCTTAATCAATTCTGAATTAAGGCTTTCTGCTACTGTCCGTGGAGCATCCTCTGTATGCTTAGTAAAGCTTAAGGCAGTTGATGTCTAGTTGGTGTTTGAGTGTGTGCCTCAATAGAACTGTTGTTTAAACTGAACCAGCCTGTTTTACTTGATCTTATATTAAAAGATTTTATTGAAGAAAATTTTTAAAAGGGGATTCATTCACCCCCCCCCTTTGAATCTGTATCTCGCACCTAACATCTGGGTCGTCATAGTTGGTATCAGAGCGGTGTTGAGGATTTGTATAAGGAATTGAAATTGCATTAGTCCAAAACAAGTCCATGTGAGTCTACTACTGCTGGTTTAGGATGTTTTCCATGATTACTGATGCATTTTCTATTATTGCATGTCTTCTTCTAGATTAAAATACCGCCTCGTAGAAGGGCATGTGTCCCGAGGGAAGGTAGTGGCACTTCTCCTCTGGCTCCGGCTAATGTGACAGCTCCAATTCAAGCTGACCCTGCTCCTCATGCTAAATTGCCTCCTGGTGGTCATGGTAGAGCTTTAAAAGAATTTTTGTTGTTCCACCCACCGACTGATGAAGGACTGGCACATCCAGATGCAACCAGAGTGTGGATAGATGCAACTGAATGTGTATTCCGTTCCATGGAGTGCACAGAGGCTGGAAAAGTCATGCTGGCTACTTTTCAACTCCAAGGAGCAGCACTCACGTGGTGGACCATGGAATGGGAGGTTGCTTTTGGATCCCGTCCTCTTCGTCAGATCACGTGGATGGAGTTTGTCACGACCTTTGAGCGCACTTTCAGTCCAACTTATCTCAGGATGGAAAAAATGCACCAGTTTATGGAACTAGATCAAGGCGATATGATAGTGCTGGAATATCGGAGCAAGTTCATGGAATTAGGTCGGTATGCGCCCCACATTCTTGCTGATGAAAGCTTAATGATCGAGCAATTTCTGCGTGGATTAAAACCAGAGTTGAGGCAGCCTTTGATTGCGACCAGGGTGGCAGAAATGGATGCAGCGTATCAGGCAGTTGCGACTTTAGAGCTTGATATGGCTAGATCCCGAGGGCGTCTTCTAGTTGACTCAGTCCAGTCGAGTGTATAGCATCAATAGTTCAATCAGCCATCTGTGACAGGAGTTCCATCTGCTATTCCTGCTGCCAGTGGCATTCTGGTTTCTAAACCTAAGTTCAAGAAATTCAAGAAGTTTAAGAAGCGGTATGGCAGTCAGGCATCTTCGGGTACCGTGCAGCAGCAATCGACACCTTCTTTCCAACAACATCAAGGCTCAACAGTTAGTCAGCCGAGAGTATGTGCAAGATGTGGTGGGAGCCACCCAGGCAAGCCGTGTTTGATGTCGGTGGTTTGTTTCCAATGCGACCAACCAGGACATGTGGTTCGGGACTGTCCGCAGAGGCCGAAGCCAGTGCAGTTTTCTCAACCGTAGCCGTCTCAGTTCAGACCTTCTCCACCACCTCAGGCACAGTAGAATTATCCTCAAGCTTCAGTGTCTTCTTCCCAACAGTCTACTGCAGTGGGCAGGAAGCAGAAGGGAAAGGTTTCTCACATTACCTGTGCTGAAGCTGTGACGTCTCATCTTGTTGAAGGTACGATTATGATTTATGGACATGCAGCTTGTGTCTTATTTGATCCAGGCGCTTCTCATTCGTTTATTTCTGAAAACTTCATTGCCTGTATTGAGGAGCCGACTTTCAAAATTACTTGTGAGTTGCTTGTGGAACTACCTTCTAGGGATTTCATGTTCACTCCTCTTTGTCTGGAAGAGTCTCCTATTATGAATTGTAATCATCAGTTGCCGGCTAGATTATATGCGTTGCAGTTGGTTGATTATGATATTATTCTAGGCATGGATTGGTTAGAAAAATATGGAGCCGTGGTTGATTGCAGATCAAAAAAGTCTATTTTCAGCCACATGGGAAACCATCATTTTATTTTCAAGGCATTCGATCTCGCTCTTCTCGCTTGCTTATTTCTACTATTTGAGCCTGTAGATTGCTTAATGCAGGTTGTCAGGGATTCTTAGCTTCCGTGGTTGCTGTTGAGGCACCACAACATGATATCAATGCCATTCCTGTGGTCTGTGAATTTCTTGATGTATTTCTTAATGAGTTACCAGGCTTACCTCCTCAGCGAGAAATAGAAATGGTGATTGAATTGATTCCAGGTACGGCACCTTTGGCAAAGGCACCATACCGCATGGCTCCAGCTGAATTGAAGGAACTGAGGGCACAATTGGTAGAATTATTGAAAAAAGGCTATATTCATCCCATCTTTTCTCCATGGAGTGCTCCAGTCTTATTTGTGAAGAAGAAAGATGGAAGCCTGAGGCTATGTATTGATTACAGGCAATTGAATCAGGTGACTGTCAAGAATAAATATCCTCTGCCCAGGATTGATGATTTGTTTGATCAATTGTAGTCTGCTACTGTCTTTTCACGGATTGATCTTCGATCTGGCTATTTTCAATTGCGGATTCGAGAATCTAACATGGAAAAGATTGCTTTTAGCACGCGTTATGGTCATTATGAGTTTTTGGTTATGCCATTCAGGCTAACCAATGCTCCAGTAGCTTTTATGGACCTGATGCAGTGTGTGTTTCGTCCATATCTGGACCGGTTTGTTGTTATCTTTGTCGATGATATTCTTGTTTATCCGGCTTCTGAAGAGGAACATGTTCGACATCTTAGGATTGTATTGCAGACTCTGCGAGATCACGAACTCTATGCAAAATTCAGTAAATGTGAGTTTTGGCTTTGGGAAGTTCATTTTCTCGACCATGTGATTTCTGGTGATGGAGTCGCAGTTGATCCAACTAAAATCGAAGCTGTTTGTCAATGGCAGAGACCGAGGACTGTGATAGAGATCAGAAGATTTCTGGGTCTTACTGGTTATTATCGAAGATTCATTCAAGACTTTGCATGGATTGCCGCGCTGATGACTAGATTGACACAGAAAGATGTGCCTTTTGTCTGGTCAGATCAGTGTGAGTAGAGCTTTAATGCGTTGAAAAGGCTTCTCACTTCTTCTCCAGTGCTAGTATTACCTTCTGGTTAAGGTGGATTCATGGTTTGCACGGATGCTTCTCGAGTATGTTTGGGTGCAATGCTTATGCAACAAGGTAAAGTCATAGCTTATGCATCCCGACAATTAAAACAGCATGAAGAGAATTATCCGACTCATGATCTAGAGCTTGCAGCGGTGATCTTTGCTCTAAAAATATGGAGACACTACTTGTATGGCGAGAAATTTGAGATCTTTACCAATCATCAAAGCTTGTAGTATGTGTTTTCTCAAAAAGATTTGAATCTCCGACAGCACAGATGGATGGAATATATGAAAGACTATGATTTCAGTCTCTCCTATCAGCCAGGAAAAATGAATGTTGTGGCTGATGCTCTAAGCAGGAAAGTGCAAATTAGTCATTTGCTGGTTCATGAATAGAAGTTGTGGGAACAGTTTCCTAGTGAAACTTTTAGTGTGAACATTCCTTCTGATCCGATGGTAGCTATGTGTGCTATTCTTGTGATGACTCCAGCTATTTATCAACAGATCAAGGAAGCTCAGCAGGCAGATTCTGATTTGTCCCGCATTATAATGATGCATGATGTTGAGTTTGATGATGATTTAGTTGTCAGCCTCCGTGGCAGACTGTATGTTCCAGCTGTTGATGAGTTGAGAAATACTATCTTGCGTGAAGCCCATGGATCCTGTTACGCTATTCACCCCAGCACTACCAAGATGTATCAAAATCTGAAAAGACAGTTCTGGTGGCCATGAATGAAAAAGGATGTAGCTGCATTTGTGTCTAAATGTTTGACATGCCAACATGTTAAAGTCGAGCATCAAAAACCTGGAGGGATGCTTCAGCCTTTAGAAATTTCGATGTGGAAATGGATCATGTCACGACATATTTTGTTGTAGGTTTACCCCGCACTTCACAAGGCTTCGATGGAATCTGGCTGTTAGTTGACTGGTTAACAAAAATAGCAAGATTATCGCCAATTAAAGTTACCTGGAGTGCTCAGAAGTTGGCCGAACTTTATGTTCAAAAGATTGTGCATTGCATGGAATTCCAATATCAATAGTGTCAGATCGCGACCCACAGTTTACTTCTGGCTTCTGGCGTAGTTTTCAAAAGGCGTTGGGCATAGAGTTAGCTTTTAGTTCAGCGTATCATCCCCAGTCAGATGGTCAGTCAGAAAGGACTATTCAGACTTTAAAAGATATGTTGAGATCGTGTTGCCTAGATTGGCAGGGTTTGTGGAGTCAGCATTTGTCACTTTTGGAATTTGCTTATAATAACAGTTATCACTCCAGCATCGGCATGGCACCGTATGAAGCTTTGTATGGGCGTCCTTGTCGTACACCTTTGAACTAGTTTGAGGCCGGTGACAGATTGTTGATAGGACATAATAGGTTCAACAGTGTGCTGATGTGGTTCACTTGATCAGGCAGAAAATGTTGACAGCTCAGAGTCGATAGATAAGTTATGCTGATCAGCGCATGCGACCATTGCAGTTTGAGCCTGGAGATATGGTGTTTGTAAAAATATCTTTGATGAAAGGCGTTATGAGGTTTGGGAAGCGTGGAAAGCTCAGTCCCCGTTATATTGGTTCGTTTCCTATTCTGGAACGTGTGGGCCAAGTGGCTTATCATCTTCAATTGCCAGCGGCGATGCAAGCAATCCATGATGTACTTCATGTGTCCCAGCTGAGGAAGTATGTTTCTGATGCATCTCACGTGCTCGATGACTCAGTTTCGCCAGAAGTGACTGCAGATCTATCCACACCAGAGTATCCAATCAGAATTGAAGATCGTCGTGAGCAACGATTGAGAAATAAAGTAATTCCTCTGGTTAAGGTTGTCTGGCAGCGTCACTTTGGTTATGAAGCTACATGGGAACGTGAGGAGGAAATGCGTCAGTAATTTCTCTTCCAGTTCGAATAAGGTACATTCCTTTCAGTTCTCTCCTTGTTCTTCCTTTTAAATTTCGAGGACAAAATTTCTATTAGGAGGGAGGTACTGTAAGACCCGTGCTTTAACGGATCTTTACCAGTAATCAATTAAAATTTAATCTATGAATTTTGGCTAATATTATGAAATTTATGGGCTTTTTCTAGTATTTAATCTAATTAGATTAAAGTTTTTAAAGAAACTAATGGGCATATGCATAAATATGCTTCTTGGGGGGTTTGTAATGCAAAAGGGGGGTTAAAAATCAAAAAAATATATATTATTTTAACTCTTTTTTAACCCAATCGATCCCCTCTCTCTTTCTCACTTTCCCAATCTATCCCCTCCCCCTCCTTTTCACCCGAAGGCGATGGTGCGCCCAAGAGAGCCGCGGGCGGACGGGGCACCCGCGACGGCGACCCCCCTCTCTCGTCATCCTCATCTTCGCGGCGGCGCGACGACCCGACAGCACGGCGGCGGTGACTGGGGGCCCCACCGGCGAGCTGGCACAAGGAGGAGGACCGCGATCGGCTCCCCTCTCTCACCCTCTTTCTCTCTTCTCGGCGCGCCGACGACCCAACAGTCTTGGCGGAGGAGCAGGAGCTCCGTCGGCGAGCCTACAAGGCATAAGAGGCAGCGGCGGTCTCGTCGGACCCGATCCCACGATGGAAGACGGTGACTCTCTCTCCCTCAATCATGGCTTTCTCACGGTGGAATCGTCATCCTCGGCCTAGATACGGTGGGGGGACGGCCTTCTAGCCTCGTTTGGAGCGACGAGGAATGTCGTGGCATCAACCCGGGATGAACCGTGGAGTGGAGAGACGGCCGGGAACGAGCGAACTGTGGCGTCCCTCAGCTTGTTCGTGGTCGGATCGGACATTTAGGCACGTTCGAGGTAGGGGGATCGTAGCCCTAGCCCGTTAAATTATTCCTAATAGCATGCCCATCGTCGCTGAGTTCATAGATTAACAAAAGCATGCCCATCGTCGCCGAGTTCATAGATTAATAATAGCATGCCCATCATCACTGAGTTCATAGATTAACGATCGCATGCCCATAGTCGCTGAGTTCATAGATTAACAATCGCATGCCCATCGTCCCTGAGTTCATAGATTAACTAGCATTCCCATCGTTGCTGAGTTCATAGGTGATAAATTGTTATATTATGATGGTGGAATGGCAGGGAACAGGTTAAAAATAATAACTCCCGTCGATTTGAGTCGATCGGGAGGGGATCCGGTTCTCTGGTAAGGACTATGTTTAATTTATTTTAGACTTTATAACGGTCTTCCATAAGCCATTTATTGACCCGAGCGGCTGACGATTAGACCGCGTAAATAAATTAAATTTGAATGGCGGTAAAAATTTCACGGCTAGTCCGTTTAACAACATGCGGCGGTTCGTTGTTCGACCGCTTGTTCTGCAACTATGCGTGTTTGTTAAATCATGCATTTAATATAAGATCTCCGCCATGTTTATGTCGTTTAATTGACTGGGGCGGTTTTCTTTCAACCGTTTAATCCTGATAAATTTTAATTCTTAACATAGTCAATTATCCATGCATTTAATTATGGAATAATTGCCATTTCAGCATATTCAATAATTTATGCATTTAGTTATGGAATAATTGTTTTAGCATATCCAATTATTTATGCATTAAATTATTGAATAATGGCCATCCTAGCATATTCAGTTAATCATGCTTTTAGTCTTGCATATTTGCCATGTTTAATCGTTATCATAAATTATGGCATGTTTTTTGATCCCAATAGAGCTAGATTCTCTTTCCTAGTGATGGAACCACCAGTCATAGCCCGACGACTATCAGTGTTGATCCCACCCGGGAGAGGTGGCGGGGTATCCCAGTTTCACGGTTTTTAAGCTAGTCTCATGGGCCCCATTCCAACCGTAGCGTCCTACGGAGGGGAATACTAGCTAGAGGCCTCGCTCTAGACACTAGCCAGTGTGTGCACATGTGGTCAGAGACTTGGACTGACACTGACGAGTGTTGCTCTGACTAGTTACTTGTTTTGGTATTGTTACGTGTCTCGCTTGCTGTGATCAGGTTTGTGTAGATGCTTGAGACGCAGTGTAAGTCGTTAGTGGACGCATCTGGTTTCTTCTTCTGGTGGAATCCCCTCTCCTTCTCACTCTTGTCACTCACTTGGAAATGATTGAGTCATTGTCTAGTGGTAGATTTCGAGTACTCGCATTTATATTAAATTGACATGCTAGTTAGCTATTTATAAACTATTTAGTTAGTTTTATAGCTTTATTAAATTATCATTTATTTATGCCAATGCATGCTTTACTGCTTTCCTTTAGTTAGTTGCGAGTTAGGGATTCCTGTGAACCCTACTAAGTCTCTGTTGTGAGACTCACCCCTTCCTTTTACAGGTGAGGCGGAGCAACCGGCTGCAGGATTCTCTCGTGCTTTTGGCAAAAAATCTTAGAGCCTACAGTGGTCTGTCAGTGGTCGGTCAGTGGTCAGTCTGTCCTCTTTCTTCTTTTGGCCAGGCTATGTCCCGTGTAGTTATTTATTTTTGGACCATTATATAGTGTGGGACTTGTGATATATGGATCTGGACTACTTGTGTAAATTTCATCGCTCTGATATATATTTAATTGCTTCCGTATAAAGTCCAAATGAATGCTTTAATTATATTGCGTGTGTAATTTCTATTCATTATGCATCCTCTCGACAAACACTCACTAACCCTTACGGGGCCTTATCAGCCTCTTGGGTGGCTTCCCCAAGCTCTTGGTGTCGGTAAATCGATGATATCGGGTTATCGGTATCCGGATCTCCTAGGTCGTCACAGTTTAGGTGGGCCGGGGAAGCCAAATTCACTTTCTCCATTTCCCGAGTGAACTGAATGACTGACCCATGAAGAAAGAGCGTGGATGGGAAGTGGTGGGTCACGGGGCTCCCTAGTGAAGGGGTCGAAACGATCGAAGAAAGTGTGACCTACCATGATGGATTTCCATGGGAAAGGATCAAAAGGATCAAGAAGAGTTAGGGATCCAGTGACGTGGCTCCCTTTTGACCCCGGGTAGAAATCCCCAATGTAAGCCAACTCCTCGTCACCTGAGGGGATCAGGGAAGCAGCTGGCTCCCTAGGATGTGTGGACTTCTCTATGGGAAAGAGCGGGTGAGGGAAGGGAAAGTGGTGGAGCTCGTCTGGTAGAGGTAAGAGCAATATGAGCTCACTGGTGAATGGACCCACCGTGCAGACAGAGGTGATGGAACCCAAGGATGGGTATATGAAGCTAAGGCACCTAGGTTGGTCAGGCGTGCGAGCCAACAGACTGGTCAGCTCCATTTGCCTACTTAATCCCTTAAGCAGGTCATCCATAGTGTCCACGAAGTAAGAGGATTGGCAAGTGGTGCTAAAAGTTGTGGTGGACACTATCTGTAGGGTTGGTTCTATGGGAGGGTGGCAAGGGAGTGTGGTATCCAGAAATAAACCCTTCCTTAGCCAACTAGCTAATGGCTCCTCAATAATTACCTCACCCTTTTGGAGCACGAGGGGCTCCGTATGGAGTTCCATGGGTGAAAGCCGTGGTGAATTGTTGCCCTCGGATGGGGAGAGGACATCCTCCATGATGGGGAGAGGGCTTGGGGACTCCGTAGTTATGGCCGGGTTAAGACTACCGGCGATGACCTACTTAGGCCCGGGTAGGCGTCCATCACTATGAGCACGTGTCCTATCCATCCTATCCAACCGGTCCGAAAACATTTTTAAGAGTTCGACAAAGGTGCGGGTTGGACTAGGGGCATCGTGGTGGACTCGCTCATCGTCTCTCGGCCTGGGTGGGGACCTAGGCTCAGCTACATGAGGGGCTTCTTGCCTCCGGATATGACCCACTTGGTTGGAAGTGATTTGGTGGGGTCGGCTGGAGGTGTGACCCACGTGGCTGGGGGTAAATGGGTGGGGTTGGTTGGAGGTGACTGGGTGGGACGGGTTGGAGGAGACCAGATGGGAAAGGTAGACCCTTATAAGCTCTCTCTTCATGTCCCACCACTACAAGAAAAGGCGCTGTTAGCGACGGGAAGTTCAGACAGAAGTATTTGAGTCTCAATATCCGTCTGAATTTCAGACGAATATATTCCGTCTGCAATTCCATCTCTATTTCAGACAGATAATTATCTGTCACACTATTCTTCTCAATTTGAGACTTATATTTAGACGAAAACTATTCCATCTAAAATTTATTAAAATTTTAGACAAAAATATTATTCATCTGAAATGCCGTCTAAAATGCCGTCTGTAAAGTCATGAAATCCACCGCCCAAATCGGTCCCTCCTCGCCACTCCCTGCCACTCACTTCTCCCCACTCTCCCTTTCATATTCTCTTTCGTCCATCTCTCTACCGCCGTCGTCGTCGGAGCCATCGCCACCGCTGCCGCCGTGGTCGTCTTCGCCGTCTTCGTCCTCAATCGCCGGCCGAAACTCGCCGTCGCCGTCCTCACTTCGGTAGGTAAACCCTCTCGATTCCTCTCCCTCTCTTTGTAACACTCTCCCTCTCCCCCTCTTAGTCTCCCTCACTCCCTCTCCCTCTCCCGCTCCATCACTACCTCTCACGCACACACTCGGCAGAGGAGGCGCTCACCCAGAAGAGGAGGCGCCGGCCGGGGGTGGTCGACCCTCTCCCTCTCCCGTTCTCCCTCCCCCTCTCACGGTCTTGTCCCTCTCTCTCTCTGTGTTGGCAGCCCCCCGCACCCTCCCTCGCCCTCTCTCCCTCCCCAGTTGGCCCCCCTCCCCCTCACAGACAAACGCACACGCGCACACACAGACACACGCTTCGTTGGCCCCCCTCCCCCTCCCTACTCCCGCCCTCTCTCCCTCTCCCGCTGGCCTCCCTCCCCGTCCCTGCTCCCGCCCTCTCACCCTCACTGTGTGAATTAGATAAATTAATTTTATTTTCTTTTATTTAATATATTTTTTATTCATGGTAGGATAATCGGTCGAGAGGACGGGAATGAAAGAATCAGAGGTTTTTACGAATAAATAGTAAGTAAAAAATTGATTTTATTTTTATATGTTGTTTCAATTTATTTTAATTTCTGTAATCTTAAATAGATTTATTGTTAAGGTGATGGGAGGGGCAAATAAAGCATGTAAATTAATTTATTAATTAGATTTTCTGGTAGTGTTACATCAATGTTAATCAAATGTAGGTATTCTTTGGATTTGGGAAAAGGAAGGTTTTTTTTTATGATGAGAAATCTAGCGGAGTAGTTGGGCGATGAATAACGGTGGCTCTAGGGAGGATAGCTAGTGGGCGGACCGATTTAATGAATTTTTATATTCGAGTACTAATGCTTTCATGCAATGCTCAACAACTTCAAATCTCAATATGGGTGTGATCTTTTAACTCCGCTTAATACATAACACATACATGTAATTGTACGAACCCAGATTAATTATAGTACATACTACATCCATCGAATTCGCACAACCGTAGATTAATAAAAGTGGAGTATGAAAGAGGACACGGTACAAGTACACACGATGATATATGCAGCGAGTATTTCTCAAATGTAGTTAAGATCCAATGTTTGTGGAGTATATATCCGCCTTCAAATCTAGTTAATTTTTTTATCTTTCTCCCTTTCCCCCCTTCACTGACGTCCCATCCTCTATCTCACTTACTCAGTCTCTTTTTTATACATACCTTAATTACACACACTCAAGTCTCTCTCTCTCTCTATACATATATATACTCGCCAGAATTATACTCTCTCTCTAGTTCATTGCTGTGATGAGAGAAGGTTCCCCACCCTTCTATAGGTAAGGAAATGAGAGTGTTACTTGATGTATGACTTCTCTAGTTCATTGCTCTACTCAGGATACTTTCGTCTCATGGCATCTCGTGATGAGTCTCATGGCATCTCGTGATGGTATATCTTGGGAGCTACACATTGGAAAGTAGAAGAACTTCCTCTGTATGACTTCTACTCTGTTAAGGCTGACAATAGATCTCAGCAGCTTGATGTTCTCAAAAATGGGAGGAGAACATTAGTATTCTTTTCTTGGTCTATAAGCAATTTTCTAGAATTATGTGCGATGTTGGAGACAAGATAGGGGCTGCATGTCAGGAGAGGTTAGTAAAGGTCCCTAGCCTTCTCATTTTAGATGAAGGCCATACTCCCAGAAATGAAGACACAAATAGTCTTTCTACGCTAGAAAATGTGCAAACTCCCCGCAAGGTGGTTCTTTCATAGACACTATTTTAGAATCATGTCAAAGAAGTTTTTATTATATTGAATCTATTGTGTCGTAAGTTTTCCTGAACATGGACTCATCATTACAAGATCGTGCTGAGTCCATGTTCTCAAACTTACGACGCACTAGATTTAATATATTAAAAACTTCTTTGACATGATTCTGAAATAGTGTCCCTGAAAGGACCATCTTACGGGGAGTTTGCACCTTTTCTAGCGTAGGAAGAATATTTGTGTCTTCATTTCTGGGAGTATGGCCTTCATCTAAAATGAGAAGGCTAGGGACCTTTACTAACATCTCCTGACATGCAGCCCCTATCTCGTCTCTTACATCGCACACAATTCTAGAAAACTACTTATAGCCCAAGAAAAGAATACTCCTGTTCTCCTCCCATTTTTGAAGAACATCAAGCTGCTGAGATCTATTGTCAGCCTTAACAGAGTAGAAGTCATACAGAGGAAGTTCTTCTACTTGCCAATGTGTAGCTCCCAAGCATGTTGGCAGAATTCCTTTAGGAATAATGATATTTAGCCATAAAACTCTGAAGAAAGCTAATGAGCATGAAAGTATTTCCTGACCTTGGTGCATGTGTCAAAATGCAGCATCCAGGATTATCACCCACTAGGTATCTCACCAAGAAATTGAAGCCCTCTATCTAATGTGGCTTTATTTGTTTATTTTATCTTATTTTATCTTATTTATCTTTGATGTTGATCTGACTAAAAAATGTGGATTGTTTCACTTTGATGTTCTTCATTTGGAAATTTTTAACAATTGGATGTTATTTAACTTGTTATATGCATAATGATAATTGCATTATCATTACCTTATTATTTAATTTTATGTTAGATAAATACATGGGGTATTCACTGTGAGCTGAGGTGCGACCTAACATTACACGCGTCTTAGGAGAGCGTGTTAAAATTGTGTCAATGAACCTTCCCATTCAAGACTTTGGGATTGATGTGTATGTTCTCGTTTTTTTACGAGAATGTATATATCTACCTCAAAGTCTTGAATTGTCCCATTAGGACAGTCTGTGAATGTTTGATCGCACTTAGGTAGTCATTTACTATATGTGTTTGTATGGTTTGTTGTGAATTTCAGTTGCGTCTCCTCACTCTTCTCTGATATACCATTATTGATTTTGAGTGTTTTCTTAACCACTTATTTGTAAGTGTTTAAGAAAATTTCAAAATAAATAAATATTTTTGGTATATCGGAGAATTGTGGGGAGATGCTATCGAAATTTTCAGCAAATCATGCAACACATATAGTAAGTGATTATGCGATCAAACCTTCATGGATGGGTTAAAAAGTGATAATGTAATTAATAGTATCTTTCAAACTGTAAATGGTCTATGGCGAACGATGTGAGAAAATGGTTGTGAATATTTTTAGAGTAATGATTTCAAAGTTAGGATGTGTATTAACATTTATTGGGTGCAGGCAAAATGATGACAGATCGTTCATGGATGTATCGTAGAATAGTTGATCGGGTGCTGTCGGATGAACTTAAGCATGGAGTTCAGAGTTTCGTTGAATTTGCATTGGGGAATCCCAATGCAGCAACAGACCGTGAAGGTCACATTCGATGCCCTTGTTCAAATTGTAGAAACTTGAGGTGGCATTCACTATGGGATGTGCAACATCATTTGTACACGAAAGGGTTTGTGGATGGTTATACGAATTGGACGTGTCATGGTGAGGAATACTTAAGGTATGAGCCTGACAATATTGTAGGCACAAGTGGGTACGTGGATATGGTTGTAGATGCTGCTGGTCCTAGTTTTAATGTTGATGAGGAACATGCATACATGAAAGAAGCGCCAAATCAGACAGCCGGAATATTTTATCAACTACTTAGGGATGCTGATGAGCCGCTGTGGGATGGTTGTGAAAAGCACACTCGATTGTCTGCAGTGTCACAATTGTTGACATTGAAATCTGAATTTCACATCAGTGAGACTTGTTTTGACCGTCTCCTCCTCTTGATCAAGAGTATGTTGCCTCGAGACAAGAAGTTGCCAGAAACTTATTACCGTGCTAAAAAGATGGTCAATGAGCTAGGGCTTGGATATGTGAAAATAGATGCATGCCGGAATCACTTTATGTTATATTACAAAGATGATACAGATAAGATATCATGTTCTATTTGTCACCATGACAGATTCAAACCTAAGAGAGGGGGCAATTCAAAGCAAAAAGATGTACCTTACAAAGCATTGCGATACTTCACTCTTGTGCCTAGGCTACAGCGGTTGTATATGTCCTCAAAGACGGCTCAACATATGACGTGGCACACCGAAAGAGTACGCCGTGCCGATGATATAATCAATCATCCTGCCGATGGTGAAGCTTGGACGAACTTTAGTCGTACTCATGTTGATTTTTCAAAGGAGCCACGTAATGTTCGATTGGGTTTATGCACAGATTGTTTTAATCCATTCGGTGCTTCAGTGACATCTTATTCTTGTTGGCCAGTGTTCATGACACCGTACAACCTTCCGCCGGACATGTGCATGAAGCGAGAAAATCTATTTTTATCCTTAGTCATTCCTGGTCCAAAAAGTCTTGGAAAAAATTTAGACATATATCTCAGGCCGTTGATTGATGAGCTCAATTTATTATGGACTGATGGAGTTGTTACGTACAATGCCTGTAGGAAGAAAATTTTGTAATGAAGGCTGCACTGATGTGGATAATAAGTGACTTCCCTGCATATGGAATGCTATCTAGTTGGAGCACACATGGGAGGTTAACATGCCCTTACTGCATGAAGATACCAAATCATTTGTATTGAAACATGGTGGGAAAGCATGCTGGTTTGATTGCCATCGGCGGTTGCTACCAACTGACCATCCTTTTCGAAGGTAAAAAGACTCCTTTAAAAAAATTACAGTTGAAATGGATGAAGCAGACTTACAAAGGGTGTCGGGTCGACATATGGCGACACGGGTGTAAAATTTACCAGATGTAGTACAATTGTCAGGTAGCACACGCCAACTCTCTGGCTTTGGAAAGGATGACAACTGGAACAAGAAAAGTATTTTTTGGGAATTGCCTTATTGGTCAACTCTTCTTGTACGACACAATCTGGATGTTATGCATACGGAGAAGAATTTTTTTGATAATGTGTTCAATACGATCATGAATGTTAAATGCAAAACAAAGGACAACGCCAAAGCGCGTATGGACTTAAAGATGCTTTGTAAACGTTCAGAAGTAGAATTACAGCACGTAAATGGAAAAATTGTGCAGCCTAAAGTAACTTATGTGCTTAATGATACACAGATCAAGGAAGTGTGCCAGTGGTTGAAACAGTTGAGATTCCCAGATGGATATGCATCCAACATAGCCTGTTGTGTGAATGTTAATGAGGAAAAATATTTGGTCTGAAAAGTCACGACAGTCATGTGTTCATGGAGAGACTTCTGCCCATTACATTCTGTGACATATTGCCAAAGCCTATATGGGGAGCACTGACCGAGCTGAGTTAGTTTTTCAAGATTTTATTTGCATCAGAACTCAGACTGAGGGATGTATAAACTATCGAAGAAAATATGGTCACAACCGTTTGCAAGCTCGAGAAGATATTTCCTCCGGCATTCTTTGATTCGATGGAGCACCCGGTCGTCCATTTGCCATACGAGGCTATTGTCGGAGGACCAGTACAATTTCGATTGGTGTATCCATTTGAGAGGTATGTCATAATTTTTTTTAAGTTAACTGTCGTCCATGGTTGGTACATTTCATTGCCATGTAACTTGTTCTTGTAGGTGCATGCATGAATTAAAAATAAAAGTTCGCAACAAGGCGAAGGTGGAGGGTTCGATTGCTGAGGCATATATTCTTGAAGAAATATCAAACTTCTGTTTCATGTACTTTGAGCCAGAGATTCTAACGCGTCGTACTCGACCTCCACTTAATGATGATGGGAGAGTTGATGATTCGTCCGATCAGCTCTCTACATTTAAGCATCTTGGACGTGCATTCGGACGCTCTTCGACGCGCATGCTCGAAGATAGAGAGTTGTATGCCGCTGAGATATATATTCTTCTGAATTGCATCGAGATTGAACCTTATGTTGAGTAAGTTCTTAGACTCACATTTCCAGCAATGTCCAAAAGTTGTTCATTCTTGTTCTGCAGTTCATTTAAAGTAGTAGTGTATTTATATTGCAGACAATTTGATTCAGAATTAGCACAAAAATGTCCGAATATCCAGGACGTGGAGATTGAAAAAGAACGCGAGAAGTTTTTTGCCAAATGGCTGAGACATCGGGTTAGTGTCGATCGTTGAATATATATGTTTGAGGTTATGTATGTTGAGGAGATTGAACCTTATTATAACTAATCAGAATTTACATATAGGTTGAACAAGGTCTCATTACTGATCACAGAGTACAACAGATAGCTTATGGCCCCTCGACGGTTGCACGTGCCTATCCAGGATATATTGTGATTGGATATAGATTTCATACGAGGGATTATGGACGAAGTAAGTCTACGATGAACAGCGACGTATCTGTTAAGGGAAGTTTATACAACGAAGTGTAATTGGACTACTACGGTCTTCTTGACGAAGTCTTAGAACTACATTATTTGGGATGAGACAATCACGTATACATATTTAACTGTCATTGGTTTGATCCTAATTCTGTCCGACATGACACAACTTATGGGATTGTCGATGTCAAACATAGGTCTAAACTTAATACCTATGAACCGTTCATTTTAGCCACACAAGCCCAACAAGTGTATTATTCAAGCTACCCATCATCAAAGAATAAAGATTGGTGGGCAGTTTGCAGGGTTAAATAAAAACTCTTTCCCACTTATGAGTTAAATATGAGTGAAAACCCCTCAGAAGTTGCCAGTGCTGAATATTTTCAATCAGACGAAGTCGGCGTTGTCGGTCGCACGCATATTAATCTAGATGAATCTAATGAGCCGCTGTCATTACGTAACAGAGATGAAGTGGAAGAAGTCAATCCGACGGAGCTAAATGTTGATGTTAGAGGGGAGGAGGAATCGGATGAAGAGGAAGAGTTCGAATCTGATGAGGCAAGTATGGATGACGAAGATGATGATGAGTTAAATATATCATCAGCATGATCGAGGGAGGCACATTTTTGTAATTCTGTAAGATAACTGTTCATTTTTTCATAATTTTTAATAACATTGGTCTAGCCTTATCTAATTGAGTATTAATATGTATTAATTGTTTTGTTAGTAATAAAGAAATGGTCCGAGGAGGCCGTACATGGAGTGGGAGGAGACAAGGCAGTGACAGGGGCTCTACTCCCTCCTCTTTCGCGTCTTCTTTGGGTATAGGTATAACTATTAAAATAGTTAGCTATATAAATGTTATAATCATTTACTAGCTTAAAAGAATGTTCTTATAGGTCCAAGTGTCGACTCACGACCACCTGTTGTACAGATGCCACCCCCACCACCTCCCGCTACAGGTATGTATGTTTTAATTTTCAGCAAAAAATTCATTTTACTTATGTTTATTAATTCTGACAGGTCCCAATACCCTCCTAGTTGTTTTACAAACGCCATCCCCACCACCTCCCACTACAGGTATGTATGTTTTAATTTTCAGCAAAAAATTCATTTTATTTATGTTTATTAATTCTGACAGGTCCCAATACCCTCCCAGTTGTTTTACAGACGCCATCTCCACCACCTCCCGCTACAGGTATGTATGTTTTAATTTTCAGCAAAATATTCATTTTTCTTATGTTTATTAATTATTACAGGTCCCAATACCCTCCCACCTGTTATACAGACGCCATCCCCACTAGCTCCCGCTACATGTATGTATGTTATAATTTTGAGCAGAATATTTTATTTTTTTAGAAAGCCCTACTGTAATTCATAACCATATTTGATTTTCAGTAAAATATCCGTCTGGTAACACTCTGCACAAGGATATTTGAATCACATTCAATGAGGGCCGACTGGCTATTGATAGTTTGAAGATATTTAACTCCATCTAAGGAGTTCTCTGGCTTCGGCTATGATGCTGTTAGAGAAACCTTCTGATATGATTTGAATAAAACTTCTCAAATGGTTTGTGAATTCATGTCTGTCTGCCTTGGAATAAATCTACTGATTTGGCTGAAATTGGCTCATGATTTGTCTGTCTGAAAATCCATGTTTGAATAATTTCTCTGAATTCAGTTATTAGTTTCAATTCACTCAACTGAATAAATGACCTGATATGGTTAAGAATGATTTTATGATTGACTGATCCTTGTTTCTGAATAAATATTTAGACCTTGTCATGTGAATACTTGATGGACATCATACATTTGTTATATTGATTTCAGAGGTATATCAAATGATATGAGATAGAAGGACAAATTATGTTTGTCTGAAAGTCCATATCATGTGTTGAGGATTAACCTCCACCTAGTACCCTGAATCAAGAGGTTGTCTCAGTACTACATTTCATAGTCTTTCAAACGGCATTATTGTTTCTAGAGTCTCATTTCTTATTGGACTTTACTACATGTCATGCATAATCGCATCTGAATCTGCTAATCTAATGAATCTGCTAATCTAATGAAATCTTGGTCTCCAAAACTGAGTCTTTAAACAAGTCTTTAAACCAGTATCAAAAAGATCACAGTCGGACACATATTCCTTAAAATCTGACATGGACACAATTTTTGGAGGATTACCCCCTAGCATTTCATCCACATCCAAAATACATATTTGAGATTGTTTGAATAAGAGAAATATGCTGCTCATCCCGACATAGCACAGAGAAATTCAATAATCCTTTCCAAAAAACCCAAATATGGGCCATAGAATCATTTATATCATTTTACATGTGTTTATTAATTCTTACAGGTCCCAGTGCCCTCCAACATGTTGTTTTACAGACGCCATCCCCACCACCTCCTGCTACAGGTATGTACGTTTTAATTTTCAGAGATTGTATTAATTTTCGGTTGCCTATGGACGTCAAATCTGAGTAGAATATGCTTATGTTTATCCACTTGGTATATGGGCACTCAAAGTATAGATGATCTAGAGTATCCCTGCTCTGTTTGCATAAAACACACATACTAGGAATGTTAAAGCCCTTCTTTTGTAGATTATCTGCTGTGGGCAGTTTATTAAGAACCGCCTGCCATGTGTAATGTGAAGGCATACATAAAGACTTGATACCTAGATCCAAGAAATTGAGTATACAATGTGACTTGATACCTTGATCCAAGAATACCATAAAGATTTTTTTTTCTGTAGAATATCCCATAGCAGCATACATAAAGAAGCCTGATTCCATTCCTTCAGGATTTTGGTTCCGAGCCCCCCTTCAGATTTGGGTTTACATATATGCTTCCATGAAACCATGTGAGTTGATTATACCTTGGAAGAATGACCATTCCAATAGAAATTACGCAGAAGTCTTTCAACTTCCTCGATTAACCCTGTAGGTAGCATGAAGGCAGCTGCCCAATAGATTGAGTAGGATGAAAAGACAGATCTGATTAGCTCCACCCTTCCAGTCCTTGACAGTTTACTTATGTTTATTAATTCTTACAGTTCGCAGTATTTTCCCAATTAAGTAAATTTTTATTTTCAGCAAAATATTTATTTTACTAATGATATTTAATTCTTATAGTTCACAGTCCCCTCCCCCTTGTCTTTAAACAGGGCACACCCCCACCACTCAGCCACTTGACGATGCCGGCAGTCGTCGCGAGGGAGGCACGACCCGCGATGGACGTCGCCCGTGCTGGATCACCGGGTAAATTTATAAGGTTATTACATTCATTATTTAGCCTTCAACTTTCTAATATGAATATTTTGGCATTTGCAATTACAGTAATAAATTTGAACCTCACGAGGCTATCCATCATTCCAACTCTCTAGTAATGGCACATGTGCCCAGCGCAGCAACGTCTTTCAAAGAATTTCCAGTGGAAGTCCGCGACAACTTATGGGACATGTTCTCAGTACGTAACTACATCAATTAATTCACGTATTTTCTAAACTCAATTCCCAATAGTATACTAAGTGTGAAACTTATTTTATTTACAGTTTTCTTATCAATTCACGTGTGGACATGACGCGGCGAGATGTCGGAGGGCCTGGGAGAAGACTATGAAGGACAATTTCTTAAAGAAAGTACATGAGGCCCAAGCACACGCTAAAAATAAGGCTGGTGGGAGTGAAGACCGACAGCTGTGGAAGGAGCACCGCCCTCTATGGATGAGGAAGGAGGATTGGGAGATAGCATGTGACAAATTTTCTGATCCCAGCTGGATAGCAAAGTGTGAAAAAATCAAAGCAAACAGGGCATCAAAACCGTGTGCAAATTTACATACGAATGGGTGCATCTCTTTCGTGGCTCATAAACAAAAAATGGTAAGTAATGTTTCAATTTATCTTCTTACATTATGTTAATATATATGACATTTTTTTGCATCATTTGTATAACAGGCTGTGGAGCTTAATCGAGCTCCGTCGTTCCTCGAGGTGTTCAATAGAACACACAAAAAGAAGGGGACAGATCAATTTGTGAGTGGGAGAGCTCACTCAGTAGCGGTAAGTTTATCTACATATGCAACTTCTACCGTTCATTTAAATTGGATTGATTCATATGAAATTGACTAGTCAAATGTTTCAATTTCTAGGAAACATATAGCAGAGCTGTGACAGAGAAGTATGGGGAGGGAGACACGCAGCAGCCGGAGTTCGATCCAGCGGAATGGGTGGCAGCAGCTGGCGTACCGAAGAAAGGCCGGCTATATGGTTTTGGGGAGAGCCTAGACTCTAGCGCGGTGATATCATCGTGTGCGAGTTCAAGCTCTGCCCAAACCTGTAGCAGTTCATTCAGTGTACCTCCACCTGCCCCCAGTTCCCAAGCCAGCGACGTCATGGACATCGTCCAAAGAAGGATTGATGATTTGCAGTAGCAGATGTCGCGACACATCCGAGAGGATATATCTAGCCAGCAGGCAACCATGTTGCATGCAATCAGTGGCCTCCTCTCCCAGGCTGGAATTCTCCATCATGGATCCACCACCACCATGGCACAGGCCCATCAGGTTCATGTTTATTATATTTTTTTTGACAGAATTACTCAATTATATTCATAATTAATTTAAAAACATAGTTAGTTTTCAAAAGTAACTTAGTTTAGAAGAATTGGGAAAATTTGGGGTTCGGGGGTCTAAAATCTGAAATACTGGCCTGATCGGCATGCCGATTGTTCCAACATGACTTGCGAGGTACACGTGAGTTGTGAGAGCTGAGTCAGCTAACGGATTACAAATAGGATATCCGGTTTGACCCTGATGCTCAAATAACTCAATTCAAAACTAAGTGTGTTTTCAAAACTAACTTAGTTTAGAAGGATTCATTTAATTCGGGGTCCGGGGGTCTAAAATCTGAAATACCGGTCTGATCAGCGTGTCGATCATTCTAACAGGACCAAAGATATAAAAGAGACTTGTGAGAACTGGAAGAATCCAAATCAGATTCCCAGTTTGTGGCTGACGCTCAAAAGTGCATTTAATAAATACACTTAGTCTAAAACTAAAGAAGTCGCCCAGGGGTCTAAAATCTGAAATACTAGTTTGATCGGCATGTCGATCATTCCAACAGGACTTGGGACATAAAAGAGACTTGTGAGAACTATCGGAATCTAAATCGGATACCAGGTTTGGGGCCGACGCCCAAAAGTGCATTTTATAAATACACTTAGTCTAAAATTAAAGAAGTCGGGGTCCGGGGGTCTAAAATCTAAAATATCGGTCTGATCGGCGTGTCGATCATCCCAACAGGACCCGGGAGATAAAAGAGACTTGTGAGAACTGGCGGAATCCAAATCGGATACCCGGTTTGGGGCCGACACTCAAAAGTGTATTTTATAAATACACTTAGTCTAAAATTAAAGAAGTCGTGGTCCGAAAGTCTAAAATCTGAAATACCAGTCTGATCGGCGTGTCGATCATTCTAACAGGACCTGGGACATAAAAGATACTTGTAAGAACTGGCGGAATCCAAATTGGATACCCAGTTTGGGGCCGACGCTCAAAAGTGCATTTTATAAATACACTTAGTCAAAAATTAAAGAAGTCGGGGTCCGGGGGTCTAAAATCTGAAATACCGGTCTGATCAACTTGTCGATCATTCCAACAGGACCGGGGACATAAATGAGACTTGTGAGAACTGGCGGAATCCAAATCGGATATCCGGTTTGGGGCCGACGCTCAAAAGTGCATTTTGTAAATACACTTGGTCTAAAACTAAAGAAGTCGGGGTCCGGGGGTCTAAAATCTGAAATACCGGTCTGATCGGCGTGTCGATCATTCTAACAGGACCTGGGACATAAAAGAGACTTGTGAGAACTGGCGGAATCCAAATCGGATACCCGGTTTGGGGCCGACGCTCAAAAGTGCATTTTGTAAATACACTTAGTCTAAAATTAAAGAAGTCGGGGTTCGGGGGTCTAAAATCTGAAATAACGATCTGATCGGCGTGCCGATCATTCCAACAAGACCTGGGACATAAAAGAGACTTGTGAGAACTGGTGGAATCTAAATCGGATAACCAGTTTGGGTCCGACGCTCAAAAGTGCATTTTGAAAATACACTTAGTCTAAAATTAAAGAAGTCGGGGTCCGGGGTCTAAAATCTGAAATACCGGTCTGATCGGCATGCCGATCATTCCAACAGGACCTGGGACATAAAAGAGACTTGTGAGAACTGGCGAAATCTAAATCAGATACCCGGTTTTGGGCCGACGCTCAAAAATGTATTTTGTAAATACACTTAGTCTAAAACTAAAGAAGTCGGGGTCCGGGCGTCTAAAATCTGAAATACTGGTCTGATCGGCGTGCCGATCATTCCAACAGGACCTGGGAGATAAAAGAGACTTGTGAGAACTGGCGGAATCCAAATCAGATACTCGGTTTGGGGTCGACGCTCAAAAGTGCATTTTCTAAATACACTTGGTCTAAAACTAAAGAAGTCGGGGTCCGGGGGTCTAAAATCTGAACTACCGGTCTGATCGGCATGCCGATCATTCTAACAGGACCTGAGATATAAATAAGACTTGTGAGAACTGGCGGAATCCAAATCGGATACCCGGTTTGGGGCCGACGCTCAAAAGTGTATTTTGTAAATACACTTAGTCTAAAATTAAAGAAGTCGGGGTTCGGGGGTCTAAAATCTGAAATAACGACCTGATCGGCGTGCCGATCATTCCAACAAGACCTGGGACATAAAAGAGACTTGTGAGAACTGGCGGAATCCAAATCGGATAACCAGTTTGGGTCCGACGCTCAAAAGTGCATTTTGTAAATACACTTGGTCTAAAACTAAAGAAGTCGGGGTCCGGGGGTCTAAAATATGAAATACCGATCTGATCGGCGTGCCGATCATTCCAACAGGACCTGGGAGAGAAAAGAGACTTGTGAGAACTGGCGAAATCTAAATCGGATACCCGGTTTGGGGCCGACACTCAAAAGTGTATTTTGTAAATACACTTAGTCTAAAATTAAAGAAGTCGGGGTCTGGGGGTCTAAAATCTGAAATATCCATCTGATCGGCGTGTCGATCATTCCAACAGGACTTGGGACATAAAATAGACTTGTGAGAACTGGCGGAATCTAAATCGGATACCCGGTTTGGGGCCGACGCTCAAAAGTGCATTTTGTAAATGTAAATAATTTAAATTACTGATGACAGCTAGGTTTGTTGGGGTCTATAAAATCTATTCAGTTATCGATTTAATATTATGTTTGATTTCAATTTATCCAATGTAATAAAATATCTAATTTATCTCCAAACTAATTTTTTTATCTATGAATGAATGTTATTATTTTGTTAATGTAGGAGGATCCTTCTGCGGGCGGCGACAGAGGAGATGAGCAAGTCAGGGACGAGCATATGGATGATGTGGAGGAGGATAATTGATCAGCATATTTTTTATCTATGAATGTTGAGTTTCTTATTTATGTGTTTTGTTTTTAGTCATTAGTTTAAATTTTAACATGTTTTTTAAAATAATTTTGCATTTTTTAAAAAAATTAATGGAAGTTTGCTCGGATGGATTTTCAGACGGATCCGTCTGAATTTTCAGACCAACTATTTGTCATGTGTGTCTGAAATTTTAGACGGATTTTAGCGTATGCGTCTAAAATCTACATCTGAAATTTCAGACGGATATTGGAACGGGATTTCAGACGGATAAATTCAGACGATGTCTCACACGGAATATTTTCCGTGTGAAATTTCAGACGGACTCATTTCAGACAGTATTTAAGACGGAAAATTTTTCGTGTCAAATTTCAGATGATATTTGTTACTGATATTAATATGTCCAAAACTTGTATTTATAGACTGAATTTGACACCGAATTGATCCCGTGTGAAATTTAAGACGGAATTTGAGACAGATACTAATTTGTCCGAAATTTGAAACAAAAAATATGAGACGGCATCTTTCCGTCCGAAATTTGTCCGAAATCTGTTACAAAACAGAGTTCAGACGGAATTTCAGACGGATTTTGGACGGAAGCTGGCCCTCTGAAATCCCGCCTTTGCTGGTAGTGCAACAGTATTCGATGGGCCATTGACTCCTAACCTCTCTCAAGCCTTCCATGTCTCTCCACTTTTCGACAGCCCCGTGGAGAAGCCGCTCCTTGGAAAAATAGAATTGTCCAGCCTCGGACATGGTATAACAATCAAAGTATTTGTCCATGGCGGCCTCCCACCTGAGGTAGTCGCTCGGGACCTTAGAGCCATGAAAGTCTGAGGCTTTAGGCCTATGGAAGTGGATGGGATGGCTTCCAAGCCCATGGGTGTCATGCAGCCAGTGATATCACCTTGGCGATTGGGAATCCATGGGAAATTGGGGGAACTACATGCTAGACTTGCCGACACTTGGACAAGACACGACTCTAAAATGCGTTGCAAAGTTAGAATGCAGACTCGCCTACAAACCTAAACTCAAACAATAGACGGTACGTGGCAGAGTTACGGGATCCGAAGATCCTCTCTCGCAAGTGTGTGACCTTCCCGATAGGCGTAACCTAACATTCGGGCAACACATTTTGATATACCGAATATAGGAATGCAAATGCGACATGTAGACTTAGACATTTTTTTTTATTTTTAACCAAAACTACCCTAGACTCAACCTAGCTCTGATACCAATTTGATGCGGGACGGGCACGCGACCTGGGAGTCTAGCTCACAACTCGTCCCTAAGCGAGGGATGCGTGGGACCGTGCGCGGTAGAGAAATCGGCAATGAGTCGGGTAGTTGGCTCTTCCGCGTGTACTCGGATTGAGTCACGGGATGGGTCACTCACTCACTCTCACAGCGATGATAAAAGTATATACGAGCTAGTATCCTATTACTCGCAGCGGCATATACAAATGAATACGAGTAAAGCAAATGCCGAGTAAGAGGGAGACGAGTTTACCTCCACGCTCCGGGCGTGGGGAAGATGACCCCGGCCAAGTACGATAACTCCCGGTAAAAATAATTCAATACTTTACAGAAATGATTTCTACTACCAACTCCATGCAGGGAGGTAACGGGCTACAAGTGGGGCCCAGGAGGACCGATCTTGGGTTGACGGGCAGCAATTCGGACACTCCGTCGGCGCGGTTCGGAAGATGCTTGCTACGGGTTGTGGGGCCCACGTGCTGGTCGGTGGGGCCGAGTGGGCCCAGAGTGGCACCGCTATGACAGGGATGCCTGGAGGGATGCTCCCTGGGAAGGCGGCACGCTGGTTTGCCCCGTGGAAGGCGAGGCGGCTCCGACCGTGAAGTGCAAGCTTGCTGTCCACAGATCTGAACTTCTGTTTTAGACCCGCGTGACCCGACGAAATCTGTTGCTGCGGTAAATCCTGACGTCGGATCGATGCAAAATTGGTGCCGTTGGAAAGTTGCTTCAAATTACTTCGATCTATGGTTAGAGTAAGAATTTTGACTCTCCCTTTGATGGCCTTGGTCGAATTTACGAGTTGCTAGTTCACAGAACCAGATCTAGTATGACATATTTGAACTTTCTTGATAGTGAGTTTTGACCGAAGGGAAGGCGTCAGATCTGGGAGTTGATCTCTTGATGAAAGTTGGAGTGGGGGGAGTAAGGAAGACGGGGATATTTTTTATGGAATTTATGGTTGAGGTTTGATTGGGGAAAAGGAATTTCTAACACAGGTGGGTCAGATCTGGACTGCATAGGATAGAACTGAATTTTGACTGAGTTTTAATTTTTTGGTGGTGGAAAATAACTTCTAAAATCAAGAAAAAATTATTGGAGATGGGCTTTGGTGGGCAGAACACCCAGTTCAAATTTGACTGAGTTTTAATTTTTTGGTGGTGGAAAATAACTTCTAAAATCAAGAAAAAATTATTGGAGATGGGCTTTGGTGGGCAGAACACCCAGTTCAAATTTGGGCTCAATCAGAAAAGGGGAAGGGGGTAAATCAATAGAAGAACTAGGTTGCTATGACACAGGACAGAACACAGACATATCTGGAAGGTTGGAAAACACGAAATGGGAAAAATAGATAACGAAGGCTAGAAAATTGGAAACTTTTTTTGGGAGAGGGTATTGGCGTGGGGAACCTACCCTCAAAATTTAGGATCCAGAATATCTATGGATCCGGAGCTAAAAATCAGACAAGGGGGCTCTGTCCTGATTTGGACAGAACTCCGGCGGCAAGGCGATGGCGGTGCGATGGCGGCTCGATGGCGGCGGCGGCGGTGGTGCTGAGCTTCACACTAAGGGAAGTGGTGGAGGAGAGGCTTCACACCTCTGAAAGGAGAGCTCTCACAGCTCTAGAGGGGGAGAGAGGGGCACCCTTGGGCCTTGATGAGCACAAATGAATTTTTCTCTCATTAATGCTAGGTAATTCATAAATTACAAGGTATTTATAGAAAGTGTAAAAAGACCTAAACTAACCTCAGATCTAAATTAGGGGAGGGGTAAAAGAGGAAGTTCACATTTAATTCCCCATGTGGTTTGGAACCAAATGAAATAAAACTACAAAATCTATTAAACAACTATAAAAGGGGGCGCCCCCTTGACTTCCAAAGGTTGGAATTTTGAATTTTGTAACCCTTTATCCCCTTGAATTGTCAAGCCATCTAGAAGCCCACCTTGGACCTTTGACTGGCCCCACATGGGCCCTAAGGCTTAGGTGGATCAATGGGGAAGGAGATGGGGGCCCCTTGCTGGTCCTACTAAACTTTTACACAAAAACCCAAAGATCCTTAAGGAATAACAAATTAGCTTATAAAGCCTTACAATTGCAAACCTACTTTCCCAAGGATATAATTGCAAACTAAAAGGACACAAATGTAAATAAAATGTTAGTGTCCAGTGTTGATTCCCATCACACTGTCTCTACCTTATCCCTCCTTTTTGTTGTTGTCAAAGGGGGAGAATACCTTTGGGAGTTGCCTTTGTGAGTTGTCACAGGGGGAGAATTACTTTGTAAGACGGGGGATAGACATCATGCATACACTCCGGGGGAGAGTAGCATTCATAATCATGTATCTTGCGCTGCATAGCATTCACATCCTCTGATCATCCATGCATCATCAAGTTGCATTTGTTTCAACACATCCATGCATCAACATCCCTCTGTATCTTGAGCTGCATATGTTATAAAACATCCATGCATAGGACATTACTGCCAAATAATGACTCACAGTGTTGCCATCATTAAAAAGGGGGAGAATGTTGTGCCCCTGTGGTCATTTGTCATTCATGGTTTTGATAATGGCCAAACACTATAATCATTGATGTTTTCCACTCTCATATGATTGACATGATTGATCCTTTTTCATGACAGATAAGCCAACGAATGAAGTGGAGATGGCCAAAGTGAAAGCCCAATGATCGCGCCCAAGCAAGGATGAAAATACCTTCAAATCGCTTCTACCATATGTGAAGACTTTTCATCAAGAAGCAAGATGCCAAGGTCGAAGCACAATGAAGAACACACTTGGTTTCAACGTCCAAAGGTCTAAGCATTCATTAAGGAAAGGTCAAAGACTCAATAGACATCCTCAAGGTCTAAAGAGTTTGATGCCACAGACTTGAATGGACAGCAATTGAGTTTAAGGGGTTAAATGAAGCAAAATTGGGAAAATTCCAAGTTTTGGTCGACCGCCGGTCATGTACCGGTCGACCGGAATTTTCAGGGACAAAAAGTTACAGAAATTCTCAGGAACCGGTCGACCGCCCAGAAAGTCCGATCGACCGCCCAGCAACCGGTCGACCGCCCCCATGCAACCAGTCGACTGACCCCCCATTGCTGGTCGACCAAAATTTCCAGCAATGAAAACTCTCAATCCTGCAACATTTCGGTCGACCGACCACCTACTTCCGGTCGACCGACAGCCCCGATGTAACTATTTTTGACTTCATTTTCTCAACGTGGGCAGCCCCTCTTCTTGAATTTGTTTAATCCTAAAGTCACCCAACCTACCAGGAATTGTGGATCTGGTCTGGGGGGTGTCTATGGACCATTCAAAAGATATAAAATCAACACAAGGGGGTTAGAAACCCTAATGCATCAAAAGGGATCATGGGATATCAAAGGAGGCTAGAGGAGGTCCAAGGAAGAAGAAGGTACGATAGCCATGAACAATACTTCGTGCAGAGTTCTTCATCCATTCCAAGGTGATTCAAGCTTATATCTTAAGCCAGCAACCTCCAAGGAAGTGTAGAAGCAAGCAAGGTTCTCAAGGAAGATCAAATCTGCATCCATAATCCTCTTCATCAACTTAAGGGGATCCAAGGAAGATCACTTTGCAAGGAAGAAGAAATCATTGTTGCTGAACCAAGAGAAGACTTTGCAAGGAAGAAGAAGCTTCTACTGATGATCTACATCATGTGAAGAAAAGAAGAAACAGGCTTTCACATTTCAGACAAGCTCTTCTCAATTTTAGCATATCTCCATATCTTATTTGAGCATTTTCATCTTGTTCTCTTTTCATTTTGTTCAAGCTATTGAAACTGAGAATCATCCCTACCGTGGTTAGTAGGAAGGCATGTGAAGTCTGTGACCTTGTCAGAATAATGTCAAAACACCCTGTCAGAATTTATTTCAAAGATTTTGCATGCATTATTGTCAAAACACCCTCTGTGACCTTTGTCACACAACTGACTAATGATAAGTAAGTTATGCTCAAGACCTTCTACCAAAAGAATCTTTTCAACAGTATTGGAAGGAAACTTACCAATGGTTCCTGAATCGATTATTCTACCTTTATTTTTCCCTCCAAATTTGACAAATCCTCCTACCTTCAGCTCCAATTTGCTGAATTTCGTCCGATCACCTGACATATGCCTGGAGCAGCCGCTATCGAGGTACCACCTGTTGTACTGGGCTGCTAGGCTCACCTGTAAATAAATTAAGTAAAATACCTTGGGACCCCTAAGATGTTGGGTCCAAATTGTTGGTCTCGGGTAGGCGAGCAGACAAGAAGGGGGGGTTGAATTGTCCCCCACTTAAAATGGTAAATTAAAAACTAACTATGCGGAATTAAATTTTTTGACAAGATTGAAGGGATTAACCTAGACATTGTAAGCTAAGTTCACTCAATCTCTTTCGACTCACTCGGGCAAGTAAACACAATTGACAAATAAGTATGACACACAATGGAATTTAGACAATCAAGCAATGCGTGTGAACACTGTATGATTTGAAACACAATCTCCTGTGAATGAGATAGATGATAAGGAGGTAACCACACAAGATAAACCATAGGACATGGAGGTTTTTAAGGTGGTTCGGGACCACAACGGGCTCCCTACGTCCACCCCTTACCAACTGGTAAGGCTCCACTCGCTGGATAGACCAGCACGGGAAAAACTACCCAACACGGAGCAAGGCTCCGACACACACGGGGATAAATCCCCAACACGGAGCAACGCTCCAACACACACACACGCAGGAATACGCCTACACACACACACGGGGACGTGCCCCAACACACACACAAACACGGAGACGGAGTCTCCAACATGATCCAACACCGGATCACAATGCACACAGACGTGCCGCAACAAATGCAGCAAATGACATACACAAACACAAGCTGCAACACCCGCAGCACCAAAATCACACGACCGTACACAGACGGCCACACACACACGAAAATCTTTATGAGTTGAGGAAATGAAAACACATACTCAAGATATGCTCAGACACAAATGAAACCCTTAAGAACAATCACAAATGGATAGGAGTGAGATGTGGAAGTTGTTCCCCCTTCGATTTCCAGGCCGAATGATGATGTTCTTTGATGCTTGATTTAGAGGTAAACCGGATGCCGTCGATTTGAACATCAATGCATTCCTCTCTTCAATCCGCTTCACTTTCTCTTCATGCACGATATCCAAATCCTCCTGGATGTTGATCAAATCTCCTTGGCTAGCTCTTCCTTGCTATCTCCTCTTTCTCCACCTGCAAGAAGGAAAACATCAACACATTAGGGTTAAGAGTTGTTAAATTCGTAGCTCTCACTTAAGCCAATATAGAGAACACCAAAAGACCAACATAACCCTTCTAGAATCCTCCAAAAGACCCCTAATAAGTCTACCACCAACCCAGGGGCAAAGTGACATAAGGTTAGGCACTTTTTGACTTGGTATAGATGAGTTTCGGAAACACATTTTTGAGTTTTCGACGTTGGCGGTCGACCGGAAATTAGGGGCGGTCGACCGGAAATTCACAGACCTCGAACCTTTTGGTTCTTGGAATTTTGGTCGACCGGAATGAATAGTGTCGATTGACCGGAATGAACAGTGATGAACAGTGTTCCAGATTTTGAGAAGTTTAGTCTGATATAGAAAAATCATATATTTAAAAACTTAATGAAAGACTGAAAAGGTTAGATGATAAATGACTAACAACCAAGTGTTCCTTGGTATTAAACAATGTAAAAACATATACCAACCACTTCCATCAAGATCAAAAAACTCCAAAAGAAAACTT
Organism: Amorphophallus konjac; assembly: GCA_022559845.1. Taxonomy (NCBI): domain Eukaryota; kingdom Viridiplantae; phylum Streptophyta; class Magnoliopsida; order Alismatales; family Araceae; genus Amorphophallus; species Amorphophallus konjac. The sequence continues at coordinate 86,461,430 of CM040122.1, read as the reverse complement.
ACCATTTTCTCCCAAAAAAACATACACATGTAAAGTACCAAGTTCTCACCATGATCTTTGATACCTTTGCATATGGGATTGGCATTGTTTTCCAAACCTACATAACAGGATAAATGAAGTTAAAATCATATGATGTGTATATGAAAAACACATGATCAAGTTGCATCAAAGCATTTTGAACATTCAATAATCACAACATAGGATTATGATCATAAGGCATAAGTGTAAACAAGGTGTGAGCAACTTGTAACCATGAAGAAGGTGCAGAAAGCACATACATTAAAATCCATGGTCAATGTGCATAAAAGCACTTTGGAAAACATAGCATCTACAACCTTATAAGAAGATCATATAGTCTTGAACTTTTTGCACTTAGAATGAGCATGATAACCAAATTCACATGAAAAGAATAGGACTCTAGCCCGAGGGTCCTATGAACACATCCATGAACATACAAGATGAAAATATGCAAGCTTATTAATTTTACACTCTATCATCAAGATTAAATAGCCCATATCAACCCAAGTAACTCGTTTGCAAACAAGCCAAATGAAGACCATATATTGTGAGATCTAATGAGCTAAACATGCAACCCAATGGCATCAACTCAAAACAGTTTCATGAGCCATATACAAGCCAAATGAAGACCATATCTTGTGAGATCTAATGAGCTATACATGCAACCCAATGACATCAACTCAAAATAGTTTCATGAGCCATTCATTTAGACACCAGGAAAATCTCATTCAAGCTCATTCAATACAAAATCATCTTTCAGCTCATTAGTCAAGATATATACATGTTACTCAATGAAACACACACAAGCACAATCATTTTGTTATCATTAAAACCAAACACCAAATATCAACTAGGGAATGCATCACAAATGTGTCACTCAATCCTTTCAACAAAATTTTAGAAATCTAGATCTGCTTGGTACCCTTTTTGACAGGAGGGTTTTTATTTTCAGCATAAGCAAATCTAGGTGCAGTAGGCATTGAAAATTGTTTTATTTGCTTTACATGGTTAAATGTTTTATTCCAGTCATTTCTGTAACTGTTATGTGGATGCCTTCCAAAATTCTTCTGAGAAGAATTGAAAAGAGCCCAATGTGGTGTATATTGATTCCTGTTTTTGTTTTGGTTGGGCCATCTGTTCCGAGTCCACTACGTCGATGCAGAAGAGTTGTTACCTTGACACATTCCATTTAGAGATTTAAGATTTTTCTTATTGATATCTGCATGCCATGAAGCAGCAGTCTACTTGCTCCGATGTGATGCGGGCTTGTGGACTGTTTTACCTTGACTCTTGAGTTTTGTGTGATGGGTTTTCATGGTTAATTGAGCTCTTTCATTGCTAGTTGAGCTGGATGAGGTGTCCAGCTAGTTTTCATGGTTAATTGAGCTCTTTCATTGCTAGTTTTGATACGAGCGTGTGTGTGTGTGTGTGTGTGTGTGTGTGTGGTGGCCAAGATAGGCTACCGTGTGTGTGTTGGCTGTTGTTACAGCATGTGTGTGGCTCAGCTCATAGTGGAGCATTAATCCTCACGTGTGAGGGGTGGACGTAGGGGACACGTTTGTGTACCCGAACCACCTAAAAAATCATGTGCCTCCTTTGTGGTTTGTTCTTCGTGCTTTGCAACGAGTGGGCCTCACGTGTAGCTGAGTGATCTCTTTCTCCGTCATAGCATTCATACCTTTATTTACGTGTACTCGCAAGAGATATCTTGTTCCGGTAAGGTTGAGTGTTTGCTTAACTAAATCTCCTTCTATTTTGTGGTTTTCATTATTACTAGCATTTCAGTTAGCAATTATTTTTTTATTGGCCAATCAATTCACCCCTCCCCTCTTGATTGCCACCCTTCGGGACACAACAATTGGTATCAGAGCTCTGGTCTCTGATTGACTCGACCTCACGGTCGAAGAGCTATCATGGCAAACAGAGGGATGATGCCCGAAGGGCATTCGGTACACAGGCCTCCATTTTTCGATGCCACAAACTACACTTATTGGAAAATAGAATGTACGTTTTCCTGCGTGCTCAAGAGTATGATGTGTGGAATGTGATCAATAAAAGTCCTTACAAGTTGCTTGACAATGAAGATGATTGGGATGATGAACATATCAATAATTGTGCAGCAAACTTTAAGGCCATGGATATAATTCAATGTGCTATTCATCCAAACGAATACTCATGAATCTCTATGTGTTCCTCTGCACAGGAAATGTAGGACAAGCTACGCTTGATCTATGAAGGAACTTCTGAAGTCAAGGAGACCAAGGCAAATCTATTGGTCCGAGATTATGAGTTATTTATGATGAAGCCAGAAGAATCCATTTCTGAAATGTTCGCAAGGCTGATGGAAATTACAAATGGTTTGAAGGCTCTTGGGAAGGAGTATTCAAATCGAGATCTGGTAAGGAAGGTACTGAGATCTTTATCACCACAGTGGCACACAAAGGCCACTGTAATTGAAGATTCAAAGGATCTCAGCACTTTGACTTTGGATGAATTCGTCGGTTCCTTGATGACATATGAGATTAACACCAAAAGGAGCGAGGAGGATCACAAAAAGAAGAAGGTAGCCACAACATTGGCATTGAAGGGAAACCCACAAGAATCTGATGGCATTGAGGAGGGCTCCACGGCCAACACTGAAGATGAGGAGCTTGTTGCTATGATCACCAAAAGAGCAAGAAAATTTGTCAAGAATACTAGGAAGTTCGGTGGTCAATTTAGAAAAGGACCAAGAAGGCAAGGTCCTAAGAAAAATGAAAGTATCAAGAAGGATGAAGTAATTTGCTATGAATGCAAGAAACCTGGTCACATGCGGGGTGAGTGCCCGGATTTGATGAAGAGATTCAAGAAAGGAAAATTCAAAAAGCTGAAAGCCATGGTCGCCACATGGAGCAACGAGGATGAGGAAGCATCTGGAAATGAAGATGACTTAGATGAGCTTGTTCAGAATCTGTGCTTCATGGCAGACGAGGATAACTCAAATGAGGTAGATTCTGAATCTGAATCTCTTACTTGTGAACAATGGCAGATTGCTTATGAATCATTATATGGAAAATGCAAAAAATTGAAATCTGAAAATAAACTTTTGAAAAAGAAGATGGAGCAATTTATGCATGCTGAAAATTCTTGTGAAAGTTGCAATGCTTTGAAATTTGAAATTGAGAATCTCAAACAGGAAAATGAAATTCTTATGTCTAAAACAGAATTGTTTGAAGAAGAGAGTTCATGCATGCGTGAAGATCAAACCAATTTTTTCAAAAAGCATGAAGACTTGAAGAGGGAATTAGAACAAGAAAGGTCGGAAAGAATTGCAGGTAATCAAACCAAGGAAACAGCTGAACATAAACTTGAAACCTTGATGCTAGAGATAAATGAGTTGAAAAATGTTCTTGCTACATTGGAAAAAGGGAAACAAGTTATGAACACTTGGGTTGATCCTCATGAAGGAAGTTCCCTACACACCTTTGAAAAGAGAAAACCATCTCAATCCAAAACACACATGACTCCTTGGATTTCAAGAAGCTCATTTTCCTCCTTGTCTAACACACATATGCATAACTCATTTATGAATGCAAATAGGAGGAGAAACCGTGGTAACAAAGTCACTACATGCTTTTATTGTGGATGATTTGGCCATGATATGTATGATTGCAGAACCATGAGACTTGATGATGAACATTTTGCAAGAATGGTGAATAGGTCATATAGGCCTCCTTTACCCCATAAGTATTTGTTTTGAATTTGCAGGTCTGCTTTGGAGCTCAAAAGAACAAATGGTATCTGGATAGTGGATGTTCAAGGCATATGACGGGAAACAAGGAAATGTTTGCAGACCTGCAAGAAAAGGATGGTGGAGTGGTAGCTTTTGGGGGAAAAGACAAAGGAAAAATTGTCGGAGAAGGTAAGATAGGTAAGAACCAAACTCAAGTCATTGAAAATATTTTACTTGTAAAAGGCTTGCATCACACTCTCCTGAGCATCAGTCAACTCTGTGATAAAGGCTGCAATGTGTCTTTTGATTCTACTCACTGCACTGTGGTAGAGAGAAACTCTCATGAAATTAAGTTCATAGGGTTTAGACACAATAATGTTTATATGATTGATCTAAATGATGTTTCACACAACAATCTGTGTTTGGTTCCTGAAAGATCTGATGATGCATGGCTTTGGCATTGCCGTCTTGGGCATGCCAGTTTTAATGTGATGTTGAAGTTGTTCAGAAAAAATCTGGTTGTTGGTTTGCCCAAGTTGAAGCTTGTCGATGAAGGAATCTGTGGGGCATGCAGCAGGGGCAAACAGACAAGAACATCCTTCAAATGTAAGAGTGATGTAACCACTTCTAGGCCCCTTGAATTGATTCATATCGATCTATTCGGACCAAGTAGAACACATAGCTTGTGTGGTAAGCTATATGGGTTTGTAATTGTGGATGATTTTTCAAGATACAGCTGAATGTATTTTCTCTCTCTCACAAAAGTGATACCTTGATGGAGTTTGAAGCATTTTGCAGGATGGTTCAAAATGAAAAAGGATGTTGCATCAAGACCGTGCGGAGTGATCATGGTAAGAAATTTGATAATCATGAGTTCAGCAATTTCTACAGGGCTCAAGGCTATATGCACAACTTCTCCGCACCAAGGACCCCGGAGCAAAATGGGGTAGTTGAGAGGAAGAATAGGACACTAGTTGAAATGGCCAGGACTATGCTAAATGAGAATAATTTACCAAGGTATTTCTGGGCTGAAGTCGTGAACACTACGTGCTACATAATCAACCGAGCCATGGTAAGGCCTTTGTTAAAGAAAACACCTTATGAGCTATATCGAGGTAAGAAACCGAATATTTCTTACTTCAAACCATTTGGCTCCACTTGTTACATCCATAACAACAACAAGGTGGACTTGGCTAAGTTTGACCCCAAGAGTGACAAGGGGATATTTCTTGGATACTCTCTTGGCTCAAGAGTCTATCGAGTGTATAACTTGAGAACTCTTATAGTTGAGGAAAGTTCCCAAGTCATAGTTGATGAATCATCATCCAAGAACACTAATGAAAAGTCTATCTTGCAGGAAGAAGAATCAGAAGATGATGATACGGGAAAGTTGTTAGAGAAAGCTAATACATCAGGAAGTGAAGAACAACAAGATGCTGGTGAAAATCAGCAAAATCAGATTGAACTGCAGCTACCAAGGCAATGGACCTTTGCTAAAGACCATCCGTCGAAAGCTGTCATCGACAATGTGGAAGAAGGAATAAGAACGTGTTCCTCATTCAGGGAAGTTGAAAATATGGATTACATAGCTTTACTTTCGCAATCTGAACCTCACTCTTTAGAAGATGCCTTGAAAGATGATTCCTAGATCATGGCTATGCAAGAAGAACTACACTAGTTCCAAAGGAACAAAGTGTGGTTCCTTGTGCCTCATCCTAGAGACCACTCTGTGATCGAACCAAATGGATCTTTCGAAACAAAACAAACGATCAAGGGGTGGTAACTAGGAACAAGGCGAGGCTTGTAGCCAAAGGTTATAGCTAGGAGCTAGGAATTGACTTTGATGAGTCATTTTCTCCAGTAGCAAGACTTGAGGCTGTGAGGATTCTTTTAGCATTTGCGTGCTGCAATAACATTAAATTATTTCAAATGGACATTAAAAGTGCATTTTTAAATGGCTATATCTAGGAGGACGTGTTCGTGTGCAACCACCGAGGTTCGAGGATACGGAGCATCCAGATCATGTATACAAGCTAGACAAAGATCTTTATGGTCTGAAACAAGCACCCCGTGCATGGTATGAACGGTTAAGTGAATTCCTCATTCAAAATGGATTCAAGTGAGGTAATGTCGATCAGACTCTTTTTACACAAATGAATGGTAAGGAAATTCTAATCGTTCAAGTGTATGTGGATGATATCATCTTTGGCTCCACGAAGGATTCTCTTAGTGAAAACTTAACAAAATTAATGCAAAGTGAGTTGGAAATGAGTCTTATGGGAATGTTAACTTTCTTCTTGGGATTGCAGGTGACACATACGACTAATGGTTTATTCATTAACCAAAAGAAATATGCTATGGAGCTGCTCAAGAAATTCAAACTATCTGAAACAAAGCCACAACCAACTCCTATGTCCACATCATTAAAGCTTGACCATGGTGAGAAAGGTAAAGCCGTCAATCAAACTCTTTTCAGAAGCATGATAGAATCTTTGTTGTATCTGACTGCCAGCAGGCCCGACATTCAATATGCAGTATGCTTGTGTGCTAGATTTCAATCGAATCCTAAAGAATCTCATATGTCGGCCGTGAAGCGCATCTTTAGATATGTTGCTGGCACTTGTGAACTTGGTTTATGGTTTCCGCGTAGCTCATGTCTTGAATTGGTTGGCTATTCCGATGCCGATTATGCGGGTTGTAAAATAGATCGGAAGAGCACAAGTGGGTACTGCCAGTTCCTTGGAGGCTGCTTGGTATCATGGGCTTCCAAGAAATAAAACTTTGTGGCATTATCAACCGTTGAGGCCGAATACGTGGCCATAGGTAGTTGTGTTGTCCAAGTGATCTAAATACAACAACAGTTGATAGATTTTGGCATCACACTTAAAAACACAGCCATCCTGTGTGATAACACCTCTGCTATAAATCTTTCAAAAAATCCCGTGCATCATTCTCGCACTAAGCATATTGAAGTTAGGCACCATTTTCTGCATGGTCATGTTAGTAAGGGTGATGTCGTAATTCAGTTTGTTGATACTAATAACCAAGTTGCAGACATTTTCACTAAACCTCTTAATGAAGATAAATTCACTTCTTTTAGGAGAGAATTGGGCATTTGTCGTTTGGAAGGTTAGTGTATGCCTTGCATTAGTTGGTCTCATCTCATGCATTTGTATTTACTTCACCTATCTAGAAGATATTTGCATTCGTAGTTTTCCTTGGTCATGCATATGCATCATGTTATTGTGTGTATTATGTGTAAATTGCTTGAATGTGGAATGTCAATGCATGGTGTGTGCTTCTTTGTATAAACCTATATAATGCACTCCTTGGTTTTCTATGTCCTCATATTCCTTGTTAAATAAAGCACAGCCACATGGAGGAACGGGTGACACAAGGTCCGGGAAGGTTGGAATTAGTCATTGGTGTATGTGATTGTTTATGTTTGTGAACTTCCCCAAAATGACAAACCCAATCATTTTATCACATGAATTGCTCATATTCATTCCTAAGTCATTTGGGTATCAAGCCTTGTTCCTTGGAATTCAACTCTTTTCTTGTATCACACTGCTGAACACCATTATATAGCAATCAGGGCGGTGTCGACACCCCTCCCTGCTCTCTTATGTTTTTTGGCGGGCAGAACTTGGCAAAACCGGTGTCGACACCTGGTGTCGACACCATCCGATCGCGACCAGTTCACGAACCGGTCCGTGGGGTTCGAACCCCATTTGAACATGTTCGAACCCCCTCCCACACTTGCCCTAATGCCCCTCCTCAACCCGTGCTGCCCTCCTTTCATCCCCACGCCCTCTTTCTTGCAAGCCCACAACCCCTTCAAGCCCTAGAACGTGCGGGCATCCCCGCGGCACCCGCGAACTCCTCTTGCCGAGCATCCTTGGCTGCCCTCTTTTGGCCATCATCCCCTGGAACGCAGGTGTATCGTGGAGAATCCGTCCAGCCGAGGTAAGGGATCCTTTCGTTGAACAGAGCGATCCACTTCTTGTTCCCTTCATCTCCCTTCGAAGTTGGTTCCAATGGCTCCGAAGAGGCATGCATCCGGCAAGGAAAAGGTTGAAGAATCCCGTAGAAAGAAGGAAGTACGGGCTAAAACTGATGAACAAAATGCCCTCAAGCAGAAGCCCACACCCGCACAGTTTAAAATGATGGATCGAAAAGTTCTTCGACCACGGGCTGTTGATTTTCAAGATCTACATAGAGCTCTTCCCGAATTGTTACCGTTAATAGAAGCTCAGCCAAATTTAGGTACGTTCATGTTTGCTTACCGAAAGATCTACCATTCACTCGTTCTCCAATTTTATGGTAACATGACTGTTAGAAAGAGCAAGTATACTACTATCATCAATGGCTAAATTATCACTCTTTCTAGGAAGTTTCTTGCACATGCTTTTGATTTACCTGATAATGGTGACACATATGAGAATGCAATGCATGCCGAACATGAGGTTTATCAGATCATGACAGGGGAAGAAATGGGAGACATGTCCGTTAACGGCTTAAATGCTAACCATTTTCCCCCTCTTCAGCACATTCTCCATCACATGTTTACTACAATTTTACTTCCCAAGGCTAGAGGAAGAGAAAAGGTCACCGATCAGCAAATGTTTCTGTTATATGGTTTGCTGCAAGAAGAGCCAATCAATTTTCCATCAGTTATTCTTGATCACATCACTAGTTGTACCCAAAATCACAGTAGAACACTCCCTTATGCCGCCGCCTTAACCGCTGTCTTTCGTGCGGCTAACATTTCACTCAAAGATGAGCCGTGTCAAACACTACGGGAAGCTGACATTTATATGATTAACTCGGTCTGCAAGAACATGGGTTATGTACAGAATGCTCAAGGCTGCCTAGTCCGGACACTCAAAGCCGTGCCAGAAAAGGATCCCGATGATGCTTTTGATGATGAAGAGGCCGAAGCGCAACATGACGAGCGTGGCACTTCTGGAACTCATGCAGCCTCCACGGACTTATCTGGTTTTTGACTCTCGATGGAGACTATGGGTAGTGAGGTGGATCACCTCAGGAAGATGGTGGATGTTCTTACTCAGGATGTGACGGAATTGAAGCTTCATCACACCACGTATCTTCAGGAATTTCAGTCTATCAATACCTCCCTTGTTGCTTTAAAGACTGCCATGGATGCTCAAACCGCTCAGTTCACTACCATAGTTGATTACATTCACCGTCCACCTACTCCACCTTCCTCTGGATCGGAATGAATCCTGTTATGACCTGTTGGCAATGTTACTTGTTCCCGGTTCCCCCTTATTTTTGTTGATGTCAAAGGGGGAGACATATGTATTTCTATGTTGCTACTAATAGGTTGCTTATTATACTTATTATGTGTGTTTTGCATGCTTGCATGCTTGCTTGTTCACATGCATTTAGTTTGCTTTCGAGTCCTTGCATCTAGTTTAAGAGTCTTGCTTAGATATTTCATAGCATGGCATGCTTAGCTATGGTGTCCAGATATTTTCTGGTTTCCTTATCTTCTTTGAAATTGCTACTTATGGCTGTGAAATTATTTTGATGTTGTTGCCATCTTGCTCAACAAATATGAAAGCTTGTGGTTCAATGCTTGAATGCTCAATCATTTTCCTAACAAGGTCATCTTGGTAACTTGTTGATCCTTCATCACTTTCAGGCTGTTTTATCTCATTCTTTTGAACAGTAGCACATAGCATTTTTGCCATCATCAAAAAGGGGGAGATTGTTGCTCCCAAGATTATGATGTGTGGTTTCAAGAGTTTTGATGATGTCAAATACAATGTGGCTAAATGGCTTGATGTTTTAACTTGATTGTTTCGATGAGTTCATGGTTGTTGAAATGTTCATGATTCATTGTCGGTTTGAGATTAAAAATCCTACATAACTGTGTGTTGAATGGTTGATATCTTTGTCATGTGGATTTGGTATAATCTCAGCACTTGGACTTGTTGATCCATGGCAAACTTATGGGAGCAATGCTATACTCCTTGAACCTTTTGACAATGGCTTTTGGAAACCCATGGTTTGAGGAAATTAATGCTACTTTGTGTAAGTCTTTCACAAGGTCACATTTCAAAGTGGCTCGGATCAATACATATATGCACTCAGGTATATGTGCTGACTTGTGCATAAACTCCTCATGGATGGTCAATGGAGTTCATATATATATATCTTTCCGTCCGACAGGTAAGAACATGGTAAAAGCCACAAGGGTGAGCTTCTTTCATCATTCATAGATTCATGACTTAATGAGAAATGTATGAGTGGATTTGTACTATGAATGCGTATACAAATTTGACTTTCTTGGGGCATTCTTGCAGGTAAGAAGGACTTCTAATACCCAACATAAAATGGCAAAACCCCGGTGAGGTTGTATGTTTAGTTTCTAATTTATTGGGCATTTTTGGACTCACAACTGCTTGGTGTCGACACCTGGTGTCGACACCACTTTCTCAATGTTCTGTCGTTTATAAAATTCCTTCACTCAGAAAGTTGGTGTCGACACCTGGTGTTGACACCCACTTGCTTTTGTTCTGGCCAGCAGTTTTCTACTATAGGCCATGTCCTGGTGTCGACACCTGGTGTCGACACCATCCTCTGGCCAGCAATTTTCTGCTATAGGCCATGTCCTGGTGTCGACACCATCTGTGGGTTGCTTTGGCCGGCCGCTTTCTGCTATGGCCCTGGCCTTGGTGTCGACACCACTATGCAGCCGTGATTTTGGACTTTCACGTCCACGGCCATTTTGTCAAACCAGTCCGGTCCCTCAGCCACAAATCACTCCTAGATTCGTGGATCTGGTACCTAGGGTGTCCCTTGACCGATCAAGAAGCATAAAATCGTCTCATTGGGTCACAAACCCTAATCAAGCAGTGAGATCTAAAATTTGTGTTTCCTTTCTAACCCTTGTGAGTGCAGGTCACAGGCAGCAGCTCCAAGGCTTCTTCTACATCATTCTGAGCGTGAATGTAAAGGGAAGAACGAAGTTTCAAGTCTCCAAAAGTTCCTCTGCTGTAAGCTGCATAGAAATCCAAGATACAACAAGTGTCCGTGCATGAATCGATCATCCTCCTTCAAAAACGGTCTTCATCCTGCAAAAGAGTTCAAGTACCTTCGAAGAAGAAAAAGGGGGAGCTCTAATCACTGCAAATCTTCTCTATTCTAATCTTCTCAAATCTCTGCTGTTTGAGCTTGAATATCTGTTGTAATCTTTGAACTTAAAGAACCGCTTTTTTGTGTGTGTGTGTCCTCGTGATCTTTGATACGAGCGTGTGTGTGTGTGATGGCCAAGATAGGCTGTCGTGTGTGTGTTGGCTGTTGTTACAGCATGTGTGTGGCTCACCTCATAGTGGAGCATTAATCCTCACGTGTGAGGGGTGGACGTAGGGGACACGTTTGTGTACCCGAACCACCTAAAAAATCCTATGCCTCCTTTGTGGTTTGTTCTTCGTGCTTTGTAACAAGTGGGCCTCACGTGTAGCTGAGTGATCTCTTTCTCTGTCATAGCATTCATACCTTTATTTACGTGTACTCGCGAGAGAGATCTTGTTCCAGTAAGGTTGAGTGTTGCTTAACTAAATCTCCTTCTATTTTGTGGTTTTCATTCCTACTAGCATTTCAGTTAGCAATTAATTTTTATTGGCCAATCAATTCACCCCTCCCCTCTTGATTGCCACCCTTCAGGACACAACAACTCTCTTCGAAATTGATATCTCTCTCTTTTCGGATATGGCACTCTTCACCCGGCGGTTATAGCTCTGGAAGTCTTCAGCTTTATACTCTTCTTTTGATCCAGAAGCCATCAATTTATAGAATGGAGCATCGAATGAGTGAGAAGGAGTCAGCCAATCTGATTCCTCCACGTAGATTTTGGATTTTCCCCAATCATTGGGTTCTCTGGTGTTCTGCCACGTGGACATGCCTTTTCGCTCCAAAAAGAATCCACATGTGAGATGCTCGCAGGTTTTACGTCTGAGGTGTTTGGTGAAATTCCTCCGATACCCCTTTCACATGTTAAAGTGGTCACGTGCCCTTGAATAGTTCTTTACTGCCTAAATGCTTCGATCTATCCAGGTCGAAGCAATGTCTAAGACTCCAGCTTCATCGACTCTTCTATGTAAGTGTGCATCGACCTCCAAGCAAATGAATATGTGTACCGACCTTGGAGACATGATTAGCATCAACCTTGTTTACTGTGCTCTCTTGATGTACATCGACCTTTGTTGTAAGTGTGCATCGATCTTCAAGCAAATGAATATGTGTACCGACCTTGGAGACATGAGTAGCATCGACCTTGTTTATTGTGCTCTTTTGACATACATCGACCTTTGTTGTAAGTGTGCATCGACCTTCAAGCAAATGTATATGTGCACCAACCTTGGAGACATGAGTTGTTCAGCTACATCGACCTTGTTTACTATTCACTCTTGATGTACATCCACCTTTGTTCTGCTTTGGCAAGATGTGCATCAACCTTAGTCATTGTGCCTACTCGATGTGCATCGACCTTAGTCACTGTGCCTACTCGATGTGCATCGACCTTTGTCCTGCATTGGCAAGATGTGCATCGACCTTAGTCACTATGCCTACTTGATGTGCATCGACCTTAGTCACTGTGTCTACTCGATGTGCATCGACCTTTGTTCTTCATGTGCACCGACCTTCAAGTGCAACAGTGTCAATATGCATTGACCTTTCAGTGGAATAGCAACAGTGTCAATATGCGTTGACCTTATAAACTAACTGCATGTATGTATGCATCGACCTTATGTGCATGCAATCAGTACATGCATCGAGTTGAAAGAACTTTATAAGGCATGAAGTGCAACAACCTAATGCAATGAATGGTGCAATAGCTTTAAAAACAAATAATTCAATTCTCATGCAGAAGTGTCTGACATTATCAAAACAACAGAGATACAACACCAGTACCCAGTCTCCAATCCCAGTATCTAGTATCCAAATCCTAATATTTAGCTCCAACATCCAGTTTCTAGCCTCTAGTTCCCAATTTTCAGTCCTAGTACCTAGTCTCTAGTCCCAGTATCCAGTATCTAAGTCCCAGTCTCCAGTTCCAGTATTCAATTTTTAGTTTCCAATTTCCAGTCTCTAACTTCCAGCTTCCAGTAATAGACCAACACGCCTCAGCTAGACAGGTCTCCAGTCTAAGCATCTAGTTTCCAACCTCCAACTTCCAGTTGCCAACAATAGGCCAGTATGCCTTACTCAGGTAGACCTCTAGCATCCAGTTCCCTATCTCTAGCAATAGGCCACTACGCCTCACAGGCAGATCAACAACAACAACCACATGAACAAATCAAGATACCTTACATACTAGTATGCCTCGAAGGCCAGTCTACAGACCCCCTAGACCAACACACCCCCAAGGGTCAGTCTATCGCGCTCTCTGATCATTACACCTCAATGGTTGGCCAGCAACAATACCTTCGGCGGCACCTCAATGATCATTCGATCGTAGCTCTCAACCAATACACCTCAGCGATCAGCCGAGCATGGTTCCTAATTGATACACCTTGGCGGTCAACCAGCACACTAACAGGGTCGGCCAACCTCGACTTCGGCCGTTACACCATGACGGTTAGCTGACAGCATCAACATTTGGCCATACACCACAAGGGTCGACCGAATATGATTTCAAGCGAACATGCCTCTCTATGGACGCACTTTTGGGATCTCTTTTGTTTATTCATTTGTTTGTTTGTTTGTTTGTTCATTTATTTGGTTTATTTGGTGTGTGGGCATGCCAATCACAAAGTGATAATTTGTTCAGGCTTCGAAGAAGCCACAGGTGCGCACCGTCTCACTGATCAGATGATAGTGAGTTTCGTGTCAGGACAAAAATCCACCGTGCCGTAGAGGTCACGATGTTAATTATATCCCCTCAGAGAAGGAAAAAACCCTTGATTGATCGCCAGGAAAAGGGGCCCTACAGCTTAAAATTAATGTTGATGAAAATGAGATAACAGAGATCTCAAATTACGTTGAAATGCCTCCATATTGGGATACGAACGTTAAAACCTTATTGGTCGCTCATCGACCATTTCATGTTGGGACGGAAGTCCGTATTTGAAAGCATAATGAAGACGGATACAAAACATGTGCAAATGTATGCCGAGTATATAGAAAATTTGATAAAAGAGCGGGATCAAATCCCAGTGGAAACGAGTCCAGTTTATTAAGCTATCGGCCCAAAGCAATGTCAGATCGTGGCCATAACGGGATGGTCCCCAAAGTCCAAATCTGACTTAGCGAGGCGACGTTGATATTCCCTTCACACCGGGTCTCGGGGGGAGCGAGGTTGTGGAACGGACCTTATTATGTTATTATTATTTATATATATATATTGGTTATTTGATTTTCACTTGAAGGCACAAATGTATTTTGTTAACTTGTTATTCTTATTATCATAATTTTTATTTGGCTATTTGATTTTTTCCCTTCGTTTATTTAGAAGCATGGGTGTGTTTTGTTTCTTTCTTATTTTCTACTTCTTTCTATTTTTCTTTTGAAAACAGAGGGTTCGGTCGACCAATGAGCCTTGATCGGTCGGCCGAACTTCCCAGAATTTAAGGATTCAAGTTGTTTCAGGGTTCTGTCGACCAAACAGGGGAGTTTGGCCAACCGAACCAACTGGCAGGTCTAGAATTCATTCATTCCCTTTGTTCCATTAATTTCTTTTATTATCCCTTGGGTTCATGACATAGATTTCATCTTCTATTTCCATTTCATATTCCACATTTCTTTGTTTGACTCTTTCTCTTCTTCCTTCCTTCGTTAGTTCTCTTATGTTAGCTTTCCTTTTGTTTTATCTTATGCACCTTATTTCTTTGATTAGATTTTACGAGAGCTTAGTCCCAATTTCTTGCATCTCCCCTTTTGTTTGGCATGTTTCATATTTTTATTCATTTCTCCTCTTGTTCTTTTTATATGATCAAACGCGCATGTGCATGCATATGTGAGTGGATACATGGAAGGAAAGGCAATGGGCCAGAATATGGCCACTGCGAGCATGGATGCGTCGACGCACCATGTTGTGTGCGTCGACGCACCCAATGCACCAGCAAGCCCTAGAAGTAGCGAGGCCCAAGGCTTGATCAAGGGTGCATCGACACACTTTACACAGTGCGTCGACGCACCCCTCGAGTCAGTAGGCTAAACTCTACTCTACAATGGGGTGTTTAAACTGAACTAATGCATTGGACATGCCTTGAAGAAAGCATGCAACCCTATGAGGTGTGGGAGTGATTTCACAGGTCAAATGCATGTGGCACGCAAGAATTAAAGAGTGTATGAAACTTAACTGCATGTGTGAGTTGATGCATGTACGAAGATGCGAACGCCATGCTTAGTTCTGAAAGATAAATGGAAGGGCAGAAGCCCATACTCATGCAATGTTAGTGGAAATCTGTGTGTGCATGCTTCGTTATATGCATGTAAAACTCGACCATGTTCATGAAACCTCAAATGGACTTGTTATAATGTTCATGCAACCTGACAGTAAATTTCATGCCGAAATTATCGTGTAAATGTAGCTTTCGCTTGCTCTCATCTTTACCTTTCTTTTCTTCTCTTTTTTTTATAAGGCGGGCCGGCCTTTAGGGTGCAGACTCCTGCACAGGGAGTCCAGACAACAGGCTCTGAAATATGATCACCCTCTTTTTTTGTTCAAACTTATTCCAGCAGCTTCTGAAATTAAGAGTCATTACATTTCTGCACATTGGCTCCCGACAGGCTCCCCTTTTATTTTGTTCAGTTACCTGCCCATTATGTTTTTTTTGTTCGAATCACTTGTCAAAATTCTGTGTCACAAGTCTCCAAATTGTCTAGTAAAAAATCTAGCAGCATCTCCCCTCGACTCGGAGTCTTTGAGGGGTTTAATCGGGTACACATCCACGGAGGAACTCTGAGATGGCCACAAAATAAATAGGATGCGCATGGAAGCGGCAACACCCGAGGATGCACACAGAAGTGGCAACATCCTAAGACCCGGATTGGGCACGGACACCCCGAGGACTAGCCTACAAGGGGCTTCGATGGCCCAAGGGTTGCCACGGTCTCGTTTCTGAAACGTGGACTTTAGATTATCGCCAGGCTATGTGGCTGTCAATGTTCAACCTTTAAGAAGGTCCCCTGGGGGCCATGCTATGAGGAAGCAAGCCCGGGGGTTTGGGAGTGATAGAGGAAATTCTGGAGAGAGCCGAGTATTTTGGAATCGATCAAGGAGCAGCCTAAAGGAGCCCGACGGTCATGGATTCCGAGTCATACTCATGGGTTAGTGTGTAAACCCGGAATACTTCCTAAAGTGGATTCTTTGCATTTCTTCCCTGAAGACAGCGAGAATTCCGTGGTGTACAAGGTGCGATCTGGGACTACATCGCATATTTCCTCCTCCTTTAGCATCATGACCATGGGGTTGGTCAAGTCCAAAAGATGGGGCTTTAAGAAGAAAAAAAACTCCTTATCAAGCCTTGTCACTGCTAGCAGGACAAGAGAAGAAACATTGTGAGGGGGGGACAGAAGCCACACGCGTGTCTGGTGGTTGGCAACCCGGAGCCATACTCATGAGCCCGAGTAAGCCCCGGGCCGGCAACTACCATGACAGAAACTGGACCATCATACGAATGGCATGCTAGCATGGGAGAGCAGCGAAACTGCCTATTTGACAACAAAGAAAGATAGAACAAAACAAACATGTTGCACAGATTGAAGAAATGCCATAGAACAAGAGGAAATAAAAGAGAGAAAAATTTATATCAGAGTCGAGGGCCCCGCCTTTCATTTATTTGCACAGAAATTACATCGGACATAGCCATAAGGAGTACATTGACAGAAGGATAAGAAATAGAAGAAGCAGAAAAAAAATGGAACCCACCATTGAGTAGGCTCCTCTCTCTCTTTCTCCCTTTCTCCCCCTCTACAGCTTCTCTCTTCTTTTCCTTCACCCTCTATGGGACCAGGGAGCAGGAGAGGTAGAGCCGTCTGCTTGGAAGGGAGGAAGGAGAAAAGCCCCGAAGCAAGGAGAAATAGAAGAAGCAGAACTCCCCGACCAGGCAACCAACCAAGAAAAAAAATCATGGAACCCCTTTTTCTGTTGTCCAGCCGGTGTTTATATAGATCGTGAGGGGTCTTCTCTTCAGGGGAAAGCACCTTATCACTCCCCTCCTCGGCACAGGCTAGGGAGGGGTTGATTGACGCGCTGTTGCCCACGGGTTCACGCAGGACTGGGAGGCAGCGTCTGAGGTCGTGATCTTCTGCAAAATATCCCGAGGGAGGCCTCTGCCGCTGTCAGATGGACCACCTCAACGTCGATGGCGGGTTGCCATCGTGTTGTCGGTCTTGGATAGGAGCGAGACGTATGAGCCTTGAATGCTCGGCCACCATTCACCATTTGAGGTGACGGGGAAGGATCTTCATCTTGTTCGCCTAGCTAGGTCTGAGCTCTTACCAGACTGACAAACTTCCCACACGATCGTCCCTCGACAGTCCATCGCACGGGCATTAAATGCCTTGTTGAAGATCGCCGGAGGGCTTCCTTCTCTATTACGCTGCTTGAGGTGCTCCAGTACGCAACAGTATTCCATGTGGAATGAACAGTGATGAGAAGTGACACTTCCCATTTTTTGTCTTTTTTTGCCACCGTAATTTTCCCCCTTTTTTTGGGTGCGCGTCTGCGGGTGCGTCGACGTAGGGGTGAGGCTACGTCGATGTAGCCCTGTTGACTGCCACAGCGGGGGCCGTTGTGTTGCGGGTGCATCGACGGAGGGGTGAGGCTGCGTCGACGCATCCCTATGGGCTGCGACAGCAGGGGCCGTTGTGTTGCGGGTGCGTCGATGTAGGAGTGAGGCTGTGTTGACACAGCCCTTACCATTTTGGTCTGTAGTGCCTTGATTGTCCTCGAGATGAAATTTAGGTGTCCATAAATGCCCCCCACCCGTAGGTGGCACGAGCGAGGGACGAATGCGCGGGGCCTGCGGGTGTAGACTTCTTCAACATATTGCTTTATTCTCCGAGCCGGCAGATCATCGGTCCGGTGTAAATTCACGAGAAAGCGCTCACTCCTTCAACGAAGGGATGAGGGGTTCTCTTCACCGCAGTGAGCATACGGATCGAGAAGTTTGGCTTTTGAGGGTTTAGTCATCGGCATGGGGTCAATTCCAAAGCAAAGAGAAAGGATTTCATGCACTGACCTAGATAGAACGTCTAAGCCAACGAGGTGAGGCCAATCCCGAGGGGGACTGGTGGCTCGAATTAGGTTAAAGAGGTTTGTTCGTTCATCGACTCAGACTGGAGGTCTAAGCCGAAGTCTTTGTAATGAGCCCGATGGGACGGGAGAAGTTTATGCGGTTGGTGTATTTGGGCGAAAGGTTCGAGCAAAGGGTTTATTCATCAGTGTCGGTAAAGTGCTGAGAGCTGACGCGGTCTATTCATTGAAATGGGGTTAGTGTCAAAGCAAGGGGTCTTTTATTCATCGACTCCAGACGAGAGGTCTAAGTTGAAGCAAAGAGGTCTTTTTATTCATTGACTTGGACAGAAGGCCGGAGCCAAAGCAAGGAGTATTTTTATTCATTGACTTCAAATGGAGGGTCTGGGCCGAAGGAAAGAGGTCTTTTTGTTCTCTGGCTGGGACAAGATGTCCGGTTCAGAGTGGATAAGGGTCTTTTTGTTCTTTAATGCACCAGCGGTGCTGAATATATGAGTGGTCTTTTTGTTCTCTAGTCGGACCAAAGGTTCGATCCAGAGTGGAAGGGTCTTTTTTTTCTCTAACCGGACAAAAGATCCGATCTAGAGTGGAAGGGTCTTTTTGTTCATGGTTTCGGACGGAAGGTCTGGGCCACAGGTTTATTCATCAGTGGGACAAGAGGTTGGAATGTTGAGGTGGTTTATTCATTGACATGGGGCTAGTGTCAAAACAAGGGGGGTCTTTTGTTCATCGACTCCAGATGGAGGATCTGAGCCGAAGGAAGGAGATCTTTTCATTCATTGACCCGGATAGAAGGTCCAAGTCAAAGCAAGGGTCTTTGTTTACTGGCTTGGACGTAAGGTCCAAGTCAGAGGTTTATTTGTCGATGGGATAGGATGGAGTAGTGTTCTTGAGGCTTTTGCTACTGCGTAGAGTATAGTAGTTAAGTTTGGCCATTCTGCCAAGACGAAATGGGCTGAGCCAAAGCAAGGGAATTTTGAATTCCAGTGGGACTTGATGAATCGACATCCCCTGGTGACTTTGACAAATTTTTATTCTCTCTTTTTTTCTTTATTTTCTTTTTTTCCCTTCCTTTTTTGTATTTTTTTCTTTCTTTCTTCCTTTTTTGTTGAGTGGATATTGCATAGTCTCATAGGAGATCTAAGAAATATGCTTGCTCCGCGTGAGATGCGGGGTTTGATTGTTCATCAAATTGGGGAAGTGATGCATGATATAGTTTCAAGTGCTTTCCATTAAGGGGTGGGAATTGAGTCTCCCCCCTATGGTTGACAACTACATATGCATCTCCTTCGTAAACTTTTTGGACAACATAAGGCCCAAGCCAGTTTTCATTCAGCTTGCCTTTAAGGTTGGCAGCCATGTCCTCTCTTCTTTTTACCATCACGAGGTCACCTTTCTTGAATTCACGCCCTTTGACAAGCTTGTCGAAGGCGTGGGATATGCAGACGAAATGAGACTCGATGCCAATTTGATACAAATCTGGGACTCTAGGCGACGATGCGACTAATTTGACGACGCGACCAGCGACGACGCGAACACTCGGTACCAAAGAGCTCCAGAAGAGGAGAATGTGTCCTCAACAAGAAATTCAAGCTCATGATCATTCTACATGAGGGAAATGTGCTGATCTGCGTGGTTGAGAAATCGACAGTGAGTCAAGGGTATTCGTCCCTTTTCACGTGCTAGGGTTGAGTCACGGGATGAGTCACGCTCGCTCCCTCGCAGCGGTGATCAAAAAAATGATAACGAGCTAGAAACCTATCACTCAAGTAGCGACATTCAAACATATACGAACTAAGAAAATGCCAAACAAGAGGAGCGAGAACGTACCTCCACGCTCCGGGCGTTGGGAAAACAACCCCGACCAAGAATCGTAACTCCCGGTACAGTAATTACTAATAATTACAGAAGTGAATTTATGGCCCACTCAACGTAGGAAGGTAAAGGGTTACAACAGTGATCCGGAAGCGCCGATCTTGGGTTGACGGGCAGCATGGCGGTGATGCTCGAGCGGATGCGGACAGCAGGTTCAGTTTGGTTTAGCTCGGGCCCACAGGACAGTAAGCGGGTCTGACTGCTGGGACGGTGGCGTCTGGGAGTCTCCTTGCTGTGGCGACTAGCTGGAACGTTGCCGGAGTATCCTTGGTTGATCCCTCGGGAGCGGTGGTCGCTGGATCGGAGCCGGGATATTTATTGGGATTTAACTCCCAACACTGTCCCGCAGTCCTGTCTCTTGACAGACCTGTGCGACCCGGTGAGATCGGCTCATGTGCCCAGATCCAGCATTGGATTGGAGCAAGGCTGGCACCGTTGCGAAGAGGACTCAGAGAGCTTCGATATACGTGAATTTAAGATCCGTACAACAGTCTAGATCGAAAAGAGGAACTCTACAACTCTGTAGTTGTTTCTGGCTCGGGTTATAGAATAGGCAGGACAGGTTAAGATCTGCTTGAGAATGAATTTTGACTGAAGAGAAGTTGGCAGATCTGGGCTTTGGGAATTTTATGGATGAGAGGGGGGGAAGTAAGGATCATGTACAAATAATTTTGTAATTTTTTGATGTGATTTTTGGGGTCAGAAAAATAGATCTACAGACTACTATCTCACAGATCTGCACACAGGCAAACTGCGAGGGGTGGAAAGAAGTGGCTAGGAGGAGGGGAAAACGGGGGCTGATTGAAGTAAAAATTAAATTGGAAGAAGGGGGGAACACGGGGAACAAACACTCAAAAGCTCAGCTCGATCAGATGGTTGGATCTGGAGATACAACCTCTTCTTTAACCATCTGTTCTGCAGGTCGCATATCTGGACAGCTGGATGGAGAACGGCTTATAGCGACTCATAGGCGGCACGGATGGCGGCGGCGGCGGCGGCAGTGATCAAACCTGGTATCCAGAGGAAGGGATAGAACTTGGAATCTCTCCAAGATTTAGGGCATCTCACCCAGAAATCACAGCAATCTCTGCTGCCAGGGAGTAAGAGAGGGAAGAGAGAGGGCCGCCCTTGGGCTTCTCCAAGAAAATTCTAATTTTTCTTCAATAATTCTATGCAAATATTATTACAAGAGACATTAAGTAGTAAACCCTAGACCTAGGACAAATGACCACATATACCCTTAGGTCAAGAGAGAGAGGGGGTCAATATGGGGAGGGGGAATATTAAAATCCCCATGAGGGGACAAAGGGGCGCCCCCTCTCTTGGTCCACCTTGGCAACTTGGTCCAAGTTCTACCTTGGACCATCTCCTCTTGGACCAAAATTAAATACCTAAATTAAATCCCTTGGACCTAAATTACAAATACACACCACATACATAAATACATACCAAATTCATAAATACATACCCAAAAATAGTACACACCAATAACACTCTAAACAAAGACAACACTCCCAAAAATTTGTGGCCTAGCTCCAATGCCCCATCAAGAGCGTTGAGAAAGGTCAGCCTGGGATCATTCTTTATGCCGAGATTTATTTCGACCAATTCATCAATAGTGGCTTGGCCGCCATCTTCTATTACCGGAGGAGCCGGCTGTAGGTTGATGAAGCCTTCGTCGTCTTCTTCAACTTCGAGGGCCTCGTAGATGTTTTCTTGTCTTATTTCGCCTAATGGCGGGACTTCAGCCTTGCCTTCTTCTGAGCCAGTTGGCTGTTCATTGTGCTAGAGAAGCAGCCCCACTGTTGAAGGTGTAGATTCTGTGCAGCTTGGAAGCCGACTTATGGGTGGAATGCCCTCAAGGGCGGGATGACTTTCTTCAGCTTTTGACTCTTGTGAGTCTTTGCTGGGAGTTGTAGTTGCTTCCATAGAGATGGACTCCCAACATCTACATGAAGTAGCTGCTCCATGATCATTATGCGCCTGCCGCCGTGACGGGCATGAGCTGTTCGATTCAGCGGATGGCTCTGCTAGTTCATAGTCCCCTTGGTATTCATCATAGATTTCCCCTAAGGGGTCCTCACTCGTTAAAGTGTAGGTAGAGATCATATCAACTTCATGACAATCTTCTATAGAGAAGCCCAGCCCCAGGTGCTAAGTAATTTGTAGCAATCTTCTATCCATGTTCGGTGGATATCATAATTCTTTGAACATTTTCTTCTGACTGGAGGGTTGATAGAAGGAGATCTAATGCATTCTGGCCAGCTTGATTGTGCAGTTAGTTATATATGGGAGTCCCATAATCAGGACAAGCAGATCCTACATATCTTCGGGGAACATGCAATCATCATCCCCTTTTGCAGGCTGCTCCTTGGCCACATAAAATATGATGGGTTGGCCATCAAGATTAGGGACCTCCAGGGTCTTCAATACTTCGATTGTTTGACAGTCTACATCTGTTGCTGGCTTGATGATCCTTGGCGGGACCTTGACATCCCCAAGTAATTCTTCGAGTTCTAACGCCCCCGGCTTAGGATGAATGTTGGATCGAATTGCTCTGAGCTCTCCTTCTTCCTCAGATATGAGTGATACCTCTGGGAGAGCAATGTAGTCGGGCGGCAGGGGAGGGAACCAGTCGATGGATTCTAGCTTTTTCTTCCCCTTATCTTGAGCTGGGTGGGGAGGCTTCTTTGGCTTCTCTAGATACAGAGACGCATCCAGTAGGTGGCATTCGAACACCTCGAAGGGGTGTAAGTCCGCTAACATCCTTTCTTCTTTCCCATTTCGAGGGTATTTTATGCATTGGTGGAGGGTGGAGGCCACCACCTAGTGTTGATGCAGCCATGGGCGGCCCAGCAGTGCCTTGTACGAGGTGTTAGAGTTTATTACATGGAATTGCACCTTAGTGGTGAAGTCACCAAGTGAGAGCTCAAATTCCACCATGCCCATAAGGACTTCAAACTTCTGGTTGAAGCCAGCAATTCTCATATTCCTGACCATGATCAGGTGCACATCAAAGTAGTATTTCTAATATACTTGATAGGGGAGAATGTTTACTACTTCCCCCGAGTCGATCAAAATCCTGCTTATTGGTTGACCGTTCAATTGCCCCCTCATGTAGAGTGGTCTATTTTGCCTGATGAAGGGTAGAAGCATATCCTCTTCCGTGAAGGTCATAGCCAACCCCGGCTGCACCTCAGCAAAAACAGCTCTAGAAGTGTGTCGGTGTTTGCAAAGTCGTTATGACGGCTTGCCGGGTTTCTTCGTCAAGGGAGAGTATTTCCCAGACAGAGAACATTGCGGGAATTCCTTTTAACTGCTTCACTATTCTGTTGGTGGCTCTAACGTTGGCCAACTTCAGTTCTTTGGCCTTATTACGTCTGCCCTCATGGTGTTCTTGAGGGGCTGGCTCGGGAGGCGGTTCATCTTCTTCTCCAGGCGTTACCTGGTGTAGACACGCCAAAATTAACATCACTATGAGTACATCTCCTATCACTTTATAATGTCCCAATTTGACCCTCAAATTGACTTATTTGAGTGATTTTCCTCATTTTTCTTGAATATTCAACTTTCCCATGTTTTTTTATTTTTTTCTGATTTTTCTGTGATTTTTTATCTATTTTTCTGGGGCCTTTTTAATTAACATTAGAGCTATGGACGCCATTTTTAATTAACATCAGGTATATGGATGCCTTTTTCAAAAATAATAAAAAAAAATTGTTGACCCTGCCTGATCACGGTCGCCTGGGAGGCCGCATTCATGAGAACATAGTCACCTAGGCGATCGCGTCTTCAAGGAATATAATAAAAAATAAAAAAATATTTTACGCACCTGAACGCGGTCGCCTTGGCGACCGCATCCTCAAGGTGATCGCGACCATCAGGACGTGGTCGCCTAGGCGACTGTGTTATTAGGAATTGACGCCCGCGCAAGAGGACGCCAATTCCGTCCAAATTTCATGAATTTTTGGCTTTTTTTAATTGGCTTCCACCCCCTAAGACGTCAATTCTTTATTTTGCATTTTAGGTCCCGTTTCGAGCCAAATTTATGTGATTTTGAATCAACATCATTTTGGAAGGTCATTGATTCTTTAATTGGCGTCCGGGGCGGTGGATGCCAATTATTTTCTTCATATTTTGAGCCGAATTCATACTGTTCTAGAATCCACGTCAGTCTAGAAGGTCGTTAATTCATAAATTGGCGTCCGGCCCCCATGACGCCAATTCCATTTCTATATTTCAAGCTTTTAACTCCATCCAAAATTTGTATAAAGTCCTAATTGGCGTCTAGCCCCCAGACACCATTTTTTTTCTAATTTTAGAAAATTTTAAACTTTCCATATTTAATTCTAAATTGGAGCCTCTTTGAGCTGACGTTAATTAAATAGTGACTTTTGGGTTGATGTCAATTCTTACAATATTTTAAACCCAATAGAACCTCATTATTTCCCCATTTTAAACTCCTTATCCACTTGGGAAAGGGTTCCTATGACTTTCTAAGGTTATGAGAACACTTGGCAGAGGATTTTCTCTCTCCAAATCTCACTAAAATTTAATTTTATAATTTTTAGAAATTAAAACTTCGAATTTCTATCCTATAAATAGGGACCCTCTCTCCCTTGTGTTTAAGGCTGCATCCATTGATCTTGGGGAAACTCTACTGGAAGGAGGAGCTAAGGAGGGAGAAGGAGACTCCCTGAGCCTAAAGCTACATCCTTGGAGCATCTTCTTCCTCCCTTGGAGCATATTGAAGATCTTTGAAGCCACTTTTGCCACGGAGAAAAACTAATAAAATTATCATTCCCCTTTATCTCTTTTCTTTCTTTTGTGCATTAATTAGTTTGCATGCATCACATTCCCTCCTCTCTTATTCTTATTTTCATCTCAATATTGAGATCCTCTCAATTGTGCAACACTTGCACCCTCCCTTTCCATCATTCATCATTATTTTTTCTTACCCTTTTGTATAGGGATTTTAAAGACAACACCAACAAGGTGTGTTCATCTTCATGTTTTCATATTTATTTATCTTAAAGATTTGATACTACACACTTGATTTCTAATTCATATCTTTCTTTGTTGGTTTGATCATTTTGCAAGGATAATCATCTTAAAGAAAAACGTTCTTCACTGGCCGGCCGATTAAAAGAGAAGGTGCACTCACAATCTCCCCTGCACTTCAAAATATATTTATATCGCGATCCTTCCTCTTTATTCATTGTTAATTCCATTTGAGGCCCATGCATCTCTAGCGATCACACCTCCCCTTAGCATTCACGCATGCTCCCTCTTCTTTCTCTCCCATTCTTTTTCCTTTACTCCCTTTCCATCCTCTTTAGTTTTTTTATATTAATTTTCCTTAGTGAATTTTTCTATTATCTACACCTGGACTTGCTGTACCGGCCCAGCCGACTCCTTCTCTTGGATAAATTTAGCGAGGCTTGGAATACCCGCATCGTCTTTATTTGCCAGAAACGGGGCTGTCGAGGGTAAGGCTGTGACATTCTTGGCCTTTTCTTGTAGCTGCGGGCATGACTGCTTGCCTTCTCGAGATGACAAGAATTCGGCAAATGAGGGGACTTCCTAACTGTTTGCATGTTCCTGGTAGAGCCCCGGCGGAGGGGGGATTTCTACGCCTTTAACTTCAGGCTGAGGGATTTGATATGGTTGTTCGCCCTAGAACATGATGTTGTGGTTAGCCTGGGGGAGATGCCCCCATTTTCTTCCAGACCTGGTAGCATGTTGGGAGGTGGAAGCTTCAGGTTGATTTGGCTTTGTTGGCGCGAGGCATATCTCTTCATCATCTTCTTTGAAAATTCAGACTATGTCAAATAGGGCCGCAAGAGTAGTGTAAGATACGGTAATGCCTTTTCTTTTGTTCTTGGTTCTCGATCTTCTTCTTTTTCTTCATGGTCGGTGGCTGCTCCTTTAGGGGCTCATCCTAGATGCCGGGTTCTTTAGCTCCTGCTTCAACTTCTTCTGCTAATTCGAGAGACTCAAAATGTTCCCAAGGGACATATTCCTTTAGCTGGACGGGCCGGATTTCGGGTTGTTTATATTCATCTAGCCCATCAATGATTTCTTGAAGTCGTTCCACCGCCGGGCTGGCTTCTTTGTGCACCCGCATATGGATGTGTTTCTTCTTATTGTTGGTGAACCTTCTGATGACCCGCTGAGGAGTCGTCTCATACCAGACGGGGGTCACAGACGGGGGTTCTGGCTGAGGTGTGACACCTCGTATGTGAATTCCTGGGCTACGGCGAGGTGCTGCCCTTCTTCTTATTCTTGACGGCACTGTCTGCCAGTTTTCTTGATCTTATGTCGGCTCCAAGATGTATGCCTCGTAGGTGTGTTGAGTGCAAGCCTCCGCCACTTCTTCGGGGAGTTGTTGATATAAGGATATCATGTTGATTGTCACCCCCAGAGTGGGCATTTCATGCGGGCATGAGGGATCGACTTTGTGCCACCCCATTTGCAGTTCTCCCTGCCTGACTAAAGACTCAATAGTGTCTTTGAAAACATAGCATTCCTCGATAGTGTGTCCGATCATTTGATGATATGGGCAGAAACAAGGGTAGTCTTTTCTTCTGAGATCACCCAACCTCTTTGGCTTTGGGAGAGTGACCTTGTGGAATTTCGTAGTCTATTCGAACAAGACTCGAGTCTTATCTCGACGAAGAAACGAATATAGCTTCTTCATTTTATCTTGTAGGGACAGGCCCTCTCGCCGATCGGCGGGCTTGGATGGGGGACGCTCAGCTACCCCTTTGTCTTTTTCTTTCTGTTGATGTTGACATACTAAAATCAATGCTAAAAATAATGATGAAATTAACGCTAAAAAAATAATTCACGCCTCCCTAGACGCTTAAATCAACACTAAATAAATTTATACTTCTCCAAAGCAACGCGTGTTAATATGCATCCCTGTTTCCGATGCTAATTCATTATTATCTTTTTTCTTATTTTTAGGAATGGGCAAAAAGAAAAAGAAGAAGAAAGAATATATTAAAAAAAGATAAAGAAGGAGAGATAAAAAAGATAAATAAAATAATAAATAAAATAAAAGGAAAAAAGGGACAAGAAAAAAAATAAAAAAAAAGAGACAAAAGGAAAAGAAAAAGGGAAAAAAATAAAAGAATAAAAGAAGAGGGGGTGGTGAATCGGCAGGAGATGAAGCAAGAAAGAGGAAGAAGGAGGATAAAAAGAAGAAATAGGAGGGGGGTTTGAACCGGCGCCCTCCCCACTCTCCTCTCATATGGCACCCTTGATACGGCGTCCCCTTGCTACTTGAACCGGCCAAGCTCCCACGGTAGCATGAACTGGCATGCAAAGATGTGGATGAATCGGCCGCTCCCAATGGCTCCCTGATTCAACGCGAGAAGCCCCCTCCGGCTCAACAGCTTTTCCCATGACCCTCTGTTAGCTCATCAATGAGCCTGCAGGGAACGCAGGCACGTCATCGACGTGCTGTGCATGCGTTGGCAAGCAGATGGAGGCGACACGATGCTTGTTCAAGCGGCGCGAAGTAACGGAGCATGTCGACGGCCATTTGAACGGTGCGGGAAAACGCAGGTGCTCGACACCTCCAAACGGCCCATGCCCCTGCGGCGTTGAGAAGATGAACACGTCAATGGAGCTTTCCCTGTGCGCTTGCATAAAAGCAGGAGGAGGGGGCTCTCAGCGAGCTCTCTCTCGATCTCTCACGGGTGAAACCCCCTGGCTGGAAGCTCTGGAACCCCGTGGCCCTCTTGATTCCTTTAGAGCGATCCCCCAGGCTCCCCCTGCTGTGTGTGGAAAAAAAAGGGAGGAGAAGAAGGAGGGAAGCAGAGGAAGAGGCCCATCCGAGGGTGGCTCTTTACTTTTTATTTTCTTATTTGTTTCTCCTCCCTGCCCGATGGAGGGCTATACCCGATGTAATCTTCCTTTGCGAATGAATGAGCTATGGGGCCATTGGCCTTGATTTGAGCATATGATAATAGCTTCCTCACTCTCCGTCGCCCATTTTTTTTTGCTATGCTTGTTTCCCTGCCCCCCAATACATGTCTTTCTTTCCGTCGATAGCATGTCGTTTGTAAGATCCCAGGGTTTACTCAAGTTAATGGGTACGACCCCGGGCTACAAAATTGTGTCGACCGCCGTGTAACTCCCCAACTTTCTGGTCCGTTGCCGAAGTCTTTGAAGACTCTCCGATCCTCCGGGGGTTACTTCCTCATAGCATGGTCCCTGGATGATCTCCCTTAAAGGGGTGCATATCAATAGCCACATAATTTGGCGATAATCCAAGTCCGCCTTTTGAAATTGAGATCTCGGTGCCTCGTGAGACATTGGAGCCTCTCGTAGGCTAACACTCGGGGTTTCCGCGCTCAACGTGGATCGTCGGATGTCGCCGCTTTGTATGCATCTTTTTTATTTTGGGGCCGTCTCGGATCTTCCGTGGACGAATATCTAATTTACATCCCTCGAATGTCCCAGGTCTACGGGAGGTGCCGTCGAATTTTCACCGAAAAACTTGAACTAATTGTAAAAAAAAAGAAATGGAGGAAGGAGGACTGATCCAGTGCGCACGGACTCTACTTCTCACGCCGAATCACCCCTCCCGTATATATATATATATATAAAGAAAAGATCTGGGAAGTGATCTGGCGGCCGCGGGCGCGCCGAATCACCTCCCACTCCTCTCTCTCGCCTCCCCCGCCATATCATCACCCCCTCCCGTTCTCAAATATAATAAAAAAACAAACGATCTGGGAAGTGATCCGACGGGCGCTAGATCACCTCCCACTCCTCTCTCTCGCCTCCCGCGCCGTATAATCACCCCCTCCCGTTCTCAAATGTATATAAAAAAAATAAAGGATCTGGGAAGTAATCCGGCGGCCACGGGCAAGCCCGATCACCTCCCATTCCTCTCTGTCGCCTCTCCCGCAGTATCATAACCCCCTCCTATTCTCAAATATAAAAAATACAAAGGATTCGGGAAGTGATCCGCCGGCCGCGAGCGCCCCGGATCACCTCCCACTCCTCTCTCTCGCCTCCCCCGCCGTATCATCACCCCCTCCCGTTCTCAAATATATATAAAAATAAAGGATCTGGGAAGTAATCCGGTGGCCGCGGGCACGCGGGATCACCTCTCACTCCTCTCTCTCGCCTCCCCCGCCGTATCATCACCCCCTCCCGTTCTCAAATATAAAAAAAAACAAAAAACAAAGGATTCCGAAAGTGACCCGACGGCCGCGGGCGCGCCGGATCACCTCCCACTCCTCTCTCTCGCCTCCCCGCCGTATCATTCCCCCCTTCCCGTTCTCTCATATGTAAAAACAAAAAAAAAAAGAAAACACATTCACAGACGCGCTAACTCACGTACACACAGCATGCACGCGTAATACACAATCTCACATAAAACTCACTCACTCACCCTCGTTACACTCATGCACACACAACCAAACACATCCACACTTAACACCCTCACGTGCACATTCATGCACACTCCCACATAACATAATAAGTGCAACAGTGCTCAGACGGGTGAATCGGCGGGGGCCACTGTTCCCCCATTTTATTTAACCCCCTTTGCTTTTCTTATTTTTATTCATGTATTTTATTCACCCTCAAAAAAATCAAAATCAAAACAACAAAGATAACTTAACGAAATAAAAAAATAATAGATAAATAAATATATAAACAATAACAAAAATAACAATAGGAAAAATGAAGAAACACCAAAAAAATGATAAACTATGATAAAAAACATGATAAAAGATAGTAATGATTAAATTATGACAAAAATCATAAAGTAATACTAATAATAATAATAATAATAAATGACTCAAAAATGATAAAAAATAATAAATAAAATGATAAAAGAACTAAATAATGATAAGACGACGATAAAATAATAAAAAGATAAACGGTAAGAAAATCCTTAATGGCGTTTATCTGGGATTCCTCCACTTTGACCCTATGTGAAGGGAGTATCAAAGATGCCCTCGGGAGATATGCTCGACCCTGGGGGCCACTCCCATTGTGGTCGTGACGTGACTTTGCACCGGGCCAATAACCCACTGAATTTAATCTGTTTGACCGGGATTTAACCTTATGGCTTCCTTCTTCAAATATCAAACTTGCCGTCTTCGGCAGACATTGGGGTCTAACCCTGATTCTTTATCATGTATATCAAACTTGCCGGGCTTCGGCAGACATTAGGGTCTAACCCCGACTCTTCATCATATATATATAACTTGCCGCACCAGCGGCAAACATTCGCTTAATGATTCTTTACATTAGTGTTCTGCTTTTAACCCGAACATCTGTTTGAATATGAAACGGTCGCTTCAACCGACCAACATAATTTGCGTGTTTTTTCCCTTTACACGGGGCACTTTTATGCAATTTGCGATATTCTTCATTTATTTCTTTAAAATCAATCTTAGGCCATGAGACCCCTTATCTTGACGATTAATCAAAGATTTTTCCCTCTCTGAGGGGATGTAATTAACGTCGTGACCTTTATAGCAGGGCGGGTCTCTAGTCCCGACCCGATACCCACAATCGTCTGGTTAGTCAGACGGAACGCACCACAGGCTTCGGATCACTCCAGTATTGAAGCCCGAACACATTTGTCACATACGTGACTGGCACACCCTCACTCTTAATAAACCGAATAAATTGAAAATGAAAAGATGATAAAAGAATAAACGAATAAATCATAGATAATATGAGTGCGTCCACAGTTGCTCGAAGGCTTTGAAGTCGACCATGTGCACCTCTTGAGACGCAGATCGTTTGTCAGTCGCCCTGGCCTTCTGGCCTGAAGTGACGAGAGCGGCGGAGTACGTCAAGAGGAATGCCTTGACTTGCACCACAACATTGTTCAGTCGATCAAACGACTTGATTTCGGTGCATATCATTCTTTCCAGCACCTCTCTTTTCAAATTTTACTTGCATATTTGGACGGCATCCTCCTGATGCGACGGACGCCTGCACCTCATTCTGAGCTTCCTCTAGCGTTTGATGTATTCCCAGGCGGACTCATCGTTCCTCTGTCTGGTTGCATATAGTTGGGCCACCGTCACCTCCCTTTCGGCAATGTGGAACCTCTCTTTGAACTTTCTTTACATATCGGGTCAATCAATAATACACCCGGGCTGCAAACTTGAGTACCACTCGAAGGCAAGCCCCGTTAATGTGGACCCGAAGAACTTCAGTAAGTATGACTCGTCAGTAGCGAAGTCACCCATCACATTAGTGTAGTAGGCAATGTGCTCACGCAGAGATCCTTGCCCATTGAACTTTTCGAACTTCAGAGGCTTAGTGATGCCAGGGGGCAGTGTAGCAACCCTGATAAATGAATATTTGAAATAAATTAAAACATATATATATTACAGTAGTAATACAGATAATGAGAATAGGATTAATTAGATGAAATAAAACAAAATTAAAATAACGCCTCTTATTAGGGCGTTAATTCAATAAGAAACGCCTCTATCAAAGGCGTGACTAAAGAAAGGACGCCCACACGTGCGGTCGTCAACTCTCACGACCAAATAGGCAAGTAAAAGAAACGCCCATATATGGGGCGTGTTTCAAAAACAAAGAACGCCCTTATCCAAGACGTTTCTTAAGAAACGACCTGAACTAGGTCGTCAATTCAAGAATCGACGCCCTTACCTAAGGCGTTAATTCAGTTCGTGAATCGTTCGACCCAAAAACTTATCCAGGGTAATGGATAAGTATTAGAAAGAGTTAAAAGGTGGTAAGGACTCTATTAGGGATATATTACTCCCAATAAAACTCTAGCCCTAATAGGACCCCCTAAATCCCTATAAATAATCTACTGCTCGAACCCTTCAACGCTATTTGGCGTTCGGAATCTGCAAGGTACGTGAAGAACATCAAGTTCTTCGATTTTTCTTCTTCCTTTCATTATGAACGTAGTATGTGAAGAACTAATGTTCTTCATCTATATCTCTTCTACAGGTTAAGGAGCCCTGTCTTCCTAGGAGAACCAGTAAGTTATTCTCCTCCTTTATCTTCTGTTAGGTTATTACGAAGCATAATACCTTCGTATTCTATCCTCTGTAGGTCGTCCATCTTCATCTAGGTTGCTGTGACTTTGTTGCTACAGAAGCTTCAGAACATTTAACAGAGCAGCATCTTCTTCTAGTTAAAATCCCTCACGTTCATCTTCAATCCACTATCAAGGTAGGATTTTCTCAAGTCACTGTAGCCCAAACTAAATTGATACAGTACAATAATTATCATGCATATACATGGTTTGGTTTACTATAGTTTCTGAACGACTTTCTGTTAATTTCTTGAAAGAAACGTCCTTAGCAAGGGCGTGACTATGAAATACACGCCCCAGACTAGGGCGCTAATTTACAAGTCACGACCCTACCAAGGTCGTCAATTTCATATTTGACGCCCTATACACAGGCGTTAATTTCATGTAAATCTTAAGAACTCATTATCCATGCAATTACATGAAATCAAAGCAATAATTGTTAACGATTAAAAGTCAATAAACATGAAACATCAAATCTGATATACTGCATGTGAATTCCTGCCAATTTTCCTGTCATGACTATATGATTGTTATCCTTGATTATCGTGCAAATCTTGCTAATTCCTGATATTTCTTGAATTCACGACCTAGACTAGGTCGTTTTCCATGTGGTAACGCCCCATCACAGGGCGTGAATTAAAAATAAACGCCCCTTACTAGGGCGCGTATCTGTTAAAATTCTGGAATATATATTCTGAGAAGATAAGAATTTATGATTAACGCCCCTTCCAAGGGCGCGTTTTTGATAATTTCTGAAAATAAATATGTTCTAAAAATATTGTAAATAAAAGACGCCTGCTACTGTAGTCGTCAACTCTTGAAGAAACGCCCCTGACGAAGGCGCGTTTTAGATAAATTATTGAAATTATTGAAAATTCTGCAAAACGGACCATATGTAAACGCCCTTCTGTTAGGCGTTAATTACTTGAGAAACGACTTGACCTAAGTCGTTATTTTACTGTAAACTGATTTTTCCTCTGATTTGCTAACCGATGGTTTTATATATCATAATATATATATATATCGGCACTATTCTCCACTCCGTGAGTATAGTCCCACTTTTCACGGTGTTTTATCGATCACACTCAATTCTCATTGACATACAAGCTCTCCATTGGACATTCCGTTCCTTTGGACTAGCGAGTTAGTCATAGAGACCTCCGTAAGACTCCTCGTAGCCTTGGATTCCCTCAAGGCCGACTGAGCTGGTTGTACCCTAAAAATCCATTACACCATTAATTCCATGTCACTCTAAAGAAACATGGTATACCGGCCCTTATGATTATACAAAGAGTATATCATAAGAAATTCTTAATGGGATGATGATATCATGCAATATCATGTCGTTCTTGTAAACCTCAATTCTATGATAAGAATGGGGGTATCTTACCTTTGATATACTGTTCATGTGGACCTCAATTCTATATAAAGAATGTCCATATTGATTTGTCATGGTACCTAAGTTAAGGGAACCATATTCTACCTAGTTTTATCGATATCGTGATTATACCGTTATTATCGCCATTCTATGTCCTTTGTCATATTTTGGACTCTATTCTATCAAAGTTGTCATACGTGTCTACAAGCTTGATTATTGAAATTCTATGTTGGCTATAAACAAGAGTGGATGTCAAAACACATGATAAATGCCTGCGCATATAGGGCCCGATCTGGTCCTGGGAGGAGCACCCGAAAGTACTTGTGCCCATGGGAGTTAAAATGATAAGGTATCTGGCATTATACCGAGTACTTGACTTGCTTGATTGGACATTCCACACACATCTTGTACTTGAATCGTACTTGACTTTACATGAAATGCGTGGCCCGAAAAAGGGTAATTTACTTACTTGATACATGATAGCCAAAGTTCTTGACATGACTCGATAATGGTACTTGCTTGAATATCTTGAATAACTTGTCATCTTGTTGGAAGTTCATGACTAAGTTCATCTTATTTTTCTTGATATTACATTCTCTCTATCTTGTCGTTTTATGCGAGCATGCATAGCTTTATTGCATTCATAAAAATGTAATTACTTAAACCCCTTGCTAGTACTTGAGATATAATTTCCTACTGAGCGTTCGCTCATTCCGTTTGTCCCTTTTTACTTTTCAGGTAAGTCCGACGACGATGGAAGTCAATCGGATGGGAATGGTCAAGAGTGAAAGTGATAGAGCTTCTACAAGTGTCGTCTAGTCTTTTCCATAGTTTCTTGAGTCAAATATGTATTCTTTTCCTTTTTTGTTAAACAGAGTATTGGATTTGTAATAGTCTATCCATTATGAAATAAAGGATTGGGTTATCTTGCTATTTTGCGCATCTCTGTCTTTGTGTCGAATACACGACCACTCTGATTGACATGATTGATATAGACACGTCGCGCATCTCCGGGTATCTTCCGCGCTCGGGGCGTGACAGTCTTTGTGGTATCAGAGCCTAAGGTATTCAATTCCTAGGAAACCCAAGTCCAAGGATAGGTTTCAAAACCTTTAACCAAGTGAGAGTGGGTAGAACCAAGGGTTAAATGATCAATGAGTCCTTTATAAGATCATAGTGATATAATACTAACATAGCTATTGTAATTGTAGGATAATGGCTGCCGAACGTGCTCAATGGCGCAACATGCAGCGTACCCTTCAAGGGATGACCCAAGTCCTACAACAGGTAGCACAAGGTGGTGCTCTACGAGCTGGAAGCTTACACCAAGCATTCAAGAATATGAATCCCCCGAAGTTCATGGGATCGACCGATCCAGACGATGCCGAGCATTGGGTTCGGGAGATTGAACGTATATTCCGTGTCATGCAATGCACGGATCAGGACAAAGTCTTATTAGCTACTTTCCAGTTAGAAAAGGATGCTAGATGCTGGTGGGAGTCGATTGAAGCTACTATAGACCCAACTCAAGTTACATGGGGAGAATTCGTTGAATATTTCAACGCCAAATATTTCTCTGATAGGGTCCAGGAAAAGAAGGCCGCCGAATTTGCCGCATTAAAGCAAAGATCTTTATCGGTGGCTGATTATGAAGCACAGTTCTCTAGACTGTCTAGATATGCTAAGCATTTAATTAGCACGGAAAAGATAAAAGCCCGTAGATTTCTTAATGGGCTTAGGCCCCACTACATTACTCAACTGGCGCCTATGGATATTCAAGTTTATGCTGAAATAGTGCGCCGAGCTCAGTTGCTTGAAGATGCCACGGAACTATCTGATAGGATCCGTGGGAAAGACAAAAAGGAGCAAGTCACAAGCTCGGGTTCTTTTAAACCCAACTTTAAGAAGAGGCCCAATAATGGAGGTTCTTCCTCTCAAGATCAGAAATTCAAGAAGACCAAGCCTTTCTCTATCACCACTACCCCTTCGAATACAGTTTGCAAGCATTGTGACAAGGCTGGTCACAAAACAGAAGAATGCTGGAGGAAATTAGGAGCATGTCTCCGTTGTGGGAGTCGTGAACATCGGATTCCCGATTGTCCATTAATGAATGACCAAGACGGTGAGGGTAAACGCCCAGTGACAAGGAACGCACGTCTTCATGCAATCCAAGAGACCGAACCAGAAGAAGAAGGCGGATTGGTGGAAGGTACATTAAAAATTTGTTCCAAATATGCACATGTCTTATTTGATACGGGTGCATCGCATTCCATTATTTCCAAGAAGTTTGCTGACCCATTACCTCTAGAACCAGAATGGATGAAGTTAATATTGTCTACTCCTCTCGGAAACGAGACGGATATCACACATCATTATCAAAACTGTGAGGTATTTGTTCGAGGAAAGAATTTTCCTATTGATCTTATCTGCTTAGATCTAAAAGAGTATGATGTAATACTAGGAGCAGATTGGTTATCCAAATACTAGGCAACGGTTGATTGCCGTGATAGCAAGATTGTTTTCAAGGAATTTCCGGAACTGACTTATACTAGTCCTAAGAGTCGAAGCAAATTCCCTCTTATTTCGGCTCTTCAAGCAAGCAAGCTCGTCAAGAAAGGATGTGTATCCTTCCTTGCTTTTGTCACTATTAAAGAAGCTAAAGAAACCAAGATAGAGGACATTCAGGTAGTGCGAGAATTCCCAGACGTATTTCCGGAAGAATTGCCGGGATTACCCCCGCAAAGAGATGTGGCCTTTACCATTGACTTAGTCCCTGGTGCTGGTCCCGTTTCAAAGGCACTATATAGAATATCCCCTGCTGAACTCAAGGAGTTGAAGGAGCAGTTGCTGGAACTAATCCGAAAAGGGTTTATTAGACCAAGTACTTCCCCATGGGGAGCACCAGTCTTATTTGTAAAGAAGAAGGATGGATCCATGAGATTGTGTATCGACTATCGACAATTGAATCATCTTACTATCAAGAACAAGTATCCACTGCCGAGAATCGATGAATTATTTGATCAAATTTCAGGATCCAAATATTTTTCCAAGATTGATCTCAGGTCGGGATATCATCAATTAAGAATCAAGGACGATGACATTCACAAGACTGCATTCAGAAGCAGGTATGGTCATTACGAATTTGTTGTTATGCCTTTTGGACTAACAAATGCCCCTGCTGCCTTTATGCAGTTAATGAATAGCATATTCAGGCCTTACTTGGATCAATTCGTAGTAGTCTTCATTGATGATATATTGATATATTCCAAGACTAAGGAAGAACATGAAGAACATTTGAGGATTGCATTGCAAGTCTTGAGGACAAATCAATTATATGCTAAACTCAGCAAATGCGAGTTCTGGCTTGAAGAAGTGGCTTTTCTCGGACATGTCATATCCAAGGACGGTTTATCTGTAGATCCGTCAAAGGTTGAAGCTGTAAGAAACTGGGAAAGACCCACTAATGCAAGCGAGATCAGAAGTTTCTTAGGTCTTGCAGGCTATTATCGGCGATTCATCAAAGATTTCTCTAAGATCGCCGTGTCCCTTACAAGGTTAACTCGCAAGGAGATCCGATACGAATGGAGTGAGGAATGTGAAAGAAGTTTTCAAACTCTCAAGGATCATCTCACCACAGCTCCGGTCTTAGCTCTACCGATAGAAGGAGAGAAATTCGAGGTCTACACTGATGCTTCTAGCATTGGCCTCGGATGTGTCCTAATGCAACAAGGAAAGGTCATAGCATACTCTTCACGTCAGCTGAAGAAGCATGAGGAAAATTACCCCGTCCATGACTTAGAACTGGCCGCGGTAGTATTTGCCTTAAAGATATGGAGACACTATCTCTATGGAGTACAGTTCACTGTATACTCCGATCACAAAAGTCTCAAATATCTATTTTCACAAAAGGAACTAAACATGAGACAAAGACGCTGGCTAGAATATCTCAAGGACTTCGACTTCAATATACAATACCATCCCGGAAAGGGTAATTATGTTGCTGATGCCCTTAGTCGAAAGCCGAGAGCAATGATAGCAAATTGTATGATGCAAGAATGGAGGTTACTTGAACAATTCTCCGCGCTCAATATAAGCTTGGACATGGAATCCAAATTTGTCACACTATCTCATGTAAGCATACAGTCAGATTTGTTATCTGAAATACAAACACTTCAGGATGATGATCCTATGTTAGTAGAAATCAAAGGCAGATTGGAAGGACAATCTGATTTTCAACTAACTTCTGATGGAAGATTATCGTTCAAAGATAGAACTTGTATACCTGATTGTCCGGAATTAAAGAAGAAGATCTTAGATGAAGCTCACCGATCAAGGTACACTATTCATCCAGGATCAACCAAAATGTACCAAGATGTAAAGAGGATCTTTTGGTGGCCTAATATGAAAAGAGAAATAGCGGACTATGTATCACGCTGTCTCACATGCCAACAGGTCAAGGCGGAACACCAAAAGCCTGCGGGAAAACTACATCCTCTAGATATTCCTAAGTGGAAATGGGAGGATATTGGTATGGACTTCATCATGGGTTTGTCTAAATCTAAAGGAGGACATGATGGAATCTGGGTTATCATTGATCGATTGACTAAATCGGCACATTTCTTGCCAATCAAAAGCCGATGGTCAATTGATGTGCTAGCTGCACTATACATCAAAGAAATCTTCAGGATACATGGAATTCCTGTCTCAATCGTGTCTGATAGAGATCCCCGTTTTACTTCTCATTTTTGGAAGGGATTACAACATTCGTTGGGGACAAGGCTCAACTTTAGTACTGCTTTTCACCCGCAAACGGATGGTCAGACCGAGCGAACTAATCAAGTTGTTGAAGATATGCTGAGAGCATGCATTATTGACTTTGGAGGAAGCTGGCATGACCACTTACCTTTAGTTGAATTTGCATATAATAATAGCTACCAAGCTAGTATCCAAATGGCACCTTTCGAAGCCTTATACGGAAGGAGTTGCCGATCTACCATATGTTGGAACGAAGTTGGAGAAAAACAACTGTTAGGTCCAGACATGGTAAGGGATACAACCGAGAAGATACAAGTAATCAGGGAAAGATTACAAGTTGCTCAGACCAGACAAAAGACTTATGCAGATACAAGAAGAAGAGATCTTGAATTCCAAATCGGAGATCATGTATTTCTCAAGATATCGCCTGGACGTGGCATACGAAGATTTGGTGTTAAGGGCAAGCTTACGCCAAGATTCATCGGACCATTTGAGATACTCGGAAGAGTTGGCGAGGTTGCTTATCGCATCGCATTACCTCCTCAATTGTCCGAGGTACATAATGTATTTCACATATCCATGTTGAAGAAGTACGTGCACGATCCATCTCATATTATTGAACATGGAGATCTGGTGATCCAGAAAGATCTCACGTATGAACAGAAGCCTATGAAGATCTTGGATCGAGAAATACGAGCTCTAAGGAATAAGGTTATTCCCATGCTCAAGGTGCAATGGAATAAGAATCTCGAACGCGAAGCGACATGGGAGACCGAAGAATCTATGAAGAAACGATTTCCCGAGTTATTC
This sequence comes from Amorphophallus konjac, assembly GCA_022559845.1. Lineage (NCBI taxonomy): Eukaryota > Viridiplantae > Streptophyta > Magnoliopsida > Alismatales > Araceae > Amorphophallus > Amorphophallus konjac. Next base: position 86,422,588 of record CM040122.1, on the reverse strand, counting down.
TAAGAGGTATATGTTCTACGCTCTCCACATGTATAATTATATATATTGAATTTGGGGACCAAATTCTTTTTAAGTGGGGGAGGGTGTAGCAACCCTGATAAATGAATATTTGAAATAAATTAAAACATATATATATTACAGTAGTAATACAGATAATGAGAATATGATTAATTAGATGAAGTAAAACAAAATTAAAATAACGCCTCTTATTAGGGCGTTAATTCAATAAGAAACGCCTCTATCAAAGGCGTGACTAAAGAAAGGACGCCCACACGTGCGGTCGTCAACTCTCACGACCAAATAGGCAAGTAAAAGAAACGCCCATATATGGGGCGTGTTTCAAAAACAAAGAACGCCCTTATCCAAGACGTTTCTTAAGAAACGACCTGAACTAGGTCGTCAATTCAAGAATCGACGCCCTTACCTAAGGCGTTAATTCAGTTCGTGAATCGTTCGACCCAGAAACTTATCCAGGGTAATGGATAAGTATTAGAAAGAGTTAAAAGGTGGTAAGGACTCTATTAGGGATATATTACTCCCAATAAAACTCTAGCCCTAATAGGACCCCCTAAATCCCTATAAATAATCTACTGCTCGAACCCTTCAACGCTATTTGGCGTTCGGAATCTGCAAGGTACGTGAAGAACATCAAGTTCTTCGATTTTTCTTCTTCCTTTCATTATGAACGTAGTATTTGAAGAACTAATGTTCTTCATCTATATCTCTTCTACAGGTTAAGGAGCCCTGTCTTCCTAGGAGAACCAGTAAGTTATTCTCCTCCTTTATCTTCTGTTAGGTTATTACGAAGCATAATACCTTCGTATTCTATCCTCTGTAGGTCGTCCATCTTCATCTAGGTTGCTGTGACTTTGTTGCTACAGAAGCTTCAGAACATTTAACAGAGCAGCATCTTCTTCTAGTTAAAATCCCTCACGTTCATCTTCAATCCACTATCAAGGTAGGATTTTCTCAAGTCACTGTAGCCCAAACTAAATTGATACAGTACAATAATTATCATGCATATACATGGTTTGGTTTACTATAGTTTCTGAACGACTTTCTGTTAATTTCTTGAAAGAAACGTCCTTAGCAAGGGCGTGACTATGAAATACACGCCCCAGACTAGGGCGCTAATTTACAAGTCACGACCCTACCAAGGTCGTCAATTTCATATTTGACGCCCTATACACAGGCGTTAATTTCATGTAAATCTTAAGAACTCATTATCCATGCAATTACATGAAATCAAAGCAATAATTGTTAACGATTAAAAGTCAATAAACATGAAACATCAAATCTGATATACTGCATGTGAATTCCTGCCAATTTTCCTGTCATGACTATATGATTGTTATCCTTGATTATCGTGCAAATCTTGCTAATTCCTGATATTTCTTGAATTCACGACCTAGACTAGGTCGTTTTCCATGTGGTAACGCCCCATCACAGGGCGTGAATTAAAAATAAACGCCCCTTACTAGGGCGCGTATCTGTTAAAATTCTGGAATATATATTCTGAGAAGATAAGAATTTATGATTAACGCCCCTTCCAAGGGCGCGTTTTTGATAATTTCTGAAAATAAATATGTTCTGAAAAATATTGTAAATAAAAGACGCCTGCTACTGTAGTCGTCAACTCTTGAAGAAACGCCCCTGACGAAGGTGCGTTTTAGATAAATTATTGAAATTATTGAAAATTCTGCAAAACGGACCATATGTAAACGCCCTTCTGTTAGGCGTTAATTACTTGAGAAACGACTTGACCTAAGTCGTTATTTTACTGTAAACTGATTTTTCCTCTGATTTGCTAACCGATGGTTTTATATATCATAATATATATATATATCGGCATTATTCTCCACTCCGTGAGTATAGTCCCACTTTTCACGGTGTTTTATCGATCACACTCAATTCTCATTGACATACAAGCTCTCCATTGGACATTCCGTTCCTTTGGACTAGCGAGTTAGTCATAGAGACCTCCGTAAGACTCCTCGTAGCCTTGGATTCCCTCAAGACCGACTGAGCTGGTTGTACCCTAAAAACCCATTACACCATTAATGCCATGTCACTCTAAAGAAACATGGTATACCGGCCCTTATGATTATACAAAGAGTATATCATAAGAAATTCTTAATGGGATGATGATATCATGCAATATCATGTCGTTCTTGTAAACCTCAATTCTATGATAAGAATGAGGGTATCTTACCTTTGATATACTGTTCATGTGGACCTCAATTCTATATAAAGAATGTCCATATTGATTTGTCATGGTACCTAAGTTAAGGGAACCATATTCTACCTAGTTTTATCGATATCGTGGTTATACCGTTATTATCGCCATTCTATGTCCTTTGTCATATTTTGGACTCTATTCTATCAAAGTTGTCATACGTGTCTACAAGCTTGATTATTGAAATTCTATGTTGGCTATAAACAAGAGTGGATGTCAAAACACATGATAAATGCCTGCGCATATAGGGCCCGATCTGGTCCTGGGAGGAGCACCCGAAAGTACTTGTGCCCATGGGAGTTAAAATGATAAGGTATCTGGCATTATACCGAGTACTTGACTTGCTTGATTGGACATTCCACACACATCTTGTACTTGAATCGTACTTGACTTTACATGAAATGCGTGGCCCGAAAAAGGGTAATTTACTTACTTGATACATGATAGCCAAAGTTCTTGACATGACTCGATAATGGTACTTGCTTGAATATCTTGAATAACTTGTCATCTTGTTGGAAGTTCATGACTAAGTTCATCTTATTTTTCTTGATATTACATTCTCTCTATCTTGTCGTTTTATGCGAGCATGCATAGCTTTATTGCATTCATAAAAATGTAATTACTTAAACCCCTTGCTAGTACTTGAGATATAATTTCCTACTGAGCGTTCGCTCATTCCGTTTGTCCCTTTTTACTTTTCAGGTAAGTCCGACGACGATGGAAGTCAATCGGATGGGAATGGTCAAGAGTGAAAGTGATAGAGCTTCTACAAGTGTCGTCTAGTCTTTTCCATAGTTTCTTGAGTCAAATATGTATTCTTTTCCTTTTTTGTTAAACAGAGTATTGGATTTGTAATAGTCTATCCATTATGAAATAAAGGATTGGGTTATCTTGCTATTTTGCGCATCTCTGTCTTTGTGTCGAATACACGACCACTCTGATTGACATGATTGATATAGACACGTCGCGCATCTCCGGGTATCTTCCGCGCTCGGGGCGTGACAGGCAGCCTCTTTGTAACATGATGAGATGAGTAGGGTACCCTATATACATCAAATGAGGCAGAGTCGCCATCGCCCCTTTCTGCCAGCTTCATTTCTATCATCTGCTCGACCATGAGCTTGTTCATCACCGTCGAATCAACCGGACTCGGGTAAAAGTGAGCTTGTTGCATATGCGGTGTTGTTAACACGGCCGCGTGGGGTGTAGCATGGGCCCCTTGAAATTGGAAGATTGAGGGTTGTGGCGCAGCCGTAAGTAGTTATTGTGGGGGAGGGATGTCCCCAGCATAGTTGGGCACTAGTTGTGAGGCGATTGCCTATGGTGAGGCTTCAAATGCCTGGCTGCTGCCCCCTAATGTCCTAGGTGGGACTTCAACTTGTCCGGGTGCGGAGGTATGAGTATCCCTCTCGCTCAATTGCTTCCTTAATGCTTCAATTTCTTGTTGATGTCTTTGCAACAACATCAGCAAGGCCGGATCATTGATAGAAGGGCTGGCGAGGTTTCCCATGTCCTCGGCTAGTGTTTCTTCAGATGAGGTGGATGGCATCCCACTGTCATCTTCAGTTGTTATTACATTAGCAGCTAGAGCTGCCACAGCCTCTTCTGGATTTGTTCTCCCAGCGAGGGTTTGCAATGCCTCGCTCGTTGCTTTCTTCCTTCTCGTCAGAGGACCCGGCCTCTCGACAATCCTGATGACTTCTTCGGGCTCTTCAGACAAATCCCCATAATGGTTGGCCGTTTCGACCATATGACAAGTGTAGACCTGAATATCTCTATTTCTTCTTCTTGCACGTCTGGTCGGCTGACAAAGGAAGGTCAATCTTTCAAACACCGAGATTCTCGGTGTGGCTTCATCATGGCGGGGAGGCCCATAGCATCCCGATTCCGCATCTTCTACTTCCTCCGGGTCGGTTGGATGCCCTCGACCCTCTTCAAAAGTGATCAAGGCTTGTAGTAATCGTTGCCTCCTAGGGAGATGTTCCCGAGGCCACTGAGATATCCGTGCACGGCCTGGGTGATGTCTTCTTGTTCATAATCAGGGTAAACCGTGGGTGGCGGTACCCTTGCTTGTGCTGGGGGCCCATAGGCCGATTTCCCCCTCTTGGTAGTCCTGCCATGACTCTCAACATGTAAAGAAGTATTCGCCTGTCACCTATAGGCTTGGGCAAGTGGCTTGCAAGATGCCCTTGTTGGCATCTCATTCTTCTTTTCTCTTTCCTTCTCTCCCTTCCTGGGCCTGTCAACCTTGATAGGTCCCAACTAAGTTGTCACTAGGACCCGAGTTGACTTGGGCACCCAAACTTGTTTAGTTTTAATTGGCCTTGGGGCCCGCTCATTCTTCGGTCGATGGACCATTCCAGCATCCTTCTTCTCCATTCTCCCTAGTGCTTGGAATGAATTATGCACAGGGACATTTGGTGTGACCCGCTCAAGGATCGCTTCAACACTGTGGCCATTCAGATAAACTCTAATGCCTCCGATCAGAACAGATTTGTCGGTGTTTGAGATCCGGCCCCTGGGAGTGGCAGCAACATTCTTTCGGCTCCTCCTTCGGCCGGATGTCATCTTCTTGCTAGTAGAGCCCGTGTCGAAACGGACGTGGTCGACAAAATAGCCCACGGTCTTGACCGCCACGCAGTCAGCAGTAATTTTCGGCAACCTGGCAGTAGCAGGTTTAGTGGTAGAAGTCCCCGTGGCGGGGATGTGGGCTTCGACGGGCTGGGGCCCCTCAGTTTCCAGCAGGTGGACGAAGGCTACCCCCAAGAAGTTGGGGAAGCCCACTACGGGAGGGAAGCTCTTGAATTACGTTGGAATCGCCTGGTAGTCATCCCTGGCGTGGCTTACGATGACTAACGGTCCGAAGCTGACGTGATGTGAAACGAGGTCGAGGAAGGACTTCAAACGGTAAGCCAGAGAGCAGTAAGGCGAGTTTGGGCGCGTCTGGGCATTTTTTTTTGCTACTGGCAGGACCGGGTCAACATGGATAGACTTGCGCAGTCCGACAAAAATGGTCACCACGACCTGATCCAATGTTGGATTGGGGCAAGTGAGCCCTCGTTGGAAAGAGGATTGGCCGAAGTATCCTGCCACCAAATCTCAAGCTCAAAGCTGTAGCATAGAGGCCTGGAAAAATTTTGCAATATTTATCCCATTCTGCCGCCTAGACTGGTGATAGAATCAGCTGACCAGCAAGAAACGGGCAACAGAACGGCAACCTTCAAATGTCCTCTAAGCGTGAAATTTGGCAGAGACGTAGGCGGGGACGTGTTTGAGGGGTGTTGGGGGCGGGTGTCTCCAAACTCGTCCGATCTGGTCGGTCTGGGACAATCTCAACAGAGGGTGACTACTGGAGTCGTGGAGGGTGTTTGGGATGGTGTTTGGGGCTAGGATTATGTGGATGGAAGGCTAATAGGTGGAGGAAGTTGGGCGGGGGTGCTCATGGTGGTGGTATGAAGGGTTTTAAGGCGTGGATGGAAGAATAAGTAAAGTGCCCTCTCTGCAGATTTGCGTAGGTAGACCGCAACCTGTCTAAAGGTGGCATTAGGAGGAGGGGTAAACATGGTTCTAGGAGCAAGGGGCGAATGTGGATGTTAGGGGGGGATGTGGAGGTTGTGCTGGCAAAGTTTAGGGGTGAACTGAGGTGGTTTAGGTGGTAGGAAAAATAAGAGTGCATGGTTCTATCTCTGCAGATCTACACAGGGGTAGATTGTACAGAGCTGAAAGGTGGAGGTGGATAGAGGTGAAGAGGTGACAAGGTGACTATAGACGAAGGGAGGAGCTCGGTCGGGGCCTCACACCCGTCCCCATCTTTGGGACGACATAGTTGTGATATTCAATTCTTGTCTGCGGTGGTGGTGGTGATGGCGGTTGCAGGCGGTGCAGTTGGAACGGCGAGGGTGGCGGTGACGATGGACGACAGAGGTGGAGATGAATGATGATGGTATGGACAGCAAAGGAGGATTACTGGGGCTTCGGATGGGGCCTCTTGTCCGCTCCCATCTCAGGAACAGTGCACCCAAAGCATCAGATCTTCCTCCATGTATGTGTCGGCGATGGAGGTGGAGATGCACGGTAGCGTTGGCGACAAAGGAGGACGACTGGGGCTTCGGATGGGACCTGTCGCCCGCTCCCATCTCAGGAATGTTGCACCCAAAGTTTCAGATCTTCTTCCATGGCGGGGGTGGACGTGGATTTGGGTCTCTTACCTATGGGGTTCCAAAAATAGGAGAAAACACAACATGACCATTGCTAAAAACTCATTTTCTCATTGCTTTTTTCTAATGTGGGTTACATGCTTGTTTAAATAGGAATTGTATGGGGAGGGGAAAAGACATCTTGGAAATGCACGGGGAGGGGAAAGGACACCTTAGAAACCCATGGGTCATGGGTTCCTACGAGGAGTCATTATATAAAGGGTTATATATCTATTTCTAACAAAATAGAAAACATGACCTATTAGGCCCACTCATGTAGCCCAACTAACATGAGACAACTAAAATATAAATAAATATGTATTTGATAGTTTCAACATTGCCGCTTGACGATTCCGTCAGACCCCTCTGCTTGGAGGAGGTTCAACCTCGAATCTCGAACTGCAAGACCCCGGCTTGTTGGGACAAATCGGACGACTTGCTCTGATACCACTTGATGTGAAATGAGTGTTAGGATCGGTGCAAGTATTCAGAGGGGGGGTGAATGAATATTTCCTCTTAAAAAAACCTTTTCGCCCAGTTAAAATTTCGCTTACTAAAAATGCTCCTTCGCAAACCAAATATACTTGAAGGCAAATTGGCAGTAGTGAAACAACCAAACACAAAGTGAGGTCACTAGGGGGCTAACCAGATAGATTTACTCAATCTGAAAACTAATTAACTCTTCTGCTCAACCAGAAGGCAAACACAAGGAGCGCCCCTATGCAATCACCTAGCGGAAGCACAAAAAGACAATCACACCACTGCACAATAGATTTTTAGGTGGTTCGGTCCAGCAGACCTACATCCACACTCAACCCGAGTGTGGCTTCCACTAGCTCACGCTAGAAACCGCAGACTCAGTCTGCAACAGGTGCTGCCACACAGCTTGACCAGGGGAACAGCCTCCCCTCTTCCTCCCAAACGGAGGGAACCACTAGTGACACCAGTCACTAGCAAACCAGAGACACACGGTCTCTCTTCCTCCAGACTCGGAGGGAACCCCTGGACTTGAATCCACAAGCCCAGAACCGGAGATCAGATCTCCCTTCCTCCAAACCGGAGGGAACCCACAAGTAGCACCCAGCTACTTGCAACCGGAGATAGCAATCTCCCTTCTCCAGAACAAACAGGAGGAACCCCGACCTCTCTACAGAGTATCGGAAATACAGCAAACCAAAAAACAAAGGAAAAACACTAAACGAAAATAACTTCAGCAAAATAGAAAGCTGAGAAACGAAATGCACAATGTGGCTCTCAACGGAGCTGACTGGCCTGGATTTGATCCACGGTCCAGTAGACAGATCTTCAGGTAAGTTTTTCTTCCTCTTCTCTTCTCTTCTTCTTCTTCTCTTTCACTCTCTCGATCTCTGCTCCCCTATTCTCTTCGGCTCACACTTCTATCTCTCTCTTTCTCTTCTTCTCCTTCTGCTCTTCTTCTTCTTCACTCTTTCTTTTCTTTACACACGAGCACTATCTCTCTCTCTTTTTCTTCTTCTGCTCTCACTCTCTTCTCTGCTCTCTTCTTTTCTTTCTTTTCTTCCTTTTCTGGATCGAAGGGCTTTCTACTCTTCAGGCTTTCTGCTTCGATCAGGATCGTGGCTCTCTGTTCTTTTCCTCACGCCAACCCGATCAGCGTTCATCTGTGGACGAAGGCTGCATTATATAGCAGCAGCAGCAGGTGGATAGGGCACAAAACGCGTGTGCCTCTCACATTTCCAGAATCTTCCTGCCACATGTCCTTATCAGACTGGTTCCTCTTGTCTCGGATCACGTGCAGCCCAGGAGTGTGGAATGTTCTTCCTCGGACCTGTAATGAGATTAAAACTATTAATACGCTATATGGTCATTAACAATAGAGCTGCATGAGGTATATAGAAACAACAAGAGGTGCACTGCACTGAGGACGACACGAAATACAGCGGTGACAAAGGTAAACATTACAAGAGAACAACACGAGGTTCATATGAGAACAGTACGAAGTTAGAAGGAAACAACACGCGGACATAAACACAAGAGAAACACGAAGACATGAATACAAATGAAAACAAAGACCTAAGGGTAACACGGGGTGGTACAGAAAACAGCACGAGATAGAAAAGAGAACGATACGAGGTACCAAGGCTAATACAATAAGGAAGATGACACGAGGTCAGATAAGAACGGCACGAGGTGAGAAGAAAACGACACGAGGTAGAAAGAAAACAATACGAAGACACGAAGACAAAAACAACACGGAGACACGAAGACACAAACAGAAACCGACACGAATTGAAGACAGCACGAAGATGAAAATAGGAATCAACACGAAGTGAGGTCAAGGCGTGAAGGACACGAGGTCTGATGAGAAAGACCAACACGAAGACGATGAAAACAGCACGAAGTAAAGAGCAACGACACGAAGTATAGTGGTGACAAAAACACACACTACACAGAGAACGACACGAGGTAAAGAGCAACTCGACATAACGAATATCAAAGAGAACGACACGAGGACAAAAACAGAAACCAACACGAAGTGGCACAGAAAGCAACACGAGGTGCTGCAATGTTCTATACACAGTGGAACAAAAACGACACGAGGACACAGAAACAACAGTAACCGACACGAAGTGTGGTTACTAAACAGGAACGACACGAGGTCTACAGGAAAACGACTCGAAGTTCATCAGAACTATTCGAGCTGTTTCAGAAACACGACACGAAGTTAAGTGAGAACAGCACGAGGTGAAACGACACGGGGTTCACTGGGAAACGAGACACAAGAGGGAAAATGACACGAAGTCAGATCAACACGAAGACGATGGATGCTACAGTGCAATGTCTAGACATGAAGTCCAATGCTAACGGCTGTACAGACTTGAGGAATAAGCCAGTGTATAGACTTGAAGATTGAAGGCGATGTACAGACTCTGATGCCCAAAGGTGATGAACAGTGAATCAGTGTATAGACTTCAAGGTTCATTGAAGAATGTACATACATCAAGAGATGCTTCATGCCAATGTATAGACTTCCAACGTGAGTGATGCGCTGTACAGACTTTGTCTTAGACGCTAGATGAGCATGACAGTGTATACACTTAGCCAATGCAATGCACTGTATGGACTTCTAAGAGACGCTCAATGTACAGACTTACTGCCAAACAATGTATAGACTCTGTAAATGCATATGAATGCTTTATGCAGCAGATAACAGTCTGAACTTCAAATGCAATGACTTACACAACAAAATGACTCACAGTGATTAACAACAAACACCAATCATCAAAAACCAAATCAATCATCAAAACCACAGCAATGAATGCTTTATGCATCAGTTTAACATGTAGCATGACTGAACATCAAATATGTTAATCTAAACTGAGCAGCAAGATGACTGAACATTTGATTAACTCACATCAACAACCAATCATCAAAACCATCATCAAAACCACAGGGGTACAACAATCTCCCCCTTTTTTATGATGGCAACACTTTCAATACAATGAGTCATTCTGATGATGTGAGGAGAATGATGATGTGAGGCAATCTGAAGACTCAAATTATTCTCCCCCTTTGACTTCATCAAAAAGAAAATAATTTGAGAAATTAAAGCAGGTGTAAAAGTTCAGTCAATTTCTCCCCCTTGCAAGAACATGATTCTGCCTTTTTGGCAAACAATCTCCCCCTTTGGTATAATCAAGATAAACCATGGTAGATGCAGATGCAGCAAGAAATGCAATACTTTCCCCTGAGTATATGAATGCAAGGTCACAAATGATATGAACATGATTCAGTGTGACAAGGAATGCTCCCCCTGAATAGATGCCAATTGATATGAAATTGATGCAAGACATGGAATCTCCCCCTCAATAAGTGGAATCTTATGAGATGAATGAGAAGGAGACCACATGGGCAAACAAGGAGAAGTTCAGTTCAGTGAACCAATAACATGAGCAGAAGAATTTCAATTAACATATTTTTCAAGGATGCTCCAAACACAAGGAATTTAGTCAGATTTTCAAAGAGATATCAATCTCATAAATCTAAAGCATAAGTTTTCAAAGTCTTCTAACATAAGGGCTTATGAATGACATTTATTGAACAACATGGTTTAATCATGATGTATGCAGAGTTTATCAATAAAATTCTGTATTGATATCTAAAACCATATTTTAATAAGAATGAACCAAGCCCTCATATTTATCTTGATAAATCTCCCTTTCTCTTACACAATCAAATTTATTGACTTCTTTCAGAATTACATGCATCAGTATTGAAGTCAAGTAATTTTGAAGTCATATAATTTTGTCTAGGGTTGTAGCAATTTGATTTTAGCATCAATATTCAGATATTTCAATCTTTTGAATAATTTTCTTGCTACAATTTTTACGAGCACTCTAGTTCAGTTCACACCTTGTAGCTAGAGGATATACCTTGATCAGAGGCCAATGTCCCTAAGCACTTAGTGTGACTAACTGTCATGCTATATATGAACAGAGATAGCATTTACACATCATGACACACTCCAAATCATTTCTTGATGAGTGAGTTGTATTTCTCAGTATGCATGCCATTGCTCTGCCTGAATTTCAATGAATTCTTAATCAGAGTTAACTAAGGCACCTCATGACACAGTCCTTCGGACATGTGTTTCTCAGTGACCAATGTCATTGCTCTGACAGATATTACCCTTTAGACATTTCAGAAAAATTCATTTGCTTCAAATCAATAATAGTTTCATGTACTTAATCAGTTGAAGTCATATATTCAAAAGTGCAGATTTCAGAAGATTTTACAAGACATAGCATGAAATAGATGGTTAAGGTTTATTAACCATGCTTCAGATATTTTTAAGAGATTTTAAAGCCAAACTCATTGAATACATTAAACTTAAACCACATGAGTTATTTCAGTCATTCATAAAAACATATAATAGAAGATTTCTAGTTTAAAAGTTTTTCAGATTTATGATCGAGATAGCCCATTGAAATCTTCATGAAAGACTGATAGAATTCTGAAGCCAAATGACACCAAATTGATAGTAGAAGTACCAATTGTTAAGAGAGATTGTGAAGCTCAAAGTTTTCAGAATATGATTAAGGTTTGTCAGCAAAATCAGTAAGAGAGGATATGCAATGAGTTCTGACCCATGTATGCATTTGACAACCTATATGCAATGCAATGACTCCCCCTCACAATATGCATTCAAACTCCCTTTTTGTCATTTTCAATGTAAGGAAATGCAATGCACTATATGTATGCAGGGACATGCAAAGACTCGACATTGAATTGCTATGCAAGGATATGCAACTAACTCTCCCTGAAAACATGCAATGTTTGCACTGAAAACTGAACATATGATACCAAATGATTCATGCACAATCAGACTGTCCATATCAGCAAGGTGACCCATGGTACTAGGCGGAGCACTTGGTCTAAAAGACCAGCTCTCACATAGTAAGGACCTCCGGACAGATTTCCCTGCCTTTTGGTAGCTTACCATTTGATATACCATAGAGGTCATAAATAACAAGGTAAACTCAACAGTCCTATATGCAATTCAGGTTTTCAATGAATTATGCAACAGACAGTTTTCAAACAGCATTCACATTCAGTTCAGATTTTCAGAAATTTCAGAGTGCATGATATGCAATTCAACATACAAGAAGTTTGACATATCATTCATCATGGCATTGATATGTAATGCATTCAGAGGTAAACTACAATTATTTCCATGTGCATTTCAGATTTTTCAAGAGCAGACCTAACATCAGGTTGACTAGGACTGAACAGATCAATTCAGTACTAACAGTTCCAAGATCTTCAGACAGTTTGTTCAGCTCCCCCTTAACAAGTTCCATGTACACTTGGCAAATTAATCCATGGTGATCATGCATGACAGTGTAGCACCCATACAATTTCAGCAATTGAACTTTTATGAGTGAGCAGGAGAATGCAATTGATATTCATTATGGGAGTGTGTGCATGAGCAGCTCAAAAGACAGGTTTAACAGTGCAAGTGACAGAATCTGATACAAGCTCCTAATTGATCAGATTTAAACATGATATCCAATCATAATAGCAGTGCAAATTATAGAGCAGACTTTAATTACAATTTTTCAGAACTGACCTTCAAAGTAGTAACCCGGGGTCTTCTCACTTGAGTGCCTTGGTTTATTTACCCCTTCTTGTTTATTTCTTTCCAAGGCACACCTGCATTAACTGGGTTATTTTGATCCAGCAGGAACCCAAGCTGCCTCGGGTCCTGTATTACCCCCAACATGTGTTCTAAACAAACTTTGTGCATGAAGGTCATCAGATGTCATTAATTTGCAGTTGGACATGGAATGTCCATACTGACCACAATAATAGCAAGAGACAACAGAGTTTTTGTTCCTTTGAGCATGCATGTTAATATGATCATGAAATCTATTCACATGAAGGTTTTTGTTATCCATATGAACATTTTGTCTTTTATTTCCAGCCAACCATCCTTGATTAGCTTTATGACCTGCCTTTCCATAGTTAAGACATGGAAGTGTTTTTCTTTTAAAGCCATAGTCATTTCTAGCAGCAACATGGGGAGCAGGGAATTTTACAGATTTGGAATGAAAATCCTTTCCCTTTACATGCCAACAGTTTCCTACTGTATGGCCATGCCTCCAGCAGTGAGAGCAGACAATTGAATTTCTTATTTTAGCATTCAAATCAACATGATAAGACTGTGATGTTTTCTTACTTTTAGCACACCAGCATTGTGCAGCAGTATGACCTACTTTACCACATTCAAGGCAATTAGTTCTTTTATTCAGATGAGCATGATTGTTAGCATGAGAATTTTTGGCTTTTATGTCATCTTGTCTCATTAAATCACATTTATGCATAACATGACCAATTCTATGACAGTAAAAGCATTTAACACTTTTCCTTTTATCAGAAAAATTCTTGACCTGAGAATTTTCAGCAAGCAATCCTTTAAAGATATGTGCATGTGAATATGAATGAAGGCTATGATTGTCATGCACAGTTTCAGCAGAGATATTCATGGATGAAGTTGAGCATGAACACACAGAATTCTGATTTGATTTTTTATCATTCAGGGTGACATTCATTTTCTCTTTCCCTTTCACAGTTTTTGATAGAGAGGCTATTTCAGATTGTATGGAGGATATTTTCAATTCAGATTTTGGTAACTCTTCCTCACATATGACAATCTGTTTTTGTAGGGCGTCATTCAAATTTTTTAATGACTCATTCGTTTCTCTTAAGGATCTGATTGTATTCTTTTGAAAATTATCATCAAATTTGATTTCCTTAACCAGATCCTCTAAGATTGTACATTGATTGCATGAGTCTTCCTTCTGAATGCCTTTTTCTTTTTCAATGGTTAACCATTGCTGTCCCATCACTGTGTTCAAGACCATCAGTTTTTTATTTTCATCTTTTAATCTTCCATTTTCTTTTCGACATTCAGCACTGTCACGTTTCAGATTATCCATTATGGATTTAAGCACAGTTACATCTTGCATGCTCTTAAGGAGATCAATATCTTTCTCATTCAGATTGTCTTTTAATTCAATAATCTTGTTTAGATAGTTTTGATTCTCAACTTTTAAAGCAACATTTTGTTCTTTAACATTGTTAACGTCTATCATGCAGACATCATAAGAATCTGATAGCTCATCATAAGATAAATCTTCAGGTTCGGAGCTTACCTGAGATGATGAGTCATCCCTTTGATCTTCACTGTGATTGCTTCGGTTGGCCACCAAACACTGATCATTTTGCTCTTCATGAACGGCAGCCACTTTGTTAAAAATTTCCTCTCCAGATGTGCACTCGAAGACAAATGGAAATAGGTCAGTATCGACTGCCGCTGTCAAAATATTAAGAGCCATGAGATTCTCACGGTTCTTCAGTCTGTCCTTCTTGGACCATTTAGTCTGATCGTGAGACAATTTATGTGGGCCTCTAGACACAAGATTCCATAGATTTGGATCAATGGAATCTAAGTAGACAACAAGGCCGCCTAGCCAATCACAGAAATTAGAACCATAAAATATCACGGATGGAGCCATTTGATCAAGCGATCAGTAAGCGTTCGATTAAAAATCCAAGCAACAGTCGAGCAGAAGAACACCTCACAAGATGGCAGGATCCCCTTCAGATCGTTGGATCTGTTCAGCTAGGGAACCGCTCTGATACCAACTGTTAGGATCGGTGCAAGTATTCAGAGGGGGGGTGAATGAATATTTCCTCTTAAAAAAACCTTTTCCCCCAGTTAAAATTTCGCTTACTAAAAATACTCGTTCGCAAACCAAATATACTTGAAGGCAAATTGGCAGTAGTGAAACAACCAAACACAAAGTGAGGTCACTAGGGGGCTAACCAGACAGATTTACTCAATCTGAAAACTAATTAACTCTTCTGCTCAACCAGAAGGCAAACACAAGGAGTGCCCCTATGCAATCACCTAGCGGAAGCACAAAAAGACAATCACACCACTGCACAATAGATTTTTAGGTGGTTCGGTCCAGCAGACCTACATCCACCCCACACTCAACCCGAGTGTGGCTTCCACTAGCTCACGCTAGAAACCGCAGACTCAGTCTGCAATAGGTGCTGCCACACAGCTTGACCAGGGGAACAGCCTCCCCTCTTCCTCCCAAACAGAGGGAACCACTAGTGACACCAGTCACTAGCAAACCAGAGACACACGGTCTCTCTTCCTCCAGACCCGGAGGGAACCCCTGGACTTGAATCCACAAGCCCAGAACCGGAGATCAGATCTCCCTTCCTCCAAACCGGAGGGAACCCACAAGTAGCACCCAGCTACTTGCAACCGGAGATAGCAATCTCCCTTCTCCTGAACAAACAGGAGGAACCCCGACCTCTCTACAGAGTATCGGAAATACAGCAAACCAAAAAACAAAGGAAAAACACTAAACGAAAATAACTTCAGCAAAATAGAAAGCTGAGAAACGAAATGCACAATGTGGCTCTCAACGGAGCTGACTGGCCTGGATTTGATCCACGGTCCAGTAGACAGATCTTCAGGTAAGTTTTTCTTCCTCTTCTCTTCTCTTCTTCTTCTTCTCTTTCACTCTCTCGATCTCTGCTCCCCTATTCTCTTCGGCTCACACTTCTATCTCTCTCTTTCTCTTCTTCTCCTTCTGCTCTTCTTCTTCTTCACTCTTTCTTTTCTTTACACACGAGCACTATCTCTCTCTCTTTTTCTTCTTCTGCTCTCACTCTCACTCTCTTCTCTGCTCTCTTCTTTTCTTTCTTTTCTTCCTTTTCTGGATCGAAGGGCTTTCTACTCTTCAGGCTTTCTGCTTCGATCTGGATCGTGGCTCTCTGTTCTTTTCCTCACGCCAACCCGATCAGCGTTCATCTGTGGACGAAGGTTGCATTATATAGCAGCAGCAGCAGGTGGATAGGGCACAAAACGCGTGTGCCTCCCACATTTCCAGAATCTTCCTGCTACGTGTCCTTATCAGATTGGTTCCTCTTGTCTCGGATCACGTGCAGCCCAGGAGTGTGGAATGTTCTTCCTCGGACCTGTAATGAGATTAAAACTATTAATACGCTGTATGGTCATTAACAATAGAGCTGCATGAGGTATATAGAAACAACAAGAGGTGCACTGCACTGAGGACGACACGAAATACAGCGGTGACAAAGGTAAACATTACAAGAGAACAACACGAGGTTCATATGAGAACAGTACGAAGTTAGAAGGAAACAACACGCGGACATAAACACAAGAGAAACACGAAGACATGAATACAAATGAAAATAAAGACCTAAGGGTAACACAGGGTGGTACAGAAAACAGCACGAGATAGAAAAGAGAACGATACGAGGTACCAAGGCTAATACAATAAGGAAGATGACACGAGGTCAGATAAGAACGGCACGAGGTGAGAAGAAAACGACACGAGGTAGAAAGAAAACAATACGAAGACACGAAGACAAAAACAACACGGAGACACGAAGACACAAACAGAAACCGACACGAATTGAAGACAGCACGAAGATGAAAACAGGAATCAAAACGAAGTGAGGTCAAGGCGAGAAGGACACGAGGTCTGATGAGAAAGACCAACACGAAGACGATGAAAATAGCACGAAGTAAAGAGCAACGACACGAAGTATAGTGGTGACAAAAACACACACTACACAGAGAACGACACGAGGTAAAGAGCAACTCGACATAACGAATATCAAAGAGAACGACACGAGGACAAAAACAGAAACCAACACGAAGTGGCACAGAAAGCAACACGAGGTGCTGCAATGTTCTGCACACAGTGGAACAAAAACGACACGAGGACACAGAAACAACAGTAACCGACACGAAGTGTGGTTACTAAACAGGAACGACACGAGGTCTACAGAGAAACGACTCGAAGTTCATCAGAACTATTCGAGCTGTTTCAGAAACACGACACGAAGTTAAGTGAGAACAACACGAGGTGAAACGACACGGGGTTCACTGGGAAATGAGACACAAGAGGGAAAACGACACGAAGTCAGATCAACACGAAGACGATGGATGCTACAGTGCAATGTCTAGACATGAAGTCCAATGCTAACGGCTGTACAGACTTGAGGAATAAGCCAGTGTATAGACTTGAAGATTGAAGGCGATGTACAAACTCTGATGCCCAAAGGCGATGAACAGTGAATCAGTGTATAGACTTCAAGGTTCATTGAAGAATGTACATACATCAAGAGATGCTTCATGCCAATGTATAGACTTCCAACGTGAGTGATGCGCTGTACAGACTTTGTCTTAGACGCTAGATGAGCATGACAGTGTATACACTTAGCCAATGCAATGCACTGTATGGACTTCTAAGAGACGCTCAATGTACAAACTTACTGCCAAACAATGTATAGACTCTGTAAATGCATATGAATGTTTTATGCAGCAGATAACAGTCTGAACTTCAAATGCAATGACTTATACAACAAAATGACTCACAGTGATTAACAACAAACACCAATCATCAAAAACCAAATCAATCATCAAAACCACAGCAATGAATGCTTTATGCATCAGTTTAACATGTAGCATGACTGAACATCAAATATGTTAATCTAAACTGAGCAGCAAGATGACTGAACATTTGATTAACTCACATCAACAACCAATCATCAAAACCATCATCAAAACCACAGGGGTACAACAATGAGGTCGAGGAAGGACTTCAAACTGTCAGCCAGAGAGCAAGAAGGTGAGCTTGGGCACGTCTGGGCAATTTTTTTTGCTACTGGTAGGACCGGGTCTGCATGGACAGACTTGCACGGTCCGACAAAAATGGTCACCATGACCTGATCTGATGTTGGATTTGGGCAAGTGAGCCCTCGTTGGAAAGAGGACTAGCTGAAGTATCCTGCCACCAAATCTCAGACTCAAAGTTGTAGCATAGAGGCCTGGAAGAATTTTGCAATATTTATCCCGTTCTGCTGCCCAAACTGGTGATAGAATCAGGTGACCAGCAAGAAATGGGTCACAGAACAGCAACCTTGGAATGTCCTCTAAGCGTAAAATTTGGCGGAGATGTAGGCGGGGACGTCCTCGTCGATCTCTGGTAGCGGTGGGACGTTTTGGAGAGGTTTGAGGGGTGTTGGGGGCAGGTGTCTCGAAACTGGTCCGATCTGGTCGGTCTGGGACAAGCTCAACAGCGGGCGAGTACTGGAGTCGTGGAGGGCGTTTGGGATGGTGTTTGGGGCTGGGATTATGTGGATGGAAGGCTAATAGGTGGAGGAAGTTAGGTGGGGGCACTTAGGTGGTGGTATGAAGGGTTTTAGGGCGTGGATGGAAGGATAAGTGAAGTGCCCTATTTGCAGATCTACGCAGGCTGACTGCAACCAGTCTAAAGGTGGCATTGGGAGGAGGGGTAAACGGGGTTCTGGGAGCAAGGGGCGAACATCGATGTTAGGGGGGGATGTGGAGGTTGTGCTGCCAAAGTTTGGGGGTGAAATGAGGTGGTTTAGGGGGTAGGAAAAATAAGAGTACAGGATTCTATCTCTATAGATCTGCACAGGGGCATGCTGCATAGAGCTGAAAGGTGGAGGTGGACAGAGGTAGCGAGGTGACTAGAGAATAAGGGAGGAGCTTGGCCGGGGCCTCACACTCATTCCTATCTCAGGGATGATGTAGTTGTTCTCTTCGATTCTTTTCTACGGTGGTGGTGGTGATGGTAGTTGCAGGCGTTGCTGTTGGAATGGCGAGGGTGGTGGTGACGATGGACGACGGAGGTGGGGACGAATGGCGATGGTATGGACGGCGAAGGAGGATGATTGGGAATTCGGATGGGGCCTCTCACCTGCTCCCATCTCAAGAATGGTGCACCCAAATCTTCAGATCTTCCTCCATCCATGTGTCGGCAGTGGAGGTGGAGATTCACGTCGGCGTGGGCGACGAAGGAGGACAACTGGGGCTTCGGATGGGGCATCTCGCCCGCTCCCATCTAAGGAACGGTGCACCCAAAGCTTACGATCTTCCTTCCATGGTGGGGGTGGATGTGGATTTGGGCCTCTCACCCATGGGGTTCCAAAAATAGGAGAAAACACAACATGACCATTGCTAAAAACTCATTTTCTCGTTGCTTTTTTCTAATGTAGGTTACATGCTTGTTTAAGTAGGAATTGTATGGAGAGGGAAAAGGACACCTTGGAAATGCATGGGGAGGGGAAAGGACACCTTGGAAACACATGGGTCATGGGCTCCTACGAGGAGTCATTATATAAATGTTTATATATCTATGTCCTACAAAATAGAAAACTGCATATCTATTTCCTACAAAATAGAAAACATGACCTATTAGGCCAACTCATGTGGCCAAACAAACATGGGACAACCAAAACATAAATAAATATGTTTTTGACAGTTTCATCGATGTCGCTTGACGATTCCGTCAAACCCCTCCGCTTGGAGGAGGTTCAGCTTCGAACCTCGAATCTCTAACCGCACGACCTCGGATTGTTGGGACAAACCGGACGACTTCCTCTGATACCACTTGATGTGAAATGAGGTTGAGGAAGGACTTCAAACTGTCAGCCGGAGAGCAGGAAGGCAAGCTTGGGCGCGTCTGGGCATTTTTTTTTGCTACTGGTAGGACCGGGTCTGCATGGACAGACTTGCACGGTCCGACAAAAATGGTCACCACGACCTGATCCGATATTGGATTTGGGCAAGTGAGCCCTCGTTGG
Organism: Amorphophallus konjac; assembly: GCA_022559845.1. Classification (NCBI taxonomy): domain Eukaryota; kingdom Viridiplantae; phylum Streptophyta; class Magnoliopsida; order Alismatales; family Araceae; genus Amorphophallus; species Amorphophallus konjac. The sequence continues at coordinate 86,402,953 of CM040122.1, read as the reverse complement.
AAAGAGGACTGGCTGAAGTATCCTGCCACCAAATCTCAAACTCAAAGCTGTAGCATAGATGCCTGGAGGAATTTTGCAATATTTCTCCCGTTCTGCTGCCCAGGCTGTTGATAGAATCAGGTGACCAGCAAGAAATGGGTCACAGAACGGCAACCTTCGAATGTCCTCTAAGTGTGAAATTTGGCGGAGACGTAGGCAGGGACGTCCTCGTCGATCTCTAGTGGCGGTGGGACGTTTTGGAGAGGTTTGAGGGGTGTTGGGGGCGGGTGTCTCGAAACTAGTCCGATCTGGTCAGTCTGGGACAAGCTCAACAGACGGCGAGTACTGGAGTCGTGGAGGGCGTTTGGGATGGTGTTTGGGGCTGGGATTATGTGGATGGAAGGCTAATAGGTGGAGGAAGTTAGGTGGGGGCGCTCACGGTGGTGGTATGAAGGGTTTTAGGGCGTGGATGGAAGGATAAGTAAAGTGCCTTGTCTGCAGATCTGCGTAGGCAGGCTGCAACCAGTCTAAAGGTGGCATTGGGAGGAGGGGTAAACGGGGTTCTGGGAGCAAAGGGTGAATGTGGATGTGAGGGGCGGATGTGGAGGTTGTGCCGGAAAAGTTTGGGGGCAAACTGAGGTGGTTTAGGGGGTAGGAAAAATAAGAGTACAAGGTTCTATCTCTGCAAATCTGCACAGGGGCAGACTGCACAGAGCTGAGAGGTGGAGGTGGACAGAGGTGGCGGGGTGACTAGTGAAGAAGGGAAGAGCTCGGACGGGGCCTCACACTCATCCCCATGTCAGGGATGATGCAGTTGTGCTCTTCGATTCTTGTCTGCGGTGGTGGTGGTGATGTCGCAGGCGTTGCAGTTGGAACGGCGAGGGTGGCGGTGACGATGGATGACGGAGGTGGAGACGAATGGCGATGGTATCGAAGGCAAAGGAAGATGACCGGGGCTTCAGATGGGGCCTCACGCCCGCCCCCATCAAAGGAACAGTGCACCCAAAGCTTCACATCTTCTTCCATGTATGTGTCGGCGGCGGAGGTGCAGATGCACGGTGGCATGGGCGACGAAGGAGGATGACCGAGGCTTCGGATGGGGCATCTCACCCGCTCCCATCTCAGGAACGGTGCACCCAAAGCTTCAGATCTTCCATGGCGGGGGTGGACATGGATTTGGGCCTCTCACCTATGGGGTTCCAAAAAATGGAGAAAACACAACATGACCATTGCTAAAAACTCATTTTCTCATTCCTTTTTTCTAACGTGGGTTACATGCTTGTTTAAATAGGAATTGTATGGGGAGGGGAAAAGACACATTGGAAATGCATGGGGAGGGGAAAGGACACCTTGGAAACCCATGGGTCAGGGGTAGCTACGGGGAGTCATTATATAAAGGGTTATATATCTATTTCCTACAAAATAGAAAACTGCATATCTATTTCCTACAAAATAGAAAACACGACCTATTAGGCCCACTCATGTGGCCTAACTAACATGAGACAACTAAAACATAAATAAATATGTATTTGATAGTTTCGCCGATGCCGCTTGACGATTCCGTCATGACGACCATCGTAATCGTCGAAGTGTGACCTGCAATTGCAAGTAAAACAGTTTGAAATTTCAAGGGGGAGGCCGTAGGACTCCCAATCTCGGCAAAGAGATGAAGGGAAGTTCGGTCCAACTGGGCGTGCCAAACTTGTGGACGCACTTTCTGGATCTCTTTTGTTTATTCATTTGTTTGTTTGTTTGTTCATTTATTTGATTTATTTGGTGCGTGGGCATGTCAGTCACAAAGTGATAATTTATTCAGGCTTCAAAGAAGCCACAGGTGTGCGCTGTTTGACTGATCAGACGATAGTGAGCTTCGTGTTGGGACAAAAACCCACCGTGCCGTAGAGATCACGATGCTAATTACATCCTCTCGGAGAGGGGAAAACCCTTGATTGATCGCTAGGAAAAGGGGCCCTACGGCCTAAAATTAATGTTGATGAAAATGTGATAACGGAGATCTCGAATTGCATTGAAATGCCCCCAGATTGGGATACGAACGTTTAAATCATGTTGGTCGCTCATCGACCATTTCATGTTCAGACAGAAGTCTGTATTTGAAAGCGTAACGGAGACGGATACAAAACCCGTGCAAATGTATACCGAGTATATGGCAAATTTGATAAAAGAGCGGGATCAAATCCCAGTGGAAATGAGTCCGGTTTATTGAGCTATCGGCGCAAAGCAATGCCAGATCGTGGCCATATTGGGATAGTCCCCAAAGTCCAAATCCTACTTAGCAGGGCGACATTGATATTCCCTTCACGCTGGGTCTCGGGGGGAGCGAGGTTGCAGAATGGACCTTATTATGTTATTATTATTTATATTTTTTTGGTTATTTGATTTTCACTTGAATGCATGAGTGTATTTTGTTAACTTGTTATTCTTATTATCATAATTTTTATTTGGCTATTTGAATTTTTTTCCCTTTGTTTATTTAGAAGCATGGGGTGTATTTTGTTTCTTTCTTATTTTCTACTTCTTTCTCTCTTTTTTTTGAAAACAGGGGGTTTGGTCGACCAATGAGCCATGATCGGTCGGCCGAACTTCCCAGAATTTAAGGATTCAAGTTGTTTCAGGGTTCGGTCGACCGAATAGGGGAGTTCGGCCGACCGAACCAACTGGCAGGTCTGGAATTCATTCATTCCCTTTGTTCCATTAATTTCCTTTATTATCCCTTGGGTTCATGACATAGATTTCATCTTCTATTTCCAATTCATATTCCACATTTCTTTGTTCTTCTTCCTTCCTTCGCTAGTTCTCTTCTGTTAGCTTTCCTTTTGGTTTATCTTATGCACCTTATTTCTTTGATTGGATTTCACAGGAGCTTAGTCCCAATTTCCTGCATCTCCCCTTTTGTTTGGCCTGTTTCATCTTTTTATTAATTTCTCCTCTTGTTCTTTTTATATGAGCAAAAGTGCATGTGCATGCATGTGCGAGTGGATACCCGGAAGGAAAGGCAATGGGCCAGAATATTGCCACTGCGAGCATGGATGCGTCGATGCACCATGCTGGGTGCGTCGACGTACCCAACGCGCCAGCAAGCACTGGAAGTAGCGAGGCCCAAGGCTTGATCAAGGGTGCGTTGACACACTATATGATGTGGGATGATATGCGACTCGACACCGATTTGATGCGAACCCGGGACTCTAGGTGACGACGCGACACGACCAGCAACGATGAGACTAATGCGATACCAACATAGCTCCAAAAGAGGAGAATGTGTCCTCAACAAGAATCGCAAGCTCACGATCGCCCCACGCGAGGGAAACGTGCGGATCTGTGCGGTTGAGAAACTGGCAGTGAGTCAAGGGTATTCGGCTCTTTCACGTGCTCGGATCGAGTCACGGGACGGTTACGCTCACTAACTCACAACGGTGATAAAAATTTATCGAGCTAGATATCCTATCACAAGCAGCGGCAAATAAACACATATATGAAATGAGCAATGCGACAAATAGAGGAGCGGAAACGTACCTCCACGCTCGGGGCATGGGGAAGACCTTCCCGGTCAAGAACCGTAACTCCCGGTACAGTAAATATAAATAGTTACAGTAATGAATTTTATGGCCCACTCAACGTAGGGAGGTAAAGGGCTACAACAGCGACCCGGGAGTACCGATCTCGGGTTGACGGCCAGCAAGCCGGAAGGGCTTTCGGGCCGGAGGTAGGCTGCTAGTCCGACTCGGCATTGTTCAAACTTGCTAGATAGCAAGCACATGAGGCTTGTAGGACGGTGACTTTCGGTTGTCTTCTGGCCGAGACAGTTGGGTGGGACGTTGGTGGAAGGTTCCTATTTGATCCCCGAGGTCGGCGGCGGCTGAATCGCAGCCGGTGTATTTTTTGGAAGAATTGATCGACGGACTGCTCTTGCTAGCCTAACAAGGGACACATCTGCGCGCTTCCACGAGAACGGTCACCACGCCCAGATCCTGTGTCGGATCGGGACGAAACTAGCGCTGTTACGAAGGGCACTCCGAGAGCTTCGACTTATATGAATTTCAGATACATCCAACGGTCGGATTTGAAATGAAAATCTCTGCAACACCGTAGTTATTTCTGGCCCGGAACACAGATCAAGCAGGACAGATAGGGTTCTACCTGATTATGGGGTTTGACCGAAGGAAAATTGGTAGATCTGGGCTTTTGGAATTTTATGGGTGAGAGGGGGGAAGTGAGGATCATGAAAAATATTTTTGTAATTTTCTGATGTGGTTTAAGTGGTGGAAAAATTCATGGAACATGTTGCTATCTCACAGATCTGTAGAGAGGCAGATTACAAGAGGTGGAAAGAATTAACTAGGAGGAGGGGCAAACGGGGGATGATTGAAGTGAAAATTAAACTGAAAGAAGGGGAAAACATGGGGAACAAACCTTATGAACCTTAGATGCTGAAAACAGAAATAGCATCAACCTTATGAACTGAAATTAACACATGAGCATAGAGTTTAAGGTAAGTTTAAGGGATATGCACTAACCTATATTCTTCAGGTTGAAGTGTGCATTGACCTTACCTGGCGTTGACTTTTAGTTACCAGCGTTGACTGTTCATCCCCCCTTTTGAATAGTCATTATTCTGAGCTATTTAGATCATGTCCTGACACATATTTCATACTGTTATATAGAGATGATGAAATATTGTAATAAAGCCATCAAAATTGTGTCATCAAGAATATCTAATAAGTCATAATATTTGTCATCATCAAAACTTTAAAATCACAGGGACAACAATCCCCCCCTTTTGATGATAGCAATATTATGAGTCATTGCATTAATTCATCATGATGATCAAGCCATTATAAACATAGAGTGGCTCTATCAGAATGCAGCAGTATGGAATGGCTAATTCAGAAATGTAGCAGTATGCATAAAAATGACAAATGATCCAACACCAATAGACAGACTAATCAATCCTTAGAATAACCAACATTTGATCACCAACCAACAATGACTCACACAAATTCTCCCCCTTTGACAACATCAAAAAGGAGGGAACATGAAGGATGTTGACATGATCTCCTCCTTTATATATTAATATGCAACAGGATTCACTAACAACAAAACTGCCCCATACCAGATGCTTCTTTCTTTCTACAGAATAGATGGAGTGGAATGAAATACAAGAGCAGTGAACCATAGGGACATGCAGATGGGATAATCAAGTCAGATAAATTTCAATGGTTGGACAAAGGTTGGACAATCAGAGTTAACAATCAATTAATGAGGTCACAGGTATAGCCAAGAGTGATTTCAGATTGAATCAAGATAGTGAGCATAATCTGAGCATAATCTAAGCACAATATGATCAATTAAGCTTCAAGCACATGAGAATTTCAACAAGATTTTCAAAGAATGTACCAATTTCATAAATCCAAATATAGGAATTTTTTAGAGCCTCCCATTATAAGGGTTTATGAATGAACTTTATTGAACTACATGGTTTAAAGATGATGTGTACATGATTTGACAATAAAGTTCTGTACTCATATCTGAAATCAAGATTTAATAAAAATGAACCAAAACTTCATACTAACATCTTGATTAACCTCCATTTATCTTACTCAATCAATTTCAATGACTTCTTTAGGAATTACAATCATGAGTATTAAGGTTAAACAGTCATGAAACTATTTGATTTTATCAAAGGTTATATCAATTTATCCTTTGTATTCTTTTTCAGATTTTTCATTTAATCAAGCAGATAATTTTTGCTATTAAATCTTACGAGCAATCTAGTTCAGTACACACCTTGTAGCTAAAGGATAAACATTGTTTAGATGCCAATATCCCTAAATACTTAGTGTGACTAACAGTCATGCTTTAAAATTAAACAGAGTTAACTTTTCACCTCATGACATCCCTTATCTCATTTCTTTGATGAGTGAGATATGTTTCTCAGTGTGTCAGCCATTGCTCTGCCTATTTTTCAATGATTATAAGCAGAGTTAACTAAGACACCTCATGACACAGTCCTTTGGACATGTATTTCTCAGTGACCAAAGTCATTGCTCTTGCAAGATTTACCAGATTTGACCCTTAGATATTTTCAAAAGGTTCAGATGTTTAAACACAATACAGATTTCATGTATTTCAACCAAATAAAGTCGTGATTTCAACATTTTCAGATTTCAGAAGATTTGACAAGACTTAACATGAACCAGTTGGTTAAGGTTTATTAAAGTTGATTCAGATATTTTTAAGGCATTTATAATCAACCAAAATGAATACATTAAATTTAAACCAATTTGATCTTTCAGACATTCATAAATCTATATAATAGAAGATTCCTCATTGAATTGAATTTTCATGTTTACGAGCAAGGTACATAGATTGAAATTTTTCCTAAAATTAAGATAGTTTAGAAACAGTAATAGGAATGGCATGAATTCCAAACACATGACTGTTGATTGTAAATATGTTCCTCCACCTGATCCTTTCTTTTGTTATCCTTCCTTTTCCCATCTACTATGTCAATGTAAGACACAAATAAAATGAAACTAGAAGGACGGAAAAGGCGTGAGTGTGTGTGAGGATCCTGATTGCCACCAAGGCTTCGAATGTAAATAAATACATCGTACCTTGGAAAAGGGGAGACACTCGCCTGCAAGCAGCACTGCGGAAATAAACAGCTCGAGCAGAACTGCCCTGTTAATGAACGGTCGATCGACAGACCACTCACCAGTGCTGGGACGAACGCGGGATGAAGTCTGGCTTGACAGGAGAATAGTCTAGAGGAAATCGCACAGGAGCGAAGGACGGATCTGTGAAGACCGCGCTCGTACTCGGACGGACAGGAAAACGACCGCTCAATGCCACCAGGTTTTAAGCTGTAGGATCTAGACCTCCACCCCTTCTGACCGACCAGAGGGGATGGACCTCGTGCTAGTATGATGCTGACCTGCAAAGCACAATGAAAAACACAAAAGAAAATCCAGATTAGAACTACGAAGTGTAGTAACTATAAGAATGAATGAAAATAAACATAATAAATCGGAATGGGGAATACTTGGGAGTTTTTTAAACCCCTAGGGGAGTGGAAAAATAGTAGGAGGGTGTATGTATGACGTGCAAGAGTGAAAGATGTGGGAAAAGGAGCAAAGAAAATGATGCATGCAATGAAGAAAAGGATGGTGGGACTACTAAAACAACGACTCGAAAACACTGAATACTCCCTGAACCAGAGGATTGAGTGGACGTAGAACGCCTCCCTCCATGACTGTAGGTCTCTTGAAAGTTCGGCAGAGCTTCGCCGTCGACCTTAGATCTCCCCCTTTCAAAGCATGGACTAAGGGTCCTATTTATAGAGCTCCTAAACCTCACCCCGAAATTAGGGTTTTCAGTGAAAATTAGGTCAAGATATTAACAAAAAACCTGTAGATAACTGTTTTATCTCCCACCAGGATCGAACGGTATCCCATTTGGTTGAGAAACCACGGAGAAAATGGTGGGATAAATCAAGGGTTTAGCCACGGATTGGAGAGAGAAAATTCGTTAAAACCTCAAGAATCGGGCCATTACGTGGTCGCTCGATAGGCCGCCCAACCTATTGCACGATCTATTTCTAGACCGTTCAAATCTATCAGTGGAAAATAATTAAAACAGTTAAAATTTTCAATTATCCATCGAATTGACTGACTAGTTCGCCGTTGGACTCTTATGGATTGAACGGTCTCGTGATAGACCACTCAATTCATGGGGCGACCTAACTACAACCGTTCAGGGCCTGTCGGTGATAAATTCAAATAAAATAGATAAATAGATAATTATCTGAAAAAACTAATGCCTTGGGACTCTGGGAACTGGACGGCCATATGCATACCGTTCCATTAATTAGGACGGCTATATAAGGACCGTTCAACAGCTTATCGGTGGAAATTCAGAAAATCACCTAAACATCCGATAAATACATGGACGGCTCACCCCCAACCGCTCATTGACTGAACGGCCAGGCGATTGACTGTGCAAAGGCTGAACTCTCGAAATTAATAAAATATGATAAATTAAGCAAAATCAAGGCCCCTTAAGTCATGCATTGAAGCAGACCGAGTCAGGGAGGGAGGTACCCATAAAATAGGTCCAAGATTATGCCTGAAAATGGCCCAACGAGCAATGGACAACTCAAGGCATCAATAAATGGTGGTAAAAGGAATGACTCAACTTATCCGCAAAAAATAGGTGTCAACAGATGCTCCTCCTTAACGTCCTCTTTGCAGGGGAGTGAGCGGAGGTGAAGTGAAAGCGAAATGAAACATGGAGATGAAGCGGAAATGAAGCGGAGCGGACTGAAAAGTGGGCGTTAAGATAAAAGACACTCGTTTCATTGCCAACGAGCGATAGGAATCTTCCGAAAAACTCCGAACCAAATACGAGGAACGATCGGACCAAAACGACACAAGTCTGGAAAAACTAACTAAATAAAAGGAAAACACACGATCAACCTCATGGGGGACACAATCCCTAGGACCAAAGAGGAGACTGGAATAAGTAGCAAAAAGTAAAGAAACAGACAAAAACTCCAGACGGGGACCTTCAGTCAATCAAACCAGGTGAATAGACCAAAGAAAACCTTCCAACTCTGAATGGAATATTTCCTCTTTACTCGAAACCATGAACACACAATCATCCATTACTGATAGGACACTTTCAGACAGACCATGGGTCATGAATGCTCAAAAGATGCGTATGATGTATGCTGGGCTAAAATAAAGGAAATCATTAAAACAAATGCAAAGAAAGTCACAAAATAGAAAATACTCGAGAATAATATTGTTAGACCGGGGCGATCAGAGTCAAGAGACTATCCGCAACCACAGCATGCAAGATAGAACCGTCGTCTCCAAACTTTCCCAACCTAACGGCCTATCCGATGATTAAACACGTGAACCTGGATCATCATTATTTTTATTATAGGGGAACATCAGATCTTAGAACACGTAGATAACCAGCTGGTTCTCGAGATAATATAGTTTAGATACCATATAGTAATGCAATAAGGGCCACAAAGATCGGAATACTTACCTGACTTACCTGACGGTGGCGAAAGGCAAGACGACGGATGATGCAAAGGAGATCATGAACGAGATATGCAATATTTATCATGAAACCAGATTCATCAATGAATCACATAATGCAGCACAGAGGGGCTCAAAAAACATTATTTAAACACGTGAACGGTCAAGAGTAGGCCGCTCAAAACATGGAACGACCCATTCAAGGTCGTGCAAACATAAGTGATTTGAACGTGAATGTGAAGCTACACGGCCCATACGGAAACCGATTAATAAAAGAAACGGCCAGACTATAGCCGCTCAATGGCAATGTACCGTTGGGGATTACACGGTTAAATAGATACCGTTCATATAGTGAATGGCCCATCGATAGATCATTCAATACCTAGGGGCTTCAAAAAATAAAAGGCCCTTCATCTCCCTCCCTCCCCACCGTAACCGACGGTGGGAGGGAAGGAGAGCGCCCCCCTACGTCCATCTCTCCTCCTTCTCAAGCTCCCCCTCACTCACCTATCAATCTCACTCTCTCAATCTCCCCCCCCACTCTCCTATGCGCACTAAGCACCAAGCGGCGCGCCACGCTCAAGCTATGGCCGGAAAGGGAAGCAAACCACCGCCCCCGGCGGCTGCCGCCGCCGTGGGAGCGCCACCGCCAATCTCCGAGGAGGAGGAGGAGACGCTAGCACCACCGGACGAAGGGGAAGTCACCGTGCTCATGGCAGAGGAAGGAGGGGCACCCGTATCCCATGACGAGGATGTCTAAGCGCCACCGATAGCGAAGGAGAAGACGCCCCGGGGACCCTAGGTAGGCCACTAAGAACCCTACCCATTTCCATTTTTAGAATTTGCATGTTAGATTACGGGGATAGTAGGGGCTTACGACCCCTTCCAGGGTCGGTTGGGAGGCCATAGGGCCGTCACCGTCGGCGGGGGAAGGAGTTCACGCCGTCGGGGAAGACAGTAGATGGATGGTTCAACAGGAGCCGTCTGGGAAAACTACACGGCTCATGTCGAGCCGTTCACGACCTGCACGGCCCAGGAGTGGCCATTCATGGGTAGCTGAACCAATGGGGCAAGGGCCTTAGAACGGTCTGGGGAAAATCGTGAGACCAGGACGGGCCATATTGGTCCGTGCAGAATGTGGAACGTTTGAGAATTGAACGGTCCAAAGAAGACCATGAAGCACAACACGGTTAATGGCTAGCCGTGTTAATCCAGGAAATGAGGGGGCCTGAGAGGCAACAACACGGTAAGTCAATTACCGTGGAAGTAGCTGGGCGGTCAGAAAGTGGCCACGGGCGCCTAAACGGGGCACAGTTAAATGGTGAGGATAAAACCGTGAGACAAATGGGTGGCTTGGAAGAAGCCGTTTATTAGGTAGAAACTTGGAAAATTAAGCGGTCCATACCAGGCCGTGCAAGATATAGAGTGGTTCATGGGGAACCGCTCTGTGAGTAGAATGCATTTTTTCTTTTCCTATTATTTATTAAATAAAATGCATGAATTTGTTATTAAATGTATGCGATTACGTGAATGAATGCAGGGAAAGCGTAGGACCCGCATCTCTTGGCTGTAGGTCAGGGCAGTGTACCTCGCACTGCCCGACTTCCAGTGGGAGAGACTGGCAGCCATGGGTTTCGCGGAGTTCCTGAGTATAGAGGTGAGCCGGTTTGACACACCGCTCCTCTATGCTCTGTACGACCACTAGGACCCAGTGAGTCGCACGTTCCTTTTTCCATGGGGGCACATGGTCCCCTTGTTAGAGGACGTGGCTCGGATCACGGGTTTACACATGCTCGGGTCCCCAGTTAGCGGGAGCACATATCATGATTATCGGAATATGGCCCAGGAGCTCATGGGATTGGAGTTGCTGCACCCTGAGTGGCAGTCCACTACCCCGACCCGGGCGGCACTCCAGGACAGTTTAGGACTACGACGTGCTAGGATTGCGACGGGGGAGCTGCCCGAGCAGCACCTGCAGAGATTGATGGACCGGGTTCGTCCGAGAGTAGCAGCTGAGCCAGGAGCTGAGGCGGATCGAGTGTTGCGGAGGTTTCTGACTCTCTTGTTCAGCCAGCTACTGTTTGCTACGAGAGCAGACGTCATCAGTTGCCGCTTCCTTCCGCTACTTTGGGGTCTCGACCATGTCGGCGACTGCGCGTGGGGAGCTGCCGTCCTTGTGTTTCTTTTTGACACTCTGAGCTCGACCAGCAGGCAAACCATGCTCGGAGGGTTCTCCCCTCTTCTCCAGGTACGTCTTGACCCCGATACTTGATTATGCAACACCTATGTGTGTCTTACATGCTGACATGTAATGTGATGTAGGTGTGGACCTACGTACGGCTACATGGGCTAGAGAGAGGCGAGGAGACTCACCCTGAGCTCCTATCGATTGCCAGGAGGTAGACCGCCCCTCGGGAGACCAGAGGCCTTCGGAGACAGGTCCAAGGTCTCCAGGACAACGTGGACACCCTACCATACACCTCGGTATGACTCTAAACTTAGACCCTTTAATTAAATGCAGTTCTATATGTTTGTGATGCTGATGTAACTCCCTTACTTTGACAGGTACGGTGGACACCCTATGCAGATGAGGGGCACGAGGGCCAGCCCTGGGTAGTGGGGGCCCTCGCCTTCTCCAGGCGTGATGTGTGGCTTCACTGCATGATTGTAGTGGAGCCACTCCCTTTCAGGCTGGTGATGAGGATGATCGGCGTCCATCAGCCAGCAGTAGAGTTTTTGGCGCCGGAGAAGTGGGGGGAGCGCATGGGGTGACACCCGCGAGGCGTGGCGACGGTGCTTGACAAGAGGGAGCGAGCTATAGAGCAGATTGTGGACTAGACGGCACTTGGGCGGGTTGTGACTGTCCGAGCGGAGAGCGACACAACGTACTATACAACATACGCTAGGCACTACCAGGACCAAGTGTTCTGTGGTGCCCACCGACCGGTACGACTTTTAACCCTAGCACTCTTTCATGATTTCTACATGATGATGTACTAACATTTGGACTTCTAAATGCAGATCGACCCCCAGGGACGGATCGCGGAGCCCTAGGGCCTCCTCCACTCTACGATCCGAGAGTGCGACGAGGCCCGATAGGCCCTGGCCCTACTGGTGAGTTTCCTAATCCTAAACTCTTTAAATTATGCAAATGTTTATGATTATGCATGTGACTGACCTGGAGTTTTGGACGCAGCGAGCCGAGGGAGCCCAGCGATAGGGGGCAGACGCACCTTTTTCCTCGTCTCAGACCCCTGCGGATCACGCCGAGCGGGAAGCAGATTTCATTCGGATGGTAGCGCGGGCCGAGGCAGGCGAGGTGGCACTCTTCGAGCGTGTATGCAACCACTACACCTTCCCTGTTGATTATGTCACACGCCGAGCCTTTATTACAGCGGAAGACTAACTCGGGGAGCGCGAACAGCCGGCATGGTAAGCCTCTTGCAAGCAAGAACGATCAGAGCGCAAGATAATCACACAAAATGAATGCAATTGCACAATATTTACTAAAAATCTAACTTCATTCTATTATCAATCAAATATTCAAAATACAATAACTTTTTCCACCATCTTTCACTCTACTAGACTCAAGAAATAGGAAAATTTACATTGACTCGATCTAAACAACATAGACTTCCTAAGTCTTCGCTCATCTTTATTCACTCTCGGATCCGCTACTTGAACATTCTGAATCCGAATCAGACTCACTTTCATTTCCTGAAAAACATTGGAAATAGGTAATGAGCACACTTGCCCAGTAGGTATCTTCGCATCAGCATGAAGGCACTATTAAAGTAATTAACAATTTAGCTCTAAAGAAGTAAGGCAAAATCATGCGAATGCGAATATCATGCGATTAAACCAAAGTAACACGATAATCATGTAAGATAGAGTGAACAAGAATGAACTAGCAAAAATATAACAAGAACATGATATCTGGCCTTCCATGAACAATAATGTAACGAGAATTCACTTTCACTTTCACTTTCATAACCATAAAGGTTACGCACGAGAATGTCAATCATGTAGCAATTCACTAGATTTTCACGAGTGCTCATGAATTTCACTTATTTATAAAGAAAGTAATCCCAGCGTAATGCGACGCTAGTAGCATCATACCCCATGGTTTATAAAATAGTATGTTTCCGGCAATCAGCCGTGGGGACTAGCATAGAGCCCTTGGACACAATCAACGCCCGAACTGCATCTTCACGTATAAATCAAGCTACTTCCATGAGTGTAACAATAAAGTATGGCCAAGAATGTAATAAGTTCAATAACTCATGATAACAACAATCAATGAATGAATGCTTCAATTTAGAGTATGAGAGATCAAGAAAAAGACTTAAACAATGTCATGCTCATGGAAATAAATCGATAGCATAACGGTACATTCTTTTCTCTTTCCAATCATTATATTAAGTTTCTTGATCAATATTATAAGTTCTAGACTATCATTAGTCAATCTAGAACCTTTGGAATATCAACCCTTGGGTCAAACCTTGGGTTAAATACTTAAGCAATGTGACGGTCGTTTACTGGGCCGTTACATCATGTAACGCTCCAGTAGTGGGCCGTTACAATGATCCGAGTCCAGAACAATAAAAATAGACTCAGAGAAAGGTGATGGTCATGCATTGGGCCGTTACATTATGTGACTGTCCAAGATTAGGCCGTTACATTAGTCTGAATCCCGAATCAAGAATTCAAACTCAGATGAATGTGACTGTCTTATATTGGGCCGTTACATGTGCCTGATGGTCCAACACAGAGCCGTTACATTACTGATAATTAGAAAACATCGATAGTGTAGTCTAATCAATGGGCTTTAATGGTACAACAAACTCGGCGTCCTAATGGGAATCTCAGGCTCACGGAGAATTACGGAGGCCTTGAAATAAGATTTCCTAGTCCATTGGAAGGAATATCAAATAAAGAGGTCCTCATGTTCAAGAATAATGTTCCTATAGTGCAAAGTGAACTAATGGACAACATACCGGAGTATGTGCCATGTACTTAAAGAAAATGACTCTATAGATAGAGGAAGAATGTGTAACATTATGAAACCATGAGAAAACTCCGTCATTACAATATTTAGAAAATCATGATTTAGAATACAAAACTATAGAATTTTGGCACATGAAATTAACATAACTTAAAATAGCTCAAGATGCGTAAGTCATGCAAATTCCAATATGAAACAGAAAGTAAACTTAAAACCATAATAACAGGTCAAAACTTAACTATCTAAGTTTAATTATAAGTAAATTTAACTGGTTACTATTCTTTCATGAGCTGACAGAACACATCGTCTAACGGTCTAACAGGGGCGTGTCACAGTGTCTGTGACGATCTATCGAGGGGCCGTTACAGTAATGTAACGCTCCTGTCCTGGTGCATTAGAGACATCAGTGAAACGAAAATATAACAGAGTGTGTGACGGTCTGTCGTAAGGCCGTTACATGCATGTGACGGTCCTACCATGATCCGTCAAAGCCTCTGCTGACAGCAATAGATAATAATGACCTAAGTTTCAACTCACATCATGTCTGAAATCATATATATATATATATAACTTCCCACATGATAGAATGAAAGCTAAACTAATATCATGCATGGGTTCTAGTGAATTTCACAAGAATTTTCCTTTTTAATGTAGTTAGGGCTAAGAATAGGTATGGATGCATGATTCTACTAAAACATGAAATTCATGAGATAAAGTGCATGTAATCAAACAAAATCAGAGGGCTTTTATCCCTAACATGTTGTTTTTGCCGTTCATGAGATAACCTACCTCTTAACTTGGTTTTAAACTTCCAATTTAGGGTTGAAAAATGTGCCCTAGCTCTCCACTTCCTCTGACTTTTTAGTAACTTCCTTGGGCTCTAACTCCTTGGTTGCTTGGTCTCCTAGCACGAAATTTGGAGAGATATTAGTCTAATGTATTATAAACAAAAGTTTCTAAAGAACTTACCTAAAATTATGACTCCTTACCTTGATTCCACGCGAGCAAAAGTAAGGGTTGCTCAGTTCAGAACAAGGTCCTATTTATAGGGTTTTGGCTAGAGTTTGAAGATTAGATCGATTCTAGAGTTCTTAATCTGCCAGAATCTAATCCCTCAGAGTCCTTAGTAATGTTATAACTCTTCCCAAGTCGATCCCTAGTGGATAAGATCCCAAAGTTCCAATCTTTTTGAGAGTTCTTTGACTCACAGAACTTGCAGCATGTAACGGTCGTGTCCAGGCGCGTTACCTGGCTGTGGCGGTCGCCCGATGGACCGTTACAGTCAACGTGTATAGAGTTTCAATTTAATAAAACTCCTTTATTCGTTTATCCATATAATTATCTTAGATAATTTGTAT
Organism: Amorphophallus konjac; assembly: GCA_022559845.1. NCBI lineage: Eukaryota > Viridiplantae > Streptophyta > Magnoliopsida > Alismatales > Araceae > Amorphophallus > Amorphophallus konjac. The sequence continues at coordinate 86,387,546 of CM040122.1, read as the reverse complement.
TTATCCTTAAAATATGTGAATAGACTTAATAACCTTCTAGAATATGGGCCAAACTTAATGGGCTTGGTCCTTAAACCTTTTGGACTTTATTTAAATGGATTTGGTTAATTATTTAACAGAAATGGGCCTTATAATGACTTATTAATCTAATAACCCATTTATTAATATATTTAGGCCTTTATAAATTCTAGAAAATTATTTATAAATTCAAAAAATTATTTACATAAATTCTGGGGTCTTACACCCTCCCCCACTTAAGAGAATTTGGTCCCCAAATTCAATATATGGATTTTGGAGAGTGCACTTATTTTAATGTATTAAGAATTAATATTAGGCGACTGGGTTAAGAGAGTACCTTTTATCATCTTACCTTCCTTGTCTAGAATGGCATTTAATCGACCTTGCTTCCCGCGTCCGTTGTTATCCCTTGAAGATTGTCCGTTGATGAAAGGACATAGGGGCAGACGATGTTCCCGGCTTCCACATTTGAGACAAGCGCCGAGACGCTTCCAACATTGTTCTGCCGAGTGCCAAAATTTTTCACAAAATGAGCAAGGTGCCACGGCTTGCTCCTTCTCTTCTTTAACTTTCTTATCCTTCCCGTTTCCATTTCCATTTCTTTTTCCGTTACCGTTCCCATTACGGGACCTCTTAATGTGACGGTTTTCACCCTCATCTATTTCTTTCTCTTCTTGCCTATCATGTTTTCGTCTTGACCTTTCTTCTCGGAGCCTCTCCACTTTCTCCATGGTTCTTTCACATAGATGCGCTCTTTGAACCATCTCGGTATAGGTGCGGATATTCTGAGTTCCAAGTTGTTGGATGAATCAGGGTCTTAAACCATCCATAAATCGGTTGGCTTTCAATAAATCTGTGCTTATCAAGTGAGAAGCATAAGGTGCTAGTCGAGAGAATTGTAATTCATACTCTGCCACGGACATCGTGCCCTGTTTTAAGGAGGCAAATTCCATAGCCTTTCTCTGCTTCACATGCTCGGAATAGTACTTGGCTCGGAAAAGTGTAAGAAAACCCTCCCATGTATGAGGTGCGTCTGCAGGTGGCATTGGAATGGATTTCCACCATGTACGAGCATCCTTGTTGAGTTGGAACGTGGCAAGTCGAACCTTCTCCTGGTCGGTGCATTGCATGACATCGAATATTCGACTCATTTCGTCGATCCAATTTTCTGCTTCATCCGGGTTAGAAGATCCAGAGAATCGTGGAGGATTTAAACTTCGGAAGTTGCCATGCAAGTTACCCGCGCCAGCCCTTCCACCGGCTTGGGCCACTGTTTGTAGGGCTTGAGTAAGTCCTGCAACAGTTTGCTGCATCTCGTCCCCGTTTATACGATGAGCCAATGAGAATCAAGGTACCTGAGAATCATGGACATTTTAGTTATTTAGAGTCGGGAAGATTTATCCTAAGATAATTTCTATATAACTATCTCATCCCGGGCTCTACCCAATCCTCACGTGGTGCGGAAGTTTCTTCCTTAGTTCATAGGTAGGGGTCCTTAAACCTTGGACTTATCCTATGACATAACTCTTCTCCCTAAGTCCTGAGACTTAGGCTCTGATACCAACTTAAATGTCACGCCCCGAGCCTTTATTACAGCAGAAGACTAACTCGGGGAGCGCAAACAGCCGGCATGGTAAGCCTCTTGCAAGCAAGAACGATCAGAGCGCAAGACAATCACACAAAATGAATGCAATTGTACAATATTTACTAAAAATCCAACTTCATTCTATTATCAATCAAATATTCAAAATACAATAACTTTTTCCAGCATCTTTCACTCTACTAGACTAAAGAAATAGGAAAATTTACATTGACTCGATCTAAACAACATAGACTTCCTAAGTCTTCGCTCATGTTTATTCACTCTCAGATCCGCTACTTGAACATTCTGAATCCGAATCAGACTCACTTTCATGTCCTGAAAAATATTCGAAATATGTAATGAGCTCACTTGCCCAGTAGGTATCTTCGCATCAACACGAAGGCACTAATAAAGTAATTAACAATTTAGCTCTAAAGAAGTAAGGTAAAATCATGCGAATGCGAATATCATGCGATTAAACCAAAGTAACACGATAATCATGTAAGATAGAGTGAACAAGAATGAACTAGTAAAAATGTAACAAGAACATGATATTTGGCCTTTCATGAACAAAAATGTAACGAGAATGCACTTTCACTTTCATAACCATAAAGGTTACGCACGAGAATGTCAATCATGTAGCAATTCACTAGATTTTCACGAGTGCTCATGGATTTCACTTATTTATAAAGAAAGTACTCCCAGCGTAATGCGACGCCAGTAGCATCATACCCCATGATTTATAAAATAGTATATTTCTGGCAATCAGCCGTGGGGACTAGCATAGAGCCCTTGGACACAATCAGCGCCCGAACTGCATCTTCACGTATAAATCAAGCTACTTCCATGAGTGTAACAATAAAGTATGGCCAAGAATGTAATAAGTTCAATAACTCATGATAACAACAATCAATGAATGAATGCTTCAATTTAGAGTATGAGAGATCAAGAAAAAGACTTAAACAATGTCATGCTCATGGAAATAAGTCGACAGCATAACCGTACATTCTTTTCTCTTTCCAATCAGTATATTAAGTTTCTTGATCAATATTATAAGTTCTAGACTATCATTAGTCAATCTAGAACCTTTGGAATATCAACCCTTGGGTCAAACCTTGGGTTAAATACTTAAGCAATGTGACGGTCGTTTACTGGGCCATTACATCATGTAACGCTCCAGTAGTGGGCCGTTACAATGATCCTAGTCCAGAACAATAAAAATAGGCTCAGAGAAAGGTGACGGTCATGCATTGGGTCGTTACATTATGTGACGGTCCAGGATTAGGCCGTTACATTAGTCTGAATCCCGAATCAAGAATTCAAACTCAGATGAATGTGACGGTCTTATATTGGGCCATTACATGTGCCTGACGGTCCAACACAGAGCCGTTACATTACTGATAATCAGAAAACATCGATAGTGTAGTCTAATCAATGGGCTTTAATGGTACAAAAAACTCGGCGTCCTGTAGATCTATCTAAAATCCACTTAGAAAATAATATATGAATAAACAATAAAAATAAGCACACATAGCAATAAAATAGCACGAGGTGCTAATAGGAGGTTGTGATCGCCAGAGACGCGGGGGTCTCAAGTGGAGATGATAAGGGGAAAGTGATCGCAAATACCTCAAACGTGCGGTTGATTGTGAGTACTCCTTTTCTCTTCAAATCGGCCGGCCGACGAAGAGAGTTCTTCAACTTGGTTACCCTTGCAAAAAAAAAAAAAAAAAAAAAAAACACACAACACAAAAGAATTGGATTAGAAATAATGTGTGTGTAGCATCAATTCTTAATAAAGATGAGCATGAAAATTGATTAAGAACACACCTTAAGGGTATTAGCCCTTAAACCCCTATGCAAAGAGGGTGTGGGAGATGTATGATGAATGCAAATAATAATAAAAAAAGGGGAGGTGTGCAAGAGATGCACTATGAGGAGACCTCAATGTGATTGAGAAAAATCAATAATAATGATGATAATGCATGCATGAATATGAACTAATAATAAAAATATAAAGATAAGGGGGAGGTAGAATAAAAATCTGATTGTGGGTTGCTCCCTGGCTTTGATTTTCAATGGGGAGAAGTTCCTAAAAGGATGAAGACTCGAATATGTGCAGGGGCCCCCCCTTAGCCAAGAAGCCAACAGCCTTCGGTTCCCTGTAAAAAGAAGAACAAACAAAAACGCAGAGAAGAAGAAAGAAGAAGAAGAAGACAGGAGGATACGGAGGAAGAAAACAGAAGAAGAAGCAGAACACAGGAGAAGAAAATAGAAAACTTCCGGAACCCCCGGAACCTCATCACAGAACCGACTGGGCTCTTTAAATAGGGTTCAAATCAAGAGATAGAGGGATAAGAACGGGTAAGAGCCCAAAGAGGGAAGGATTAGAATGAGGAAAGTGACCAAACGAAGCAGGGACTCCCTGGGGAAAGGCTGCGTTCGTTTAGAACACGGAAGTTGAAACACGACTTGAACAAGGGCGTCAATTAAATAATTGACGACCTACCCTAGGGGCGTTTCTTTAAAAACACGCCTTGGAGCAAGGCGTTTCTTAAAAAAAAAAATTTTGGAATTAAAATATTATTTTATTTGAAAATTTTAAAACACGCCTTAGGACAAGGTTTTACTTAAAAAATGCCTTGGGTGAAGGCTTTACTTATTTGAAACACGCCCTGGATGAGGGCGTTAATTAAAAAATATTCAAAATAGGGCCATTTTTTATTTCTCAATATTATTTTCCCATTTTTTAGGTGAAGGTGCATCTCGTCGCCCTGATTCCAACGACTATTTTTGCGTATTTTTCTGACACCCGGAAGGCCTCCAAATCACCTATGGAAAGGGCTGAAAAATAATATTAAAAAAATCAATTTGAAAAAGTGACGACCGTGTGTAAGGCGTGAATTCAATTTTTAATTTTTTTATTCTTTTCAGATTAAAAGTAACGCCCATGGTTAAGTCGTTAATTCTCAAAAAAATTCTGAAAAATTCTCAGAAAAATCCAGAAAAATGGAAATTTGAAAGAATGGACGCCCTCCATTATAGTCGTCAATTTTTTTAAGAAACGCCCATGTATAAGTCGTTATTTAAAAGACGCCCCCAGTAAAGTCGTTATTTCTGAAAAATAGAGAAAAAATGCCCAGAAAATCCAGAAAAATCCAGAAAAATCCAGAAAAATAGGAAAAAATAAGAAAAGGGTGAAAAAAGGGAGAAATCTAAAAAAAGTGAGAAAAACCACTCAAATAGAACTAATTTGAGGGTCAAATTGGGACATTACAAGGCAATATGAGATGTACTCACAGTAACGTCAATTTTGGCGTGTCTACAGCTGCCCCGCCTTGGCGTCTGCTTTGCAAGGGAGCAGAGCAAACTGAAAAGTAGATGCCAAGGTGTGATGAGACACGCAATCAACATCACTTGATGAGAATGAAATCAAAAGCTCGAGATGAAGCAATCCCGGGAAATTCAATGAAACCAACGATGTTCGGATAAAACGGGGAGTGTGCACGCAGTGCACGAAGGAGATAAAATAAATGATCAACTTCCAACGCGGTGGAAGTACCCCAGGTCACAAACCTGTAGATTTCACCATTGGGGAGCGGTTACCAGCTATGTGGACGTGCTGCAGCCAAGGTGGATCAAAGGGGAAAGTTTTTAAAAAATAAGATGATAAAAATCCAAACAAGGAGCTTTCAAGAAAATGACCCAAAACAGCGACAAAATGAACTGAGGACTCAATTCGGCATGGAATATCTCACATTGAAGATCAAGATCAATTTGACCCACAAAAACAGCTTATCAGAATGATTTTTCAACAATTGTTTCAAATTCCTACATGAATGCATGCTGGGTTTAAAGGGAAAAAATAAATCAAATGAAAATATAGAATAATCAAGGATAATATTGCTAAACTGCCCAGACTGGGTCAAGAAACCAATTCTGCGAGCTGATACTAAGCCGAAGCCCGTTTATCCACGCACCAACTCGTAAAAAGGGAACCATCGACCCCAGTCTTGGACGGCTCAACGGCCTATCCGTGTGACTAAGACTTCTCTGGAATCATCATTGTTTTTGATGAAGGGGAACTCAAATTCCAGATTTACCAAAGCCAGAAGGTCCTTGATATAATCTAATAGCGTATGTAACATATAGTAAAATGCATACAGGGAGATGGTGGAGCAATAAGCAAGGGGGGACTGAGATGTGAGGTGCAAGCACCGTGGGTCTTGAATGATGATGCCCAGCCGGTGGGACCAAGAACTTCTTATCCTGCGCTCAAAGATTTCATCAGCCAAGATATAATGATAACAAACAATGAATAAGGCATTTAAAGCATAGCATAGCAATCAAAGTATGAATAGCATGAATGAAAATGGCAAAGCATCATTGCAAAACATCATTGTTTGTCGTTATGTTATGAGGATGACAATCTGGGCAATCAAAATTTGGAGTTGAAAGATTGAGGAATGCCCAGCAGTAAAATGATGAACTGAAATCAGCAGGATTTGATTGAAAGATTTGGAGATGAATAATCAGAATAATATAATCAAAATGCCCAGCGGCAAGAATGATCAGGTAAAATCAGCAGGAGTTGATTGAATGATTTGGAGATGAATAATCAGGAGATATAATCGAAATGCCTAGCGGCAAATCATGAAAATCGGGAAGAATCAATGGATTGATAACAATAAGTGGAAAGGGGACTCATCCCGTGCTCCTGGTCCTTGCAAAATCGTTCCTGCAAAACACCATCAGAATACAATGCAAAATTTTTGGAGTTTTTTTTTTTTTGGAATATGCAAATTTTTATAAGTTTTGGGGAAAATATTAAAATTTTTATGTGGATTTTTGTAGTATGCAAATTTTTGTGGGTTTTGTAAAAGATATAAAAAAAATTTTTGTGGATTTTTTTTTGGAAGATATTTGAATTTTTATGATTTTTGAAAATATTCAATTTTTGTTGGATTTTTGCTTAGGAAAAAAAATTTTTGTTTGTTTTGATCAGAAAATATTCAATTTTTTTTGGATTTTGATTTAGACTTTGTTAATGCAGCATCAAAGGGCGTTTTTTTTGAACCACAGGCTAGGGGTCCTTGTTCCTTCCCCTTTCGCTAAAATTGCTCAAGGCCAGGCGTGCATTGAAGGGTGGCACCCTACGACCGACTGCCCTTGATTAACGATGCCCCTACCAAGGCCATACCCGAGAAACATTCGGTCTCGGAGGGAGAAGAGAAGAATACTTGGAGATAAGCTTAAAGCAGGATGGGAGATATCAGGATTTGATTTCCTTCCAAGGTTTTAACCCTCAAAGAGGTAGTCTGTTGCGCTGGGGCTTTGTGCCTTTAATTTTTGGACCCTTAACATGCATACGACCAGGGTTTTCCCTGCGGGGACTTTGCCACTCTTATCATGCCATAATCCATAATTCAATTATCGAAATTTCGACTTGATTCTTAATTGCCCTTTGTGGCGAGATGTATCATGAAACTCATATTGATTTTGGGTCAAGACTGCCCCTATTTGAGACTCCTCTCGTATTGGGATTTACCAAGGTTGGTTATCTTATCCGTCAACCTCTTGCCCCTGCATTCGGCCGAGTGAAGAAGAGAAAAGACTTTCGGTATACTCATGGCATGGCCAAGGTAGTAACGGTGTTCAATCAAAAGAGCCGGCTAAAGACGCCGTGAAGTGTGTGGAATGCCCGACTTAGGGTTACTCTTAAACAAGCAGGGAGAGAATGTTGAATTCCCAGCGCGGGGTTCTTTATCAACCAAAGTGCTGCAAAAGCAAGCCTAACGACTCTTTTTTATGAAAAACAATTCAATTAAAAGGCCTAAGATAAAGGTTTGAAACACCATTCTTAATCCCGTTAAGAAGCACTTTGTTTTGAAAATCATGCGTGAAGCGATGAGGAGATATATCGTAGAAATGCTTACTTACGCCAATATTACCTTGTAACCTTCGTAGAAGCAGCTGCTGAAGGTGATCATCATGGGATTTGTCCTCTTTGGAAGCAAATGATCTTGAAAGTGGCCTAACAAGAAGGAGTGGTGCCCAGACCAGACGCAGATGAAATAAGGAGAAAAGAAAAGAGGCGAGGGCTAGAACTCCCTCACTAAGGCGCGGAGACCCTGATCACATGGAACAGTCTACAGAAGAAGCGGAAAATCAAGAAGAGGGGTGAGGACTAAAGCCTCGGAAGCAATGAGAGAAAGGGCAGATGCCCAAGGCAGTGGATGTGGAAGAAGTTGGGTCGGACCCATGATTAGGGGGAATCAGAGGAAGAAATTGATAGATGGAAAGAGGCGGATCTGGAGGGTCCGGAAGTAAAGGAGGAGAATCGTGAGGGGAGGAATCATTCGGAGGCTCCGGAGGGATAAGATATTGAGGGACGCGATGCCCTGGGAAGAAATATGGAAAAATATGATGGAAGAGGAGGAAGAAAATGAAGGATGTGATGCCCTCGAAGAGCAGAAGGATGAATCGGAAGAAAGATGGAGGGTCCGGAGGTTCCGGAGGAGGGAAATGCAAAGGGGTGTCGTGCCCGAAGGAAAGGTATGAAGGATCTGGAGGTTCCGGAGGAATGAGAAGGGAAGGGACGCGATGCCCAAAGAAGAGGGAAATAGAATCCGGAGGTTCCGGAGGAAGCAAATGGAAAGGGGCACGATGCCCGGGGAAAAGATAGAGACAATCAGGTGGAGGATCCGGAGGTTCCGGAGGAAGAATATAGAAAGGGGCGCGATACCCAAGAGAGAGGAATGAAGGAGGATCAGGAGGAAAATCCAGAGGTTCTGAAGGTAGCAAATGAGAAGGGGCGCGATGCCCAAGGGGAAAATCTGGAGGTTCCGGAGGAGGAAGGTGGAAAGGGGCGCGATGCCCGAGAGAAAGGTCCGGAGGTTCCGGAGGAGGAGAATGGAAAGGGGCGCGATGCCCGAGGGGAAAGTCCGGAGGTTCCGGAGGAATACAATCAAGGGGGAAAAGGTGGAAAAGGGTGTCGTGCCCGGGGGAGAAGTCCGGAGGTTCCGGAGAAAGAGGGTGGAAAGGGGCGGCATGCCCGAGGGGAGAGTCCGGAGGTTCCGGAAGAATAGAGTGGAGAGGGGCGCAATGCCCGAGAAAAAGTGAGAGAAATGAAGGAGAATTTGGAGGAAAATCTGGAGGTTCCGGAGGAGTAAAGGGGAAAGGGGCGCGATGCCCGAGGAATGTAGATGAAGGTGAATAAGATGGGAAAGGCGGGATGCCCGGCGGTGCCGGAAGACGGTGGAGATACGGGTTTGGAAACCCGGGAATCAGGAGATGCAAATGCATGTAAAAGGATGGATGCAATGTATGCAATGGATGGAATGAATGAATGAATGAAAAATGCATGAAATTCAAAGAAGATGAAGAATATGAAGGGTGAGAGGGCGAGATCCTTTTCTTATCCCTTGGAGTGGCCCATGAAGAAAAAGTGATAGAAATAGATGAATAGAAAGTGGAGCAAACATGGGAAGGCCCCTTAGCACCAAGATCACTGCCCCTCCATGGCAGTGAAAAAGTACGACCAATTGGCCCAATAAAAGAAGCTTCGATAAATGACAACCCCCTTGGAAAGCAATCAACAATGTGAGGGAGTTGGAGAGTTAGAAAATGAAGCATTGCCATGCCCATTGACATATACGGAATGTTGAATAAAATGGGCATTCGCCCCTTGTACGGAATAATCAATTCGGGATTTGAAGATTTGAACAAGGGGTGCCCTGCCTGGCCCTTAATCGGCATTAATTCTTGGCATCTGCTGAGCAATGGCGGCGTCTTGGCCTCTTCAACCGTGCATGGCACAATAACTCGGATTGGCATCCGGTAAACAAATTCTTGAACTTTGAATGGCACAGTCGTGGCCAAAGTCTTCTTGCCCGGCTCTTGATCGTCCTCGGCGCAAGTAGCTGTAGAAGCACGCCCCTTCCGAGTAGTAACGGGAGGTGAGGCGGAGGCGGAAGGCTCCGTGGATGGTGGAGGTATAACGGGAGGTGTTGGCAAATGAATAAGTGGAGGTGGAGGTTCAAACACGTCGAGCTTCTCCCTTTGTTCGGAAACAGTTGGGATGGGCTCGAGTGCAAAAAGTGGTGGATCCTGCTCAGGATTAGCCAGGGGTAAAGGCGAAAGGCCATATGGTGGAGGAATAGGCAAAATGGGTTTTGGGGTTAAAGGGATGATGGAGGTTTGAAGTGGTGGTAATGGTAGGTTAATTGGGGAAGGTTCGATGGTAAGCTCGGTGGAGGCTAATGGCATAATGGGGGGAGGTGCAATTGGTGGAGGTTTATTGCAGAGAAAGCGCCGAACGGGGCGAGCGGTGTTTGGAGTGGGGTGAGACTCAAGATGCGCCGGCGTGGGTGATTGAAGTATTGACCCATCGTCGTAACACCAAGAGGTCTCGAGAATAGGGGTTGGATTAGGGACGATGGCTTCGTCCTGAGCAGGGGGTTCGTCAAATGAAAGTGGAGGGAGCGGGAAACGAAGGAAACTCGGGAGGGGTGCCTGCACAGCTTCATCATCATCATAGACCGGCTCAGATTCTTCAATTGCCGGCTCATGCTCATTTGGAATATCAACACTATAGTCGTCCATCCTATCCTTCCATTCTCTCTCCATTCTTGTAATATCATCCAAAGCCGCATGGAGAGGATTAATCGGAGTAGGAGGAACTGGCCGTGAACTTGTAACCCTCTTTAATTGTTCCTCCATGGAAGTAATCTTATCAAGGATATCCTGCTGGAGGGGAGTAACATGAACAATAGAGGGTTGGCAGGGCATTGAAGGAGGAGCCGCATAAGAAGGCCGTGGAGGGGAATTGACGGGATAACCCTTAGAAGAACCCGGATGGGCCGGATTGCAAGGAATAAAAGGGCCTCGGGGCCGTGTTGGAGGAGGAATAGAAGGAGGCGGGTGTTGGACCACCCGAGGAGGAGTATGAGTAGGAGGAGATGGGTAATGGGCTACCCGAACATGATTATGAATAGAAGAGGGCGGTGGGTGATGGGCCACCTGTGTAGGAATAGAAGGAGGAGGAGATGCAGGAGATGCACCCTCAACGGCGGCCTTAAGGGCTTGGATCTGTTGAGGGGTAAGATGATCTAATGCATGCAAGATTTGAGAGACCCTCTCATCGTTGGGAGGAGACGGTCCCGGAGGAATAGTGGTTCGCAATTGAGGAGGGGGGCCATAAGAATGGACACTGCCCATGGGTCGGGCATGACCATGAGAATAAGGACGTGGTCCCTTGAAAGAGTGGTGAGAATTGTGATGATTAACATGTTGAAATTGAGGATAAGAAGTGCTAGGTTGTGCATCCTCATGAATTGAATTGAACATGTTTTTCTTATCATGGTAAGCCATTATATAATCAAAATTTCACAATAATATGCAAAGAAGCACACAAGTTGGAATGGTTACCGTGATTTTGATTGTTTAAACCTTGGTGAATTAATGAATTTTATGCAAATTGATATGATTCACACAAGGGGAACCTAGTTTCAATATGATTTAACTCCAATGCCAACTAGGAACACTCTCTCACCACGTGTAGGCCAACTAAACTCGGGACTCCAAAAAGGGTACAACCTGCCCGGCGTCCGTGAGGGAATCCACGGGTGCGGGGACTTATGGAGGCTTGGTTTAGGAATTTCCAATCCAAAGAGACGGAATGCTCAATGGAGGGTCGTTCCTTCACCAAGGGGGTGTGTGGCTCCTAGTATGTGGAGAGAGGAAGTCTCCCAAACCAATGCAAAATGAATGAATGAATGAATGCAAGATATAAGCAAAAATATGATACAGTGATAAACAAAGGGGTTCGGTGAAAACACAGGAATAAGACGCCCTGGGGCAGGGCGCTCCCAATCAAAAGATGCCCTTTGGCAGGGCGTGAATCACTGTGGGAGGCCTACAGGCAAGGTAAAACACGCCTTGATGAGAGGCGCTACCAATAAAAGAGACGCCCTGGGGCAGGGCGTTAATTATCAACGATACTCAACCAAATAAAGAGACGCCCAGGGGTGGGGGCGTCAAATCATGAAAACGCGCCCTGATGAGAGGCGCTACTAAATAAAGAAACGCCCTGTGGGAGGGCGTGAATTCTTTCAAACTCCCACGGCCAGCAGAGTGGAAACACTCACAGTCACAGAGGCAATCATCACATATGATTATCAAGATAAAAACATGCTCATCAAAATTTTAACTAAGTGGAGATTTTAAAACAAATCTATTCAATTGACAAATCACTTAGGGAAAGTGCAAAGCACAATGGAGGGTGCCCGAGGGGCACAAAGGAAAGGGTACCGAGGGTACCAATGGGAAAGGGCACACTTGGGTGCCAAAGGGAAAGGGGTAATCAAATGAAAAACAAAAAGTGTCCCACCGTGATCGCCAATTTGTAGATCTATCTAAAATCCACTTAGAAAATAATATATGAATAAACAATAAAAATAAGCACACATAGCAATAAAATAGCACGAGGTGCTAATAGGAGGTTGTGATCGCCAGAGACGCGGGGGTCTCAAGTGGAGATGATAAGGGGAAAGTGATCGCAAATACCTCAAACGTGCGGTTGATTGTGAGTACTCCTTTTCTCTTCAAATCGGCCGGCCGACGAAGAGAGTTCTTCAACTTGATTACCCTTGCAAAAAAAAAAAAAAACACACAACACAAAAGAATTGGATTAGAAATAATGTGTGTGTAGCATCAATTCTTAATAAAGATGAGCATGAAAATTGATTAAGAACACACCTTAAGGGTATTAGCCCTTAAACCCCTATGCAAAGAGGGTGTGGGAGATGTATGATGAATGCAAATAATAATAAAAAAAGGGGAGGTGTGCAAGAGATGCACTATGAGGAGACCTCAATGTGATTGAGAAAAATCAATAATAATGATGATAATGCATGCATGAATATGAACTAATAATAAAAATATAAAGATAAGGGGGAGGTAGAATAAAAATCTGATTGTGGGTTGCTCCCTGGCTTTGATTTTCAATGGGGAGAAGTTCCTAAAAGGATGAAGACTCGAATATGTGCAGGGGCCCCCCCTTAGCCAAGAAGCCAACAGCCTTCGGTTCCCTGTAAAAAGAAGAACAAACAAAAACGCAGAGAAGAAGAAAGAAGAAGAAAGAAGAAGAAGAAGACAGGAGGATACGGAGGAAGAAAACAGAAGAAGAAGCAGAACACAGGAGAAGAAAATAGAAAACTTCCGGAACCCCCGGAACCTCATCACAGAACCGACTGGGCTCTTTAAATAGGGTTCAAATCAAGAGATAGAGGGATAAGAACGGGTAAGAGCCCAAAGAGGGAAGGATTAGAATGAGGAAAGTGACCAAACGAAGCAGGGACTCCCTGGGGAAAGGCTGCGTTCGTTTAGAACACGGAAGTTGAAACACGACTTGAACAAGGGCGTCAATTAAATAATTGACGACCTACCCTAGGGGCGTTTCTTTAAAAACACGCCTTGGAGCAAGGCGTTTCTTAAAAAAAAAAATTTTGGAATTAAAATATTATTTTATTTGAAAATTTTAAAACACGCCTTAGGACAAGGCTTTACTTAAAAAACGCCTTGGGTGAAGGCTTTACTTATTTGAAACACGCCCTGGATGAGGGCGTTAATTAAAAAATATTCAAAATAGGGCCATTTTTTATTTCTCAATATTATTTTCCCATTTTTTAGGTGAAGGTGCATCTCGTCGTCCTGATTCCAACGACTATTTTTGCGTATTTTTCTGACACCCGGAAGGCCTCCAAATCACCTATGGAAAGGCCTGAAAAATAATATTAAAAAAATCAATTTGAAAAAGTGACGACCGTGTGTAAGGCGTGAATTCAATTTTTGATTTTTTTATTCTTTTCAACTTAAAAGTAACGCCCATGGTTAAGTCGTTAATTCTCAAAAAAATTCCAAAAAATTCTCAGAAAAATCCAGAAAAATAGAAATTTGAAAGAATGGACGCCTTCCATTATAGTCGTCAATTTTTTTAAGAAACGCCCATGTATAAGTCGTTATTTAAAAGACGCCCCCAGTAAAGTCGTTATTTTTGAAAAATAGAGAAAAAATGCCCAGAAAATCCAGAAAAATCCAGAAAAATCCAGAAAAATAGGAAAAAATAAGAAAAGGGTGAAAAAAGGGAGAAATCTAAAAAAAGTGAGAAAAACCACTCAAATAGAACTAATTTGAGGGTCAAATTGGGACATTACAAGGTAATATGAGATGTACTCACAGTAACGTCAATTTTGGCGTGTCTACACGTCCTAGTGGGAATCTCAGGCTCGCGGAGAATTACGGAGGCCTTGAAACAAGATTTCCTATTCTATTGGAAGGAATATCCAATAGAGAGGTCCTCATGTCCAAGAATAATGTTCCTATAGTGCAAAGTGATCTAATGGACAACATACCGGAGTATGTGCTATGCACTTAAAGAAAATGACTCTATAGATAGAGGAAGAATGTGTAACATTATGAAACAATGAGGAAACTCCGTCATTACAATATTTAGAAAATCATGATTTAGAATACAAAACTATATAATTTTGGCACATGAAATTAACATAACTTAAAATAGCTCAAGATGCCTAAGTCATGCAAATTCCAATATGAAACAGTAAGTAAACTTAAAACCATAATAATAGGTCAAAACTTAGCTATTTAGGTTTAATTATAAGTAAACTTAACTGGTTACTATTCTTTCATGAGCTGACAGAACACAGCGTCTAACGGTCTAACAGGGGCGCGTCACAGTGTCTGTGACGATCTATCGAGGGGCCGTTACAGTAATGTAACGCTCCTGTCCTAGTGCGTTAGAGACATCAGTGTAACGAAAATATAACAGAGTGTGTGACGGTCTGTCGTAAGGCCGTTACATGCATGTGACGGTCCTACCATGATCCGTCAGAGTCTTTGCTAATAGCAATAGATAATAATGACCTAAGTTTCAACTCACATCATGTCTGAAAATCATATATATATATATAACTTCCCACATGATAGAATGAAAGCTAAACTAATATCATGCATGGGTTCTAGTGAATTTCACAAGAATTTTCCTTTTTAATGTAGTTAGGGCTAAGAATAGGTATGGATGCATGATTCTACTAAAACCTGAAATTCATGAGATAAAGTGCATGTAATCAAACAAAATCAGAGGGCTTTTATCCCTAACATGTTGTTTTTGCCGTTCATGAGATAACCTACCTCTTAACTTGTTTTGAACTTCCAATTTAGGGTTGAAAAACGTGCCCTAGCTCTCCTCTTCCTCTGACTTTTCAATAACTTCCTTGAGCTCTAACTCCTTGGTTGCTTGGTCTCCTAGCACGAAATTTGGAGAGATATTAGTCTAATGTATTATAAACAAAAGTTTCTAAATAACTTACCTGAAATTATGACTCCTTACCTTGATTCCACGCGAGCAAAAGTAAGGGTTGCTCAGTTCAGAACTAGGTCCTATTTATAGGGTTTTGGCTAGAGTTTGAAGATTAGATCGATTCTAGAGTCCTTAATCTGCCAGAATCTAATCCCTAAGAGTCCTTAGTAATGTTATAACTCTTCCCATGTCGATCCCTAGTGGATAAGATCCCAAAGTTCCAATCTTTTTGGGAGTTCTTTGACTCACGGAACTTGCAGCATGTAACGGTCGTGTCCAGGCGCGTTACCTGGATGTGTGATGTGACACTACCCCTTGGAGGTGGCAGCCACTTGACCAATGCACCTTGGACCTATATTCGCAAGCAAGCAATCGATCGGCGAACCCACTCTAGCGGACTCACCCGTGTAGCGCACACTCGGATCCGTAGATGGACCGGCGATAGTGGAGAGGGTCCGAGGAGGGACCTCGCCTTTCCGGGGAGTTGACTAGCTTGGGCTGAACCCCTAAGGGCTTGGGATTCCCAATTCCGTGGGCGGCCAGCACGCCAAGGGCGTGGGTTGTAGGGTCGCACTCTCAACTCACTCCGCGGTGGTCACACAATTCAATGGAGTTTGAGATCGGGCGCTCACCTCACCGCCGACGGGAAACTAGAAACGATACTAATATAAGCAAAAGTAAAACCAGTAGAGGAAGTGACCAGAAGCTCACCTGATCAGCGTGAGGACGCTGATCCCGGCCGGAGACGAGGGCGAGCGGGGAAGCGTGGGCTACCCGCATGCCGCGCCGATGACGCTTCGGCCGCTTACCTGCTAGTACAATCACTACGCCCTCACAGAGGGGGTGGACTAGGGGTGGGGATGATTAATTACAATCAAAACTACCTCCACGCCGGGAGGGGCGGTCAGCCGGCCAGGCAAGATCGGACGGAGAGCTAAAGGAGTCGCCGAAAGAGGACTTCGCCGATTCTGCCCGCTTCTGGAACTGCCTGATAGGTACTCGCTGTTGGCACTGCCACGGGTTCTCCCGAACTTGGAATTCGTCGAAACCAGAGCTCAATCTTCACTGACTGATCTGGGAGGGCTGCTGAATTTTCTTGTGGGTTCGAGTCGTCGTTGACAGCTGGGGCAGGCGCTGGACAAGTGCTGCTCTGTTCTGGCTCTGACTGGTCCCAGGACGTTGCAGCAGGTTGACAAACTTGCCACGAACTCCCCCGAGATCCGAATGATGCGGGACCAAAACGGACGCGAGCGTGAACGAGTCTTCTTCGATCCACAACCAAGAAGAGCACCAGAGGAGGTCGGAGTCGAGAGAACCAGCCCAAAGAGTGGGGGGGTATCAGGACTGTCTCTGACTGGCCAGACCTGCGTACCTGAGGGAAAATAATTGGAACGGAGTACTCCGAACATAAAACGAGGCTCCGCTTGTTTTGATGGATAGGGGACTGGTAGAGGTTCGTCCTGGTCAAATGGTGCGCCAAGGGGAGCCGGGGTGTGGTTGCAGCAGCTTCTGAACTGAGGCTCTGGTCTCTGCTCAGGTGCCGGATGCGCAGTCGGGCAAGAACAGACGTCGCGGATGGCTCCAACCTCGGAATGAGGCGGGATCACCTCGCCTGCGAAGCTGATTGAAAGAGCTTTCCAGAAATATTTGATACACCTCCAGAAGATGCGCGGTAAAGACGTGGCTGCCTCTGCAACTCGACTCTTTACTGCTGCCTGCGAACTGAGATGAACCGGGTGGTGATAGGTGATGGGAAACGGGGTAGATGGGATGGGAGATGGGGTGGATGGGTGTGGGGGCGAACCCGGGCTGTGTGGGGGTCTGGTAGAGGGTGATCCAAGGTGTGGGAGGGGCAGAATGGGGGCTGGAAGATGGTCTAGCAGGTGGAGGAAGGGGGAGCTACGAATTTGGGTTGGGAAGGAGAGAGGGAAGGAGAGATCTCTCCCAAGGTTGGAATGTGACTTAATGGGGGTTGTTAATGGGGGTCTTGGGGATGGGAAGGGGTGTGTTGGGAGATGGAGAGGTGTGTTGGGGATGGGAAGGGGTGTGTTGGGAGATGGAGAGGTGTGTTGGGGAAGGGAAGGGGTGGCTTGGGGAAAGGAATGGTTGCTTGGGGAAGAGGAAGGGTTGCTTGGGAGAATGGAGAGGTGCCTAGGAGAGGGGAATTCCACCTAGGGGTTGGAGGGGAATTGAATGAGTGTATGGGGAAGGGGGAGGGGTCTTAATGAGAGGTGAATGGGGAGGAGAGAGAGAGAATTTCAAAATTGGGGGTGGGGAGGAGAGAGAATGGGGTTCGCCCCCTTTAGAGAGAGAAAGAGAGGGGAATCCACCCCTTAGAGAGAGAGAGAGAGAGAGATTCTCACAATTGTAGTGGAATTTCAAATTTTCTTTCAATCATTCATTAGTTCCAAATGGTGGGAGTGGGGTCCTATTTATAGGATTCCCACAATTTAACATAAGTCCCTGACTTTTGGACTACTAACACTAAACCAAGGGGAAGGGGGTGCCCCTGGGCCTAGCCCATATAATTGGGCCCATTAACCTATCAAACCAACATAATGACTCAAGACTTAGGTAAATAACTACCTAACCTAGGTATTGGACTCAAATAAAAAGGAAAATTACATGATAAGACTCAAATAAGAAAATGAAAAATACATCACATGACTCGAAATAAAGCGGCGAACAAGATGAAGCATAGTTGGCAAGCATCGGGATCCTCGAACAAATGGGATTGCCAGCGATGTCCCCATCACTGTGGCGGTCGCCCGATGGACCGTTACAGTCAACGTGTATAGAGTTTCGATTTAATAAAACTCTTTTATTCTTTTATCCATATAATTATCTTAGATAATTAGTATTTATCCTTAAAATATGTGAATAGACTTAATAACCTTCTGGAATATGGGCCAAACTTAATGGGCTTGGTCCTTAAACCTTTTGGACTTTATTTAAATGGATTTGGTTAATTATTTAACACAAATGGGCCTTATAATGACTTATTAATCTAATAACCCATTTATTAATACATTTAGGCCTTTATAAATTCTAGAAAATTATTTATAAATTCAAAAATTATTTACATAAATTCTGGGGTCTTACACCCTCCCCCACTTAAGAGAATTTTGTCCCCAAATTCAATATATCGATTTTGGAGAGTGCACTTATTTTAATGTATTAAGAATTAATGTTAGGCGACTGGGTTAAAGAGTACCTTTTATCATCTTACCTTCCTTGTCTAGAATGGCATTTAATCGACCTTGCTTCCCGCGTCCGTTGTTATCCCTTGAAGATTGTCCGTTGATGAAAGGACATAGGGGCAGGCGATGTTCCCGGCTTCCACATTTGAGACAAGCGTCGAGACGCTTCCAACACTGTTCTGCCGAGTGCCTAAATTTTTCACAAAATGAGCAAGGTGCCACGGCTTGCTCCTTCTCTTCTTTAACTTTCTTATCCTTCCCGTTTCCATTCCCATTTCTTTTTCCGTTACCGTTCCTATTACGGGACCTCTTAATATGACGGTTTTCATCCTCATCACTTCTTTCTCTTCTTGCCTATCATGTTTTCGGCTTGACCTTTCTCCTCAGAGCCTCTCCACCTTTCTCATGGTTCTTTCACATAAATGCGCTCTTTGAACCATCTCAGTATAGGTGCGGATATTCTGAGTTCCAAGTTGTTGGATGAATCCGGGTCTTAAACCATCCATAAATCGGTTGGCTTTCAATAAATCTGTGCTTATCAAGTGAGAAGCATAAGGTGCTAGTCGAGAGAATTGTAATTCATATTCTGCCACAGACATCGGCCCTTGTTTTAAGGAGGCAAATTCCATAGCCTTTCTCTCCTTTACATGCTTGGAAAAGTAGTTGGCTCGGAATAGGGTAAGAAAACCCTCGCATGTATGAGGTGCGTCTGCAGGTGGCGTTGGAATGGATTTCCACCATGTACGAGCATCCTTGTTGCGTTGGAACGTGGCAAGTCGAACCTTCGCCTGGTCGGTGCATTGCATGACATCAAAGATACGATTCATTTCATCGATCCAATTTTCTGCTTCATCCGGATTGGAAGAACCATAGAAACGTGGAGGGTTTAAACTCCGGAAATTGCGATGTAGATCGCCAGCCCGTGCTCCTGCGCCACCTTGCGCAATAGTTTATAATGCCTGTGTAAGGTTGGCAACTGTTTGTTGCATGCCATCCCAATCTACGCGATGAGCCATGATAGCAATAAGGTACCTGAGAGAAATATAACAACTTATTATTTCTCGTGAGACTGACAGAAAATCAATCTTAAAGCTAATAACTATCTCATCCCGGGCTCTACCCAATTCTCACGTGGGTATGAAATTTTCTTCCTTAGTTCATAGGTAGGGGTCCTTAAACCTTGGACTTATCCTATGACATGATTCTTTTCCCTAAGTCTTGAGACTTAGGCTCTTATACCAACTTAACTGTCATGCCCCGAGCCTTTATTACAGCGGAAGACTCGCTCGGGGAGCGCGAACAGCCGGCATGCTAAGCCTCTTGCAAGCAAGAACGATCAGAGCGCGAGACAATCACACACATAAATGCAATTGCACAATATTTAATCAAACTCCAACTTTATTTCATAAATGATTAATAGTCAAATACAATTATTTTTCCATCATCTTTCACTCTACTAGACTCAAGAAATATGAAATTACCTTGACTCGATCTAAACAATGTAGACTTCCTAAGTCTTTGCTCATTCTTTATTCACTCTCGGATCCGCTACTTGAACCTTCCGAATCCGAACCAGACTCACTTTCATTTCCTGAAAAATATTAAAATAGTTAATGAGCACACTTGCCCAGTAGGTATCTTCGCATCAACATGAAGGCACTATTAAAGTAATTAACAATTTAACTCTAAAGAAGTAAGGCAAAATCATGTGAATGTGAATATCATGCAATTAAACAAAAGTAACACGATAATCATGTAAGATAGAGTGAACAAGAATGAACTAGCAAAAATGTAACAAGAACATGATATTTGGCCTTTCATGAACAAGAATGTAACGAGAATGCACTTTCACTTTCACTTTCATAACCATAAAGGTTACGCACGAGAACGTCAATCATGTAGCAATTCACTAGATTTTCACGAGTGCTCATGGATTTCACTTATTTAAAAAGAAAGTACTCCCAGCGTAATGCAACGCCAGTAGCATCATACCCCATGGTTTATAAACTAGTATGTTTTCGGCAATCAGCCGTGGGGACTAGCATAGAGCCCTTGGACACAATCAGCGCCCGAACTGCATCTTCACGTATAAATCAAGCTACTTCCATGAGTGTAACAATAAAGTATGGCCAAGAATGTAATAAGTTCAATAACTCATGATAACAACAATCAATGAATGAATGCTTCAATTTAGAGTATGAGAGATCAAGAAAAAGACTTAAACAATGTCATGCTCACGGAAATAAATCGACAGCATAACGGTACATTCTTTTCTCTTTCCAATCATTATATTAAGTTTCTTGATCAATATTATAAGTTCTAGACTATCATTAGTCCATCTAGAACCTTTGGAATATCAACCCTTGGGTCAAACCTTGGGTTAAATACTTAAGCAATGTGACGGTCATTTACTGGGCCGTTACATCATGTAACGCACCAGTAGTGGGCCGTGACAATGATCCGAGTCCAGAACAATAAAAATAGACTTAGAGAAAGGTGATGGTCATGCATTGGGCCGTTACATTATGTGACGGTCCAGGATTAGGCCGTTACATTAGTTCAAACCCCGAATCAAGAATTCAAACTCAGATGAATGTGACGGTCTTATATTGGGCCGTTACATGTGCCTGACGGTCCAACACAGAGCCGTTACATTACTGATAATCAGAAAACATCGATAGTGTTGTCTAATCAATGGGCTTTAATGGTACAACGAACTCGGCATCCTAGTGGGAATCCCAGGCTCGCGGAGAATTACGGAGGCCTTGAAACAAGATTTCCTAGTCCATTGGAAGGAATATCCAATAGAGAGGTCCTCATGTCCAAGAATAATGCTCCTATAGTGCAAAGTGAACTAATGGACAACATACCGGAATATGTGCCATGTACTTAAAGAATGACTCTATTGATAAAGAGAGAAGGTGTAATGATGTGAAACCATGATAAAACTCCATTAATACAATTTTGGAAAATCATGATTTAAATACAAAACTATAGAATTTTGGCACATGAAATTAACATAACTTAAAATAGCTCAAGATGCCTAAGTCATGCAAATTTCAATATGAAACAGTAAGTAAACTTAAAACCATAATAAAATGTCAAAACTTAGCTATCTAGGTTTAATTATAAGTAAACTTAACTGGTTACTATTCTGTCATGAGTTGACAGAGCATAGCGTCTAACGGTCTAACAGGGGTGCGTCACAGTGTCTGTGGCGGTCTATCGAGGGGCCGTTATATATATATGATTTTCAGACATGATGTGAGTTGAAACTTAGGTCATTATTATCTATTGTTGTTACATGCATGTGACGGTCCTACCATGATCCGTCAGAGCCTTTGCTGACAGCAATAGATAAAAATGACCTTAGTTTCAACTCATATCATGTCTGAAAATCATATATATATCTAACTTCCCACATGATAGAATGAAAGCTAAATTAATATCATGCATGGGTTCTAGTGAATTTCACAAGAATTTTCCTTTTTAATGTAGTTAGGGCTAAGAATAGGTATGGATGCATGATTCTACTAAAACATGAAATTCATGAGCTAAAGTGCATGTAATCAAACAAAATCAGAGGGCTTTTATCCCTAACATGTTATTTTTGCCGTTCATGAGATAAC
The DNA here is from genome assembly GCA_022559845.1 of Amorphophallus konjac. Classification (NCBI taxonomy): domain Eukaryota; kingdom Viridiplantae; phylum Streptophyta; class Magnoliopsida; order Alismatales; family Araceae; genus Amorphophallus; species Amorphophallus konjac. The sequence goes on along the minus strand of CM040122.1, from coordinate 86,365,739 downwards.
CTACCTCATAACTTGGTTTTAAGCTTCCAATTTAGGGTTGAAAAATGTGCCCTTGCTCTCCTCTTCCTCTGACTTTTCAGCAACTTCCTTGGGCTCTAACTCCTTGGTTGCTTGGTCTCCTAGCACAAAATTTGGAGAGCTATTAGTCTAATGTATTATAAACAAAAGTTTCTAAAGAACTTACCTGAAATTATGACTCCTTACCTTTTTTCCACGCGAGCAAAAGTAAGGGTTGCTCAGTTCAGAACTAGGTCCTATTTATAGGGTCTTGGCTAGAGTTTGAAGATTAGATCGATTCTAGAGTCCTTAATCTGCCAGAATCTAATCCCTAAGAGTCCTTAGTAATGTTATAACTCATCCCAAGTCGATCCCTAGTGGATAAGATCCCAAAGTTCTAATCTTTTTGGGAGTTCTTTGACTCACGGAACTTGCAGCATGTAACGGTCGTGTCTAGGCGCGTTACCTGGCTGTGGCGGTCGCCCGATGGACCGTTACAGTCAAGGTGTATAGAGTTTCAATTTAATAAAACTCTTTTATTCGTTTATCCATATAATTATCTTAGATAATTAGTATTTATCCTTAAAATATGTGAATAGACTTAATAACCTTCTAGAATATGGGCCAAACTTAATGGGCTTGGTCCTTAAACCTTTTGGACTTTATTTAAATGGATTTGGTTAATTATTTAACACAAATGGGCCTTATAATGACTTATTAATCTAATAACCCATTTATTAATACATTTAGGCCTTTATAAATTCTAGAAAATTATTTATAAATTCAAAAATTATTTACATAAATTCTGGGTCTTACACCCTCCCCCACTTAAGAGAATTTTGTCCCCAAATTCAATATATCGATTTTGGAGAGTGCACTTATTTTAATGTATTAAGAATTAATGTTAGGCGACTGGGTTAAAGAGTACCTTTTATCATCTTACCTTCCTTGTCTAGAATGGCATTTAATCGACCTTGCTTCCCGCGTCCGTTGTTATCCCTTGAAGATTGTCCGTTGATGAAAGGACATAGGGGCAGGCGATGTTCCCGGCTTCCACATTTGAGACAAGCGTCGAGACGCTTCCAACACTGTTCTGCCGAGTGCCCAAATTTTTCACAAAATGAGCAAGGTGCCACGGCTTGCTCCTTCTCTTCTTTAACTTTCTTATCCTTCCCGTTTCCATTCCCATTTCTTTTTCCGTTACCGTTCCTATTACGGGACCTCTAAATGTGACGGTTTTCGCCCTCATCTATTTATTTCTCTTCTTGCCTATCATGTTTTCGGCTTGACCTTTCTTCTCGGAGCCTCTCCACTTTCTCCATGGTTCTTTCACATAGATGCGCTCTTTGAACCATCTCGGTATAGGTGCGGATATTCTGAGTTCCAAGTTGTTGGATGAATCCGGGTCTTAAACCATCCATAAATCGGTTGGCTTTTAATAATTCCGTGCTAATAAGGTGTGGTGCATATGGTGCTAGTCTTGAAAACTGCAGCTCATATTCTGCCACCGACATCATCCCTTGACGAAGGGAGGCAAACTCCATGGCCTTCCTTTCCTTTACATGCTCAGAAAAATACTTGGTACGGAATAAAGTAAGAAAACCGTCCCATGTATGAGGTGCATCGGCCGGAGGTGCCGGAACCGACTTCCACCATGTACGGGCATCTTTATTTAGTTGAAATGTTGCCAGACGCACCTTTTCCTGATCGGTGCATTGGATAACATCAAAGATACGATTCATTTCATCGATCCAATTTTCTGCTTCATCCAGATTGGAAGAACCATAGAAACGTGGAGGGTTTAAACTCCGGAAATTGCGATGTAGATCGCCAGCCCGTGCTCCTGCGCCACCTTGCGCAATAGTTTATAATGCCTGTGTAAGGTTGGCAACTGTTTGTTGCATGCCATCCCAATCTACGCGATGAGCCATGATAGCAATAAGGTACCTGAGAGAAATATGACAACTTATTATTTCTCGTGAGACTGACAGAAAATCAATCTTAAAGCTAATAACTATCTCATCCCGGGCTCTACCCAATTCTCACGTGGGTATGAAATTTTCTTCCTTAGTTCATAGGTAGGGGTCCTTAAACCTTGGACTTATCCTATGACATGATTCTTTTCCCTAAGTCTTGAGACTTAGGCTCTTGTACCAACTTAACTGTCATGCCCCGAGCCTTTATTACAGCGGAAGACTCGCTCGGGGAGCGCGAACAGCCGGCAAGCTAAGCCTCTTGCAAGCAAGAACGATCAGAGCGCGAGACAATCACACACATAAATGCAATTGCACAATATTTACTAAAACTCCAACTTTATTTCATAAATGATTAATAGTCAAATACAATAACTTTTTCCATCATCTTTCACTCTACTAGACTCAAGAAATATGAAATTACATTGACTCGATCTAAACAATGTAGACTTCCTAAGTCTTTCGCTCATCTTTATTCACTCTCGGATCCGCTACTTGAACCTTCTGAATCCGAATCAGACTCACTTTCATTTCCTGAAAAATATTGAAATAGGTAATGAGCACACTTGCCCAGTAGGTATCTTCGCATCAACATGAAGGCACTATTAAAGTAATTAACAATTTAGCTCTAAAGAAGTAAGGCAAAATCATGCGAATGCGAATATCATGCAATTAAACCAAAGTAACACGATAATCATGTAAGATAGAGTGAACAAGAATGAACTAGCAAAAATGTAACAAGAACATGATATTTGGCCTTTCATGAACAAGAATGTAACGAGAATGCACTTTCACTTTCACTTTCATAACCATAAAGGTTACGCACGAGAATGTCAATCATGTAGCAATTCACTAGATTTTCACGAGTGCTCATGGATTTCACTTATTTATAAAGAAAGTACTCCCAGCGCAATGCGACGCCAGTAGCATCATACCCCATGGTTTATAAAATAGTATGTTTCCGGCAATCAGCCGTGGGGACTAGCATAGAGCCCTTGGACACAATCAGCGCCCGAACTGCATCTTCACGTATAAATCAAGCTACTTCCATGAGTGTAACAATAAAGTATGGCCAAGAATGTAATAAGTTCAATAACTCATGATAACAACAATCAATGAATGAATGCTTCAATTTAGAGTATGAGAGATCAAGAAAAAGACTTAAACAATGTCATGCTCACGGAAATAAATCGACAGCATAACGGTACATTCTTTTCTCTTTCCAATCATTATATTAAGTTTCTTGATCAATATTATAAGTTCTAGACTATCATTAGTCCATCTAGAACCTTTGGAATATCAACCCTTGGGTCAAACCTTGGGTTAAATACTTAAGCAATGTGACGGTCGTTTACTGGGCCGTTACATCATGTAACGCTCCAGTAGTGGGCCGTTACAATGATCCGAGTCCAGAACAATAAAAATAGACTCAGAGAAAGGTGACGGTCATGCATTGGGCCGTTACATTATGTGACGGTCCAGGATTAGGCCGTTACATTAGTCTGAATCCTGAATCAAGAATTCAAACTCAGATGAATGTGACGGTCTTATATTGGGCCGTTACATGTGCCTGACGGTCCAACACAGAGCCGTTACATTACTGATAATCAGAAAACATCGATAGTGTAGTCTAATCAATGGGCTTTAATGGTACAAACAACTCGGCGTCCTAGTGGGAATCTCAAGCTCGCGGAGAATTACGGAGGCCTTGAAACAAGATTTCCTAGTCCATTGAAAGGAATATCTAATAGAGAGGTCTTCATGTCCAAGAATAATGTTCCTGTAGTGTAAAGTGAACTAATGGACAACATACCGGAGTATGTGCCATGTACTTAAAGAAAATGACTCTATAGATTGAGGAAGAATGTGTAACATTGTGAAACCATGCGGAAACTCTGTCATTACAATATTTGAAAAATCATGATTTAGAATACAAAACTATAGAACTTTGGCACATGAAATTAACATAACTTAAAATAGCTCAAGATGCCTAAGTCATGCAAATTGCAATATGAAACAGTAAGTAAACTTAAAAGCATAATAACAGGTCAAAACTTAGCTATCTAGGTTTAATTATAAGTTAACTTAACTGGTTACTATTCTGTCATGAGCTGACAGAACACAGCGTCTAATGGTCTAACAGGGGTGCGTCACAGTGTCTGTGACGGTCTATCGAGGGGCCGTTACAATAATGTAACGCTCCTGTCCTGGTGCATTAGAGACATCAGTGAAACGAAAACATAACAGAGTGTGTGACGGTCTATCGTAAGGCCGTTACATGCATGTGACGGTCCTACCATGATCCGTCAGAGCCTCTGCTGACAGCAATAGATAAAAATGACCTAAGTTTCAACTCACATCATGTCTGAAAATCATATATATATATATAACTTCCCACATGATAGAATGAAAGCTAAACTAATATCATGCATGGGTTCTAGTGAATTTCACAAGAATTTTCCTTTTTAATGTAGTTAGGGCTAAGAATAGGTATGGATGCACGATTCTACTAAAACATGAAATTCATGAGCTAAAGTGCATGTAATCAAACAAAATCAGAGGGCTTTTATCCCTAACATGTTGTTTTTACCGTTCATGAGATAACCTACCTCTTAACTTGGTTTTAAACCTCCAATTTAGGGTTGAAAAACGTGCCCTAGCTCTCCTCTTCCTTTGACTTTTCAGCAACTTCCTTGGGCTCTAACTCCTTGGTTGCTTGGTCTCCTAGCACGAAATTTGGAGAGCTATTAGTCTAATGTATTATAAACAAAAGTTTCTAAAGAACTTACCTGAAATTATGACTCCTTACCTTGATTCCACGCGAGCAAAAGTAAGGGTTGCTCAGTTCAGAACTAGGTCCTATTTATAGGGTTTTGGCTAGAGTTTGAAGATTAGATCGATTCTAGAGTCCTTAATCTGCCAGAATCTAATCCCTAAGAGTCCTTAGTAATGTTATAACTCTTCCCAAGTCGATCCCTAGTGGATAAGATCCCAAAGTTCTAATCTTTTTGGAGTTCTTTGACTCACGGAACTTGCAGCATGTAACGGTCGTGTCCAGGCGCGTTACCTGGCTGTGGCGGTCGCCCGATGGACCGTTACAGTCAACGTGTATAGAGTTTCAATTTAATAAAACTCTTTTATTCGTTTATCCATATAATTATCTTAGATAATTAGTATTTATCCTTAAAATATGTGAATAGACTTAATAACCTTCTAGAATATGGGCCAAACTTAATGGGCTTGGTCCTTAAACCTTTTGGACTTTATTTAAATGGATTTGGTTAATTATTTAACACAAATGGGCCTTATAATGACTTATTAATCTAATAACCCATTTATTAATACATTTAGGCCTTTATAAATTCTAGAAAATTATTTATAAATTCAAAAATTATTTACATAAATTCTGGGGTCTTACACCCTCCCCCACTTAAGAGAATTTGGTCCCCAAATTCAATATATGGATTTTGGAGAGTGCACTTATTTTAATGTATTAAGAATTAATGTTAGGCGACTGGGTTAAGAGAGTACCTTTTATCATCTTACCTTCCTTGTCTAGAATGGCATTTAATCGACCTTGCTTCCCGCGTCCGTTGTTATCCCTTGAAGATTGTCCGTTGATGAAAGGACATAGGGGCAGGCGATGTTCCCGGCTTCCACATTTGAGACAAGCGCCGAGACGCTTCCAACATTGTTCTGCCGAGTGCCCAAATTTTTCACAAAATGAGCAAGGTGCCACGGCTTGCTCCTTCTCTTCTTTAACTTTCTTATCCTTCCCGTTTCCATTTCCATTTCTTTTTCGTTACCGTTCCCATTACGGGACCTCTTAATGTGACGGTTTTCGCCCTCATCTATTTCTTTCTCTTCTTGCCTATCATGTTTTCGGCTTGACCTTTCTTCTCGGAGCCTCTCCACTTTCTCCATGGTTCTTTCACATAGATGCGCTCTTTGAACCATCTCGGTATAGGTGCGGATATTCTGAGTTCCAAGTTGTTGGATGAATCCGGGTCTTAAACCATCCATAAATCGGTTGGCTTTCAATAAATCTGTGCTTATCAAGTGAGAAGCATAAGGTGCTAGTCGAGAGAATTGTAATTCATACTCTACCACGGACATCGTGCCCTGTTTTAAGGAGGCAAATTCCATAGCCTTTCTCTCTTTCACATGCTCGGAAAAGTACTTGGCTCGGAAAAGTGTAAGAAAACCCTCCCATGTATGAGGTGCGTCTGCAGGTGGCGTTGGAATGGATTTCCACCATGTACGAGCATCCTTGTTGAGTTGGAACGTGACAAGTCGAACCTTCTCCTGGTCGGTGCATTGCATGACATCGAATATTCGATTCATTTCGTCGATCCAATTTTCTGCTTCATCCGGGTTAGAAGATCTAGAGAATCGTGGAGGATTTAAACTTCGGAAGTTGCCATGCAAGTTACCCGCGCCAGCCCTTCCACCGGCTTGGGCCACTGTTTGTAGGGCTTGAGTAAGTCCTGCAACAGTTTGCTGCATCTCGTCCCAGTTTATACGATGAGCCATTGAGAATCAAGGTACCTGAGAATCATGGACATTTTAGTTATTTAGAGTCGGGTAGATTTATCCTAAGATAATTTCTATATAACTATCTCATCCCGGGCTCTACCCAATCCTCATGTGGTGCGGAAGTTTCTTCCTTAGTTCATAGGTAGGGGTCCTTAAACCTTGGACTTATCATATGACATAACTCATCTCCCTAAGTCCTGAGACTTAGGATCTGATACCAACTTAACTGTCACGTCCCGAGCCTTTATTACAGTAGAAGACTAACTCGGGGAGCGCGAACAGCCGGCATGGTAAGCCTCTTGCAAGCAAGAACGATCAGAGCGCAAGACAATCACACAAAATGAATGCAATTGCACAATATTTACTAAAAACCCACCTTCATCCTATTATCAATCAAATATTCAAAATACAATAACTTTTTCCACCATCTTTCACTCTACTAGACTTAAGAAATAGGAAAATTTACATTGACTCGATCTAAACAACATAGACTTCCTAAGTCTTCGCTCATCTTTATTCACTCTCGGATCCGCTACTTGAACATTCTGAATCCGAATCAGACTCACTTTTATTTCCTGAAAAATATTGGAAATAGGTAATGAGCACACTTGCCCAGTAGGTATCTTCGCATCAACATGAAGGCACTATTAAAGTAATTAATAATTTAGCTCTAAAGAAGTAAGGCAAAATCATGCGAATGCGAATATCATGCGATTAAACCAAAGTAACACGATAATCATGTAAGATAGAGTGAACAAGAATGAACTAGCAAAAATGTAATAAGAACATGATATTTGGCCTTTCATGAACAAGAATGTAACGAGAATGCACTTTCACTTTCACTTTCATAACCATAAAGGTTACGCACGAGAATGTCAATCATGTAGCAATTCACTAGATTTTCACGAGTGCTCATGGATTTCACTTATTTATAAAGAAAGTACTCCCAGCGCAATGCGACGCCAGTAGCATCATACCCCATGGTTTATAAATAGTATGTTTCGGCAATCAGCCGTGGGGACTAGCATAGAGCCCTTGGACACAATCAGCGCCCGAACTGCATCTTCACGTATAAATCAAGCTACTTCCATGAGTGTAACAATAAAGTATGGCCAAGAATGTAATAAGTTCAATAACTCATGATAACAACAATCAATGAATGAATGCTTCAATTTAGAGTATGAGAGATCAAGAAAAAGACTTAAACAATGTCATGCTCACGGAAATAAATCGACAGCATAACGGTACATTCTTTTCTCTTTCCAATCATTATATTAAGTTTCTTGATCAATATTATAAGTTCTAGACTATCATTAGTCCATCTAGAACCTTTGGAATATCAACCCTTGGGTCAAACCTTGGGTTAAATACTTAAGCAATGTGACGGTCGTTTACTGGGCCGTTACATCATGTAACGCTCCAGTAGTGGGCCGTTACAATGATCCGAGTCCAGAACAATAAAAATAGACTCAGAGAAAGGTGACGGTCATGCATTGGGCCGTTACATTATGTGACGGTCCAGGATTAGGCCGTTACATTAGTCTGAATCCCGAATCAAGAATTCAAACTCAGATGAATGTGACGGTCTTATATTAGGCCGTTACATGTGCCTGACGGTCCAACACAGAGCCGTTACATTACTGATAATCAGAAAACATCGATAGTGTAGTCTAATCAATGGGCTTTAATGGTACAACCAACTCGGCGTCCTAGTGGGAATCACAGGCTCGCGGAGAATTACGAAGGCCTTGAAACAAGATTTTCTAGTCCATTGAAAGGAATATCCAATAGAGAGGTCCTCATGTCCAAGAATAATGTTCCTATAGTGTAAAGTGAACTAATGGACAACATACCAGAGTATGTGCCATGTACTTAAAGAAATGACTCTATAGATAGAGGAAGAATGTGTAACATTGTGAAACCATGAGGAAACTCCGTCATTATAATATTTGGAAAATCATGATTTAGAATACAAAACTATAGAACTTTGGCACATGAAATTAACATAACTTAAAATAGCTCAAGATGCCTAAGACATGCAAATTCCATTATGAAACAGTACGTAAACTTAAAACCATAATAACAGGTCAAAACATAGCTATCTAGGTTTAATTATAAGTAAACTTAACTGGTTACTATTATGTCATGAGCTGACAGAACACAGCGTCTAACGGTCTAACAGGGGTGCGTCACAGTGTCTGTGACGGTCTATCGAGGGGCCGTTACAATAATGTAACGCTCCTGTCCTGGTGCGTTAGAGACAACAGTGAAATGAAAACATAACAGAGTGTGTGACGGTCTGTCGTAAGGCCGTTACATGCATGTGACGGTCCTACCATGATCCGTCAGAGCCTCTGCTGACAGCAATAGATAATAATGACCTAAGTTTCAACTCACATCATGTCTGAAAATCATATATATATATTATAACTTCCCACATGATAGAATGAAAGCTAAACTAATATCATGCATGGGTTCTAGTGAATTTCACAAGAATTTTCCTTTTAATGTAGTTAGGGCTAAGAATAGGTATGGATGCATGATTCTACTAAAACATGAAATTCATGAGCTAAAGTGCATGTAATCAAACAAAATCAGAGGGCTTTTATCCCTAACATGTTGTTTTTGCCGTTCATGAGATAACCTACCTCTTAACTTGATTTTAAACTTCCAATTTAGGGTTAAAAAATGTGCCCTAGCTCTGCTCTTCCTGTGACTTTTCAGCAACTTCCTTGGGCTCTAACTCCTTGGTTGCTTAGTCTCCTAGCACGAAATTTGGAGAGCTATTAGTCTAATGTATTATAAAAAAAAGTTTCTAAAGAACTTACCTGAAATTATGACTTCTTACCTTGATTCCACGCGAGCAAAAGTAAGGGTTGCTCAGATCAGAACGAGGTCCTATTTATAGGGTTTTGGCTAGAGTTTGAAGATTAGATCGATTCTAGAGTCCTTAATCTGCCAGAATCTAATCCCAAAGAGTCCTTAGTAATGTTATAACTCTTCCCAAGTCGATCCCTATTGGATAAGATCCCAAAGTTCTAATCTTTTTGGGAGTTCTTTGACTCACAGAACTTGCAGCATGTAACAGTCGTGTCTAGGTGCGTTACCTGGCTGTGGCGGTCGCCCGATGGACCGTTACAGTCAACGTGTATAGATTTTTACTTTAATAAAACTCTTTTATTCATTTATCCATATAATTATCTTAGATAATTAGTATTTATCCTTAAAATATGTGAATAGACTTAATAACCTTCTAGAATATGGGCCAAACTTAATGGGCTTGGTCCTTAAACCTTTTGGACTTTATTTAAATGGATTTGGTTAATTATTTAACACAAATGGGCCTTATAATGACTTATTAATCTAACAACCCATTTATTAATACATTTAGGCTTTTATAAATTCTAAAAAATTATTTATAAATTCAAAAAATTATTTACATAAATTATGGGGTCTTACAGATTATGCTTATGAAATGCATCTGACGAATCATGAAAATGTGTATGCAGACGACCGAGCTGACCCGGCTGAGGACAGAGTTCGAGCAGAGCCGAGCAGCGGCTCGGGAGGAGGCTGCCCGCCTGCGATGGGAGGTGGCACAGAGCCGACCGGCGGACGCGCCCGAGATGGCACTCCTCCTCGCGGAGCTGGAGCGTCTCCGGGCCGGAGCTACAGAGGCGGAGCGCTACCGAGTTGAGGTAGAGCGGGCCCAGCTTCAGGCAGCGAGGTTAGAGGGCATGGTGGAGGGGATGAGCCGGAGATCCGAGCGCAGCGTGACTCCGAGCGGCAGCACCCACGGCACGCACGGCTCCGTGAGGAGTTACTTCACGGGTTCCTCCGGCCGATGGAGGAATGAGGTGGATGAGCGGCGCCGATGACACCGCGAGGAGGCGACCTCGGTGATGCCTCCACCAAAGAGGCATGAGGGTGCCGATGACAGTGACAGGCCAGAGGGAGAGGGACAGGCTTGACTTTTGTACTTCGACAGGACTTTTGTACATATGGTCATGATAATGATATGATATATTTTTGGTTTGATTTTGTGGATAAATGTATGAATGAATGCAAATGCTTGACGCTAACTAACAAATTACAACTACTAACTCGACACGAGTGAGACGGACACGTGCGAGAGAGAGACAACACAAGTGAGCGAGTGAGTGAGCGGGAGAGACGGACACGACACGAGTGAGTGGGAGAGACGACTCCGAGTGGGTGAGAGTGAGAGTGGACTACAAGTGGGTGAGAGAGAGACACCAAACAATTTTGAGTGAGAGAGACGCCAAGCAAATTGAGTGAGAGAGAGACGCCCAAATAGATTGAGTGAGAGAGAGAAAGATGCCAAACAAATTGAGTGAGAGAGAGAAAGACGCCTACTTCGCCAAATAGTGAGTGAGAGGGGTGACACGACCACAGGTTGAGTGACATCGGTGCAAAAGGGCAGAGAAATAAGGTTTCAGATCTCTAAACGGTCAGTCAGTGGACCGCTCCTATCCTTACACGGTCTGAAATGGACCGCTGGAATGCTACTCAGCCAGGTCGAACAAAGGCACCTGAGTGGTTCAAGATCAGCCGTGCATGTCATTGAACGGTGATATAGTGACCGTGCACGTTGAAGGACGGCCTTCACGTTGTCGTTCAACGGGTCCAGGATCGAACTATGCAGAAGCAGATAAACGGTCCGATAGAGACCGTCCTAAGGGCAGTGCGGTCTATCGATAGACCGCACAATTTCACGCATTGGGAGTCCGATCGGGACTCTCTTGGAGAGTCCTAACCCATGGTAGGATGTTTCAACCTAACCCGAACTCTTGCCCAACCCGATCTAGACTTATCCTAGCTTAATTCTAGTTGGTTTAGGGTCCTAACCAAGCTCTATAAGTAGGAGGGAACTCTAAATTCATGACTCACACCTTAACCCTCTTCTAAATCTTAAAACTCTTTTTACTCTTCACCAAACCATCATGAAAAGGGCTCTTGAAGGGAGTTCCATGGAGGGAGCAGTCTTTGAAGGGCCCAGACCGGCCAGAAAGGAGCGTGAAGTGCTCCAACGGCTAACCGCGATCCAACAACATCTGAGCTCCAGCCCACTGAGAGAGGTAAGTTGCCATAAGTTCATTTAATTCAATTCATTCTATTACTTACATGTTCTTCCTCTCTTTCTCCCTTTTCTTTTCTTTTTTCTCTACTTCAGCTTCTCCCTTGCTCCAGGCGCTACTCCACCTTGAAGTGGATGGCTCCGATGATCCGTGAGTTGCCCCTAGCAGTGATATCCGTCCTGAAGTCTTGCCACTTACACCCACTCTTGGTACTAGGCCAAAACTACCCGAAGTTCTCCTTAGACTGGCATAGCATCTCAGCCCTGGTAGAATAGCATCCTCAGACCCATACGTTTATTTTCCCCTCTTTTGAGGCCACTATCCTACTAGAGGTGGTAGAGACCTATTTTTATTTTCCTAGGTCCAAGGCGGGTAAGGAGGACTTAGTGTGTCATACCGTTGCCCCTGTATACCCTAGCCTTATCTTGGGAGAGTTCATACCTGATAGCAAGGACACCCGCACCTTCGTAGGCCCACATCAGATCCATCTTCTCCCCCTTAGCCAGTGGGTGGTTGCTCATTGTAAGAATAAATGTGGATGGTACGAGGCCATAGCTAAGGCCGTGTCTATTTGCCTATGTGGGGCCATCCTATTCCCCTCTGTCGACCACTTCCTAGATACTCCTATCCTTAGCACCATTAGTGGTCTGTGGTAGGGTCTTTCTATCTCCCAGGCCATCGTCGCCTACTTGTATGAGGGCCTTAGTTCAGCAGCCCTAGGAGGTCCACTCTTCGGCTCCATGATACTTCTAGAGTACTGGATGGGTGTCAGGATGAAATTCATTCATAGGGAAGATATCACTTCAACTAATCGGATCTTCGGGGGCCATCCCCTTTTCTTCATAGGTGGCGCCTTCAGGTTCTCCCTACAGGTAGAGTGCAGGACAGCAGAAAAGAAGACTAGGGATGAGTGGCGACTGTACATCAACAGATTGCCCCTGGATCAGTTCGTGATGCGCCCTGACTTCCTCCACTACACCACTGTCAGGCTACCTAGGAGGCCAGGCTTGGATCTGAGGCTCGTGAGTGACATTGCACTGGCGATGTACAGCCCGCACCGGTGTTACTTATAGGTTGGACTACCCAGGACCGTACTTCCAGCACTACCCCACCTTCCCGCACTACAGGCGAGGAGGATTGGTATGGAGGAGAACGAGCAGGCGGTCAGGAGCGCCCTGATCATGTTGGAGGTGAGCAGGGTGTGTACCTTTCCAGCGGAGGTTGCAGAGGCTTCAGAGACGCGCCAGGCATATGTTCGAGAGCTAAGAGAGATGCATCCCCGTAGGATGCCCAGCAGAAAATTGAGTGATTTCTTTCTTCTTCCATGATGTTCACTTATGTTAGAACTTTGAGATATGAATGAATGATTGGTTTGAATGAATCAAGCTTGAGTTTTGGCCTTTTCTTGCACGTGGTTGAATGAGCTTGAGGTAGGGTCTCAGGATGAACACGGCCACTAAGAGACCGCTCAGTTGAATAAACGGTTAGAATCCAACTGTTCCATGAATTGAATGGCTAGACCAGGGCCGTGTACCAGATCAACGGCATAGTTAAGAACATGGACCCTATGAGAGATGAACGGCCTATCGCAGGACCGTGGAAGGAATAGAACAATCATACGTGCACCGTTGTGGCTTGTGAACGGTCTAATTAGGACCGTGGATTCGTAAAGGTGCTAGAGATTGGAACGGTCTGGGTGAGGCCGTGTAAATGATGAAATGATTATAGCCGTTGGAGGGAATAAAATGGTCTCCAGAGGACCGTTCAGTGATAGAAATGATGAATCTTCTCTTCAACCTGCCCCTGCATACACTCAAACAAAGGAACAGATTAAATCTATTTTAGGCTTAACCCCTTGCCTGTAGCAAGTTAGGAAAATGACCAGTTCTTGATTTTTGGTCAAGGGGGTAAGCCTTATCAAATAGGCAAATGCCGCGAAAGAAAAATGAATGCAATGTATGCCATGAATGTAGATCATGATGATGAAAATCTTTTTTGTGCTTTTGAAAATATTTAATTTTTTTGGGTTTTGAAATATTTAAATTATTTTTGGAGTTTGAAATATTTTATTGATTTGTTGGATTTTGAAATATTTGATTTTTTTTAATTTTTTAATTTTGAAGTATTTGATTTTTTTTATTTTTGAAATATTTGATTTTTTGGATTTTGAAATATTTGATTTTTTTAGTTTTTGAAATATCTGATTTTTTTAGATTTTGGATTATTTGATTTTTGAAATATCTGATTTTTTTTGATTTTGAAGTATTTAATTTTTTGATTTTTGAAGTATCTGATTTTTTCAGGTTTTGGAACCAGCTTAAACCCGACGACGGGGGACCTCATATCTCATTAGGGGTCTCCCAAGGTTAACGTGCGTTGTGGGTGACTGCCCATAGCCGGGGTCCAATTCTGTTTAACGGTGCCTCTTCCGAGGCCATATCCGGGGTAGGATCCAATCCTTGGAAAATAAAAGAGAACTTGATAGGAAAGCCAGCCATACGTATAGAGGTTTTTAGGGCTTGAGTTCTTCTCACGACAACCCCTTTTCAAAGAATTTGGTCTGTTGCGCTGGGGCTTTGTGTCCATCATCGAACCTACATCCGCTCTAGGCACGCGTACGACCGGGCTCATAACGTCCAGCGGGGAAACTGTAATGTCACTCTTGCCATGCCTAGTTTCATTCTTTTGGGAGCATTTATACTTTTGAGCTTCGAGCTTTTGAACGAGCTTTTAGCTTTGTCTTTGATTTTGCCCCTTTTCGTTCATTTCTTTACTTTCTTTTGATTATTTGAATGCAGAATAATGTCATAACGGACTGCCCCTATTTGAGACCTCCTTTTTATTGGGGTGTCTAGATCAGTTCTCGCCGCCTTATTCACCACTTGCCCCTATTTTCAGCCGAAAGAAGGGGAAAAACAAGGACTTTCACTTTCCCCTAAGCATGGTCAAGGGAGAAACGTTGTTGCGCAAAAGGAACACCGAATCACGGGGGGTCGTGTAGTGTGTGAACGTTGAACTGGGGATCTCCCTTCATGATCAGGTTGAGGAATACGCCGCCGCCGGGCCGTTGCTGGTTTGACTCTATGGGTAAAAATGTTTTAAATACAACCCATTCCACTGATTTGGCAATTCCTCACCCTCCGCATTAACTAGACGGTACGTGTTCCCAGGATAGATTTCTTTAATTACAAATGGCTCTTCCTAGTTGGGTTGCAGCTTAGACCTAGGACCTGCTGATCTTTTAAATTTGTGATTCAAAACTATGTTACCCACTTGAAATTTTCTTTCGATAACCTTCTTTTGAAAATGCCGTGAGACACGTTTTTGATAAAGCGAGACGTGATTGGCCGCGTTAAGCCTCTACTCATCTAAGAGTTCCAGTTGGACTAATAACGCCTCTCGACGCTCGTCGTGATTAAGTTCTTTGTCTAGCTGCACTCTTAGAGAAGGGATCAAGATCTCGTACGGGAGTACCGCCTCCATCCCATAGGTGAGAGCAAAAGGAGTTTGCCCCGTGGGAGTACGGACGGAGGTGCGATAAGCCCATAGAGCTTCTATCAATTTGTCGGCCCAATCAACAAAGTTGTGTGACTCGCATGTTTTCTTAATGATTTTTAGAAGGGTTTTGTTCGTGGCCTCGGCTTGACCATTACATAGAGGGTAATATGGTGATGAATGATGCAATGAAATATTAAATTTCTTACAGAGGTCCTGAAGTTGTTGAGAAACAAATTGAGGCCCGTTGTCGGTGACGATATCACTTG
This sequence comes from Amorphophallus konjac, assembly GCA_022559845.1. Lineage (NCBI taxonomy): Eukaryota > Viridiplantae > Streptophyta > Magnoliopsida > Alismatales > Araceae > Amorphophallus > Amorphophallus konjac. The sequence continues at coordinate 86,350,370 of CM040122.1, read as the reverse complement.
GCACTCCAAACCACGAAATGATGTTCTTGAGGTTGAAGTGGCATACTATGGTGGCTTTGATTTTCACATAAGCTTCAGCTTCCGCTCACTTGGTGAAGTATTCCGTAGTAGTCAGAATGAAAGATTTCTGTTTAACCTGGGAGTTCGGATCACCTAGTGGGCCTACAATATCAAAAGCCCATATGGAGAATGGCCAAGGAGCGGAAAGAGGATGGAGAGAGGAAGTAGGAGCTTGGATTTTCTCGACATGAAGCTGGCATTGAAGACACCTACGCACATAGGTGGAACAGTCTTCTTCTAGGGTTGGCCAGTTATAGCCCTGCCTAAGAATCTTCTTCGCCAAAGCTTGCCCATTAACGTGTCCTCCACACTCACTCGCGTGAGCTACTTCATGATGAGGGACGGACACGGGGACCGACTCTACGTGGTATGGACCTCGGACTCTAGACGTGGACACGACCAGCAACACATGATGGGAGAGACATTAGGCCTGACACGGAGAGCTCCTATAGGCTACACGTCGCTAACAGAAGTGCAAACTCACTCGGCGTCCCATGCGAGGGAAAGCGTGGATCGTGCGCGGTTAAGGAACCGGCAGAGTTCAAGGTAGTCAGACTCACTTCCGGACTCGGATCGAGTCATGGGACGGGTCACTCTCACGCTCACAGCGGTGACATGGACACACGGGCTAGGAACCTACACTCTCGACAGCGGCATATGACCGTATACTAGCTGAGCAAGCAAATGCCAAGAAGGTGAGACCGTTACCTCCACGCACCCGGTGTGGCGAAGACAACCCCGGCCAATCACGGACCCCCAGTTAACACAATTTTACAGCAGTACAATAATTTGACCCACTCCACGCAGGGAGGTAAAAGGTCACATGCGGGGCCCGGGAATCACGTGAATTGGGTTGACGGGCAGCATCTTGATGTCGCCCGGCGGTGCCGAACTCCGCGTTTTCGTGCTTTCCGAACGGCGGGTTCTGCGGGCCCGCGGGGCCCACGGATGGTGCTGCCCTCCGGATCTGCGGGGGTGGGACCCACTATGATGGGGACCCCTGGTGGTGCTCCTCCATGGATGGCGGTCGGCCGGGAACACCGATTGGGGGTCGATCGGTCCCGATCTCCAAGCTTTGAAGTTGCTGTCCACGAGCTGAGGTTGCTGTTTTAGCAGCGCGCGCTCCGGCGAAAACGGCCGCTGCGATCAGCCCCGTCGTCGGAATGTGATGAAACCAGCGCCGTTGGAAAGAGGATTCAAAATCCTTCAACCTAGGTCCAGTGAAATCTTCTGAACCTCTGCGGACCTGGGCTTTAACTATTTTTCAATCCTCTAATGCACAGCTCCCAAAATATCAGATCAGCATATGAGTTTCCTGTAAATGGCCATTGACCGCCTACTTACAGTGGGATTCAGACTTCGAGCTATTCTTCAAAGTTGTATAAACTCAAACCACGAAGTTGGGACAATTTTTGGAATTGGATTTAGAGCTTGTGGTGATTTGATAGGATTTTTGGAGTGTCGGGTGGTCGGATCTGGGAACTGGGGAACAGAACTGTAGCTGGGACTGAGAACGATTTTTAGAAAATATGAAATGGACGAACTAGACATTAAAAAAAATTGTGGATGAATGGGTGGATGGAAGGAAACTCCAGTTAAATTTGTGGGACTAAAGAAAATCAAAAAGTGGACCTAAGACCTAAAACTCAGGGTGGAGATGAACTTGGACAGACTGCTGGCAGAACTGAGATGGAAGGGTGGATGAAAATAAAAAATTATTAAACGGGATCTGAATGACAAACCAAAATTTATGGGATATCATTGACACCTCTGAAACCTCCAGTAAAATTCCCAGGTCGATCTGAGCTCGTGGTTGATGGCTGAATTTCGTGGAAGCTGCTGTGGTACTGCGCAGGCAGAACTTCGTTGATGGCGGTGGCGGTGCGGTGGCTGCTCGTGGCGGCGGCGGCGACGACCGGAACTGATAGGGTGGAGTCTCACCACCAAGAAGCAACCTTCACAGCTGCAAGGGGAGAGGGAGGGGCGCACTAAGCTGGAGCTCCAAGGTTTTTTCTTCCAAATGAATGCATTCATTCACTAAAATGGAAAATACAAGTTTAAATACCTTACATCTCACATCTATCCACAACCATTGGATCTAAGGGATGGGAATGGAGGGTTGGGATGGAGTGTGACACACACACACACAAAATAATAAAATATTAAGGGGGGGGGGCCCTTGGACCAAGGAGAGAGGGTGGACTTGGTAGGTGGGGTAGGTGGCCTCCCATGTGGACTTTTTAAGCCATTTGTCCCCCATGTGTTTTTTACCATTCAAACTTCTAGATATTCCCATGTGACATGTTGACTGGCCCCACGTGGGACCCTAGGCTGAGGTTGCCCAATGTGGTGGGGCCCGGGGGGCCCGTGGGGCCCACGGGGTCCGAAATGCTCATAAGCCCCTATTACACTCAAAATAGCAAACCGAATGCAACGAAATAAATACAAATTACACACACATAAAGTCTAGCTAAATATAATAAATGGGGAGGCTCAAGGCGGAGTCTCCAGGCTGTCTCCGAGCCAGATGGACGCTGAGGTGGCTCGTGTCGTGCTCCGTGTGCGGTACCGGTGGCTCGGCGTATCGTGCCGATCAACTGCTCGGGTGTCCGCACCAATTCTCCCCGGGTGGGAGAAACTCGACCCTGTCGAGTAAGGGTCTGCATCGCTCCTGTATCGCTCCAAAAGGTCCGGATCGATCCGCTGCAACTCGCCATGTGTGATCCAAGTGTCCTCAGTAGCGGGCCGTCCTCTCCATAGCACTAGGTAGCGCGGGTAAGATCCACTCCTGGTAACTGTCACTTGCTCGTCCAGTATACGATCTATATGCTCACGCTGTCGTGAAAAAGGGGCTGGAGGTGAAAGTGGACACTCAGGTGTGGGATCACTCTCAAGGGGAGGAGATGGCTCAAAAGGCTCACTAGGGATCACCGCTGGGTCCCTATATGCAACAAGATCCGATACATTGAAGGTAGAGCTTATACCATATTCCTCGGGCAGGTCCATAACATACGCATTGGATCCAACGCGTTTCAACACTCTAAAGGGACCGGCTCCGCGAGCTTGCAACTTCTTAACGGTTCCAGAGGCAAACCGTTCAGGTCTTACCCTGATCATGACGTACTCGCCCTCATGGAACTCTCGGTGGTGTCGGTGGGCATCGGCTAACTCCTTGTACCGTGCATTGCTGGCCTCAATGTGACGATGGATGTCGTCATGCAAACTCCTAACATGCCTAGCAAACGACTCGGCCGACTCCGACACTCTAGCATGGATAGGCATGGGGACAAGGTCAACGGGTTTCCTAGGCCTACGACCTGTGACAATCTCAAATGGACTCATGCCGGTAGACCTATTCACCGAATCATTGTATGCAAACTCAGCCATGGGTAGAATGAGATCCCAATCCCCAATGCGATCCCTAACAAGACACCTCAAAAGATCTCCCAGACTCCTATTGACCACCTCGGTCTGACCATCTGTCTGGGGATGATATGCAGTGGAAAACTTGAGGTGAGTACCCATCATATGCCATAGTGTCTTCCAAAAATAGGAAGTGAATCTAACATGACGGTCAGACACTATAGTGCGAGGCAACCCGAACTTGCACACCACATGAGTAAGGAATAGGCGGGCTACCCTAGAAGCATCCGAAGTCTTCGAGCAGAGGATAAAGAGGGCCATCTTCGAGAAACGGTCAACCACCACATAGACCGAGTCATGCTTCCTAGAGGTACGTGGCAATCCCAAAATAAAATCCATACTAATATCCTGCGACGGGGCATCAGGCATGGGGAGAGGCGTATAAAGACCCGAGCTTTGCTTCTTCATCTTGGCCGTAGCACAAGTACGGCACTGTGCCACGATGTTAGCAACATCGCGCTTCAAGCTCGGCCAATAAAATCGATGCTCCACTGCCTCAATAGTCTTGTTCCGACCAAAGTGGCCAGCTAGACCTCCCGCATGTAGTTCCCACACTAAGAAATCTCGAACCGAAGTTCGGGGAACACATAGCCTGCTACCTCGAAAGAGGTAACCCTCCTGAAGCACATACTCATCAAGGTCTCTCGAGGGTCCGGCACGGAGGGTGGTAAAAATCTGACTGAAGTCAGGAAAATCAACATAGGCCTCCTTCATCTTCTCTAACCCTATGACCTCGGCACTCATGGTGGTAAGCAAACATGCTCGCAGACTCAAGGCATCAGCCACCTTGTTCTCCACTCTAGCCTTATGTTTAAGCACAAAGGTGAACTGCTGGAGATACTCGACCCAACGACTATGACGCGAGTTAAGCTTCTTTTGCGAATGCAGGTACCGCAATGCCTCGTGGTCGGAGTATAGGACAAACTCCTGATGTAAAAGATAGTGCCTCCAATGCCTAAGAGTCTGAACAACTACGTATAATTCTTTATCATACGTGGAATATCACAGTTTCGCGTCATTCAGCTTCTCGCTGAAATATGCGATCGGGTGGGACTCCTGACTCAAAACTCCTCCAATCCCAACACTCGACGCATCACAACAGACCTCAAACACCTTCGAGAAATCAGGCAATCGAAGGATAGGTGTCTGGGTCATACGCTCCTTGATGTTCCTGAAGGCAGCAGATGCGGCCTTCGTCCATACAAATGTGCCCTTCCGGATGCAATTCGTGATCGGGGCAGTGACGGAGCTAAATCTGCGGATGAAGCGACGATAGAACGTCGCAAGGCCATGAAAGCTGCGGACATCATGAACCGTACGGGGTTCCGGCCACTCAACAATGGCCCGGACCTTCTCTGGATCGGCGGAGACCCCAGTACTAGACACAATGAAACCCAAGAAGGTAAGCTGAGATGTCATGAAAGCACACTTCTGTGGGTTCACAAATAACTGCTCTCGCCGAAGAAGTAGACAGACCTGCCGAAGGTGGTCTAAGTGGTCCCCTGTGGTGCGGCTATAGATAAGGATATCATCAAAATACACCACTACAAAGACTCCAATGAAAGGTCGAAGGACCTGAGTCATGAGCCGCATGGAAGTGCTAGGGGTATTGGTCAACCCAAAAGGCATGACCAACCACTCATATAGACCGTCCTTGGTCTTGAATGCGGTCTTCCACTCATCACCTGGCCTAATCCTCACCTGATGGTAGCCACTCTTAAGATCGATCTTCGAAAAGATAGTGGCACCTGCCATCATGTCTAACATGTCATCCAGGCGGGGAATAGGGAACATGTACTTCACGGTGATCTTGTTGATGGCACGACTATCAATGCACATTCTCCACGTGCCATCCTTCTTCGGGGCGAGTAATGTGGGTACAGCACATGGACTCATGCTGTCCCGGACAGATCCTCTCTGGACTAACTCATCGACCTGCCGTTTAAGCTCGGCATGCTCCGTGGGGCTCATTCGATAATGAGAAAGGTTGGGCAAAGAAGAGCCCGGAACAAGGTCGATGGCATGCTGAATATCCCGCATAGGTGGAAGTCCATCGGGAAGCTCATCGGGGAATACATCAGCATACTCCTGCAGAATGGGAACAACCTCGGGTGGGAGCTCACCCTCGGAGTCCCGCTCTACCTCTCGGACCGTAATGGCAAACACCGGACAGCCCTGACTAAGCTCCTGCTCCATTTCCCGGGAGCTAATCATCATCAATCTCCTCGTCGAGGGCTCTCCTGGGCCAGAGGCAACGGTCATAGCCCGAGCTGGGGATGGGGTACTGGGCCCGGGAATGGAAGGCTTCGGAGTACTAGGGCCAGTAGGACCCCTAACAGATGGGCTCCTGGGCCGAACGGGTTGGAGGGTGACCCGCTGGCCATCGTGGTCGAAGGTACAGGTGTTCGACCGACCATGGAGTGTGGCATCTCGGTCGAATAACCACGGCCTACCAAGAATGATACTTCCCACTTCCATGGGAAGAACATCACACCAGATCTCGTCACGGTAGGAGTGGAGCTGCAGCGGGACCAAGCACCGCAGCCTGACCGAAATGGAAGTGGTATCCACCCATGATACCTGGTAGGGGCAAGGGTGGTCTACGGGTGTGAGACCAAGACGAGTGACAGCGTTCGTGGAGATTGCATTGATACAACTCCCGCTATCGATGACCACCTTGCAAATTTGCTTTCCCAGCCTACAGAATACATGAAGGATAGTGGTCCGACGCCAATCATCACTGACCTGCGGCTGGGTGAGGATACATCTGACGACCCCCACACGGGTATCGTCCGACTGCTGGACATCCTGGGCCTCACCTCCCATCTCATAGTACTTGCCAGCTAACTCTTCATCTGCCTCATAGCTGACTAACTCGAGGCCCGTAGGGGTGGTATCCTCGGCCTGTGTGTCCCCAATGTGAAGAGATGGGCGGGTGGGACACTGGCTGGCGAAATGGCCAAACCCATTGCAGCGATAACACTGCTGCCGTGATCCACTAGGCTCCCCAATCATAGGTCCTTTACCTTTATCCTCCCGACGGATAGGAGGCGTAGGCAACAAAGGACGTGCAGGAGGTGCGGGTGCCGGTGGACGGACTGTGGGTGGGGCCGTAAGATGCTGGGGACGAGGAAGGTCCCTCGGGGGTGGAGGATGAGGCCTAGGAGCAAAGGGCTCGGGGCGAGCGGGCTCCTGAGGTCGAGTCATGGAGGCCCTCGGATACGTGCCAGGTGAGCCACGTGACTCGACACTACGAAGGGGAAAGGAGCCCAACCGATGGGGTGACTCAAACTCGGCCTCGAACTGCTCCAATTCGAGAGCAATCTGATATGCCTGCTCCAAAGTGGTGGCATTGCGGCGAAAGAGTTCATATTGATAATCGGGCCGCAAACCTCTCCGAAAGCGGGATATCGTCATGGTGCTCTCTTCCGTGACCCCGCACCGCAAATAATACTCATCGAACTCGGCGGTGTACTCGGTCACGGATCGGTTCCCTTGGGAAATGCTTTGCCACTTGTCTATGAGACGTTGGCGATATGAGGCGGGAAGGTACTTCTCCCTTAACTTGGTCTTCATATCATCCCATGTACCGATCTGGGGTTGACGTCGCTGGTTGAGCAGGCTCTCCACATTGATCCAATAAGTTTGGGCCTGCCCTTGCAACTTCATCTTTACGTATCGGACTCTTCGGTGGTCCGTCATCTCAAACCACTCGAAGTACCGGTTCATGCCGGCCTCCCAATCTAAATACACCCTAGGGTCCAAGGACCCGCTAAAAGTGGGAGGGTCCACACGCACACCCCTAAGAATGCGGTCGTCATCCTCGTCATCACGATTCCGTCGTTGATGACGACGACCGTTACCCCCGTGATCATTGTCGGAGGCATAATCATCCACTATAGGCGCCTGTTGCCTCCCGACATCCTCCACCTGAGCCCTTGGCACAGCGGGTTGCTGCACCGACTCTTGTTGGCCGTTCATCGGCGCGGGTTGCGCCGCTACTGGGCCCCTCTCTAGGACGGCAATCCTCCCAACAAGGCCTTGAATGGATTGCTCCAAAACCCCGGCCCGATCCTCGAGGACCTTCATCCGCCCTTCTAGACGCGTCCCTATGCCATCCATACGCGTACTAAGACCATCCATACGCGTGTCTAAACGATCCATGATGGCCCGGAACATCTCGGCCGTGGAAGACTCATCAGAACTACGGGCTCGGGACTCCGCCATAGGTGGTGGTGGCGATACTGGGTACCTCGACGGGTGGGCATGCAACTGACACACGACCTAGAAGACATCGACTAATACAAACACACACTAAATGATGCACTTAGACCTAAACTAATATCCGGTACGGGGCGGAGTTAATCTGTAGCAACCCTGATAAATGAATATTTGAAATGAATTAAAATATATATACTACAGAAGTAATACAGATAATAAGAAGAGGGTTAAATAGATGAAATAAAACAAGATACAAATAACGCCTCTTAGTAAGGCGTTAATTTAAAAAGAAACGCCTCTATCTACGGCGTGACTAAAGAAAGGACGCCCTCACCTGACGGCGTCAAATTCCAAACGCCAAAAAGGGCAAGGCCAAGAAACGCCCTTTACTTGGGCGTGTTTTAAAACAAGAAACGCCCTTCTACAAGGCGCTACTTAAGAAACGACCTCAACCAGGTCGTCAATTTAAGAATCGACGCCCTGACCCAGGTCGTTAATTCCGTTCGAATTCCGTTCGAGCCCAGAACTTATCCAGGGCAGGTGATAAGCATTAGAAAGAGTTCAAATGTGGTAATGACTCAATCTGGAAAGCATTACTTCCAATAAAACTCTAGCCTTAATAGGACACCCACAATCCTATAAAGACTCTCGTTCAACCAAACCCTAACCCATTTGATCGACCCGCTGCTGCACGGTAAGTGAAGAACATATGTTCTTCTTGTTTTCTTTTGACCTCTGTTTCGACTACATGAAGAACTAACAGTTCTTCATCTTCTTCTTACAGGTCGAAGAGAGCACCTACGTTGTGAAGAACATAGGTAAGGTTCTTCTAAAAACTTTTCCTGACTACGGTTATGTCCCCATCTTCCTCATCTTCCTTCCTCCTACAGATCGATCGTTGAGTGAAGTTCCTGAAGACAGAAGATCAATATCTTCATCCGTTCCATCATCTCCACATCAACTCTTAAAGGTAGGTTTTCTCAAGTCACTGTAGCCCAAACTAAATTGATACAGTACAATAATCATCATGCATATACATGGTTTGGTTTACTATAGTTTCTGAACGATTTTCTGTTAATTTCTTGAAAGAAACGTCCTTAGCAAGGGCGTGATTATGAAATACACGCCCCAGACTAGGGCGCTATTTTACAAGTCACGACCCTGCCAAGGTCGTCAATTTTAGATTTGACGCCCTGTACACAGGCGTTAATTTCATTTAATGATTAATCACCCATATTAAGAATTGACTATCTATGAAATCATGATTCTACAATAATGCATGATCATATGTCTTCAAACCTGTTAATTTTATTGTCATGACCATACATTCGTTCTCCATGAATTCTATTATCCTGAAATTATTACTGCCCACGAAAATCATGGTATTTCTTGAATTCACGACCTAGACTAGGTCGTCTTTCACTGGACTAACGCCCGATGCTAGGGCATGAATTAAAAAGTAACGCCCCTTCATAGGGCGTGTTTCTGTTAAATTCCCGAACAATATATTCTGTAAAAATAAGAATGTAATGATTAACGCCCCTGCCAAGGGCGCGTTTTTGATAATTTCTGAAAATAAATATGTTCTGAAAAATATTGTAAATAAAAAGACGCCTGCTACTGTAGTCGTCTCATTGCGAAGAAACGCCCCTGTCCAGGGCGCGTTTTAGATAAATTTTTGAATTATTGAAAATTCTGCCAAAATGGAAATATATGTAAACGCCCTTCTGTTAGGCGTTAATTACTTGAGAAACGACTTGACCTAAGTCGTTATTTTCTGTAAACTGATTTTTATCCTGATTCTGTTAATCGATGGTTTCATATTATACATATATGTATATATCGGCACTATTCTCCACTCCGTGAGTATAGTCCCACTTTTCACGTTGTTTTATTGATCACACTCAACTCTCATTGACATACAAGCTCTCCATTGGACATTCCGTTCCTTTGGACTAGCGAGTTAGTCATAGAGACCTCCGTAAGACTCCTCGTACCTTGGATTCCCTCAAGGTCGACTGAGCTGGTTGTACCCTAAAAACCCATTACACAATCTTTGCCATGTCAATCTAAAGAAACATGGGATACCGGTCCTTATGATTATACAAAGAGTATATCATGAGAAATTCTTAATGGGATGATGATATCATGCCATATCATGTCGTTCTTGTAAACCTCAACTCTATGATAAGAATGAGGGTATCTTACCTTTGATATACTGTTCATGTGGACCTCAATTCTATATAAAGAATGTCCGTATTGATTTGTCATGGTACCCAAGTTAAGGGAATCATAATTCTACCTAGTTTTATCGATATCGTGAATATACCGTTATTATCGCCATTCTATGTCCTTTGTCATATTTTGGACTCTATTCTATCAAAGTTGTCATACGTGTCTACAAGCTTGATTATTGAAATTCTATATTGGCTATAAACAAGAGTGGATGTCAAAATACATGATAAATGCCTGCGCATATAGGGCCCGATCTGGTCTTGGGAGGAGCACCCGAAAGTACTTGTGCCCATGGGAGTTAAAATGCTAAGGTATCTGGCATTATACCGAGTACTTGACTTGCTTGATTGGACATTCCACACACATCTTGTACTTGAATCGTACTTGACTTGACATGAATTGCGTGGCCCGAAAAAGGGTAATTTACTTGCTTGATACATGATAGCCAAAGTTCTTGACATGACTTGTTGAACGTACTTGCTTGAATATCTTGAATAAACTTGTTATCTTGTTGAAAGTTCATGATTTGTTCATCTTATTTCCTTGATATTACATTCTCTCTATCTTGTCGTTTTATGCGAGCATGCATAGCTTTATTGCATTCATGAAAGATGTAATTACTTAAACCCCTTGCTAGTACTTGAGATATAATTTCCTACTGAGCGTTCGTTCATTCCGTTTGTCCCTTTTTACTTTTCAGGTAAGTCTGACGACGATGGAAGTCAATCGGATGGGAATGGTCAAGAGTGAAAGAGCTAGAGCTTGTCCAAGTGTCATCTAGTCTTTTTCCTATTTTCTTGAGTCAACTGTGTACTTTTCTTTTATTTAACAGAGTATTGGATTTGTAATAGCCTATTAATAATAAAGGATTGGGTTATCTTGCTATTTTGCACATCTCTGTCTTGTGTCGAATACATGACCACTCTGATTGACATGATTGATATAAACTCGTCACGCGTCTCCGGGTATCTTCCGCGCTCGGGGCGTGACAGTTTTTGTGGTATCAGAGCCTAAGGTATTCAATTCCTAGGAAAAACCCAAGTCCAAGGATAAGTTGAACGTTTAACCAAGTGAGATTGGGTAGAACCAAGGGGTAAGAGTCAATGAGTCTTTTAATAAGATCACAGTGATATAATACTAATGTAGCTATTATAATTGTAGGATAATGGCTGCCGAACGTGCTCAATGGCGCAACATGCAGCGTACCCTTCAAGGAATGACTCAAGTGCTACAACAGGTAGCACAAGGTGGTACTCCACGAGCTGGAGGCTTACACCAAGCCTTTAAGAACATGAATCCCCCGAAGTTTATGGGATCGACCGATCCGGACGATGCCGAGCATTGGGTTCGGGAAACCGAACGCATATTCCGTGTCATGCAATGCACGGATCAGGACAAAGTTCTATTAGCTACTTTCCAGTTAGAGAAAGATGCTAGATGCTGGTGGGAGTCTATTGAAGCAACCATCGATCCTACTCAAGTAACATGGGAAGAATTTGTGGAATACTTCAATGCTAAATATTTCTCGGACCGAGTCCAAGAAAAGAAGGCTGCAGAATTCGCTGCACTAAAGCAACGATCTTTATCATTAGCAGATTATGAAGCTCAGTTCTCCAGGTTGTCTAGATATGCTAAGCATCTTATTAGCACGGAGAAGATGAAAGTCCGAAGATTTCTTAATGGGCTTAGGCCCCACTATATTACTCAACTGGCGCCTATGGACATCCAAGTTTATTCTGAAATAGTGCGCCGAGCTCAACTACTTGAAGATGCCACGGAACTATCTGATAGGATCCGTGGGAAAGACAAGAAGGAACAAGTCACGGGTTCGGGTTCTTTCAAACCCAATTTCAAGAAGAATAATGGAGGTCCTTCCTCTCAAGATCAAAAATTCAAGAAGACCAAGCCCTTCTCTATCACCACTACACCTTCAAACGTAGTGTGCAAGCATTGTGACAAGGCTGGTCACAAGACAGAAGAATGCTGGAGGAAATTAGGAGCTTGTCTCCGTTGTGGGAGTCGCGAACATCGGATTCCCGATTGTCCATTAATGAATGACCAAGCCGGTGGCGGTAAACGCCCGATGACAAAGAATGCTCATCTTCATGCAATCCAGGAGACCGAACCAGAAGAAGAAGGTGGACTAGTAGAAGGTACATTAACAGTTTGTTCCAAAAGTGCTTATGTCTTATTTGATACGGGTGCATCGCATTCCTTTATTTCTAAGAAGTTTGCCGACCCGTTACCGTTAGAACCAGAATGGATAAAAATAGTTCTAACTACTCCTCTTGGAAGCGAAAATGATATTACTCATCACTACCAAAACTGTGAGGTAATGGTTCAAGGTAGGAATTTACCTATAGATCTCATATGCCTCGATCTAAAGGAGTATGATGTTATACTGGGAGCGGACTGGTTATCCAAATACCAGGCAACGGTTGATTGCCGCAATAGCCAAATTGCTTTCAAAGATTTTCCAGAGTTAGTCTTTACTAGCCCCAAGAATCGGAACAAATCCCCTCTTATTTCGGCTCTTCGAGCAAGCAAGCTCGTCAGGAAAGGATGTGTATCCTTCCTTGCCTTTGTCACTGTTAAAGAAGCTAAGGAAACCAAGATAGAAGACATTCAGGTAGTGTAAGAATTTCCAGACGTATTTCCGGAAGATTTGCCGGGATTACCCCCTCAAAGAGAAGTGGCCTTCACCATTGACTTAGTCCCTGGTGCTGGTCCAGTTTCAAAGGCACCCTATAGAATGTCCCCTGCGGAACTCAAAGAGTTGAAGGAGCAGTTGATGGAACTAATTCGAAAAGGGTTTATTAGACCAAGTACTTCCCCATGGGGAGCACCAGTCTTATTTGTGAAGAAGAAGTGACTTTCCTCGGACATGTGATATCCAAGGATGGTCTATCTGTTGATCCATCAAAGGTTGAAGCTGTTAGAAACTGGGGAAGACCAACCAATGCTAGCGAGATCAGAAGTTTCTTAGGTCTTGCAGGCTATTATCGACGATTCATCAAAGATTTCTCTAAAATCGCCGTACCACTTACAAGATTAACTCGTAAGGAGATCCGATATGAATGGAGTGAGGAATGTGAAAGAAGTTTCCAAACTCTCAAGGATCATCTCACTACAGCTCCGGTGTTAGCTCTACCAATAGAAGGAGAGAAATTTGAGGTCTACACAGATGCTTCTGGCATTGGCCTCGGATGTGTCCTAATGCAACAAGGAAAGGTCATAGCATACTCTTCACGTCAACTGAAGAAGCATGAGGAGAATTACCCCGTCCATGACTTAGAACTGGCCGCGGTGGTATTTGCCCTAAAGATATGGAGACACTACTTATATGGAGTGCAGTTTACTGTATACTCCGATCACAAAAGTCTCAAATATCTATTTTCACAAAAGGAGCTAAACATGCGACAAAGACGCTGGCTAGAATATCTCAAGGACTTCGACTTCAATATACAATATCATCCCGGAAAGGGTAATTATGTGGCTGATGCCCTTAGTCGAAAGCCGAGAGCAATGATAGCCAATTGTATGATACAAGAATGGAGATTGCTAGAACAATTCTCCAAGCTCAATATAAGCTTGGACAAGGAAGCCAAATTTATCACATTATCTCATGTAAGCATACAGTCGGATTTATTATCTGAAATACAAGCACTTCAGGATGATGATCCTATATTAGTGGAAATCAAAGGCAGATTAGAAGGACAATCCGACTTTCAGATAGCTTTTGATGGAAGATTATTGTTCAAAGATAGAACTTGTATACCTGACTGTCCGGAATTAAAGAAGAAGATCTTAGATGAAGCTCACCGATCAAGGTACACGATTCATCCAGGATCAACCAAAATGTACCAAGATGTAAAGAGGAACTTTTGGTGGCCTAATATGAAAAGAGAAATAGCGGACTATGTATCACGCTGTCTCACATGCCAACAAGTCAAGGCAGAACACCAAAAGCCTGCTGGTAAACTTCATCCTCTAGATATTCCTAAGTGGAAGTGGGAGGATATTGGTATGGACTTCATCATGGGTTTGTCTAAATCTAAAGGAGGACATGATGGAATCTGGGTTATCATTGACCGATTAACTAAATCGGCACATTTCTTGCCAATAAAAAGCCGATGGTCAATTGATGTGCTAGCTGCACTATACATCAAGGAAATAGTCAGGTTACATGGAATTCCTGTCTCAATCGTGTCTGACAGAGATCCCCGTTTCACTTCTCATTTTTGGAAGGGATTACAACATTCGTTGGGAACAAGGCTCAACTTTAGTACTGCTTTCCACCCACAAACGGATGGTCAGACCGAGAGAACTAATCAAGTTGTTGAAGATATGCTAAGAGCTTGCATCATTGACTTTGGTGGAAGCTGGCATGAACATTTGCCACTAGTGGAATTTGCATACAATAACAGCTACCAAGCTAGTATCCAAATGGCACCTTTCGAAGCTTTATATGGAAGGAGTTGCCGATCACCCTTATGCTGGAACGAAGTTGGAGAGAAACAACTGTTAGGTCCAGACATGGTAAGGGATACAACTGAGAAGATACAAGTAATCAGAGAAAGATTGCAAGTTGCTCAGACCAGGCAAAAGGCTTATGCTGACACAAGAAGAAGAGATCTTGAATTCCAGGTTGGAGATCATGTATTTCTTAAAATATCGCCTGGACGTGGCATACGAAGATTTGGTGTTAAGGGCAAGCTTACGCCAAGATTCATCGGACCATTTAAGGTACTCGAAAGAGTTGGCGAGGTTGCTTATCGCATCGCGTTGCCTCCTCAATTGTCCGACATGCATAATGTGTTTCACATATCTATGTTGAAGAAGTATGTGCACGATCCATCTCATATTATTGAACATGGAGATCTGGTGATCCAGAAAGATCTCACCTATGAACAGAAGCCTATGAAGATCTTAGATCGAGAAATACGAGCTCTAAGGAATAAAATTATTCCCATGCTCAAGGTGCAATGGAACAAGAATTCTGAACATGAAGCAACATGGGAGACCGAGGAATCTATGAAGAAACGATTTCCCGAGTTATTCTAAGAGGTATATGTTCTACACTCTCCACATGTATATTTATATATATATTGAATTTGGGGACCAAATTCTTTTTAAGTGGAGGAGGGTGTAGCAACCCTGATAAATGAATATTTGAAATGAATTAAAATATATATACTATAGAAGTAATACAGATAATAAGAAGAGGGTTAAATAGATGAAATAAAACAAGATACAAATAACGCCTCTTAGTAAGGCGTTAATTTAAAAAGAAACGCCTCTATCTACGGTGTGACTAAAGAAAGGACGCCCTCACCTGACGGCGTCAAATTCCAAACGCCAAAAAGGGCAAGGCCAAGAAACGCCCTTTACTTGGGCGTGTTTTAAAACAAGAAACGCCCTTCTACAAGGCGCTACTTAAGAAACGACCTCAACCAGGTCGTCAATTTAAGAATCGACGCCCTGACCTAGGTCGTTAATTCCGTTCGAATTCCGTTCGAGCCCAGAACTTATCCAGGGCAGGTGATAAGCATTAGAAAGAGTTCAAACGTGGTAATGACTCAATCTGGGAAGCATTACTTCCAATAAAACTCTAGCCTTAATAGGACACCCACAATCCTATAAAGACTCTCGTTCAACCAAACCCTAACCCATTTGATCGACCCGCTGCTGCACGGTAAGTGAAGAACATATGTTCTTCTTGTTTTCTTTTGACCTATGTTTCGACTACATGAAGAACTAACAGTTCTTCATCTTCTTCTTACAGGTCGAAGAGAGCACCTACGTTGTGAAGAACATAGGTAAGGTTCTTCTAAAAAATTTTCCTGACTACGGTTATGTCCCCATCTTCCTCATCTTCCTTCCTCCTACAGATCGATTGTTGAGTGAAGGTCCTGAAGACAGAAGATCAATATCTTCATCCGTTCCATCATCTCCACATCAACTCTTAAAGGTAGGTTTTCTCAAGTCACTGTAGCCCAAACTAAATTGATACAGTACAATAATCATCATGCATATACATGGTTTGGTTTACTATAGTTTCTGAACGATTTTCTGTTAATTTCTTGAAAGAAACGTCCTTAGCAAGGGCGTGATTATGAAATACACGCCCCAGACTAGGGCGCTATTTTACAAGTCACGACCCTGCCAAGGTCGTCAATTTTAGATTTGACGCCCTGTACACAGGCATTAATTTCATTTAATGATTAATCACCCATATTAAGAATTGATTATCTATGAAATCATGATTCTACAATAATGCATGATCATATGTCTTCAAACCTGTTAATTTTATTGTCATGACCATACATTCGTTCTCCATGAATTCTATTATCCTGAAATTATTACTGCCCATGAAAATCATGGTATTTCTTGAATTCACGACCTAGACTAGGTCATCTTTCACTGGACTAACGCCCGATGCTAGGGCGTGAATTAAAAAGTAACGCCACTTCATAGGGCGCGTTTCTGTTAAATTCCCGAACAATATATTCTGTAAAAATAAGAATGTAATGATTAACACCCCTGCCAAGGGCACGTTTTTGATAATTTCTGAAAATAAATATGTTCTGAAAAATATTGTAAATAAAAAGACGCCTGCTACTGTAGTCGTCTCATTGCGAAGAAACGCCCCTGTCCAGGGCGCGTTTTAGATAAATTTTTGAATTATTAAAAATTCTGCCAAAATGGAAATATATGTAAACGCCCTTCTGTTAGGCGTTAATTACTTGAGAAACGACTTGACCTAAGTCGTTATTTTCTGTAAACTGATTTTTATCCTGATTCTGTTAACCGATGGTTTCATATTATACATATATGTATATATCGGCACTATTCTCCACTCCGTGAGTATAGTCCCACTTTTCACGTTGTTTTATCGATCACACTCAACTCTCATTGACATACAAGCTCTCCATTGGACATTCCGTTCCTTTGGACTAGCGAGTTAGTCATAGAGACCTCCGTAAGACTCCTCGTACCTTGGATTCCCTCAAGGTCGACTGAGCTGGTTGTACCCTAAAAACCCATTACACAATCTTTGCCATGTCAATCTAAAGAAACATGGGATACCGATCCTTATGATTATACAAAGAGTATATCATGAGAAATTCTTAATGGGATGATGATATCATGCCATATCATGTCGTTCTTGTAAACCTCAACTCTATGATAAGAATGAGGGTATCTTACCTTTGATATACTGTTCATGTGGACCTCAATTCTATATAAAGAATGTCCGTATTGATTTGTCATGGTACCCAAGTTAAGGGAATCATAAATCTACCTAGTTTTATCGATATCGTGAATATACCGTTATTATCGCCATTCTATGTCCTTTGTCATATTTTGGACTCTATTCTATCAAAGTTGTCATACGTGTCTACAAGCTTGATTATTGAAATTCTATATTGGCTATAAACAAGAGTGGATGTCAAAATACATGATAAATACCTGCGCATATAGGGCCCGATCTGGTCCTGGGAGGAGCACCCGAAAGTACTTGTGCCCATGGGAGTAAAAATGATAAGGTATCTGGCATTATACCGAGTACTTGACTTGCTTGATTGGACATTCCACACACATCTTGTACTTGAATCGTACTTGACTTGACATGAATTGCGTGGCCCGAAAAAGGGTAATTTACTTGCTTGATACATGATAGCCAAAGTTATTGACATGACTTGTTGAATGTACTTGCTTGAATATCTTGAATAAACTTGTTATCTTGTTGAAAGTTCATGATTTGTTCATCTTATTTCCTTGATATTACATTCTCTCTATCTTGTCGTTTTATGCGAGCATGCATAGCTTTATTGCATTCATGAAAGATGTAATTACTTAAACCCCTTGCTAGTACTTGAGATATAATTTCCTACTGAGCGTTCGCTCATTCCGTTTGTCCCTTTTTACTTTTCAGGTAAGTCCGACGACGATGAAAGTCAATCAGATGGGAATGGTCAAGAGTGAAAGAGATAGAGCTTGTCCAAGTGTCATCTAGTCTTTTTCCTATTTTCTTGAGTCAACTATGTACTTTTCTTTTATTTAACAGAGTATTGGATTTGTAATAGCATATTAATAATAAAGGATTGTGTTATCTTGCTATTTTACGCATCTCTATCTTGTGTCGAATACACGACCACTCTGATTGACATGATTGATATAAACTCGTCACGCGTCTCCGGGTATCTTCCGCGCTCGGGACGTGACATAATCGATCCGAAGATCACTCCCGCAAGTGTGCGACCTCCCGGTAGGCGTAGCCTAACGTTCGGACAACACCTTTTAAGATACCGAATAAAGGGTGCAAATGCAATTTAAAACACACTTTTTTTTTGTTTTGAAAATAATGATGGTCCTAGACTCGACTTAGACCATGATGCATGCAAGACATATGCAAAGACTACCCTAGACTCGACTCTCTCTGATACCAAACTGATGCGAGACGGACACGGGGACCGACTCTACGTGGTATGGACCTCGGACTCTAGACGTAGACACGACCAGCAACACATGATGGGAGAGACATTAGGCCCGACATGGAGAGCTCCTATAGGCTACACGTCGCTAACAGAAGTGCAAACTCACTCGGCGTCCCATGCGAGGGAAAGCGTGGATCGTGCGTGGTTAAGGAATCGGCAGAGTTCAAGGTAGTCAGACTCACTTCCGGACTCAGATCGAGTCGCGGGACGGGTCACTCTCACGCTCACAGCGGTGACATGGACACACGGGCTAGGAACCTACACTCTCGACAGCGGCATATGACCGTATACTAGCTGAGCAAGCAAATGCCAAGAAGGTGAGACCGTTACCTCCATGCACCCGGCGTGGCGAAGACAACCCCGGCCAATCACGGACCCCCGGTTAACACAATTTTACAGCAGTACAATAATTTGACCCACTCCACGCAGGGAGGTAAAAGGTCACATGCGGGGCCCGAGAATCACGTGAATTGGGTTGACGGGCAGCATCTTGATGTCGCCCGGCGGTTCCGAACTCCGCGTTTTCGTGCTTTCCGAACGGCGGGTTCTGCGGGCCCGCGGGGCCCACGGATGGTGCTGTCCTCCGGATCTGTGGGGGTGGGACCCACTATGATGGGGACCCCTGGTGGCGCTCCTCCACGGACGACGGTCGGCCGGGAACACCGATCAGGGGTCGATCGGTCCCGATCTCCAAGCTTTGAAGTTGCTGTCCACGAGCTGAGGTTGCTGTTTTAGCAGCGCGCGCTTCGACGAAAACGGCCGCTGCGATCAGCCCCGTCGTCGGAATGTGATGAAACTAGCGCCGTTGGAAAGAGGATTAAAAATCTTTCAACCTAGGGCCAGTGGAATCTTCTGAACCTCTGCGGACCTGGGCTTTAACTATTTTTCAATCCTCTGTTGCACAGCTCCCGAAATATCAGATCAGCATATGAGTTTCCTGTAAATAGCCGTTGACCGCCTACTTACAGTGGGATTCAGACTTCGAGCTCTTCGTCAAAGTTGTATAAAATCAAACCACGAAGTTGGGAAAATTTTGGGAATTGGATTTAGAGGTTGTGGTGATTTGATAGGATTTTTGGAGTGTCGGGTGGTCGGATCTAGGAACTGGGGAATAGAACTGTAGCTGGGACTGAGAACGATTTTTAGAAAATATGAAATGCACGAACTAGAAATTAACAAAAATTGTGGATGAATGGGTGGATGGAAGGAAACTCTGGTTAAATTTTTGGGACTAAAGAAAATCAAAAAGTGGACCTAAGACCTAAAACTCAGGGCGGAGATGAACTTGGACAGACTGCTGGCAGAACTGAGATGGAAGGGTGGACGAAAATCAAAAATTATGAAACGGGATCTGAATGACAAACCAAAATGTATGGGATATCATTGACACCTCTGGAACCTCCAGTAAAATTCCCAGGTTGATTTGAGCTCGTGGTTGATGGCTGAATTTCGTGGAAGCTGCTGTGGTACTGCGCAGGTAGAACTTCGTTGATGGCGGTGGCGGTGCGGTGGCGGCTCGTGGCGGCGGCGGTGGCGACCGGAACTGATAGGGTGGAGTCTCACCACCAAGAAGCAACCTTCACAGCTGCAAGGGGAGAGGGAGGGGCGCACCAAACTGGAGCTCCAAGGTTTTTTCTTCCAAATGAATGCATTCATTCACTAAAATGGAAAATACAAGTTTAAATACCATACATCTCACATCCATCCACAACCATTGGATCTAAGTGATGGGAATGGAGGGTTGGGATGGAGTGTGACACACACACACACAAAATAATATAATATTAAGGGGGGGGGGGCGGCCCTTGGACCAAGGAGAGAGGGTGGACTTGGTAGGTGGGGTAGGTGACCTCCCATGTGGACTTTTTAAGCCATTTGTCCCCCATGTGTTTTTTACTATTCAAACTTCTAGATATTCCCATGTGGCATGTTGACTGGCCCCACGTGGGACCCTAGGCTGAGGTGGCACAATGTGGTGGGGCCCGGGGGGCCCGTGGGGCCCACGGGGTCCGAAATGCTCATAAGCCCCTATTACACTCAAAATGGCAAACCGAATGCAACGAAATAAATACAAATTACACACACATAAAGTCTAGCTAAATATAATAAATGGAGAGGCTCAAGGCGGAGTCTCCAGGCTGTCTCCGAGTCAGATGGACGCTGAGGTGGCTCGTGTCGTGCTCCGTGTGCGGTACCGGTGGCTCGGCGTATCGTGCCGATCAACTGCTCGGGTGTCCGCACCACTTCAACAACCTTCCAAGCCTCGTCGTCATCCAAACACCTCATCAGAACTCCGTTAAGAGCCCGCCTATATAGTTCTCCAGCAATAATGGTGTATCTAGAGGCGACTCTTCTAATGGCTGTGCGCTGCTGATGCGGGACGAGACCACGGACACGACTCGAATTAGGAATGCGAACCTAAGACTCTAGATGAGCTCGTGATTTCCCCTTAACGAGGGGAGCGTCGGACGTGCACGGTTGAGAAACTGGCAGTGAGCTAGGGCGGTCGGCTCTCTCTTGTGCCCGGATCGGGTCACGGGACGGTAACGCTCTCTCGTAGCAGCGGTGATATAAATATAAAGTGAGCTAATTACCCTATCATGCTCTCTAGCAGCGGCATAAACAAGCATATATGAAATAAAGCAAAATGCCAAGTGTAGGAGCGAACACGATACCTCCACGCTCTCGGCGTGGGGAAGACGGACCCGGCCGAACTCGTACTCCCGGGACAGTTAATACATGAATATTACAGCAATAAATCACTTCCCACTCCACGCAGGGAGGTAAAGGGATACACAAGTGGGTCCGGGAGGACCGAATTCGGGTTGACGGGCGACTTCTCGCGTCTCTTCTGCAGCACCCGAACTCGTGATTGTGGGACCCACGTGCTGGCCGGAGGGGCCGTGTGGGACCCGGTAGCACCACTGTGGTGGGGACGCTTGGGGAAGCACTCCCTGGGCTGGCGGCATGCTGGAACGTTGACCGGAAGCCGGGCGGCTCCGATCGGTACCGGTCGGAATAACCGGCCACGGATCTGCCGGTTCTGTTTTCAGGCACGCGCTCCGGCGAGATCGGATGCTGCGATCAACCCCGATGTCGGATTGACACGAAACTGGCGCCGTTGGAAAGCTAACGCGAAATACTTCGATCTAGGAGAGAAAAAATGGAGTGCTCCAGATATGGCCTTGACCGAATTTCCAAGCTGCTGTTGTACAATGGCTGAAATCTCAGATCAGTAGGGAACTTTCCTGAGAGTTGGCGTTGACTGATAGGTAGACCTCCAAATCTGAAGTTTGGTTCTTCTGCAAAGTTGTGGAGGATCAAACAAGGAAACCGGGGATATTTTGTATGAAATGTTTTCTGGAGAATTGAATTTTCTAGGGTCGGATCTGGAAACAGGCAGACAGAACGGATTTAGGAACTTGGGAGAATTTTGTAAAATATGTGGAAGGCTAACCAAAAATCAAGAAAATTCATGGAGATAGGGAAAGGTGGAAAGAATCTCCAATACAATTGGGGGTTCCTGGAAAAATCAAAAGAGGGGTCAAATATGGGAAATGCAGGCGGACTGTCACAGTGAACAGACAACTGACAGATCTGGGAAGAGGTTGAAAATCGAAAATGGGAAAATAGGAAAAGAAGGAATTTAGGCGTGAAATTATTTGTGCAGATGGGTATACAAGATAGGAACACACCCTGAAAGTTTCAGATCAAGAAGATGTCGGGGTGGAGAGCAGTAATTCTCGAAGTGGCCTTCTATCTAGCAGGACAGAACCTGTACAGAACTTCCGACGGTGGCTCAATGGCGACACGAACGGCGGCGGCGGCACCGGGGATAAACTCAGAGATTGAGGGGGAGGAGATAGAGGGGTTCCACTCTAGAATTGGGGGTTGGGGATGAAGAAAACCAGAGGGAGAGAGAGGGGAGGTCGAAATTCTCACAAGGGGGGCTCTTGCACAATGCTTTTTTTTCTTTTATTAATTCTAAAATAATAGAAATACATGACTTATATAATAAATAAAAAAAGACCATGAATACCCTTAGATCTAGGATCTGGAGGGGCATTTAAGGGACTTCATATTTGATCCAAATAAAATAAAAAAAATGAAATTCCTAATTAATTCTAATGGGGGGACAAGGTAGGTGAGGTAGGTAGCCTACCTTTGAGTTTTTAATCCACTTGTCTCCCATGTGGTTAATTGGCATTCCAACCTTCTAGATGGCCACCTAGGATGGTTGACCAACCCCACATGGTCTAGGTGGACCAATGGGAAAGGGGTGAGGTCCTCCTGGCTTGGGCCTACTGGAATTTTACATATAAACTCACTAAGACTTACAATTGCGTACCCATATAACACAAGGGTATACATACAAATATGAAAGGACATAAATGCAAACAAAATGCGGACGGTCTTGCCTCGATGTCCCCATCAATTCTCCCTGGGTGGGAGGAACTCGACCCCGTCGAGTAGGAGTATGGATGCTCGAGTACTCCGGCGCATCCGTCACCGTGCCAAGTAACGCGGGTATGCTCCACTCCAAGTGACCGTCACCTGCTCATTCCATATATACTCGATATGCACAAGCTGCTGTGGGCTAGAGGTGGACACTCCGGGTGGGGCACTCTCAAAATAAGAGGAGGCAGCTTGAAGACTCCCTAGGAATCACCGCTGAGTACCTGTAAGTGACTGATCCGGGTATAGATGTAGAACCGATCCCATACTCATCGAGCGAGTCCACTCGCCTCTCACTCATAAGAGACCGTCAACGAGCTGGCACAAGACACATGCAGACTCACCATACACTAACATACGTATGCAAACCACACAAACAAGAAACTGACTCATGCATGACTCGAGACAAACCTAGTGTTAGTCCGTCCCGTACATGGGTGACAGCGGACCAGGACACCCGAACGTGTGCCATGCATGCATGTTATGTAACCGGAGATGGGTGGCATGGGGAACACCTAAACGTCCAAGTATGACCCAGTCATGTATGGACGGCCCTTTGGATTTGGGAGACTTGAGAGGGCTAGGAAAGTCGGGTGTAGGTGTATCGTGGACGGGCTTGGTGGGTATGGAGGACCCGGCCCGTAGAAAAGGGGTATGAAAGTGGACTTCCCCGAAGAAGTGAAGGGAATATGAAGGGTCTTGGGGTCCACTAGGGAAGGGGTCAAAGGGATCAAAGAAGGTATGACCCCTTATGGTGGGTTCCCACAAGTCACGGTTCCTGGTGTAGAAGTCTTGAAGGTGTGGATATTCACCTTCATGCATTGTAGGGGAAACGGTGATCATGTGTAGGATGTATGGGTCCTCCCTCGAGCAAAAGGGTATGAAGTCGGACTCGGCCGGCATCGGGAGGAATAGAAGAATTTTCGTGGTGACACAACCCACGGTGCACACGGAGGTAATAGACCCTAAGGCTGGATGGGTGAAGCTACGACTAGTGGGTTGGTCGAAGCCTCGGGCCAATAAATGTGTCAACTGCCATTGCCAACCTAAACCAAGAATAAGGTCACCCAATGTGTCAACATGGTGACGGGATCGGAATGTAGTATGGTAGGAGTTGGCGGGCACTAAAGGTAGGGTAGGGTCCATGGATGGGTAAGGGAGTGGGACCAAGCCATCTTTGAGCCAACTAAGAAGCGGCTCGGCTATGTATAGCGTTCCCGTAAGAAACACGGGTGGCTCGGGGTGAGATGGCTCCAAGCATGATGGTTCCGAATGTGGAGTGGGCCACTGGGGTTGAGTGGCTGGACATACGAGGGTGATCTTGCCGGGTAGGTAAGGTGGGCATAAGGTGCAAGTCCTCTTGTCCCGGTCAAGATTGGCCTTTCTCTCTCCTAACCACTTTTCCCCTAAAATGATGCATGGACCAACTAGTGTGCCGATCTTGCACCATGCGCCATCGGTGTAGAGAACAGAGCCGATCTTCCTATAGAACTCAACACAAGCAAAATCACTATCGCCGATAATCTCGCCTGTCTTGGAGAGAGACTCCACGATGTCAAGAGAAACCCAATTATCCGACTCCCTATCGGTGAAATGGAGTTCCGTTGTGGACCCGTTGGGTAGAGTGGCTTTCATAATGAGAGGGGTAAAACCAAAGGCTCGGGCCATGAGGGCATTGAATTGGGCCACAAAGGATGACCACTCGAACGTATAGTCTTGGGGAACGGCCATGGGTAGCGGACATGGACATGCATACACACGGTGACAAGACACTAGACCGACTATACAAGGTTGGAATGCATGCACACTAAGGACCCTAGACGTAAACCAAGACTCGGTACGTGACGGAGATAAGCGATCCGAAGATCACTCGCGCAAGTGTGCGGCCTTTCCCGATAGGCGTAGCCTAACATTCGGACAACACATTTTGATATACCGAGTAAAGGGATGCAAATACAACCTAGACCGACTTAGACAATGACACCTAGACTGACTTAGACAATGACTAATGACTAGACGTAAATGACACCTTTTTTTTTTGATTTTAGACACCATAGACTCAAACTCGCTCTGATACCAAATTGATGCGGGACGAGACAACGGACACGACTCGAATTAGGAATGTGAACCTAAGACTCTAGACGAGCTCGTGATTTCCCCTTAACGAGGGGAGCGTCGGACGTGCACGGTTGAGAAACTGGCAGTGAGCTAGGGTGGTCGGCTCTCTCTTGTGCCCGGATCGGGTCACGGGACGGTAACGCTCTCTCGTAGCAGCGGTGATATAAATATAAAGTGAGCTAATTACTCTATCATGCTCTCTAGCAGCGGCATAAACAAGCATATATGAAATAAAGCAAAATGCCAAGTGTAGGAGTGAACACGATACCTCCACGCTCTCGTCGTGGGGAAGATGGACCCGGCCGAACTCGTACTCCCGGGACAGTTAATACATGAATATTACAGTAATAAATCACTGCCCACTCCACGCAGGGAGGTAAAGGGCTACACAAGTGGGTCCGGGAGGACCGAATTCGGGTTGACGGGCGGCTTCTCGCGTCTCTTCGGCAGCACCCGAACTCCTGATTGTGGGGCCCACGTGCTGGCCGGAGGGGCCGTGTGGGACCCGGTGGCACCACTGTGGTGTGGACGCTTGGGGAAGGTCTCCCTGGGCTGGCGGCATGCTGGAACGTCGACTGGAAGCCAGGCGGCTCCGATCGGTGCCGTTCGGAATAACCGGCCACGGATCTGCCGGTTCTGTTTTCAGGCGCGCGCTCCGGCGAGATCGGACGCTGCGATCAGCCCCGATGTTGGATCGACACGAAACTGGTGCCATTGTAAAGCTAACGCGAAATACTTCGATCTAGGATCAGAGAGAAAAAATGGAGTGCTCCAGATATGGCCTTGACCGAATTTCCAAGCTGCTGTTGTACAGTGGCCGAAATCTCAGATCAGTAGGGAACTTTCCTGAGAGTTGGCGTTGACTGATAGGTAGACCTCCGAATCTGAAGTTGGGTTCTTCCGAAACGTTGTGTAGGATCAAGATAGAAAACCGGGGATATTTTGTATGAAAGGTTTTATGGAGAATTGAATTTTCTAGGAATTTTATATTGGAGGTGGGTCGGATCTGGAAATAGGCAGACAGAACGGATTTAGGAACTTGGGCGAATTTTTTAAAATATGTGGAAGGCTAACCAAAAATCAAGCAAATTCTTGGAGACAGGGGAAGGTGGACATAAGCTCCAATAAAATTGGGGGTTCCTGGGAAAATCAAAAGAGGGGTCGAATATGGGAAACTCAGGCGGACTATCACAGTGAACAGACAGCTGACAGATCTGGGAAGAGGTTGAAAACCGAAAATGGGAAAATAGGAAAAGAAGGCATTTGGGCATGAAATTATTTGTGGAAATGGGGATACAAGATAGGAACACACCCTGAAAGTTTCAGATCAAGAAGATGTCGGGGTGGAGATCAGTAATTCTCGAAGTGGCCTTCTATCTAGCAGGACAGAACCTGGATAGAACTTCCGACGGTGGCTCGATGGTGGCACGAACGGCGGCGGCGGCACCGGAGATGAACTCAGAGATTGTGGGGGTGGAGATAGAGGGTTTCCACTCTAGAATTGGGGGTTGGGGATGAAGAAAACCAGAGGGAGAGAGAGGGGAGGTCGAAATTCTCACAAGGGGGGCTCTTGCACAATGCTTTTTTTTCTTTCATTAATTCTAGAATAATAGAAATACATGACTTATATAATAAATAAAAAAGACCATGAATACCCTTAGATCTAGGATCTGGAGGGGCATTTAAGGGACTTCATATTTGATCCAAATAAAATAAAAAAAGAAATTCCTAATTAATTCTAATGGGGGGACAAGGTAGGTGAGGTAGGTAGCCTACCTTTGAATTTTTAATCCACTTGTCTCCCATGTGGTCAATTGACATTCCAACCTTCTAGATGGCCACCTAGGATGGTTGACCAGCCCCACATGGTCTAGGTGGACCAATGGGAAAGGGGTGAGGGCCCCCTGGCTTGGGCCTACTAGAATTTTACATATAAATCCACTAAGACTTACAATTGCGTACCCATATAACACAAGGGTATACATACAAATATGAAAAGACATAAATACAAACAAAATGTGGACAGTCTTACCTCGATGTCCCCATCAATTGCTCAGCATTTGTCATCTCTGGGAAGGATCCATCCTTGTAATACTGCTCTATTTCATGGTATCACGGCAATTCCTCTTCTTCTATAATCTCCTCAAGCTCAGTCAATGAAACTTCTTTCAAATCTTCCCTCTCTGCTTTCCTTTCTACAGACTTCCTAAGGTTGTCAAACCAGGGATCCTGAAGGGAAGGAGCATCTAACCGCTGGACCACGATGGTCTTAGTGGTGCGACTGAGGGGGGATGAATGGGAAGAGGCAAGCGATGCTAATGCATCAGCAAGAATGTTCTAAGAACGAGGAGTGTGAATATAGATGAGCTTACGGAATTGCCTAGCCAAGAGCGTGACCAAATCTTGATAGGGCTTGAGTTTAGGGTCACGGGTGCGGTAAGTGGAAAGAACTTGACGCAGCACCAATTGAGAGTCTCCTATGATGTTTAGGTATCGCGCGCCCATGAGGTAGGCGTGCTTCAGTCCGGTAAGGAGAGCCTCATACTCGGCTATGTTATTAGTGGCATGGAAAGAGAGTTGGTAAGCAATGTGGATGGTTACTCCTTCTGGAGTGAGAAGAATGGTGCCGATTCCACGGCCCTGAGAATTGAGAGCACCGTCGAAATGAAGAGACCAAAAGGGAAGATGAGTAAGTACATCCAAGTGTTCATCAGGAAACTCATCCTGGATTGAATCAGTGCGGGGGATAGGAGAATGAGCAAGATGTTCAGCAATCGCGTATCCCTTGATCACTTTTTGGACAACGAAAGTGATATCAAATTGAGAAAGAAAGCTCTGCCAGCGAGCTAACCTGCTAGAAAAAACATATTTTTCTAAGAGGTAATGGATTGGGTCCATTCTAGAGATCAGCTTAACTTCATGGGCCAGGAAATAGTGCTTGAGTTTCTGAGCTACCCATACTAATGCTGCGCAGGTCTTATCCATGGCAATATACTTAGATTTAGTAGGATTAAACAACCTAGAGAGGTAGTATGTTGCCCTTTCCCTTCCTTCGTCATCCACTTGAGCCAGGACAGCTTCTAGGGAGTCCTCAATAACAGAAATGTATAATATCAGGGGTTTCCCAGGGACGGGTGGTTGCAGAACCGGGGGATTAAATAGATAAACCTTAAGATCTTCATAGGCCTTCTGACATTGTTCATTCCATTCAAATTTAGCTCCCGCCTTCAACAACTCATAGAATGGGCGGCATCTCTGCAAATGTTGAGATATAAATCTCCGAATGAAGTATAAACGCCCACTCAATCCTCTAAGTGCAGTGATGTTCTTAGACGACGGCATTTCCATAACGGCCTTTACTTTATTTGGATCAATCTGAATCCCCCGCTTACTAACTATGAACCCTAGCAATTTACCTGATGCAACTCCGAACACACATTTCTTTGGATTCATTTTTAATTTGTACTCCCTAGCCCTTTGCAACACCTTGGCTAAAATGGCGGGGTGTTCTTCTTTGGACCTCGACTTCACCAGGATATCATCCACGTAGGCTTCCATATACACATACATCATATCGTGGAAGATAGCCATCATTACCTGCTGATACATGGCACCTGCATTCTTCAATCCGAATGGCATGACAACGTAGCAGTACGTGCCCCAGGACATGGTGAAAGAGGTCTTCTCTTGGTCCTCGGGAGCAAGACGGATTTGATTATAACCAGAATAGCCATCCATGAACGAGAGGGATTTGTACCCAGCCGTATTATCTACCAATACATCAATATGAGGAAGTGAGAAATCATCTTTTGGACATGCTTTATTTAAGTCTCTAAAATCAATGCAAATTCGAACTTTATCATCCTTCTTCATCACTGGGACTATGTTCGCCACCCATTGTGGATATAAAACAACTCTAATAAACTTGGCCTTATACAATTTATCAACCTCTTCCTTTATCCTTAGGGCCATTTGAGGGTGGAATCTTCTTGAACTTTGTTTAACGGGTGTTGCCCCTGGTTTAAGGATAAGTCTATGTTCAACCAGAGCGGGGTCAAGACCCGGCATGTCCTCATAGGACCAGGCAAAAGAATCATTGTACTCTCTTAAAACCTTGATTAGCTCCTCTTCAACCTGAGGAGGGAGATTAGCGAAAATGATTATGGGCCTGGGGTCCTCTTCAGTTCCAAGATTGATCTCTATTGTTGGTTCATCCACTGCCAACGATGGTTCGTCAAATCTCTTCAAACCATGTGCGTATAGATCGGCAGTGTCATCCACGTCGCTTTCCTCATCATCGACTGGGTCCTTCTCATCTACGATTTCATATACTCCTAATCCGTCATTGCTCCACACCCCTTCTATTTCCTCATCATCTTCTAAGACTATTGCAGTTTCTACAAACTCAAGACATTTGAGAAGGGCATGACATCTTTGAGCTAAATCTTGAAGAAATCTATCTGGAACAGATTTGGAATGACGCATCACAGGGTGCGCCGCAGACGTGGATGGGCTGACAACACTAGAGCTAGACTCTACCCCAACTAACTCTACCAACCTAGGGAACTCTGCACACTGTACATCTAACCTAGGAGACAAGAAATCTACAGGGAAAGGAGCAGGGGTCTCATGCCCCTGGGAGGATGGGCAGAACATAGTGTAATCCTCCATTGAGACCTCCGTTTTAAAATTGGCATTTTTTTTGGAGGTCAGAGGAGATCACGCAACAGGAAGAGGAGGATGGAGGAGGAGGGAGCTTCATGGGAAACAGAGACGGAAAGAGAACATCAAAGAATGGGTCGGAGGAAGAAAACAGCATTTCATGGAGATTGGTGGTGGGGGTCCACATGGTGGACAAATAAATTGGTGGGCACCGCCCACAAGCAGAAGGAACAAATAAAACTTCAAGTGGCCTCTCTATAAAGTACGGGTCGACCATAATCGGAGGGGAATGGGGAATAAACCCCAAATGCTGAAACAAGGAGGCAAGATGGGAAGGTGACAAAAAAATAATGATAGAGCTCCCCACTTCCAGCGGCCTCCGATATACTAGCTTCACCGGAGAATGCTTCACCAGCTACATCTCCATCTTCTGCGGACAAACTTCTTCTTCACAACACAACCTCTCAAAACTGCTACAAAAATCATCCATGTCACCCACCAGCCCCTTCAGCGGCGGCGGTGGGTCAGCAACAACATAAGCGGCATCAGTCTTCTCCTCAGAACATGGCGGCAACTTCTTCAGAGTACCAGGCTGCAACGGGCCTTTCACGAAATGCTGACGGTAATCCCACGTCAGTGGCCCGGAATCTTCCAGTATAGACAGTGCCGACTCTCGGTAGCCAAGGCCTCTTCGGCTCATCTTTCTACCCCTAGGGATGGGGTTAGTCCGCCCCTGCAACCGTGCGCCAAGTCCCATGCCCGGCTGATAGCCTAGCTTCAAAATCATATGCCACCCTTTTGAATCTCTAATCTTGGACTTGATTTTAACATTAGCTGGTGCAGTGGCGGGCTTGCATGACGCATATGCCCATGGAAAGTTCAAGTCCATTACCGACAAAATTGGCTTGTTGCTCGGCCAAAGTGTAGGGAGAATCTTGTCAGCAATCGCATCAACGGTCTAGACCGTGGAAACACTCTTCACCTTGACCACCCGCCCCTGGAATGGGAACTTGAGGCATTGGTGGGCAATCGAGGGTACTGCATTCAAACTATCAATCCATGGATGACCCAGAATAGCCTTGAACATCGGGTCTATGTCCAACACATAAAATTCCACGTCCATCACCAAAGGCCCTAGCTCGGCCTGAACAGTCACAACCCCGTGGCAAGCCCTCCTAGAGTTATCGTATGCTGCAATGGTTGTCGGTGTCGGTCTTAGCACATCTTCAGAAATGTTGCAGGCACGCAACGTGCTCAATGGACAAACGTTAATGGAAGCTCCCGTGTCAACTAGTGCTGAGTCTAAGACCACCTTATTCATAGAAATTGTAATGCATAGTGGCATTTGACGTGCCTCTGGGGGTGCTAACTCTGATTCAGAAAAAGAAATAGATGCCCCCTTTGTAATAGTAGCCAACACCGATGGCAAACTGTCTACCGCCACATCCTCGCTAACCATCACTTTTTGCAGGAAAGCCCTCAGGGCATCTTGGTGTAGCATGGACCTTTTAATTAACTCTAGAACTGAGATCTTGGCCGGCACCCGGTCCAAGTGCTATAGCAAATCATATTTCATGCCGGGCATGGGGTCAACTTCTTCTGCTTCAACTGTTGACGAAGGGATTTGAGGGTTGGGTGCAGGTGCACCAGTGGAAGGGTAATTTCTATGAAATAACCGCCCGCTCTAGAGGGCGAAGTTTCGTGCCGGCACGGCATCAGATGGACTCCAGATTGGCCCGGTTGGGGTAAGTGGAAGGGATAGAAGTGGGGTTGAGGATGGCGGAGGTTGGCCTGACGGGCCCTGGGGGAGCGATGCTTGGTGAAGGGTTATGTGGAGGGGTGATGATGGAGGGTATGGTGGGTGATGGCGGAAAGATTGGCGGAATGGTGGAGAATGTGGCGGGTGCAATAGGTGACCGGGAGGGAATGGAGGGTGGAGCGGTGGTCAAGATGGTGGGCCGGAGGATGGAGGGAACATAAGTTGCGGGGGAGTTGGTGTGGTGGAAGGCCAAGAGATGAGCGGGGGTCTCATCGTCAAAAGACCACCCAGCGTTAGGGGCTGGGCGGTGAACAACATTTACTTGAGCCGGTGCCGGCGGCTGCTGTTGTAGAGCGGGCTGGTGATCTGGCATGGGATTTTGGTGAATCCCAAGTTCAGGTGGTTGCTGCTGCTGTTGAGGTTGAGGTTAGGGTTGCTGAAACTGCTGCTGCTACTGTTGCGGCCTTGCTTGTCTTCTCTTCTCCTTGATGTCTTCTATCAGCTTATGAATCTCGGCCTGGTCAATTCTTTTCCCCTCATGCAAATCATATACTAAATCCTGGAAATGGAAGCACCTATCTAT
Source organism: Amorphophallus konjac (assembly GCA_022559845.1). Classification (NCBI taxonomy): domain Eukaryota; kingdom Viridiplantae; phylum Streptophyta; class Magnoliopsida; order Alismatales; family Araceae; genus Amorphophallus; species Amorphophallus konjac. The sequence goes on along the minus strand of CM040122.1, from coordinate 86,318,356 downwards.
TGTGTGCCCGGGCTGTCGATGATATATGCAATATCTTGATTGATCGATGGCCGAATTCCAGTTCTGACGTTCCGGCGGGGGCTGTATGTCACCAGTGTACATCAGGGCCGAGAATATGTCTGGCAAAGTTTCAGGAAGTGGAGGATAGTGGGCTCTCTTCGGACCCGGCCGAGTAGGACCGTAACCAGCAGGAGGAGGGACGTTGTGGTACTAGGGTGGCTGCTGAGGCTGTTGTGGTGGTGGTTGTTGTGGGTGTTGAGGAGTTGGAAAAGAAGGTCAGAGAACTTGCGGAGCGGGGAACTAGGGGTTGCGTGGAGGTTGCTGGAAATGGGGTGGAGCGGACTGGTTAGGGAACTGAACAGCCTGCACCTGCTCGTTGGTTTGAACTCCCTCAGTAACTGGGCCCTGGGACTTTCTTGTGGTTTTGGATTTCTGGGCCTCAAATAGGGAATGGATGGGGGAGTCTTTGAATTGGGTTTGGATGAACCGGGCCCGACTGTACAACTAGTGCATATTTGATATATCGTTCATCGCCAAAATGTTTCGGAACGTAGGTGTTGCATTGGAAATTAACATTTTCACCTTTTCTTCTTCCGGGATCTACCCTGGCACACGTGAGGCCATCTGCCTCCATCGGTCGGCATACGTAGCAAAGTCTTCGTCTGCCTTCATTTTCTCTGCCACCAAGTCTGTAAATGAGTACTCCGAGCCTACCCGGTCCTGAAATCTCTGAATGAATTTCTCTTTTGCAGTCTTGAAACTTTCTGCCTCCTCCAAAGGCAAGGTATAAAACCATTCAAGTGCCACCCCGTCCAAGGATCGGCAGAAAAGATACGTCATAAGATGATCATCATGCTAAAACTGCGCCGATTCATAAAGGAACTCCCTGACATGAATGAACGGGTTGCCATTCCTGTCGTATTTACGGTATACAGGGAGCTCAGACTGGGGAGGAAAATGAATGTCCCGGAAGTTAGGAACGGGGACATCAGCGGGGGATTGTGGGCTGACCCTTTTATGAAGGAGATCGATTTGCTGCTGCATGGCAGCCCACTTTTCGAGAATCTCCCATTCCCGGGATGGAGGAGACGGAGCAGGAAGAGCAGAACCTGTGTATGGAGCGGATGGATAGACCGATGGAGGGGGGAGCCCATAAGAAGGATAATGGGCCAGGGAAGGGCCCATATCCGAGTAAGCAAGCTGGGTAGCCTCTGGCTGGAGGCGAACAAAATCAGCCGCGGACACAAGGGCCTGCGGCGCTGGAGAGATGGTAGTATAGGGGTCAGAATAGGAGGACACGGGGATATGGGTCTTCCCCTTGTCAAGAGGCCGATGGGCCTAGGTAGAAGCCTGGCCCGCTTCTATGTTAGGGAATCAAAGAATCTGAGGACGAATAGGGGTCAGATCAATAGCGGCAACAGAGGTAGCTGATCCAACAACTGGAATTGTAGAAATGGCAGCAGCAATCACGCCAGAAGAAAGCACTGAAGGCGGAGCATCTGCCCCTTGCAAAGCTTGTTTAAGGAGATGGAGTTGAGTAGGGTCCAACTGGGCCATCATGTGGAGAACATGGCTTGCCGAGTTGTGAGTGGATGAATCAGAAAGAGAGGGTTGGGCACCCTCAATAGTGGAAGATGGAAGAGGATGGGCAGACCCCTCTCTCCCCTGGAGAGAAACGACCCTAGGTGGGTCCTCCAAAAGTCCCTGAGGAAGGAAGTCCTCGTGGGTGTGAGAGGATTATAGGATGACATGGTGGGAGAATCAAACAATGGGTTAAAATAGGAGATGAAATGGGAGCCGCCCCTAGGAGATGATCCTATGGGGAGGAAGCAACTCCACATGCACTAAACACTTGGGGAGGGGAAAACCATCAACCCTAACAAAGGTCTAATACAAACAATCCAACCAAAAATGCACACAAGAGAGGGGAGAGATGAGAAGAGAGACAACCAGTTAACCAGCCAAGTAATGAATGATGCTCGAAATGTTTTATAGATTTCCTTTTAGGACCTTAGTGGATTAATTAAGATGATAATTTACTCAACCACAAGGGCACCTAACCAGGGTAGGATGGGAAACTGGGTTGACTCTAAGGGACACTCCCTCTCTCGGATGCAAACCCTAGACTGGTGTGGTACAGTACAACCTGCCCGGCGTCCGTGTGGGAATCCACGGCTCACGGGGACTTACGGAGGTCTTGGGCAAGGTCACCTAGTCGGCTCCAAGGAATATGGAGACGAGAGGATCCCCCACCTAGGTAGGAATGCAACTAATATGAAAAGTATGTATGGCCTTAAGTGCACCGGGGCGCATGCAAAGTCTAGCCTAGATCTATCAATCAATGATCAACAAATATAGAAAGAATGAAGACAGTCATGCAAAAGTATGGTGACAGTAAGGGGAGATCAATAGCAGCACCAAGTAGGTGTGAAATAATGTGAAGTGTCAATCAAGATGAAGGTCTTGGGTGCACTGTAGCAGACATAAACGGTCTGTGGGAGACCGTGCAGGGAACTCAACGGTCTTGTGAGGGCCGTTCAATGGTAGGGTATAATAAAAAAATAGAACTAACAATTAGACAGAAGCTGGAATGGACTAAAGGAATGGGAACAGAGGCGTACCTGACAGCACGGTCTGTCGAAAGACCGTGCGAACCTTGGGACGGCCCTGCAAAGACCGCACAAAGTCAACAAAATCACCAGTGTAAGGCAGAACTGTACCTAAGCCAGCAGAAGTGGACGGCCTGCAGCACACCGTGGAAGCAATGCACGGCTTGCGTGAGACCGGTAAAGGCAGCAAGTTCGCAGAATAATCAGTACTGGTGGTCAGAACAGAACGGTCGAATCCAGGCCTGGCAGGTACGTGAACGGCTCTGAAGGAACCATATAAACTCCAGAGGACAGAGACGCAAGATGACGAGGTAACGACCTGAAATCACTTAAAAGACAAACCTAACGAAGACAGAAGGTGGTCAGCACAACACCAACACGATGGGCACTAGGTGTCCCACCGTGATCGCCAGAAATTTGTTGATTGTAAATATGTTCCTCCACCTGATCATTTCTTTTGTTATCCTTCCTTTTCCCTTCTACTATGTCAATGTAAGACACAAATAAAATGAAACTAGAAGGATGGAAAAGGCGTGAGTGTGTGTGAGGATCGTGATCGCCACCATGGCTCTGAATGTAAATAAATACACCGTACCTTAGAAAAGGGGAGACACTCGACTGCAAGCAGCACTGCGAAAATAAACGGATCGAGCAGAACCGCCCTGTTAATGAACGGTCGATCGACAGACCACTCACTAGTGCTGGGACGAACGCGGGATGAAGCCTGGCTTGACAGGAGAACGGTCAAGAGGAAGCCGCAGAGGAGCGAAGGACGGCTCTGTGAAGATCGCGCTCATACTCGGACGGACAGGAAGATGACTGCTCAATGCCACCAGGTTTTAAGTTGTAGGATTGAGACCTCCACCCCTTCTGGCTAGCCAGAGGGGATGGGCCTCGTGCTAGTATGATGCTGACCTGCAAAGCACAATGGAAAACACAAAAGAAAACCAGATTAGAACTACGAAGTGTAGTAACTATAAGAACGAATGAAAATAAACATAATAAATCGGAATGGGGAATACCTGGGAGTTTTTTAAACCCCTAGGGGCGTGGAAAAATAGTAGGATGGTGTATGTATGACGTGCAAGAGTGAAAAACGTGGGGAAAAGAGCGAAGAAAACAATGCATGCAATGAAGAAAATGATGGTGGGACTACTAAAACAATGACTCGAAAACATCGAATACTCCCTGAACCGGAGGCCTGAGTGGACATAGAAGGCCTCTCTCCCTAACTGTAGGTCACTCGAAAGTTCGGCAGAGCTTCACCGTCGACCTTAGATCTCCCCCTTTCAAAGCCTGGACTAAGGGTCCTATTTTTAGAGCTCATAAACCTCACCCCGAAATTAGGATTTTCAGTGAAACTTAGGTCGAGATATTAACAAAAAACCTATAGATAACTGTTTTATCTCCCACCAGGATCGAATGGTATCCCATTTGGTTGAGAAACCACGGAGAAACTGGTGGGATAAATCAAGGGTTTAGCCACGGATTAGAGAGAGAAAATTCGTTAAAACCTCAGGAATCGGGCCATTACGCGGTCGCTCGATAGGCCGCCCAACCTATTGCACGGTCTATTTCTAGACCGTTCAAATTTGTCGGTGGAAAATAATTAAAACAGTTAAATTATCCAATTATCCATTGAACTGACCGACTATTTCACCGTTGGACTCTTATGGATTGAACGGTCTCGTGATAGACCACTCAATTCATGGGGCGGCCTAACTACAACCGTTCAGGGCCTGTCGGTGATAAATTCAAATAAAATAGATAAATAGATAATTATCTGAAAAAACTAATGCCTTGGGACTCTGGGAACTAGACAACCATATGCATACCGTTCCATTAATTTGGACGGCTATACAAGGACCGTTCAACAGCTTGTCGGTGGAAATTCAGAAAATCACCTAAACATCCGATAAATACATGGACGGCTCACCCCCAACCGCTCATTGACTGAACGGCCAGGCGATTGACCGTGCAAAGGCTGGACGCTCGAAATTGATAAAATGTGATAAATTAAGCAAAATGAAGGCCCCTTAAGTCCTGCATTGAAGTTGACCGAGTCAGGGAGGGAGGTACCCATAAAATAGGCCCAAGGTTATGCCTGAAAATGGCCCAACGAGTAATGGACAACACGAGACATCAATAAATAGTGGTAAAAGGAATGACTCAACTTATCGGTAAAAAATGGGTGTCAACAATGACCAGAGAGTTCAATACATTTTGTGTAGAGAGCAGAAAAGTGAATTTCAAATTTTTTTCAAGAAATTTCAAGGAACATTCCGAAGTTTTAAGCAGCAGCCAATGAAGTTTGATACCAATTGTTCAACAAAACAATTGATTCAGAGGGTTTTGAGAATCATATGGAATCAATGATCAGGGAGCAATGCAGATGTTCAATGTTTGCCAAAGATCAATGTTCAATGAGTTCAGTAGTTTGAAATCTGTGACATACCAGCTTGAGATAGAATTGACATAAATGTCAATAAAGAAAATTGGATTTCAAGGTGAGCTGGTAAATATAATCAAAACTAGGAACAGTACTTGGCGGAGATTGGATCCAAGGATCTACTCACACAAGGATTAACCTTCCAAATAGGCCTGACCTATCTTTCCAGCTAAATCTTTTTAAATGCTATCTAGTTGATACAAGATAGCACATAATTGTTTCAAATGAGTCTCCCCCTCACCAAATCTAGGAGCAGTGTTCTCAAAGAATTATAGCTGAATTGTCAATTATTTAAAGGATATGAGATCAGATGAAGGCAAGAGAGACTAACTGATACCAATGTTTGAAAGAAATTGCTGGAAGAGCAAAGATAATCAGTATGGCCAAAGATAGCCAACCAGTTCAGGAATTTTGATGCTCCCCCTGAATGCATGCAAGCAAACAATCTTTTTAGAATTTTTCATTAATGATGATATGAAATGAAATCTGTATGCATATGCATTGACTATTTTTCACAGAATGCATTGATCCACCATACATGAATTGCAACCATTTGTTTGACAGTCTCCCCCTGACTTTATGCAATTTATGCAATGAAAGCTAAGCATGGGGTTTTATGACTGGACTACCCTATGTGTAAAATTACCCATGGTACTAGGCAGAGGACTTGGTCTAGAGACCACCTCATACATGGTCAGAGCTTCCAGACAGATTGCATCTGTCTTTTAGCAATTTCCATTTGATATATCTCTAGGTCATTCATGACAATGTGATGCAAATGCAGTCCTATCAGATTTTCAATGAATTATGACAAACAAATGTGTATGCATACAATTGACATATGCAGTTCAGATATATGTACAAATATGTAAACTATGCTCATGAGTTTCTAAATTTCTCTATGTGCACAATTGACCCATTGTACTTGGTGGAGAGCTTGGTCTAAAGACCATCTCACACATGGTTAGAACTTCCAGACAGACTTAATCTGTCCTTTAGTGTCAAACTATTTGATATACCATGAAGTCATGCATGAAAATACATAATAGTTTCAGAATATGCAAGACAATTCAATTGAATGTGCATATGTGAAAATGTATGCAGACATGAAATTTCATGCATTAAAATTTATTTCATCTCCCTCTCAAACATGCAACCACTTGAAGCATAGTTATAATATAAATGCATGCAGATTGGAAATGAATTCATCATATCTTCAATGAATATGTGCACACACAGCTCAAAGTATGAACAAATAAACTCATGTAGCTCAATGCAAATGTCAAAACAAATAAAAGAACATGTATGCATAAAACTTTTGACTAATCAGATTTAACATGATATGCAGTTAAAATATGTTCCTAAGAAATTGACGCGGGACGAGCGCGCGCATAGGAATGTCGACCGCGGCTTCTGGAGCGAACCTGTGAGTATAGCCATATGGCACTACACTCCAAGTAGGGAGGGGATCACGGGGATGGGATTGATCAATACAAAACTACCCTCACGCAGGAGGGGGGAGCACGGGGGAGGGTGTACTCAAGCAAATGCCACACGCTGCCCTGTAGGATAGAACTGGAAGGTTCTGATTGGTACTCTATGCACGGGAATCCAAACGTGATGCCGCTTACGCCAAAACATTTCTGGAGAAGTCCAGAGGCGCTCCTGAAAGTTTGGCATTGTTCTGAGGTCGTTGGAGGGCGTGGACGGCTGAAGAAGAGGTCATGCACGAATCTATCTCATAGGACAGGGTTGCGTAGTCGTGGTGTAGTCATCGGTACGCTCGCTGTAGAACTCCAAACGAGGCGAGACCAACTTGGTGGGATAGCAGACAGGGAGGTATACGTACCCTCAAGAGATGGCGGCCTTTGGATCACCGATCCGGGCATGGTCGCAGAAGTGGCAAACCACAGGTTCCTGGGCGAGCAGCTGGATAGGGAGGTGATGGCCATGTTGGAACTTTCTGGACCGAGGTCGGAATGGAACGAAACCACCTTGGTTAGTTTTTTGTCGTCGAGGGGCACAACCTTGATGAAGACGCCTTGGGCTGAAAATGAACAGGTCGGGCATGGCACGAACTGCAAGTTGGGCGCCCAGTCTGGGCAGACTGATTTGCACCTGATCTGCGCAGTCGTGGGTGAACGAACGCCACGAACTATGCTGAATTTGGAATAAGGCGAGACCACCTCTGGCCCGCTGCGGGCTTAGAGAAGAACCAAATCTTAGAAGAGAGTTCAGGCTGAATCATGCCGTGGAAGTCGGTGCAGCCTCTGCCAAACGGACCTCAGGTTCTGTCTCGAATCTGGTGCAGCCGCACGAGAATCGACGACGCGATCAGTGTCGAGGTTGGAACGGGGCGGGACCACTTCTGGAGTGAATATGACTCAAAGAATAACAACTCCCCAGAAGAGTGTTTGCACTGATTCACGCCGTATGGGGTCGTCATAGAGTCTGCAAACCGGGCAACAGGATCTGTCCTGGGTCCGCAGGTAGCAGAGCCGAGGGTGCTTCGATATGTGGATGAGGATGACGACGTGGGAGCCTCCGGGTAGCTGTGGATGACCTTGAGAGATGGGGGATGTGGGGGCACAGTGGGAAGGGGGATGGAAGGGGCTGGGGTGTGTGGGGCTGAGGTGGGGGCGGCTAGGGTTAGGGTTTGGGGTGGGGGGTTGCGAACTAGGGAGTGGGAGAGAGGGAGGCCGCGGCTAGGAGTTGGGGGATGGAAGAAAATTGAATTTTTTGTAAAACTTTCCTAAAGAGAAGGAGAGATTTTAGGAGGGGGAAGATAATGGGAAGGTATTGGGTGGCTGAGATTTAATTAGATAGGTGATTTGGAAAGGGATAAAGGAGGTGGGGTTGGATTAGGAACTTCCACCATTCCCATTCCTAAATCTTTTCTTACTATCACGGCTCTTGTAGGGCTCCGTGATGCTGAACTTGTCTTTCTTATAACGCCGATCTGAGCGTCGGCTGGATTCTTCTCCTTTCCCTTTTAATTTTTTGACCTTTTTTTAAGGTCCTTTCACATAAGTATGCCCGCTGAACCATCTCCGCATAAGTACGGATGTTTTAGGTTTCGAGCTGCTGAATGAAGTCGGGTCGTAACCCGTCCATGAACCGATTTACCTTCAATAAATCGATGTTGATAAGATGCGGTGCGTAAGGTGCAAGCCTTGAGAATTGCAGTTCATATTCGGCAACCGTCATCATTCCTTGCCGAAGAGCGGCGAACTCCATAGCCTTTCTCTCTTTTACATGCTCAGAAAAGTACTTGGCACGGAATAGGGTGAGAAAACCATCCCATGAATGAGGTGCATCGGCCGGAGGTGCCGGAACCGACTTCCACCATGTACGGGCATCTTTGTTGAGTTGAAAGGTTGCGAGACGCACCTTCTCCTGATCGGTGGATTGGATAACATCAAAGATACGATTCATTTAGTCTATCCAGTTCTCCGCTTCGTCCGGATTAGAAGAACCATAGAAACGCGGAGGGTTTACGCTCCGAAAGTTGCGATGTAAATCACCAGCCCTTGCTCCTGCGCCAGCTTGCGCCATGGTTTGTAATGCCTGTGTGAGGCCAGCAACCGTCTGCTGCATGCCATCCCAATTTACGTGATGAGCCATGATAATGATAGGGTACATGAGAGAAAAATAACAACTTGTTATTTCTTATGGAATTGGAAGGAAAATCAATCTTAAAGCTAATTAACTATCTTATCCTAGGCTCTACCCAATTCTCACATGGGTGTGGAAATTTCTTCCTTCGTTCATAGGTAGGGGTCCTTAAACCTTGGACTTATCCTATGACATAACTCTTCTCCCTAAGTCCTGAGACTTAGGCTCTGATACCAACTTAACTGTCACGTCCCGAGCCTTTATTACAGCGGAAGACTCGCTCAAGGAATGCAAACAGCCGGCATGGTAAGCCTCTTGCAAGCAAGAACGATCAGAGCGCAAGGCAATCACACATAAGAATGCAATTGCACAATATTTACTCAACTTCGACTTTCATTAATAATCAAATCCAATATTCAAATACAACTACTCATTCAACTTCCATCATGCTAGACTCAAGAAATAGAAAATTACATAGACTCGATCTAAACAATGTAAACTTCCTAAGTCTTCGCTCATTCTTTAACAATACTTTCATTCGCTCTCAAACCCGATACTTGTATAGCCCAAATCCGAATTCGAATCACTTCCATTTCCTGATAAAGAATGGAAATAGGTAATGAGCACACTTACCCAATAGGTATCTTCGCATCAGCATGAAGGCATCATTAAAGTAATTAACATTTTTACTCTAGAGGAATAAGGTAAAATCATGCGAATGTGATCAATCATGCGATTAAACCAAAGTATGTAAGATAGAATGAGAGCAAGTATGAACTAGCAAGAATGTTATAAGAACACGATATGGCCTTTCATGAACAAGAATGTAACGAGAATGTACTAGCAAGCCACATAATCATTACTCCAGTATCTTTTGCTTATGAGCAAGTACTTCATGAATTTCTGTGGAATATCAAGCAAGAAAGTCATGTATAAGTATCAATCATGTTGTATCGTGTTGTGGATTTTCACTTATTTATAAAGAAAGTACTCCAAGCGCAATGCGACGCCAGTAGCATCATATCCCATGGTTTATAATAGTATATTTCTGACAATCAGCCGAGGGGACTAGCATAGAGCCCTTGAACACAATCAGTGCTCGATCGCATCTTCAAGTATAAATTAAGCTTTTTCCACGCATGTAACAATAAAGTATGGCCAAGAATGTACAATTTCAACAAGCTCTTGATAACAATAATTCAATGAATGAATGCTTTAATAAGAATCGTGAGAAATCAAGAATGACTTATACTATGTTATGCTTATGGAAATAAATCGATAGCATAACGGTACGTTCTTTATTTTCCATTCATTTATATTAGGTTTCTTGATCAATATGATAAGTTCTAGATCATCAAGAGGCCATCTAGAAACCTGGGAATATCAACCCTTGGTCAAACCTCGGGTTAAAATACTCAAGCAGTGTGACGGTCGTGTACTGGGCCGTTACATGATGTGACGCTCCAGTATTGGGCCGTTACATTAGTCTGAATCCAGAACCAAGAAATCAGACTCAGTTGGATGTGACGGTCGTATATTGGGCCGTTACATGTGCCTGAAGGTCTAATATAGACCCGTTACACTACTGATAACCAGAAACATTGATAGTGTAATCTAATCACTTGGGTTTTAATGGTACAACCAACTCGGCGCCCTAGTGGGAATCCTAGGCTCGCAGAGAATTACGGAGGCCTTGAAACAAGATTTCCTATTCCATTGGAAGGAATATCCAATAGAGAGGTCCTCATGTTCAAGATAGTGTTCCTATAGTGCAAAGTGTGAACTAATGGCCATATACTAGAATATATGTCATGTACTTAAAGAAAATGACTCTATTGATAGAGAGGATGTGTAACAATAGGAAATCAAGATAAAACTCCGTCAATACCTTTTTGAAAAATCATGATTTAGATACAAAACTATAAAATTTTGGCACATGAAATTAACATAACTTAAAATAACTTAAGATACCTAAATTATGCAATTTGTATCATGAATCAGTAAATAATCTTAAGGATTTGAAATCAGGTCAAGACTTAGATAACTAACCACACTTATAAGTTAACTTGACTGATTTTCAATTCTGTCTACGATTATCCTGACGGTCGAGGATGGGGGCATCACAATGATTGTGACGGTCTATCGAGGGGCCATTACATTAGTGTAATGCTCCATCTATGGTCCGTCAGAGACAACAGAGTAATCTAAATACAACAAAGAGTGTGACGGCTTATCGTAAGGCCGTTACAGTAATGTGACGGTCTAAGTCTGATGCGTCAGAGTCTCTGCTGATAGTACAAAGAATTTAAAAGACTATGATTTGAAAACATGTCATATTTTTGAAAAATATCTAACTATCCTAGTCATGATAAATGAAGTAAGAGTCTGTCTAGATGCATAGGTTGCAGTGAATTAGCAAGATCATATCTTTTGTCTTTGATTAAGGCTAAGGATAATTATGCATGCATGACCCTACTAAAACATGAAATTCATAGTCTATAATGCATGAAATCAAGTACAATCAGAGGGCTTTTATCTCTAACAAGATGTTTTTACCAATCATGAGATAACCAACCTCTTAACTAGGCTTTAAGCTTCTAATTTGAATCTGAAAATCGAGCCCCAGCTCTCCTTTCCCATCGATTTTCCAGCAACTTCCTGCTGCTCTATCTCTCCAACCTCTTGTCCTAAAGATGTGAAATTTTGAGGGTAAGAATATGAAACTAAGGTGATCAAAAAGTTCTAAAGGATTGAATTCTAATTATCTCGTTTTGAGGTCCTAATCTCTTGATCTTCAGGGGTCCTTTGCTCTGAATCTTGAGTTACTATGGTCGAACCAGCAACTTTGGAAGCTTCAATCTCCTTGGTTGCTAGATCTCCTAACATGAAATTTGGAGAACTATTAGTCTAAAGTATACTAAACAAAATCTTATAAAGAACTTACCTAAAATTCTATCTCCTTACCTTAATTCTTTACGAGCCAAAAGTAAGGGTCGCTTTGTTCAGAACTAGTTCCTATTTATATGGTTTTGAAGATTGGATCGATTCTAGAGTCCTTAATTTGCTAGAACCTAATCCCTAAGAGTCCTTAGTAATGTTATAAACTCTCCCAAGTCGATCTCTTGTTGATAGGATCCCAAAGTTCTAATCTTTTTGCTCGTTCTTTCATTCACGGAATTGACAGAATGTAACGCATCAAGACTGGTGCGTTACATGGCTGTGGCGGTCGCACGATAGACCGCTACATCTAACGTGCACAGAGTTCAACATCAATCAAACTCTTTTGTTAATTATCCATATTATTATCCATAAAAATTGTATTTTATCCTTAAAATTCATAAATAGGCTAAATAACCTTCTAGAATATGAGTCAAACTTAATGGGCTTGGTCCTTAAACCTTTTGGATTTCATTTAAATAGGCTAGGTTAATTATTTAACATAATTGGGTCTTATAATGACTTATTAATCTAATAATCCTTTTATTAATCTATTTAGCCCTTATAAATTCCAGAAAGTTCTATAAATAACTCAGAAATTATTACATAAATTCTGGGGCACTACACATTTCACGGGTTTCGTGAACTGACCACGGGAATCACGACGTTTTGAGCATAGATTGGTGTCCATTCTTTGTGGTTTCTTCATAAGAGGTAGGGGGACGGATTCCTACCCTTCTTGTGTGATCCTATTGCGATTTTAAGCCGAATCGAGCGAGAAAGAGCGGGTTTTCAATTTATTATGGGAAAATGCATGTTTTGGGATGAGTGGCGATTTCCACTGGATCGGGCGGCATTTTCTTGTTTAAATTCATGCATTGGGTGGTTTGAGACTCGGGGAAAGGTCCCCGATGTTTTCCCCTTCGACCAAGGTCGAATGGGGCGTGGACGGGCACCCCACGGTGGGGTTCCGTTAGTTCCCAACTGGAATCGATTGATCGATTGGTTGGATCGGTCGACCGGTCGACCTAACCGCGGTGTAGGCAGCAGGGTGCCTACACCGATCGACTGCTGTGCCTGGTCGGTTGACCAACTAGTGCACTGGTCGACCGACCAGAGTAGGTCGGTCGACCGGCCCCGGGTGTTGGTCGACCGACCTTTTGGGTCGGTCGATCGTCCTTGTGGGTCAGTCGACCGATTTTCTGTCCGGGCCCCCCTTTTTGGGCCGTATGAAGCGCCGTTAACCCCGGGGTTGATAGTTAATGATTTTTGGGTTTAAATATACTTAGTAATGGGGCATCCCAAGCTGACGACATCTGAAATTGAGGTCACCGGGGTGTAGTGACTCAAGGTTCTATTTTTGGTGTATTTGAGTATGAGGTTTCCCCATTGAGTGTTCTTAGGTGTGTTATTTGGGGTCAGTATTTCTAGGATTTTAGCCGGCTTTGTGTGCCGACTCGAGGGACGTGTGGGTGCTAGTAGTTCGGGCCGATTTTGGGTGGTTTAGGTTCGATCTTGTGCCACGGACTAGGGCCATATTCTACTCAGTTTTGAGTGCATATGTGTGCACTCCGATGGTTTCCATGAGACTATGGGTTTATTGTTTTACCGTAGTTCTGCCCTGGGGGAATTTTGTGGACGGACCCAGCGAGGACAGTGGGTGTGCGCAACGCTAGTACAGCAGAGGCGATGACAGCCTAAAGCGTAAAGTGCCTTGGTTAGGACAAGTGTACGTCGCTGACGGACGCAGGGGCGTGTACCCCGTGTCAGGTTGCAGGGCATGGCCATGCTGTTGGGCGTAGAGGCATGGACCCTAGCTAGTCCCAGGGAGAGGTGTGTGTGTGTGCCTCCGCCCCACTCGAGGACAAGGTGAGGGTCGTCTACGTGATACGTGAGAGACGACTGGCCGAGGTAGAGATACCCACAGCGTTGTTGGATTTTTCAGCATCTCCCTTAGGGATTTGCTGTTCCACGTGGATTATGGGGTCCACGTGGGCCATCGGTGCATTGGCAGCCCATCTCGCCGCATGGATTATGGGGTCCATGTGCGAAGCCCCTCATGCCCGCCCACAGCACATATATATGTGGGGTTCTGCAATGCCATAAGGAAATATGGTCCACCTTCGCTACCAGCTCGAGCTTTTAGCACAATGGTTTGGACATGATCCTGTAAATCGGTATCATAGTGAGGTCGCGGGTTCAAATCCCCCAGGTGCTGCTGGGGGGAGATTGTTGGATTTTTCAGCGTCTCCCTTAGGGATTTGCTATTCCATGTGGATTATGGGGTCCACATGGGGCATCGGTGCGTTGGCAGCCCATCCTGCCGCATGATTTATAGGGTCCATGTGCGAAGCCCCTCATGCCCTCCCACAACACGAATATACGTGGGGTTCTGCAATGCCATAAGAAAATACGGTCCGCCTTCGCTACCAGCTCGAGCTTTTAGCGCAACGGTTGGGACATGATCCTGTAAATACTATAGGTTATCATGTGTTTGCATGAAAGATTGAATGATGATGAAATATGCATTTGATTATGCATCTAGTCATTGCACTGTGCATTAATGAAGATTGATTGCTATGCATTGATTTTTATGCATTAATGATGTCATCATAATCATTTGCATGATATGTGCATTTTCAGATAGATGTATTTTCATGTTGCATAGAACCTCATCAGATTGCATGCACAGTCATTTAATCAAATAGGTAGCATGGATTGCAAGTCAGTGCACATGCATTAAGTCCTAGTCATGCAGGTCGATGCACATTTTCATTCAGCATTGTAAGGTCGATGCACATTTCACTTTGCAGGTAGAATGCTTATATAAGGTCGATGCTAGTTTGCTTCTGTGCAGGACCAAGGTCGATGCACATCCAGTCTGTGCAGGACCAAGGTCGATGCACTTTGTCTGAATGCACTGTAAGGTCGATGCACATCTTCCTTAGTTCATTCAGGTCAGAGCACATTACTGTTCACGCACATAGAAGGACTCTGCACATCTTGCTTTCAGCACACACGGTCTATGCACATCACTGTTCACTGCATGAAGAAAGTCGATGCATGTTACGATCGATGCTAGGCTCAGGTCAATGCACATTTAAGTTTTAGTTCATTCAGGTTAGTGCACATTTCTATCTAGTGTTAACCAAGGTTGGTGCATATTTTTTTCTACAATGCATAAGGTCTGTGCACGTTTATTTGCTAGCTGTTATTTGGTCGGTGCACATTTTGCTGCATGCACATTAAGGTTGAAGCACATTCTGCATTAAGCATATTGAGGTCAAAGCACATTTTGCTTCTAGCACACCAAGGTCGATGCATGTTTTCCAGAAATGCATCAGGTCGGTGCATGTTCACATTAGTAGCAACCTAAGATGGATGCACATCTTGTGTGACTGAATATAAGGTCGGTGCACGTTTTGGTTTCAACACTACAAGTCTGTGCACGTTTGACTCCAATGATTCTAGGTCTATGCTACTTCATACTATAGGTCTGAGCATATATGTTCACTACATCATGCAAGTCTGTGCACATCTGTTTACCAGGTCTGTGCACATCAAGTCATATGTTATGAGTTCTGTGCATTTTGTAATCATCAAGTAACTAAGTCTGTGCATGTTTTGATTTCTACATAAGAGAAGTATGTGCACATTGCATTGTTGCATAACCAAGTCTGTGCACATTTGCATTTTGCATAATATAGGCTATGCACATTTTGCATTTTTGCACAACATAGTCTGTGCACATTTGCTCACTATACACTTTGAGATCTGAGCATATATATATATATAATTGAACTCTGAGCTTTGAGGTCTGAGCACATATATATATATGTACAATTAAAGTCTGAGCACATCCACCCATTTGATCTTCAAGGTTGAAGCATATGCATATATTAGCCATGCTGACCAAATGTTTGATGAAATGTCTCAGAGAGTCGGAGTATTAGCAGAGTAGCACGTGAGCTCGAACTGAAGCAGGAACGTGTTCCCTGAATGACTGGAAGCTGGCACGTGATCCCAGGGAGCATATGATGGGCACGTGTTCCAAGGCTCATAATTAGAGGAACATTCTCGTACCTGTCACGTGGTCCAAACCCTATCCAAAAGTACCTTTCCGGAGCCTCTGTTTTGGGTATAAGTAGGGAGCATCCTTCTCTGAGCAAAGCACTGCTGATAAGAAAAAAAAAAGGCAGAGCCAAAAAGAGAGAAGAGCTAGAGAGCAGAAAGGAGAGCCGCCAGAGAAGAGGCTATTGAGAAGAGAGAGACATCATTTGAGCAGAAATGAAAAGAGAGAGAGAGATTAAGAGAAGAAAAGAAAAAGAAAAAGAGAGTGAGAGCTTAGAAAGAAGAAGAAGATGAACCAGTGAGAGAGCAGAATAGAAGAAAGAGAGAAGAGCTGAGGCAATGTTCGGTCCACTGAAGATTTGTTTGATTGATCAGTTCTTGGATCAAATCCAGAACTGCAGTGCTCCCTTGGAGCTATATTTGCCTTGTGTTTCTATCAGGTTTTATTTTTTCCTTATTGCTTTTGTTTTCCACTTTATTTCTTCCAATTCCCTGGCTTGGGATTGGGGTTCCTCCTGAGGATTCAGGAGAAGGGAGAGCAATCTCCGGTTTCCCTCTAGGTGTCAGAGGAAGGGAGACTGTGTCTCCGGTTGCAAGTGGTGGTGTGCCACTCATAGGTTCCCCTCCGGTTTGGAGGAAGGGAGGATTGATCCTCCGATCTTTGAGTAACTGGGTGTTACTCAAGTTTCCTTCTGATTTGATCAGAAGAAGAGAGGAGAGTGTTCCTTTGGGTCAAGCTGTTAGGCAGCATTTGTAGTAGACTGAGTCTGCGTCTACTTTGGTAGGGAAGCCTCACTCCGGTTTGGAGTGAGGGGTGGACGTAGGCAGACTAGTGTCCGACCGAACCACCTAAAAATCCTGCGAGTCGTGTGATTGCTTTTGTGTGTTTGCTCCCTATTTCCTACTCCCCATTCGCAGGTTGGCTTTTGAAATGGTTTGATTGAACTTGTTGTTCTAATTGGGTTTGCTATTCACGATAGATACTTGCTTAGGCACATTTCCTTTTCATTTCGTTGGCCTACATCTAGTTGAAGCTTCTCTGTTTGTTATAAGTCCAGTTCCAACTCTGCAGCCCAGTATTGTCCGCTGTTCAGCAGAATCTCCAGCTGCGTAGGTTGGCTAAACGTTTAAGTGTGAACCATAATAGTGCATATGTTTAGTTTGAGCCATCCCATTTTATTTCTGCGCGTATTGCTCAACGTGAGTGTTAATCGAAGTAAAAATTTTTTATAGGGGCATTCATTCACCCCCCCCTCTGAATCCGTGCCTTGCACCCCAACAAGCGTTGTCGCGGCCCTCCTGGCAGTTGAGGTAGAGCTTACATGACGGAGAGATCATGGCTCCCCTCTTGGTTCTTGATCGAGGTTTCTCCGGGTTTGAGGCCATAGTCCTCCCGAGAGTGGAGGTTGCGCCTTCGACTGCATAGTCTAGGCTGTGGCTTCCGTCAGCATGGACTCGCCTTCACGACAGAGGTGTCGTAGATCCTTCCCGGTAACGTAGCCGTGGGTTGCCGTTGGTTCGGCAATTCCAACCTTGAGGTCTAGGTGTTTCCACTGAGGTTAGGAGTAGCTTAGATTGTTGTGTTTCCTCCAATCGTTGTCGTTGCTACTTTTGTTATTGCAGTTACTCCTATTGTTATTGTTATTGTTGCCTTTCTTGCTCCCACTACTACTGTTATTATTCTCGTTGTTTAATGTTATTGTTGTGGTGGGGATCTGTGAGACCCCTACTGAACCAATGAGATGAGGCTCACCCCTTTTTCTTTTCAGGTTTGGAGTGCCTCCACGTAGCCCGAAGGCCTTGAGCAGCTCCTTCTAAGTTCTAGTGCTGCCAGTCTTTGCTAGCCGGGGTATGCCCCAAAGGCTTTATACTCTTCTTTTGTTAAACTGTACTTTTTGGACTTGTACATATGGACTATAAACTGTGAAAAATATATAAATCTGTTTATAAATATAAGTTCTAGTTTCTGCATTTTATTACTGCATTCATTGTAGATTTCCACACACTCCCGTGACACTAATTCTAACCCTTCCGATCCCCGTGGCTCGTGGGTGGCGAGTCGGGATTCGGGTCGTACAAGTCACTTTCTAGCGCTCGGATTCCGGGTCGTTACAATATTGATGACAAATTTTAATATCTTAATATATATTGTTATGCATTAATACAATGATATCTAATAATATTGCTTTATTAGCATTTCCATCTACAAAAGTATAATGTTTCTTTTATCTATTCAACTAGGTTAAAATAATTAAGGAAAAGTAAGGACGATGCTTCGATCAAGTCTACGATGACTAGAAAGATGTCAAGGAATAGAATTGAATCGATGAAAGTATACGAAAGTAATTATGATGGGAAAATTTATAAGCTAAGGTTCATTGAAAATCGAATAGTCAAGGATTTGGAAATTTAGGTAAGGAAATAAGAAATGTAATTCAAGTCATCCACCGGAATTGAAAATCAACTCAATAAGAAATCACAATTTGATAGAGAGAATATGATCTATTTTAATCTCGTGTTTAATCCAAGTGAGAACACCTACCTCTTAATTGCACAAAAATTATGTAGCAACCTGATTTTATAGGATTAATTAAATAAGTATAAAATTAGAAAAAAGGGAAAGCTTAAATAATTATAATGGAATTAGATAAAAGAAATTGTAATGAAAGATAAATAACGAAAATTATAAATGGTTTCAATATGTAATTAAGGCTTAATGGGCTTAATTAAATCCTAAAATTTGGAATGTCAAAAACCCTAGTTTCTAAATGGGCTAATTGGGTTTTAATCTAACCTTAATGGGCTAATAACCCCAACCAAACCCTAATCCACTAAGGGAGGTCAAAATCTAACCTAAACCCGAACCCTAATTCGAGCTAGATAGGGTGGGGCGACCCTAGATATAGATACAAATCGGATTTTTTCAGAGTTCTTCCGTATCTAGACTTTCTTGACCTTATTAGGACTCGTAGGAGCCTTAAATCTTTAAAATAGAACACTATAGCCTCCCGAGTCGACCCTAGTTCATGGTAGAAGGCTTCTAGGCGTGGGAGGATCGATCTAGGAGTAGGAATCAAGGGTTCTTCAGGGCGTTCATGGGCTTCTTCATTCTTCTTCCTCTTATTCCTTAATCAACTCAATGTAGGTGATCTCTCAGGCTAAACATCAAATTAATGGTCCAAACATATTCATTTGCATGTATATTCTCTTCCTGCGTCGTTTTCCCTAATTTTTAGGGACTATATTGCATGTATTTCAATGATCATGGACTGGATATCGCTACTTTAGGGTTTTTCTGTCGAAAATGGCCCTTTGTACGTGATCGCAGCCCTAACAGTAACCGCGTTCATGAACGTGGTCTTACGATAGACCGCGATCTTAAACTTTTATTTTAAACATGATTTTTTATTTATATATTTTTAATATAAAAATTATTAATTTTATATGAATGTGATTCTCTTGTAGACCGCGATCTCAAATATTCATTTAATTTAAACGTAGTTTCTCCATGTGAAAAATTCTTATAAAATGAATATTTTTATATGAACGCGGCCTTCATACTGGCCACGTTCTGATCACGGCACCCATGATGACCGCGTTCTGGCTCGGGTTCCTAGGAACCCTAGTGCCCTTTTCATCATGATAGGTTAAGTGCTATTGAATCTAGAGGCATATTTTCACGTCAGCATGTCATCTGAACCAACTAAAGTAAATAGGAAACTTGTATAAAGCTTAATTTCCTTAAGTTCATGATTCATGTTTATCTTTTCCTCTTGATTTCATATCTCATCCTATCTCTACTGTTCTTAGCCTATTAAAAGAATAGATCTCACTGTTAACCTGAAATTGGCTCGTCATAGCATGATTTAACTTTATTGCATGATAGTTATATTGATTGAGGGTTCATGATTTTATCATGTGATATATCATGGATTTACTGTTTGAAGGTTTTTATCACTCCGGTGATAACAACCCACCGTTGGTTCATTATTTCTGGTAGTTGATAGGAACCCACAATTCTTGGTGAAGTTAAGACCCTCCGCCGAATATTCTTTCTATCGAACTGGAACTTTCTTCGTCAAGGCCTCCATAAGTCTCCGTGAGCCTTAGATTCTCACAAGGACGCCGAGCTGGATGTATCATAAAAACCCTACAAACCACTAGAATCCACGTCCTACTATGCAAGATAAGGTTCGACCAGCCTTTTTAATGATAGAACAACGTTATGTATGCGATTTGTTGAGTTTGTACTGAACATGGCCTGTCTACAAACTACGTTTAGGTTCTATTTGAGAACGTGCCTGATAAGAGACCGTGTTCTCTCAACCCCTGTTTGGATCACGACCTTAGGTCCGACCACGTTCATATTTGAAGGCAGTTTCCACCCCGACCGTGTTCTGGTTTGACCCCTATCGTTGACCCTGGTCGTGGTGTTAGGTTCGACCGTGTTCAACCTAGTTTCCCGAATTTTCCCATTTCATGATTTTAAGCTGTAAATACCAATTCTAGCCCACGTGGCTAGTGTTTCTTGATATCCTCGACCCTTCTTCAAGGGGTTATGATCCTTATTGGCATGTCTATCTATTTTGACTACATTTCCAATGTCATTCTCTAATGACTTATTGCCTTGAATTATTAAAAGACTTTGGAAAAATCTTATTTCCAACTCTTGAGTACCTTGATTACATGAGCATATTATTGAAATTCTTTAGCGATATTATTAAAATTCTTTAGCCTTGAATTATCCTTAATGTATGCCATTAACTCCCATACAGAGGGAATGTAGTGGTAAGCATAGATGGGGTTCTTTGAAGATAAAATTCCTCGTGGGCATTTCTGCAAACAGAAATGTGCCTGTGTGTGACTGACCCAAAGGCCAAGGTGACCACCATAGAAAACAAACAACAGCACCCAAAGGGATGGAAATAAGATGCAGATTCTAGTAAATCTATGGAGTATATCGGAGCCCACACAACTCATGGGTATGAGTGAGAGGGCAACCGGATGTCTTCACAGAAGGTATATCGTGCATAAGTGACTCACAGCAATACACACTCGCATCGAAGCCGAAAGACTATGCATCAGAGAAATTAGTGCCAAAATGACAAGGACGAGTCCATCAGAAGCAGTGGGGGGGAATTGATGTCATCCGTGAGGATGCGGCCCATGGCCATTCAATCGCAAACCCGGAATGCGCAACTAAAACTGGCTGGATGATCAAGGAGCCACATATGTGTGGCCTTACGGAGGCCTCCTCACGTCTGGGGGAGGGTATATCCTTTTAAGCGATCCGAGGTGAGCATGTAAGCTATGAAAACAGAAATAAGAGGAAACCACACGCGCATGATGAGTAGCTCCTGAAGCATTAAATATATCCATTCATTTAAAGCTCTTTCATAGCATCCATTACAACTCTTAGTAACCACGACCACGAACAATAGACGAGAGGAAAAGAAATATGTCACCCCGAAGGGCTTTTACAGATTCACTAAAATTCGAAGCAAAGCCACGCAAAGACTATCATATTGCAGACCGCGAGGGGGATATTACAGATTTACAGACTAAGAACAAGGGCACGAAAGGAGAGAAAGAGAAGAAAACTATTAGCCTCTTGGGGCTTTATCGCGGTGGAAACCCACCTACAAACAGAACAGGGGATCAGAAGGGATCCTCCGATCTAAGTCTATGCTTCTAGGTCTATGCTACTTCATAATATAGGTCTGAGCATATATGTTCATTGCATCATGCAAGTCTGTGCACATCTGTTTACCAGGACTGTGCACATCAGGTCATATGTTATGAGGTCTGTGCATGTTTGCAATCATCAAGTAACTAAAGCTGTGCATATTTTGATTTCTACATAAGAGAAGTATGTGCACATTGCATTGTTGCATAACCAAGTCTGTGCACGTTTGCATTTTGCATAACACAGTCTATGCACTTTTTGCATTTTTGCACAACACAGTCGGTGCACATTTGCTCACTATACACTTTTAGATCTGAGCATATATATACAATTGAACTCTGAGCTTTGAGGTCTGAGCACATATATATATATATATATAAATATATATATATATATATATATGTACAATTGAAGTCTGAGCACATCCACCCATTTGTTATTCAAGGTTGAAGCATGTGCATATATTAGTCATGCTGACCAAATGTTTGATGAAATGTCTCAGAGAGTCTGATGATTAGCAGAGTAGCATGTGAGCTCGAACTGAAGCAGGCACGTGTTCCCTGAATGACTGGAAGCTGGCACATGATCCTAGGGAGCATATGATGGTCACGTGATCCAAGGCTCATAATTGGAAGAACATTCTCATACCTGCCACGTGGTCCAAACCCTATCCGAAAGTGCCTTTCTGGAGCCTTTGTTTTGGGTATAAATAGGGAGCATCCTTCTCTGAGCAAAGCACTGCTGATAAGAAAAAAAAGTCAGAGCTGAAAAAAGAGAAGAGCCAGAGAGCAGAAAGGAGAGCCACCAGAGAAGAGGCTATTGCGAAGAGAGAGCCAGCATCTGAGCAGAAATGAAAAAAGAGAGAGGTCGAGATTAAGAGAAGAAAAGAGAAAGAAAAAGAGAGTGAGAGCTTAGAAAGAAGAAGAAGATGAACCAGTGAGAGAGCAGAATAGAAGAAAGAGAGAAAGGAAGAGAGAAGAGCTGAGGCAGCGTTTGGTCCACTAAAGATTTGTTTGATTGATCACTTCTTGTATCAAATGCAAAACTACAGTGCTCCCTTGGAGCTATATTTGCCTTGTGTTTCTGTCTGCTTTTATTTTTTCCTTGTTGCTTTTGTTTTCCACTTTGTTTCTTCCGATTCCTTGGCTTGGGATCGGGGTTCCTCCTGAGAATTGAGGAGAAGGGAGCGCAATCTCCGGTTTGCCTCTGGGTGTCAGAGGAAGGGAGACTGTGTCTCCAGTTGTGAGTTGTGGTGTGCCACTCGTGGGTTCCCCTTCGGTTTGGAGGAAGCGAGGATTGATCCTCCGGTCTTTGAGTAACTGGGTGTTACTCAAGTTTCCTTCTGATTTGATCAGAAGAAGCGAGGATTGATCCTCCGGCAATGAGTCTCGGGTATGTGCTTTTCTGCGTGCTCAGATTGAATCACGGGACGAGTCACACTCACTCTCTCGGAGTGGCAATTGAAATGATATAACGAGCTAAAGTATCCTATCACTCTAGAAGTAGCATATAGAAATATACGAGGAAAGCAAATGCCAAGTGGGGAGCAGACACGATACCTCCACGCTTCGGGCGTGGGGAAGATGACCCCGGCCGAAACTCGTACTCCCGGTGTACAGTAAATAAATAATTATAGCAGTGAATTTAATTGCCCACTCCACGCAGGGAGGTAAAGGGCTACATGTGAGACCAGGAAGTAGCGAACTCAGGTTGACGAGTAGCAAGCCGGAAGGCTCTCAGGCCGGAGACGGGCTGTTGGTCCGGCTCGGTTCTACGGGGCCCGTGGGACAATAGGCAGGTCCGGCTGCTGGCACGGTAGTGCCAGGGCGTCTCCTTACTGTGGCGACTAACTGGGATGTTGCTGGGGGTTGCCAATCGATCTCCGGGAGTGGCGGTCGCTGAAGGTGAGCCGGGGTATTTTACCGGAATTAGCCGGCAGACTGATCTGCTGGCCTATTCTCGGGACAGAATTGCGCGCCTCCACGAAAATAATTGTTTCGCCGAGATCCGGTGTCGGATTGAGCCAAAATTAAAACCGTTGAAAACTAGACTCAAAGGGATACAACATATATTATTTTCAGATCCATCCAACAAACGGATTTGAAATACAAATGACTGTAACGCTGTAACTACCTGTGGCTCGGAACCTAGAACACACAGGACATAAAAGGATTTGTCTGAAGATGAACTTTGACCAAAATAAAAATGATAGATCTAGACTCTGGGAAAATTATGGGTGGAAGGAGGGGATGTGAGGATCACGTATGAATTTTTTGGAATGTTTTGGAGATGTTCAAAGGGACAGGAAAAATACAACAATAGGCTACTATCCCGCAGATCTGTAAACTGGAAGATTGCTGGGGGGAAAACTAAATCACTAGGAAAAATAGTAAATGAAGGTGGAATGACACAAAATTTAAAATGGAGATGGAGAATGATAGGAAGAACAAACTCACAAAATTTGAGGTCGAACAGATCTATGAGCTGGATGATAAAATTCTGGATTTAAGCTTTTGTCCAGGGGTGGACAGAACTCCGACGATGTGACGGTGGCGGTGCGATGGCGGCTCGACGACGGTGGCGGCGGCGGTGCTGAGCTTCTCACTTAGAGAGGGGTTGATAGGGAGGCTTCACACCTCTGAAGATCTGAACTTTCACAGCTCTAAGTGGGAGAGAGGAGAGAGAGGGGTTGCGCCCTTGGGTGCTTGGAGCAAAATTGCCAATTTTCTTTTCATTAATCCCATGAAATGTGGAAATACAAGCTTATATAGAAATAGATAAAAGACCTAAACTATCCTTAGATCTTGGGTTAGGGAGGGACAAATGGGGAATGGGGAATTAATCTCTCATGTGGTCAAATGACCATTAATAAAAAATTACAACATGAATTAAATACTATAAAAGGCGGGGCGCCCCTTTGAAAAGGGGGGGGGGATTTTGAATTTTCTTCTATTTTTGTCCCCTTGGTCAAAGTCCTCCCATGGACCAAAGACGAGTTGTAATGCCCGAGAATGTCCTATGAATTTTTTAGAATTAAAATATAATTATTAAGCATTTAAATGGGCTATTAATGAATTATGTTTAATTAAATCTAATTATTAAGGCCCTACACTGATCCAAGAGGATTAGGCCCATATAATGAACCCAATAGGCCCAAAAAGATTGTTTTGAACCTTAGCCCATGTTCTAGAAGCTTAAAACTAGTGTAATCACGGAATTAAAGGAGATAATTGCTACTTGGTAGATAAATAAAAGGATGATAATGAGGATAATATCAAAAGAGTTTGATTCTGTTCAAATTCGGCGCCTAAGATAGGAAACGGTCTATCGCGAGACCGCAAGGGACTATAAACGGTCGAGTCCTAGACCGCTAAGGAACTGCAGATTCCGTGAGTGAAAGAGAACGTGAAAAGATTAGATTTTTGACATCCAAATCACCTAGGATCGATGCTATCTACTAATTAGATGAGTCTAGAAGGCTAGAGGATCGAATTGAATACCTAATTGGAACTCTATGTTTGTTCTAATCATCAAAACCCTAGCTAAACCTATAAATAGATCCCAGAACCTAGCAGTGCGACCCTTACTTTTGGCTCACGTGAAACTAAGGTAAGGAGGCAGAATTAGAGGTAAGTTGTTTAGAATCTTTTATTCACAATACTTAGGTCTAACTCCCCTCCGAATTTCGTTCTAGGAGATCAAGTCTACAACGAGTTAGAGGCTTCTAAAGTTACTGATCCTACACTAATAACTCAGGAATTAGTGTGTCCGACCCAGATTGATCAAGGAATTTGGAGCCTAAAACGAGGTATTTAGCAAAAGTGTCTATAGAACTTTCTGTTACCCTTTATATCTTCTATCTACCCTCAAAAATTTCACGTCTTTAGGACAAGAGAATCAGGAGATAGAAGGACGTGAAGTTGCTGGTTCGGTTCAAGATGAGTAGAGAACTAGGGTTGACTTCCAGCCTTAAATTCGAAGTCTAAAGCCCAAAACCAAGATAGGTTATCTCATGAATGGCTTAAACTCGAAGTTAGGGATAAAAGCCCTCTGGTTTAAGTTGATTTAACGCATTGTACCTTGAGAATTTCATATTTTTTTGGACTATGTATCTAGTATACTCTTCATGTATAAATTCTTAGCCAAATGAAGTAAAAAGGAAAAGTTTCTTGTTTATTACACAAACCCATGCATATTGGCTAGCCTATCCTTGTTCTATCTGTTGTGTAGTGGACAGCTGATCTAGAGGGGAGGGGTGAATAGTGTTAGGATCGGTGCAAGTATTCAGAGGGGGGGTGAATGAATATTTCCTCTTAAAAAAAAACTTTTCGCCCAGTTAAAATTTCGCTTACTAAAAATGCTCATTCGCAAACCAAATATACTTGAAGGCAAATTGGCAGTAGTGAAACAACCAAACACAAAGTGAGGTCACTAGGGGGCTAACCAGACAGATTTACTCAATCTGAAAACTAATTAACTCTTCTGCTCAACCAGAAGGCAAACACAAGGAGCGCCCCTATGCAATCACCTAGCGGAAGCACAAAAAGACAATCACACCACTGCACAATAGATTTTTAGGTGGTTCGGTCCAGCAGACCTACATCCACCCCACACTCAACCCGAGTGTGACTTCCACTAGCTCACGCTAGAAATCGCAGACTCAGTCTGCAACAAGTGCTGCCACACAGCTTGACCAGGGGAACAACCTCCCCTCTTCCTCCCAAACGGAGGGAACCACTAGTGACACCAGTCACTAGCAAATCAGAGACACACGGTCTCTCTTCCTCCAGACTCGGAGGGAACCCCTGGACTTGAATCCACAAGCCCAGAACCGGAGATCAG
This sequence comes from Amorphophallus konjac, assembly GCA_022559845.1. Taxonomy (NCBI): domain Eukaryota; kingdom Viridiplantae; phylum Streptophyta; class Magnoliopsida; order Alismatales; family Araceae; genus Amorphophallus; species Amorphophallus konjac. The sequence goes on along the minus strand of CM040122.1, from coordinate 86,292,147 downwards.
ATCTCCCTTCCTCCAAACCGGAGGGAACCCACAAGTAGCACCCAGCTACTTGCAATCGGAGATAGCAATCTCCCTTCTCCTGAACAAACAGGAGGAACCCCGACCTCTCTACAGAGTATTGGAAATACAGCAAACCAAAAAACAAAGAAAAAACACTAAACGAAAATAACTTCAGCAAAATAGAAAGCTGAGAAACGAAATGCACAATGTGGCTCTCAACGGAGCTGACTGGCCTGGATTTGATCCACGGTCCAGTAGACAGATCTTCAGGTAAGTTTTTCTTCCTCTTCTCTTCTCTTCTTCTTCTTCTCTTTCACTCTCTCGATCTCTGCTCCCCTATTCTCTTCGGCTCACACTTCTATCTCTCTCTTTCTCTTCTTCTCCTTCAGCTCTTCTTCTTCTTCACTCTTTCTTTTCTTTACACACGAGCACTATCTCTCTCTCTTTTTCTTCTTCTGCTCTCACTCTCTTCTCTGCTCTCTTCTTTTCTTTCTTTTCTTCCTTTTCTGGATCGAAGGGCTTTCTACTCTTCAGGCTTTCTGCTTCGATCTGGATCGTGGCTCTCTGTTCTTTTCCTCACGCCAACCCGATCAGCGTTCATCTGTGGACGATGGCTGCATTATATAGCAGCAGCAGCAGGTGGATAGGGCACAAAACGCGTGTGCCTCCCACATTTCCAGAATCTTCCTGCCACGTGTCCTTATCAGATTGGTTCCTCTTGTCTCGGATCACGTGCAGCCCAGGAGTGTGGAATGTTCTTCCTTGGACCTGTAATGAGATTAAAACTATTAATACGCTGTATGGTCATTAACAATAGAGCTGCATGAGGTATATAGAAACAACAAGAGGTGCACTGCACTGAGGACGACACGAAATACAGCGGTGACAAAGGTAAACATTACAAGAGAACAACACGAGGTTCATATGAGAACAGTACGAAGTTAGAAGGAAACAACACGCAGACATAAACACAAGAGAAACATGAAGACATGAATACAAATGAAAACAAAGACCTAAGGGTAACACAGGGTGGTACAGAAAACAGCACGAGATAGAAAAGAGAATGATACGAGGTACCAAGGCTAATACAATAAGGAAGATGACACGAGGTCAGATAAGAAAGGCACGAGGTGAGAAGAAAACGACACGAGGTAGAAAGAAAACAACACGAAGACACGAAGACACAAACAGAAACCGACACGAATTGAAGACAGCACGAAGATGAAAACAGGAATCAACACGAAGTGAGGTCAAGGCGAGAAGGACACGAGGTCTGATGAGAAAGACCAACACGAAGACGATGAAAATAGCACGAAGTAAAGAGCAACGACACGAAGTATAGTGGTGACAAAAACACACACTACACAGAGAACGACACGAGGTAAAGAGCAACTCGACATAACGAATATCAAAGAGAACGACACGAGGACAAAAATAGAAACCAACACGAAGTGGCACAGAAAGCAACACGAGGTGCTGCAATGTTCTGCACACAGTGGAACAAAAATGACACGAGGACACAGAAACAACAGTAACCGACACGAAGTGTGGTTACTAAACAGGAACGACACGAGGTCTACAGGGAAACGACTCAAAGTTCATCAGAACTATTCGAGCTGTTTCAGAAACACGACACGAAGTTAAGTGAGAACATCACGAGGTGAAACGACACGGGGTTCACTGGGAAACGAGACACAAGAGGGAAAACGACACGAAGTCAAATCAACACGAAGACGATGGATGCTACAGTGCAATGTCTAGACATGAAGTCCAATGCTAACGGCTGTACAGACTTGAGGAATAAGCCAGTGTATAGACTTGAAGATTGAAGGCGATGTACAGACTCTGATGCCCAAAGGCGATGAACAGTGAATCAGTGTATAGACTTTAAGGTTCATTGAAGAATGTACATACATCAAGAGATGCTTCATGCCAATGTATAGACTTCCAACGTGAGTGATGCGCTGTACAGACTTTGTCTTAGACGCTAGATGAGCATGACAGTGTATACACTTAGCCAATGCAATGCACTGTATGGACTTCTAAGAGACGCTCAATGTACAGACTTACTGCCAAACAATGTATAGACTCTATAAATGCATATGAATGCTTTATGCAGCAGATAACAGTCTGAACTTCAAATGCAATGACTTACACAACAAAATGACTCACAATGATTAACAACAAACACCAATCATCAAAAACCAAATCAATCATCAAAACCACAGCAATGAATGCTTTATGCATCAGTTTAACATGTAGCATGACTGAACATCAAATATGTTAATCTAAACTGAGCAGCAAGATGACTGAACATTTGATTAACTCACATCAACAACCAATCATCAAAACCATTATCAAAACCACAGGGGTACAACAATCTCCCCCTTTTTGATGATGGGAACACTTTCAATACAATGAGTCATTCTGATGATGTGAGGCAATCTGAAGACTCAAATTATTCTCCCCCTTTGACTTCATCAAAAAGAAAATAATTTGAGAAATTAAAGCAGGTGTAAAAGTTCAGTCAATTTCTCCCCCTTGCAAGAACATGATTCTGCCTTTTTGGCAAACAATCTCCCCCTTTGGTATAATCAAGATAAACCATGGTAGATGCAGATGCAGCAAGAAATGCAATACTTTCCCCTGAGTATATGAATGCAAGGTCACAAATGATATGAACATGATTCAGTGTGACAAGGAATGCTCCCCCTGAATAGATGCCAATTGATATGAAATTGATGCAAGACATGGAATCTCCCCCTCAATAAGTGGAATCTTATGAGATGAATGAGAAGGAGACCACAGGGGCAAACAAGGAGAAGTTCAGTTCAGTGAACCAATAACATGAGCAGAAGAATTTCAATTAACATATTTTTCAAGGATGCTCCAAACACAAGGAATTTAGTCAGATTTTCAAAGAGATATCAATCTCATAAATCTAAAGCATAAGTTTTCAAAGTCTTCTAACATAAGGGCTTATGAATGACATTTATTGAACAACATGGTTTAATCATGATGTATGCAGAGTTTATCAATAAAATTCTGTATTGATATCTAAAACCATATTTTAATAAGAATGAACCAAGCCCTCATATTTATCTTGATAAATCTCCCTTTCTCTTACACAATCAAATTTATTGACTTCTTTCGGAATTACATGCATCAGTATTGAAGTCAAGCAATTTTGAAGTCATATAATTTTGTCTAGGGTTGTAGCAATTTGATTTTAGCATCAATATTCAGATATTTCAATCTTTTGAATAATTTTCTTGCTACAATTTTTACGAGCACTCTAGTTCAGTTCACACCTTGTAGCTAGAGGATATACCTTGATCAGAGGCCAATGTCCCTAAGCACTTAGTGTGACTAACTGTCATGCTATATATGAACAGAGATAGCATTTAAACATCATGACACACTCCAAATCATTTCTTGATGAGTGAGTTGTATTTCTCAGTGTGCATGCCATTGCTCTGCCTGAATTTTAATGAATTCTTAATCAGAGTTAACTAAGGCACCTCATGACACAGTCCTTCGGACATGTGTTTCTCAGTGACCAATGTCATTGCTCTGACAGATATTACCCTTTAGACATTTCAGAAAAATTCATTTGCTTCAAATCAATAATAGTTTCATGTACTTAATCAGTTGAAGTCATATATTCAAAAGTGCATATTTTAGAAGATTTTACAAGACATAGCATGAAACAGATGGTTAAGGTTTATTAACCATGTTTCAGATATTTTTAAGAGATTTTAAAGCCAAACTCATTGAATACATTAAACTTAAACCACATGAGTTATTTCAGTCATTCATAAAAACATATAATAGAAGATTTCTAGTTCAAAAGTTTTTCAGATTTATGATCGAGATAGCCCATTGAAATCTTCATGAAAGACTGATAGAATTCTGAAGCCAAATGACACCAAATTGATAGTAGAAGTACCAATTGTTAAGAGAGATTGTGAAGCTCAAAGTTTTCAGAATATGATTAAGGTTTGTCAGCAAAATCAGTAAGAGAGGATATGCAATGAGTTCTGACCCATGTATGCATTTGACAACCTATATGCAATGCAATGACTCCCCCTCACAATATGCATTCAAACTCCCTTTTTGGCATTTTCAATGTAAGGAAATGCAATGCACTATATGTATGCAGGGACATGCAAAGACTCGACATTGAATTGCTATGCAAGGATATGCAACTAACTCCCCCTGAAAACATGCAATGTTTGCACTGAAAACTGAACATATGATACCAAATGATTCATGCACAATCAGACTGTCCTTATCAGCAAGGTGACCCATGGTACTAGGCGGAGCACTTGGTCTAAAAGACCAGCTCTCACATAGTAAGGACCTCCGGACAGATTTCCCTGCCTTTTGGTAGCTTACCATTTGATATACCATAGAGGTCATAAATAACAAGGTAAACTCAACAGTCCTATATGCAATTCAGGTTTTCAATGAATTATGTAACAGACGGTTTTCAAACAGCATTCACATTCAGTTCAAATTTTCAGAAATTTCAGAGTGCATGATATGCAATTCAACATACAAGAAGTTTGACATATCATTCATCATGGCATTGATATGTAATGCATTCAGAGGTAAACTACAATTATTTCCATGTGCATTTCAGATTTTTCAAGAGCAGACCTAACATCAGGTTGACTAGGACTGAACAGATCAATTCAGCACTAACAGTTCCAAGATCTTCATACAGTTTGTTCAGCTCCCCCTTAACCAGTTCCATGTACACTTGGCAAATTAATCCATGGTGATCATGCATGACAGTGTAGCACCCATACAATTTCAACAATTGAACTTTTATGAGTGAGCAGGAGAATGCAATTGATATTCATTATGGGAGTGTGTGCATGAGCAGCTCAAAAGATAGGTTTAACAGTGCAAGTGACAGAATCTGATACAAGCTCCTAATTGATCAGATTTAAACATGATATCCAATCATAATAGCAGTGCAAATTATAGAGCAGACTTTAATTACAATTTTTCAGAACTGACCTTCAAAGTAGTAACCCGGGGTCTTCTCACTTGAGTGCCTTGGTTTATTTACCCCTTCTTGTTTATTTCTTTCCAAGACACACCTGCATTAACTGGGTTATTTTGATCCAGCAGGAACCCAAGCTGCCTCGGGTCCTGTATTACCCCCAACATGTGTTCTAAACAAACTTTGTGCATGAAGGTCATCAGATGTCATTAATTTGCAGTTGGACATGGAATGTCCATACTGACCACAATAATAGCAAGAGACAACATAGTTTTTGTTCCTTTGAGCATGCATGTTAATATGATCATGAAATCTATTCACATGAAGGTTTTTGTTATCCATATGAACATTTTGTCTTTTATTTCCATCCAACCATCCTTGATTAGCTTTATGACCTGGCTTTCCATAGTTAAGACATGGAAGTGTTTTTCTTTTAAAGCCATAGTCATTTCTAGCAGCAACATGGGGAGCAGGGAATTTTACAGATTTGGAATGAAAATCCTTTCCCTTTACATGCCAACAGTTTCCTACTGTATGGCCATGCCTCCAGCAGTGAGAGCAGACAATTGAATTTCTTATTTTAGCATTCAAATCAACATGATAAGACTGTGATGTTTTCTTACTTTTAGCACACCAGCATTGTACAGCAGTATGACCTACTTTACCACATTCAAGGCAATTAGTTCTTTTATTCAGATGAGCATGATTGTTAGCATGAGAATTTTTAGCTTTTATGTCATCTTGTCTCATTAAATCACATTTATGCATAACATGACCAATTCTATGACAGTAAAAGCATTTAACACTTTTCCTTTTATCAGAAAAATTCTTGACCTGAGAATTTTCAGCAAGCAATCCTTTAAAGATATGTGCATGTGAATATGAATGAAGGCTATGATTGTCATGCACAGTTTCAGCAGAGATATTCATGGATGAAGTTGAGCATGAACACACAGAATTCTGATTTGATTTTTTATCATTCAGGGTGACATTCATTTTCTCTTTCCCTTTCACAGTTTTTGATAGAAAGGCTATTTCAGATTGTATGGAGGATATTTTCAATTCAGATTTTGTTAACTCTTCCTCACATATGACAATCTGTTTTTGTAGGGCATCATTCAAATTTTTTAATGACTCATTCGTTTCTCTTAAGGATCTGATTGTATTCTTTTGAAAATTATCATCAAATTTGATTTCCTTAACCAGATCCTCTAAGATTGTACATTGATTGCATGAGTCTTCCTTCTAAATGCCTTTTTCTTTTTCAATGGTTAACCATTGCTGTCCCATCACTGTGTTCAAGACCATCAGTTTTTTATTTTCATCTTTTAATCTTCCATTTTCTTTTCGACATTCAGCACTGTCATGTTTCAGATTATCCATTATGGATTTAAGCACAGTTACATCTTGCATGCTCTTAAGGAGATCAATATCTTTCTCATTCAGATTGTCTTTTAATTCAATAATCTTGTTTAGATAGTTTTGATTCTCAACTTTTAAAGCAACATTTTGTTCTTTAACATTGTTAACGTCTATCATGCAGACATCATAAGAATCTGATAGCTCATCATAAGATAAATCTTCAGGTTCAGAGCTTACCTGAGATGATGAGTCATCCCTTTGATCTTCACTGTGATTGCTTCGGTTGGCCACCAAACACTGATCATTTTGCTCTTCATGAACGGCAGCCACTTTGTTAAAAATTTCCTCTCCAGATGTGCACTCGAAGACAAATGGAAATAGGTCAGTATCGACTGCCGCTGTCAAAATATTAAGAGCCATGAGATTCTCACGGTTCTTCAGTCTGTCCTTCTTGGACCATTTAGTCTGATCGTGGGACAATTTATGTGGGCCTCTAGACACAAGATTCCATAGATTTGGATCAATGGAATCTAAGTAGACAACAAGGCCGCCTAGCCAATCACAGAAATTAGAACCATCAAACATCACGGATGGAGCCATTTGATCAAGCGATCAGTAAGCGTTCGATTAAAAATCCAAGCAACAGTCGAGCAGAAGAACACCTCACAAGATGGCAGGATCCCCTTCAGATCGTTGGATCTGTTGAGCTAGGGAACCTCTCTGATACCAACTGTTAGGATCGGTGCAAGTATTTAGAGGGGGGGTGAATGAATATTTCCTCTTAAAAAAAAACTTTTCGCCCAGTTAAAATTTCGCTTACTAAAAATGCTCATTCGTAAACCAAATATACTTGAAGGCAAATTGGCAGTAGTGAAACAACCAAACACAAAGTGAGGTCACTAGGGGGCTAACCAGACAGATTTACTCAATCTGAAAACTAATTAACTCTTCTGCTCAACCAGAAGGCAAACACAAGGAGCGCCCCTATGCAATCACCTAGCGGAAGCACAAAAAGACAATCACACCACTGCACAATAGATTTTTAGGTGGTTCGGTCCAGCAGACCTACATCCACCCCACACTCAACCCGAGTGTGGCTTCCACTAGCTCACGCTAGAAACCGCAGACTCAGTCTGCAACAGGTGCTGCCACACAGCTTGACCAGGGGAACAACCTCCCCTCTTCCTCCCAAACGGAGGGAACCACTAGTGACACCAGTCACTAGCAAACCAGAGACACACGGTCTCTCTTCCTCCAGACTCGGAGGGAACCCCTGGACTTGAATCCACAAGCCCAGAACCGGAGATCAGATCTCCCTTCCTCCAAACCGGAGGGAACCCACAAGTAGCACCCAACTACTTGCAACCGGAGATAGCAATCTCCCTTCTTCTGAACAAACAGGAGGAACCCCGACCTCTCTACAGAGTATCGGAAATACAGCAAACCAAAAAACAAAGAAAAAACACTAAACGAAAATAACTTCAGCAAAACAGAAAGCTGAGAAACGAAATGCACAATGTGGCTCTCAATGGAGCTGACTGGCCTGGATTTGATCCACGGTCCAGTAGACAGATCTTCAGGTAAGTTTTTCTTCCTCTTCTCTTCTCTTCTTCTTCTTCTCTTTCACTCTCTCGATCTCTGCTCCCCTATTCTCTTCGGCTCACACTTCTATCTCTCTCTTTCTCTTCTTCTCCTTCTGCTCTTCTTCTTCTTCACTCTTTCTTTTCTTTACACACGAGCACTATCTCTCTCTCTTTTTCTTCTTCTACTCTCACTCTCTTCTCTGCTCTCTTCTTTTCTTTCTTTTCTTCCTTTTCTGGATCGAAGGGCTTTCTACTCTTCAGGCTTTCTGCTTCGATCTGGATCGTGGCTCTCTGTTCTTTTCCTCACGCCAACCCGATCAGTGTTCATCTGTGGACGAAGGCTGCATTATATAGCAGCAGCAGCAGGTGGATAGGGCACAAAACGCGTGTGCCTCCCACATTTCCAGAATCTTCCTGCCACGTGTCCTTATCAGATTGGTTCCTCTTGTCTCGGATCACGTGCAGCCCAGGAGTGTGGAATGTTCTTCCTCGGACCTGCAATGAGATTAAAACTATTAATACGCTGTATGGTCATTAACAATAGAGCTGCATGAGGTATATAGAAACAACAAGAGGTGCACTGCACTGAGGACGACACGAAATACAGCGGTGACAAAGGTAAACATTACAAGAGAACAACATGAGGTTCATATGAGAACAGTACGAAGTTAGAAGGAAACAACACGCGGACATAAACACAAGAGAAACACGAAGACATGAATACAAATGAAAACAAAGACCTAAGGGTAACACGGGGTGGTACAGAAAACAGCACGAGATAGAAAAGAGAACGATACGAGGTACCAAGGCTAATACAATAAGGAAGATGACACGAGGTCAGATAAGAATGGCACGAGGTGAGAAGAAAACGACACGAGGTAGAAAGAAAACAACACGAAGACACAAACAGAAACCGACACGAATTGAAGACAGCACGAAGATGAAAATAGGAATCAACACGAAGTGAGGTCAAGGCGAGAAGGACACGAGGTCTGATGAGAAAGACCAACACGAAGACGATGAAAACAGCACGAAGTAAAGAGCAACGACACGAAGTATAGTGGTGACAAAAACACACACTACACAGAGAACGACACGAGGTAAAGAGCAACTCGACATAACGAATATCAAAGAGAACGACACGAGGACAAAAATAGAAACCAACACGAAGTGGCACAGAAAGCAACACGAGGTGTTGCAATGTTCTGCACACAGTGGAACAAAAATGACACGAGGACACAGAAACAACAGTAACCGACACGAAGTGTGGTTACTAAACAGGAACGACACGAGGTCTACAGGGAAACGACTCGAAGTTCATCAGAACTATTCGAGCTGTTTCGGAAACACGACACGAAGTTAAGTGAGAACAGCACGAGGTGAAACGACACGGGGTTCACTGGGAAACGAGACACAAGAGGGAAAATGACACGAAGTCAAATCAACACGAAGACGATGGATGCTACAGTGCAATGTCTAGACATGAAGTCCAATGCTAACGGCTGTACAGACTTGAGGAATAAGCCAGTGTATAGACTTGAAGATTGAAGGCGATGTACAGACTCTGATGCCCAAAGGCGATGAACAGTGAATCAGTGTATAGACCTCAAGGTTCATTGAAGAATGTACATACATCAAGAGATGCTCCATGCCAATGTATAGACTTCCAACGTGAGTGATGCGCTGTACAGACTTTGTCTTAGACGCTAGATGAGCATGACAGTGTATACACTTAGCCAATGCAATGCACTGTATGGACTTCTAAGAGACGCTCAATGTACAGACTTACTGCCAAACAATGTATAGACTCTGTAAATGCATATGAATGCTTTATGCAGCAGATAATAGTCTGAACTTCAAATGCAATGACTTACACAACAAAATGACTCACAGTGATTAACAACAAACACCAATCATCAAAAACCAAATCAATCATCAAAACCACAGCAATGAATGCTTTATGCATCAGTTTAACATGTAGCATGACTGAACATCAAATATGTTAATCTAAACTGAGCAGCAAGATGACTGAACATTTGATTAACTCACATCAACAACCAATCATCAAAACCATCATCAAAACCACAGGGGTACAACAAATAGATCTGCCCCTCTTTTCGCAATGCAACCCTCTTTAATGCTAGATGAAGAAATAAGCAGCGGAATATAACTAGCTTGACGAAGAACACAATTGATTTGCTTGGCAAGATGATTACATAATATAGATATTGAACCTAAGCTTGCATCTAACACATATCAATCGCACAATCAAACCACAACATAAAGGATTTTAAGGTGGTTCGGACTGAATCCCCAATCCTACGTCCACCCCTCACCAAATCCGGTGAGGCTCCACTAGTTCCACGCACTGAACCGTAAATCGGAAAGACCACCGATTGCCTTCCTACTAACCACCGGTAGGGACGTCAACACCGCAGATCAGACAACTTCCGATTGCCTTCCTACTAACCACCGGTAGGGACGATCTTCAGTTCCAAATGTTTGAATGAAATGGAAAAGAGCAAGATATGGAAACACTCAAACAAGATATGAAATATGCTCAAGGAGAAGGATCTTGTCTGAGATTGCTGGGGCTTGAATTTTCTTTTGAAGTAGCTTGAATCACTTGGAGATTTGATGAAGAACTTCTTCCCGGAGTACTAATCACAGCTACAATACTCGAACTCTTCTCCCTTGAACACACCCTTGCAGCCTCCTTTGATCTCCCTTATTAGCCTTTCTTGCTTCTACTCTTCTTTGGAGGTTGCTGGATTGAGATATGAACTTGAATCACCTTGAGTTGATGGAGAGAGTGTTGGATGTAGCTTTGATCTTCCTTTTGATCCTCTTGAGTTGATGAAGAGGAAGAAGGATGCAGTTTAGATCACCTTTGAACCCCTTGATTGCTTCTTCTTCCTTGGAGGTTGAGATGGCTTCAGATATGGACTTGAATGTCTTGGAATGGATGAAGAACTCCTTCCCGAAACACTGTTCACGGAGGTGCTACAGTACCTCGAAAATGGCCTCCCTTGATCTCTCTTGAAGCCTTGAAGCATTAGGGTTTCTAACCCCTCAAGTGTTGGTTTTATAGACCTTGAATGGTCCATAGACACCCTCCAAACCAGATCCATAAATCATGGAAGATTAGGCAAGGTTTGATTAAACAAATCCATGGAAAGGGGCTGGCCACGAGGTGGAATTCGAAGTCAAACAAGGTTGCATCGGGGCTGGCAGTTGACCTGCAGCTCCTGGCAGTCGACCGCTACTGAGAAATGCTGTAGACGAATGGCCCCTGGGATTTCCAGTCGATCGCTACTGGCTGGCGGTCGACCGGTAGCTGAAACATCTTCGGCCTCGGATTCCCTGGCTAGGGCGGTCAACCGCCCCTGTGCTGGCGGTCGACTGCCAGCTGGGCAGAACCCGGGCTTGCCCGGGTCGGTCCGTTAAGTCTTGAACTCTGTCGTTCAACTCCATTAGCAGCCCGTGCATGTTTGTGGCATCGCCCTTGATAGTCTTGAATATTTTATTATTGAGTCTTCAAAATGTTATCGGCGTGCGACCTGACCGCGCAGGTCGATCCGCGTGCGAGGGCGCAACATTGAGATTTCACTTGTCCATTCATTTGCATATCTGTCATGAACACAACAGCACATATGTCAGTCATATAAGAGTGAAAAATAACAATGACTAATAGTGTTTAGCCATTATCAAAACCAAGAATACCACAGAATGCATATGACCATAGAATGATGTCGAATGACCCAAGTGACCACAGAATGACTCAAATGATTTCAGGGACACAACACTATCATGCCATAGAAAGTTTATATATGTTGATTTCCAGGCATGATGTGCATTAGATTAGTATTTTACTATAATTATTATTTGGTTTTCTGTAATATAGGAGGAAACGGTCTTCCTGTAGACCGTCGAAAATTCTAGCGGTCGCCCGACATTCCGTTTGCCCTAGTGAAACGGTCCTGTGCTAAACCGTTTTTGATTGCTGATTTCTGTAATATTGTTTATCCAAACATATTACAGATTAGCCATAATTCTTATATGATAAGCCTAGTTAACTAAGTTTTATTCTTGATTTGAGTATTGGTTTCAGATACTTAGTTAATTTCCTTGTTCATCATAATAGATTTCATGATTTGTGCTCATTGGTATTATTTTAACTTATGCTAATTTGTTACCAAAATCATATACTTTTGTTATAAATACATGTTCAAATGATAGAGGATTCATGATTTAACTGGATCACTGTTTTATCATGATTCTCTCTCTTCTAGAGTCATTTCTTAAGTACATGGCACATATCCCAATATATTGTCATTAGTTACACTTTTGCACATTAAGAACACAATCTTGGACTTGATGACCTCTCCTTTGGATATTCTTTCCAACGGACTAGGAAATCTTATTTTAAGGCCTCCGTAAGACTTCGCGAGCCTGGGATTCCCACTAGGACGTCGAGCTGGTTGTACCATTAAAACGCATTGTCTAGAAAAGGACTTGCCGATATTTTACATAGTCTGGACCATAGCGGCCATCTGGTTGACCGCCAGAGTCTGCTAGCGACCATTCACTAGTCTGCTAACGGATCCTAAACGGCCATCCACTAGACCGCAAGGCTTCAGAGATGTTTTTTTTCATATAACGATTCTATCTTATCAAACGATCCTACACTAGATCGCCAGACGTTCTAAACGGTCCAGTAAATGACCGCTTGGTTCTTGATTGTGTCTAACCCAAGGTTTGACCTTTTGGGTTAGTTTTCTTGAGTTCCTAGATGGCCTTAGGATTATCTGGAGCCTAAATTATGTTTAACCAAGTTAAGCTTGAATATTGAAACTTGAAGAATGTACTGTTATGCTGCCAAATTCTTTCCGTAGCATGACCTTGTTATTAATGCATTTCTTGAATTCTCATGATCAATTATTGGTACGTTCTATACCTTGGTTACCTTATCTTGGAATTATTGTTGAACTTGTACATTATTGGCCACATTATTGTTATAATCGTGGAAGTAGCTTGATTTATACTTGAAGTTACAGTTCGAGCATTGATTGTGTTCAAGGGCTCTATGCTAGTCCCCTCGGCTGATTGTCGGAAACATACTGTTAACCATGGGGTATGATGCTACTAGCGTCACATTGCGCTGGGAGTACTTTCTTTATAAATAAGTGAAAATCCACGAGACATGAGTAAAGATCCACGCAAATTCACAAAGTACTTGCTACTAAGTGAAGAGTACATTCTTGCTTGATACATGACTTCTAGTGCATAGCCGTCATGGTTATGAAAAGTACATTTTGTTACATTCTTGAAAAGGCCAGATCTATATTCTAGTTATATACTTGATCGAATCATATTCTCATATCTCAAACTTGATCATATCTTGTTACTTTGGCTTTATTCGCATGTTTCATCGTATTTGCATGATTTACCTTATTTCTCTAGAGCTAAAATGTTAATTACTTAAATTTGCCAATCATGTTGATACAAAGATACCTACTAGGTAAGTATGCTCATTATCTACTTTCTCAATATTTCAGGAAGTACGGATGAGTCGGATTCGGATTATACAAGTAACGGGTCCGAGAGCGATTGAAGGATATATGGATCAAGAGAAGCCTTAGTAAATTAGTGTCTAGTCAATTCTTTATGTAATTTTATATTTTCTTGAGTCTATAATGTAAAGGAGGTTAAGAGTCAAAAAAAATCTTATGTATTTTGAGATTATATGATGAAGAAATAAAGTTGAAGGTTTGAATAAATTACTTGTGCAATTACTCTGTGTGATTGTCTTGTGCTCTGATTATATTGCTTGCTCGAGGCGTACTAGTCGGTTGTTCACGTTCCCGATTATTTCCGCTGCATAATCTTGGGGCATGACAGTGAAAGTGGTATCAGAGCACTAGGACTAGAAGTCCTAGAGAAAATGTCATGTCATAGGCTAAGTCCAAGGTTTAAGGACCCACACCTATGAAACTAGGAAAGAAACTCTCAACCTATGAGAGGAATCGGGTAGAACCTGGGATAAGATAGTAACTAGAATTATTTCTAAGATTAACCCCATTCATTCCATTAGAAATTAATAAATCCATTACTCTTCTCAGGTATCTTACTCTCATAATGGCTCATCGTGTTGACTGGAACGGTATGCAAGAGACAGTTGCGGGTCTCACCCAAGCTTTATAGAATATGGCTCAAGCTGGCGCTAGGGCAAGAGTTGGTGACTTACACTGCAATTTTTGAAGCTTAAATCCTCCGCGGTTATCGGGATCCTCAAATCCAGATGAAGCCCAGAACTGGATTGACGAAATGAATCGCATAATCGAGGTTATGCAATGTACAGACCAGGAGAAGGTTCGTCTAGCCACGTTCCAACGAAACAAAGATGCTCGCACATGGTGGAAGTCAATTCCTGCACCGCCACAAGAAGCACCACATACATGGGAAGGTTTCCTTACCCTCTTTCGAGCAAGGTAGTTTTTCGAACATGTCAAGGAGAGGAAGGCTATGGAGTTTGCCTCATTGCGTTAGGGCATGATGTCGGTGGCAGAGTATGGACTCCAGTTTTCTAGGATGGCGCCATATGCTCCCCATCTGGTTAGTACCGACTTATTAAAAGCTAACCGGTTTATGGACAGTTTGAGGCCTAGTTTTATCCAACAACTAGGGACTAAAAATATCCATACTTATGCAGAGATGGTCCAACGGGCGCATCTATGTGAGAGGACCTTAGAGAAGGTCGAGAAATTAAAGGGCAAGGGAGAAGAGCCGAGCCGAAGGTCAGATCGACATGAAAAGAAGGGAAAGTTTAGAATCACGGAACCTTACAAATCCTGTGATAGCAAGAAGAGATCCTTGAATGGGAGTAGTAGTGGCTACCACAAGAATAAGAAAGTCAAAAAAGAAGAGAAGCAAGTCGCCACGGCTTGCACATTCTGCGAGAAGTTCAACCATTCAGCCGAAGAGTGCTGAAAGCGTCTCAACACTTGTTTAAGATGTGGCAGCCAGGAGCACCGTATGCCGGATTGCCCCCTTATGAAGGAACAATCTTCCGGTGGTAGGCGTAAGCGTCAGGCTCGTATAAATGCTATTCTGGAAGAGGAAGAAGCGCCCAAGAATGATGGGCTAATGGAAGGTACTATCCAAATCTATTCCCATCCTGCATTCGTGTTATTTGATATTGGTGCTTCTCATTCGTTTATATCTACTTCTTTCGTAAAAACATTACCTACTTCATCAGCTCCTTTACCTTCAAACCTTGCTATTACCACACCCTTAGGTCCCGGAACCAAACTTACAACCTACTATCCTGATAGTGAGGTAATGATAGAAGGTCACAATCTTCTAGCAAATCTCGTATGCCTTGACATGGAGGGCTACGATGCTATTTTAGGTGTAGATTAGCTTGTAGACCATGACGCCTATATAAATTGCCGCAACCGGATTATCTCTTTTCGAAAACCTGGTCTTCCAAGGTTTTCCTTCCTTGGTATCAAATATAGGAAGTATCCTACCATTATTTCATCTCTTCACACTTGCAAACTAATTTCGCAAGGATGTGTAGCTTTTCTAGCTTCCGTAATCATTACTGAACCCAAGTAAATCATCTTAGAAGATATTCCCATCGTGAATGAGTTTCCCGACGTATTTCTGTCTGATTTACCAGGTTTATCGCCTGAAAGGGAAGTAAACTTCTTCATTGAACTCATTCCCGGAATAGCACCTGTTTTAATAGCTCCCTACAGAATGTCCCCCACAGAACTCAAGGAATTGAAGAGACAACTTCAGGAGTTATTAGACAAGGGTTTCATTCGACCGACCACATCCCTTTGGGGTGTGCCAGTTCTATTCATCAAGAAGAAGGATGGATCCCTTAGGCTATGTATTGACTACCGGCGACTGAATCAACTTACAATTAAGAATAAATATCCGTTGCCGCGTATAGATAAACTCTTTGATCAGATTTCAAGGGCAGAATATTTCTCTAAGCTAGACCTCAGGATAGGTTATTATCAGCTAAGGATCAAAGATGAAGATATACACAAAACTGCTTTTCGGAGCAGATATGGCCACTATGAATTCGTGGTAATGCCATTCGGGTTAACCAAAGCCCCGGTAGCATTTATGCAACTAATGAATAATATCTTCAGGCCTTATCTTGACCAGTTTATAGTCGTCTTTATAGATGATATTCTTATATACTCCAAGACAAAGGAGGAACATGAAGAGCACTTAAGGATAGCCTTGCAAACATTAAGAGAACGAAAACTTTATGCAAAGCTTAGTAAGTGCGAGTTCTGGCTAAAGGAAGTCTCTTTTCTTGGCCACATCATTTCAAAGGAAGGAATCACTGTCGACCCTTCTAAAATAGAAGCTGTTAAAAACTGGAGTCCGCCGACGACTGTGTCAGAAGCCAGAAGGTTTCTAGGTCTAGCTGGTTATTACAGAAGATTTATTAAAGATTTCTCCAAGATCGCCGTCCCTTTGACTAGACTCACAAGAAAGGAGAATCCTTTTGTATGGTCGAAGGACTACGAAGATAGTTTTCTAACTCTTAAGGATCACATTACTACAGCCCCTATTTTGACATTGCCCACTGAAGGAGGTGGTTTTGAAGTCTATACGGATGCATCTAGCATTGGCCTAGGATGCGTCCTTATGCAAAGTGGAATGGTGATTTGCTATTCATCAAGGTAGTTAAAGCATCATGAAGAAAATTACCCTGTGCATGATCTGGAACTAGTTGTAGTTATATTCACATTAAGGATTTGGCGACATTACCTTTATGGGGAGAAATTCACTATATTTTCAGATCATGAAAGTCTGCAATACCTCTTCACCCAGAAGGAGCTAAATATGCGAGAACGTAGACGGTTGGAGTATCTCAAGGACTTTGACTTTACTATTCAATATCATCCAGGGGAAGCAAATGCTGTAGCTGACGCTCTTAGCAGGAAACCAATGGCAACTCTAGGAAGCCTCAGGAAAGGTATAACTTATCTTATTAAAGATTTTTTTCATTTAAATCTTGATATTGATAGAGGAGGAGAAGGAGGCATGATTGCCAACATAAGGTCTCAACCTACATTGATCGAGGACATAATCCAATTGCAAGAAAATGATCCCTCATTGATGGAGATTATGGATAATGTTGATCAGAGAGCGGAATTTTCTATCTCAAACGATGGAAGACTATTGTTTAAGGATCGAATTTGTGTGCCGAATCATAATGACACTAAGAAATTGATCATGGAAGAAGCTCACAAATCAAGGTATACTATTCATCCTGGTGCTACCAAGATGTATCAAGATTTGAAAAGAAACTTTTGGTAGCCCAATATGAAAAGAGAAGTAGCGGATTTTGTATCTCGATGTCTCACTTGTCAACAAGTTAAAGCAGAACATTTAAGACCCGCTGGAAAATTACAACCCTTGAATTTCAAAGTGGAAATGGAAAAGTATAAGGATGGATTTTATCATGGGTTTATCTAAGACAAGAGGAGGACATGATGGTATATGGGTGATCATAGACCGATTGACTAAATCTGCACATTTTCTACCAATCAAGAGTCGATGGTATGTGGATGTATTAGCAGCATTATATATGGAGGAGATTGTTAAACTACATGGTGTCCCTATCACCATTGTATCCGACCGAGATCCTCGATTCACATCACAATTCTGGAAGGGTCTTCAACATTCCTTAGGGACCCGACTTAACTTTAGCATTGCATTCCATCCACAAACTGATGGTCAAACTGAAAGGATAAATCAAGTGGTGGAAGATATGCTCAGGGCTTGTGTTATTGACTTTGGAGGAAGTTGACATGATCACTTACCTCTAGTGGAATTTTCATATAATAATAGCTACCAAACTAGCATACAAATGGCACCATTCGAGGCTCTGTATGGAAGAAGCTGTCGTTCGCCTATTTGCTGGAATGAAGTAGGAGATAGGCAATTTCTTGGTCCCGACATTATCAGGGATACTACCTAGAAGATAAAGCTTATTCGGGAAAGACTTCAGATGGCTCAAGATAGACAGAAGTCATACGCTGATAATCGAAGGCGCGACCTGGAATTTCAAGTAGGAGACCATGTGTTCCTTAAAGTTTCTCCAGGTCTAGGTATTCGAAGATTCGGTATCAAAGGCAAGCTTACGCCATGATTCATTGGCCCCTTTGAGATTCTCGAAAGGGTTGGTGAAGTCGCATATCGAATAGCTTTACCCTCTCAACTATCTGAAGTTCATGATGTATTTCACGTCTCAATGCTCAAGACTTATGTACCTGATCCTTTCCATGTCATCAATTACGACAATCTGGAGATTAAAAATCACTTGACATACGAGTAAAAGCCAGTCAGGATCATTGAACGAGAAGTACGTCAACTTCGGAACAAAACCATTCCTATGGTCAAGATCCAATGGACTAAATCAGGGTCTCATGAAGCAACATGGGAAACCGAAGAAGCCATGCGTAAAAGATTTTCAGAAATATTTGAATGTAAGTACACTCTCCATAAGTCCATGCATTGAATTTGGGGATAAATTCTTTTTAAGTGGGGGAGGGTGTAATGCCCGAGAATTTTCTAAGAATTTTTTAGAATTAAAATATAATTATTAAACATTTAAATGGGCTTTTAATGAATTATGTTTAATTAAATCTAATTATTAAGGCCCTACACTGATCCAAGAGGATTAGGCCCATATAATAAACCCAATAGGCCCAAAAAGATTATTTTGGACCTTAGCCCATGTTCTAGAAGCTTAAAGCTAGTGTAATCACGGAATTAAAGGAGATAATTGCTCCTTGGTAGATAAATAAAAGGATGAAAATGAGGATAATATCAAAAGATTTTGATTCTTTTCAAATTTGGCGCCTAAGATAGGAAACGGTCTATCGCGAGACTGCAAGGGACTATAAACGGTCGAGTCCTAGACAGCTAAGGAACTACAGATTCCGTGAGTGAAAGAGAACGTGAAAAGATTAGATTTTTGGCATCCAAATCACCTAGGATCGATGCTATCTACTAATTAGATGAGTCTAGAAGGCTAGAGAATCGAATTGAATATCTAATTGGGAGTCTAAGTTTGTTCTAATCCTCAAAACCCTAGCTAAACCTATAAATAGATCTCAGAACCTAGCAGCGTGACCCTTACTTTTGGCTCGCGTGAAACTAAGGTAAGGAGGTAGAATTAGAGGTAAGTTCTTTAGAATCTTTTATTCACAATACTTAGGTCTAACACCCCTCCGAATTTCATTCTAGAAGATCAAGTCTACAAGGAGTTAGAGGCTTCCAAAGTTGTTGATCCTACACCAATAACTCAGGAATTAGTACGTCCGACCCAGATTGATCAAGGAATTCGGAGCCTTAAACGAGGTATTTAGCAAAAGTGTCTTTAGAACTTTCTGTTACCCTTTATATCTTCTATCTACCTTCAAGTCACGTCTGTAGGACAAGAGAATCAGGAGATAGAAGGACGTGAAGTTGCTGGTTTGGTTCAGGACGAGCAGAGAAGTAGGGTTGACTTCCAGCCTTAAATTCGAAGTCTAAAGCCCAAAACCAAGGTAGGTTATCTTATGAATGGCTTAAACTCGAAGTTAGGGATAAAAGCCTTCTGGTTTGAGTTGATTTAACGCATTGTACCTTGAGAATTTCATGTTTTATTGGGACTATATATCTAGTATACTCTTCATGCATAAATTCTTAGCCTAATGAAGTAAAAAGGAAAATTTTCTTGTTTATTACATAAACCCATGCATATTGGCTGGCCTATCCTTGTTCTATCATGCCATAGAAAGTTTATATATGTTTATTTCCAGGCATGATGTGCATTATATTAGTATTTTACTTTAATTATTATTGGGTTTTCTGTAATATAGGAGGAAACGGTCTTCCTGTAGAACGTCAGAAATTCTAGCGGTCGCCCGACAATCCGTTTGGCCCAGTGAAACGATCCTTTGCTAGACCGTTTTCGATTGCTGATTTCTGTAATATTATTTATGCAAACATATTGCAGATTAGCCATAATTCTTATATGATAAGCCTAGTTAACTAAGTTTTATTCCTGATTTGAGTACTAGTTTCAAATACTTAGTTAATTTCCTTGTTCATCATAATAGATTTCATGATTTATGCTCATTGGTATTATTTTAACTTATGCTAATTTGTGACCAATAACATATACTTTTGTAATAAATACATGTTCAAATGATAGGGGGTTCATGATTTAACTGGATCACTGTTTTATTACGATTCTCTCTCTTCTAGAGTCATTTCTTAAGTACATAGCACATATCCCGGTATGTTGTCATTAGTTACACTTTTGCACATTAAGAACACAATCTTGGACTTGATGACCTCTCCTTTGGATATTCCTTCCAACAGACTAGGAAATCTTGTTTCAAAATCTTCGTAAGACTCCGTGAGCTTGGGATTCCCACTACGATGCCGAGCTGGTTGTACCATTAAAACCCATTATCTAGAAAAGCACTTACCGATGTTTTATATAGTCTGGACCTTAGCGGCCATCTAGTTGACTGCCAGAGTCTGCTAGCGGCCATTCACTAGACCGCTAACGGATTCTAAGCGGCCATCCACTAGACCGCAAGGCTTCAGAGATGATTTTTTTCATATAATGATTCTATCTTATCAAACGGTCCTGCACTAGACCGCCAGACGTTCTAAACGGTCTAGTAAATGACCACTTGGTTCTTGATTGTGTCTAACCCAAGGTTTGACCTTTGCGGTTGGTTTTATTGAGATCCTAGATGGTCTTAGGATTATCTGGAGCCTAGATTATGTTTAACCAAGTTAAGCTTGAATATTGAAACTTCAAGAATGTACTGTTATGCTGCCAAATTCTTTCCATAGCATGACCTATTATTAATGCCTTTTTTGAATTCTCATGATCAATTATTGGTACATTCTATACCTTGGTTACCTTATCTTGGAATTATTGTTGAACTTGTACATTATTGGCCACATTATTGTTATAATCGTGGAAGTAGCTTGATTTATATTTGAAGATGCCGTTCGAGCACTGATTGTGTTCAAGGGCTCTATGCTAGTCCCCTCGGCTGATTGATGGAAATATACTGTTAACCATGGGGTATGATGCTACTGGCGTCGCATTACACTGGGAGTACTTTCTTTATAAATAAGTGAAAATCCACGAGACATGAGTAAAGATCCACGTAAATTCACAAAGTACTTGCTACTGAGTGAAGAGTACATTCTTACTTGATACATGACTTCTAGTGCATAGCTGTCATGGTTATGAAAAGTACATTCTTGTTATATTCTTGAAAAGGTCAGATCTATATTCTTGTTATATACTTGATCAAATCATATTCTCATATCTCAAACTTGATCATATCTTGTTACTTTGGCTTTATTCATATGTTTCATCGTATTTGCATGATTTACCTTACTTCTCTAGAGCTAAAATATTAATTACTTAAATTTGCCAATCATGTTGATACGAAGATACCTACTGGGCAAGTGTGCTCATTACCTACTTTCTCAATGTTTCAGGAAGTACGGATGAGTCGGATTCGGATTATACAAGTAACGGGTCCGAGAGCGATTGAAGGATATATGGATCAAGAGAAGCCTTAGTAAAAATAGTGTCTAGTCAAGTCATTATGTAATTTTCTATTTTCTTGAGTCTACAATGTAAAGGAGGTTAAGAGTCAAAAGAAAATCTTATGTATTTTAAGATTATATGATGAAGAAATAAAGTTGAAGGTTTGAATAAATTACTTGTACAATTACTCTGTGTGATTGTCTTACGCTCTGATTATATTGCTTGCTCGAGGCGTACTAGCTGGCTGTTCACGTTCCCGATTGTTTCCACTGCATAATCTCGAGGCGTGACACCAGCCCATAGGGCCCATGATCCTAGGTGGACCAATGGGAAAGAGGGTGGGGGACCCTGCTGGACCTACTGACTTTTTGCAAAGAAATCCAAAGATTCCTAAGGACTAACATATTGGCTTATAATTGCCATACAATTGCAAATCAATTAACCCTAGGATATAAATGGAAACCAAAGGATATAAATGTAAAAATAAAATGTTAGTGCCCGGTGTTGATTCCCATCTATTCTCCCCGGGTGGGAAGAACTCGACCCCGTCGAGTAAGGGGTGTGGCTCCTACGGATCTATCACTGTAATAGGTAGCGCGGAGTACGCTCCACTCCAAGTAATCATCTCCTGCTCACCCCGTATATATTTGATATGCACATGCTACTGTGGGAATGAGGCTAGTGGTGGACGCTCGGGGGTAGGGTCACTCACAAGGGAGGAGACGGCTCAAAGACTCACTAGGAATCACCGCTGGGTCCCTTTATGTGACTAGATCCGAGATATTGAGGTAGAGTTGATCCCAAATTTTGACAAGTCTACAACGTACGCAGTAGACCCAACTTGCCTCACACTTGAAAGGGACTGACATCGCGAGCTGACATGAGACCGACTCCACTCAACGAATGCAGACTCCTAACAAACTGTACAAAAGAGAAGCACACTCCTATGTCCTAGACAAACCTAATGCTATGCAGACCCCTACATATACAATGGCCGACCAGGACACCCAAATGTGTGACGTGCATACACGAGACGTAACCAAATGTCGGTAGAATCATGGAATCCTAGACAACCTAGGATGCACCACTCATGCGCTGATGGCCTTTTGGAGTTGGATATAGGAGGGCCAGGAGAACCAAAATCACCTTCTTCATCACCCCTATAAGTATGTATCTCTTCCCGAGGAAGGGGCTCCTTGCTATGCATAGGTTGACTGGCCCGAGTGGGAGGGGTGTGATAGGGGACTTTCCCGACAATGTGGAATAAATAAGGTGGATCATAAGCTTCACTTTGGAAGGAGTCGAAGGAATCAAAGAATGTGTGACCCCTAGAGCTGGGTTCCGATAGGTCACGGTCCCATGTTTGGAATTCTTGAAGGTGTTGGTGGTCACCTTCGTGCACTGGGGTAGATGGGACGGTGGTCTCATATAGTAGATATGGTTCCTCCCTCGGGGCGTCAATACCATAAGAGGGGACAAAGTCAAGCTCATCAGGAACAGGGAAGAACAACAGGACCTCGGTGATGATATGACCCAAGGTGTACACCGAGGTAATAGACCCCAAAGCCGGGAGCATGAAGCTATGACTATAGTGTTAGTCAGACCCTAAGGCTAATATATATGTCAGCTCCCATTGACATTCTAAACTCTTTAGTAGATCATTCACACTTTCTACGAAGCAAAAGGACTAGAAAGTGGTGTGAAAAGAGTTAATGAGTACTATTGGGAGTGCTGGGTTCATGGATGGGTAGCAAGGCGGTCTAGGGACCAAGCCTATCTTGAGCCAACTAAGTAGTGGCTCAGTGATGAATACCTTTCCCGTTAGAAACATAGGTGGCTCCAAATGAGGTGGCTCTAAATAAAGATCGGAAGGTAAAGTAGGTGGCAAAGGAGCTCTAGGGGAAGGGTTCCCTGACTGTAGTGGGTGAGGTCACAGGGAAGGAGCCTCCTGCCTCGTGGGCTCATGTGGCCTGCCGACCAGCTCGGCGCTCTGTTGGCTGGTAGATGCTTGTCGTAAGGCAGCATCAAACCTTGACTCGAAAGGCTCAACCTCTAGAGCGACCTGACAAGAATGCTCCAAAGTGGTCACGTTGCGGCAAAGCAATTCAAACTGGTAGTGAAGCCACAAACCTCTCCGGAACTGAAATACGATCGTGGTGCTCTTCTCTCCCACTCCACTTCCCAACCGGAACTCATCAAAGTCCCGAATGTACTTAGACATAGACTTGTTGCCTTGGACGGGCTTGATTGGGGCGTCCTCTAGGGTGGAGACTCGTGTAACCAGACCTTGGATAGTCCGGTCGGTAGCGTCCATCCTATCCTCGATGGCTTTAAACCTACCCTCGGCACGGTAAAAATATTCCCGCGCGTCTCGGTCAAACCTGTCCATCCTATCCATGAGGGCATGCACCGTTTTGACCAATGAAGAATGCCTTGGGACTTGGGCGTAGGGATTGGCCGCAGATGCGAATAAGTGGGCATGGAAGAGACTCCTTTTTTTAATGCAAAACTTTTATGCAAGACTAATGCAAGCATCTAGACACGACTCTAAATAGTGAAAAGGGGTAAAGTGTGGACTCAAATACAAACCTATACTCAACCCATATCCGATACGTGGCATAGGTTTGATCCAAAAATTGCACTCACGCAAGTGTGCTACCTTCTCGATAGGCATAACCTATCATTCCAGGAACACCTTTTGATATACTGGGTAAAGGGTGCAATATGAAACCATGGACCGACTACCCTAGACTCGACTGGTGCTCTGATACCAATTTGATGCAAGACGGGACGCGAACTTGGGACTCTAGCTCATGAACATCCCTAAGTGAGGGAAGCGCATGGATGTGCGCGGTTGAGGAACCGGTAATGAGTCTCGGGTATCGGCTTTTCCATGTGCTCGGATTGAGTCACGGGACATGTCACACTCACTCTCTCATAGCGGCGATTGAAATGATATAACGAGCTAAATTATCCTATCACTCTAGCAACGGCATATAGAAATATACGAGGAAAGCAAATGCCAAGTGGGGAGTAGACACGATACCTCCACGCTCCGGGTGTGGGGAAGACGACCCCGGCCGAAACTCGTACCCCCGGTGTACAGTAAATAAATAATTACAGTAGTGAATTTAATTGCCCACTCCACGCAGGGAGGCAAAGGGCTACACGTGGGACCTAGGAGTAACGAACTCGGGTTGACGGGCAGCAAGCCAGAAGGCTCTCGGGCTGGAGATGGGCTGTTGGTCCGGCTCGGTTCTACAGGGCCCACGGGACAGTAGGCGGGTCCGGCTGCTGGGACGGCTATGCCCGGGTGTCACATTACTACGGCGGCTGGCTGGGATGCTGCTGGAGGGTTACCGATTGATCTCTGGGAGCGGCTGTAGACATGTCAAAATTGATGCTATGTTGAGTAGATCTCATGTCACCATGTGACGCCCCAGAGTGAACCTCAATATTGATTTAATATGAAGTTTTTCTATTTTTTATGAAATATTTAGGGTAAATGGAATTAACACCTTAAGTAGGGGCATCTTTTAAATTGACGGCCTGGCCACAGGCGCCTCTTTGAAAAATGGACGACTACCAATACGGGCGTCATTTTCTGGATTTACTGAAAATTCTGAATTTCAAATAAAATGAAAATTGAGGAATTGACGTCTCTCTTGAAGATGTTGATTATTTGACGTCCGTATGGCAGGCGTCAGTTCATCGTTTTAAATAAGGAAAGTTAATTGTTTCTATAATTAAATCCAAGAATTGACGACGTTATGGATGTCGTTATTTTAATTAACGCCTTTTGTCGTGTCGTCATTTTTAATTGACGCCCTCAAGGGGTCGTCATTTTCAATTCCGTCTCCCTTTTGACTCCTTCTTTCCAGTAATGATTTTTCCCCATTTTAAACCTTGTGTTCGACTGGGAAGAGTGTTTCTTGATGGAGGATCATTACCTTGTTTTAATCCTTATCTTGCAAGATATTTGGCCCTATAAATACCCCTCCTGATTCCCTCGCGCGAGAGAAGGGAGGCAAGAGAGGAAAAGGAGCAAAAGGCAGAGAGAAACATACATAGTTAACAGAGAGAAGAGTGTTTCTTTGATTGTAGGTGATTCATCCAATCTCTTCTTCCTGGCGGATTCCTTTCTACGGACGATCCTCTGCTACCCCTCTTGCATGCTGAAGACTCTTTCTCCCCTTCACTACTGCACGCACAGCAGAAAGGAACCATCCTTTAGATTGTTTAGTTGCTTTTGTCATTAACATATCATCATCATCACACACCCCTTTCTCTAGCTCTTGCTAGATCTCACACTACATATTATTGCTTAGCATTCATCATATTTTTCAAACCTTGTTGCTCCTATTAGGGGTTTTAAAAAAACACAAAACACACAAGGTGTGTTCATGTTCAAATTGATTGATTTCATATTCTTAGAGCATTGATACTACACTCTTTGGTTAATCCACTCTTTTATTTGTTTTGTGTGTGTTCTTGCAAGGTAATCAAAGCTAAGAACCCCCTTCATCGGTCGGCCGGTAGAAGGAGAAGAAAGGATTCACAATCTCCCCGTTAAACACAAGGTACATGCGATCATCTTCTTATTTTGAGGTAACCCCTCTGGCGATCACATTCCCCTTAGCATCCTACGCATGCTCCCATTCACCCCTTTATATTTTCCATATTATTCTTCTTTTCCTTTAAGTGGATTTTTCATAATCTACAAATTGGCGATCACGGTGGGACATCTTGTGTTTTTAGTTTGATTACCCCTCCCATGTGCTCCACGTAGCACACTCCCTTCGGCGCCCTCGCATGCCCCTCCCATTGACACCCTCGCGTGTCCCTCCCATTGACACCCTCCGTGTCCCTCCATTGTGCTCCACGTAAAACCCTCCCATTGACACCCTCGCGTGTCCCTCCTTTGGTACCCTCGCGTACCCCTCCATTGTGCTCCACATAGCACCCTCCCATTGGCGCCCTCGGTGCCCCTCCTTTGACACCCTCGCGTGTCCCTCCCTTGTGCTCCACGTAGCACACTACCCATTGTGCACCAAGTGCACACCTCCCACTGGTTAGCCATTTTTTGAGTTCCCATATGTTGATTCTGATTGTCAGTGCATTGAGCTGAAATAACGCCCTCCCTGCTGCCGTCATTTTATAATTCACGCCTTTTACAGAGGCGTCATTTCTTTATAAAATGCCTTACAGCAAGGCGTCATTTGCATTGTTACTGTTCACTCTGCCGTGCTCGATCACTGTGTATTTGTTTTGACGCCCCAGTTCCCGGGCGTCATTTTCTCATTGAACGCCTTAGATCAAGGCGTCATTTGCTTCATTATTGATGATTTGGTTATTTCCTGAATATTGTTTACAGTGCTTTACGCCCCTGCCCAGAGGCGTTATTTCCACTGTTTGCAGTGATTAGCGCCTGCCACCCAGGCGCTGTTTGTTGATTTAGCGACCTTCCCTGGGTCATCATTTTTTTCTATGCCCGCAGAACTGCTCATTCTGTCTATTTACTTGACTGATTATATATCTGTTGTTTGATACTACCTGTTTGCATTCATCTCTGCATACGGTTTGGGAGACCTCCTCTCCCCACACTTTTTAGGAGTTACACCCCTCTTGGTAAAGGAAGGACCCTCCATTGAGCAGTCCGTCTCTTTGGATCGGAAATTCCTAAGCCAAGCCTCCGTAAGTCCTCGCACCCGTGGATTTCCTCACGGACGCCAGGCAGGTTGTACCATTGAAGTACCCGGAGTATAGTTGGCCCATTCGTTGGAAAGGAGAGAGGAAAACATAGTTACCCGAGATTATACCTAAATTTTCAACCAGGATCCACCTTCAAAAGAGAGAACCTAATATTGAACTCACCCTAATTTCCAAGAGAAAACTTAAAATATTTTTTGGGCTCATTACAACTTGTGTGTTTCTCTTGTTTGAGAAGGAAATATTTGTTGGTTATATCTCTTTATCAGAAATTTATCCCTTTCTCCTCAAGAATGAAATTGCGTTCAGGTAAAATTATCAATATGGCCAACTACGGGTACACTTATGACGGTTACGAGGAGGGTCACTCTGACCCGTTCTATGAGATTCCTTCTCAGGATTCTATTTATTATGAGGGAAACTATTATTCTTCTTCTAATCAGGTCCACATGGTGGATGCCACCACTACTGCTCTGGAGGTTGAGCCTTCTTCCCAGGCCCAACCTACTACTCAGAATACTCCCGGGGACACTTCCCCTTCTTTAATTTAATGAGTTTCTCAAAACTATTGCTCAGCTGGATGACTCCCAGCGTCAGGCAGCTCAAGCCACCCTCCTAAAGGGAAAGTTCATCCCGTCATCTTCTAACCCTCCCCAGGCCATGGGTGGCCACTCTGTTAATTCGCCCAACGACCCGGCGTTCGTCCCTAGGGTGCCCTAGCGCCCATCAAACCCTGTTATGACTATGCCGGCCCAACCAGCAAGTCACTCCGTTGCTAGGCCTCAACAACCTCTTGTTTCCCAAATTTTAAGAAGGCCTATGACAAACCAACACTCTTTTCATCAGGCCCAGCCGAGTCTGATAGCCATGCTCTGCTCCTCCAAAAGATGGCTAGTATAGAGGAACATCTTAAGAGGGTCACTGCATCCAAGATTGCTCCCGAGATCATGCTTCCCCCTATGCCGGTTTTTCATCTACCACCGTCTGAAATGCCGAATTTCCGGCGGTATAATGGCACAGGCAACCCGAACATCCATTTGAAGGACTTTATGTTTGAAGCATCATTTTGGCAAGATAATAAGAATTCGTTGGCTTATCTCTTTAGACAGTCTTTGGATGGCCCAGCTCTAGAATGGTTTTATTCTCTGGAGCCGACTGATGCCGGCAATTTTGATATAGTTCAACGGAAGTTCATACAGAAATATAAGGACCGTGTGGGTCCCTCCTTGTCTGTTACAAATTTGGTTGCTGAGAAGATGAAGTCCGAGGAGGACTTCGTCTCATTTGCTGATAGGTGGAGGGCCATGGCCGAGAAGCTAAAAGACACATTGTCAGAGACGGAACAAGTCAAGATGATAATATCAAACTCCACTCCGCAATTCCGTCATATTTTGGCCATGAATAAATTAAGCACAATGGAGGAGCTCTATGAAAGAGCTAGATATATACAGACGCAAATGAAAGATTCGCCAATTTTGGGCATGTTTGAGCCAAGGCCGAAGGTGATAAAGAGGAATGTCAACATTGGCAATACTGGTGCAACCACCGAAGGTACTGTTACTAACGAGCAGGTACGCGCATTCGGCAATTCCACACCCTTCCGCCACCCTCCGAACCAAGGGTCGTCACCACAACAGTCCACCTTCCAGAGTCAAGTCCACCAGCCAAATAACAACCCTCCTCAGACCTTACGGCCTCCTCCACCTCCTCAACAACAACCTCACTTTGCTCCATAAAATCAAACCCCACAATATCACCAAATGCCCCCACCGGCCAATTATGCACCGCA
Source organism: Amorphophallus konjac (assembly GCA_022559845.1). Taxonomy (NCBI): domain Eukaryota; kingdom Viridiplantae; phylum Streptophyta; class Magnoliopsida; order Alismatales; family Araceae; genus Amorphophallus; species Amorphophallus konjac. The sequence goes on along the minus strand of CM040122.1, from coordinate 86,263,081 downwards.
ACAATTTCAACAATCCAGAAGGCCATTGGGTCCTCGAAGGGCACAATACTCCCCTCTACCTGAAAGCCTATTAGACATCTTTAATGCCCTCATGGCCGCCAACCTGCTCACATTGCCAAAGGAAAGAGCAATATGGCCGCAACATGTAGACACCTCCCGGTATTGCATCTTCCACCGACAACCGGGGCACAATATTGATCATTTCTTTCATTTCAAGGATTACATACATGACATGAATGACCATGGTGATATTGACTGGGATGAGATGAGGAAAGTTATTGCTACTCTAAAGACCCGAAGGCCTCCTCGGCAACCATCAGCTCAACAGCATCAGCAGCAAGGTCAACAACAACAAGCCTTCCAACAACAACAGGCTCCTGCACCCCAACCCAATATGGGGATTGTTAATAATCCGCTACTGAGCACCCGGTTCCAAATCAACAAGTGAACTTGTCACCTCGATCCATGAAGTGGAGAGGGGGCAAATTTGGCATAATGAAAACGTCTCTGTCGGGGCTATTAACCATAATTCCAATCCACCACAACCACCGTCATTGTTAAGAAGGCACCAGCCTATCCCTCCTTCCCAACCACAACGTCCCCTCATACGTTCTTCAGGGCCACTCACTGCGAACCTTATCCCTTCACGACCTCTTCTTGTACGCCAATCCACAAATTCTCCATCACACCAAAACCCTCCACCAAATAGACCTCCCCTTATCCGCCACTCACCGGCAGCCGTCGCTCCTCCCGTTCCACCTCCAGCTACCACTGCTATGATTCCAAGGCACCTCCTTGTTACCCAATCCTCGTCACCACATTCTGATAACCCCCAGTCGGCGAGGCCCCTTATAAGAACCCCTCCTCCCACCATTCCTGCACCTACACCCAACACCGCTCCCTCTACTTCCTCCACCCCTTTACCCACTCCAAGCCCGACAGAGGCTCAAAGAACAATAGTGCTCCGTAGCAGATGGATGTTTCATCGAGTATTTCCCCAACAGGAGCAGGAGCTAACGCAAGAACAAGGAGAACAAGAACAAGAGCCTACACCGGGCACGGAATATGATTTATTGAAGCATTTGGACAAAACACCGGCCTGTATTTCTATCTTGGAATTAATCAAGAGATATACCACACATCAGCAAGGTTTGAAACAATATCTGCAAAGAGTAATGGTGAGTGAAGATATTCCAGCCGAACAAGTCTCCACTGTCTTAAATCCAGCTAGCAATCAGCCGGCCATCACTTTTTATGAACATGAATTGGCTCCGCATCCAGCCAGGAAGTATGCACTGTGCATCACCATTGATATCAATAAGATAGCCGTGAAACAATGTTTGGTTGATACGGGGGCATCCATTAATGTTCTGCCGCCAAGCACTTTGAAAATGTGCGGTATCTCGGAAAGTCAGATCAGGCCATCCATAATTACTATCACAGCTTATGACAACACTAGAAAGCCGCCATTAGGAATGATCACTTTAAAAGTTGGTTTGGGTCCAGTCTCGGTCACGGTAGATTTCCATATTCTGGACATGGACCCAACCTTTAAAGGCATTTTGGGTTGCCCGTACATTCAAGAACTTGATGCTATGCCTTCGACAAATCATCAATGTATAAAGTTTCCACACAAAGGGCGCATCATTAAAGTCACTAGCATGCCCATCTTGCCGACCGAAGACATACATTCTGCAACATCAGTGCCTTCTATGTGGCCTTCCAATATGCCTTTGCTTTCAGTTTTGGATGTTTCCGATCTGCGGCAAGATTTGGTAAGACCATCCCCTTTAACCTCTCCTACCACTCAAATGCTACAACCATCCACAAACAAGAAGAAGAAAGGTTTGATGAATACACCAGGATGGAACATTCTGATAAAAATGGGCTATAGAACTGGCAAAGGCCTGGGTGTCAATCACCAAGGGAGAGTCAAGCCTGTCAAGCCTCAAAATATGACTCACCGAGGTGGCCTAGGGTACAAAGCACCAAACAAAGATGAAAAAGAGCCGTGGGTCGTCATGACTTCCACTCTTAAAACGGACCGGCAACCTCTCACATGGACCCTACAAACACATTTTGTAACAGGGGGTATTCAAAATGATGATGAGCAGACAACGGTAATTACTTCTATGCTGGATTGCCAAGATGTGCATGTACGGCAGTTTGCTCGCCATATAGCACCGTTAGCCACATATAAAGCATTGGAGTCATTAAGGCCAGACAAGCGGAGAAAGATGGATGATTCTGAATGTGACTGGTACATATGGTTCAACATGAATGATATCTCCATTGCACTAAGTCGTCTCTTCATGCCAACTGATCCAGAATGGCCACCGTTGATTCACAAGCTAATTGAGAAGCCAGCAGTAATTACAAATAAGAGGCAACTTCTGAGCAACTATACAGATACTAGGGAGCCTGATGTGCCGTTCGAGGAAAGGCTTCAATACAGATAGGCTGTGGGCCGGCCTTTTCTCTACCAAATCCATTCATCCAACGGCTATTGTCCGTTTAATTGATCAAGTGTTTTTCTCAGATATTCCCAGACCGCCCGCGGTCTTAATAAAGTTTTCTCCGAATTCGCTTCAAGTTTCTCTTCCAATCCCTCCCTTGCTCCTCGAGCAATTTTCAAAACTCTCCATTACACCCTCGCGTGGGTCATCATTCACCCAATCCTTTGACGATCTATCAATTTCAACACTCCCCCCTATTTTACCCTCTCATTGCTTTCTCCTTGAAAACGAAAAAAAAAATGCCAAAATTCAAACTGCCCAATCCATCTCCATTGAGGAGACCTCCTATCTGCTTCTTGAGTGTGTCCCGATCCCGGGGCCGCTCTTCCCAGATTCATTAAGTGACCTCCCCTACCCCTCCAGTGAGGGGACTTCGTCTGTATCACCTCCTGTACCCGCTTTTTCATCTCGTCCTTCATCTTTATTGAATTCTAGTGATCAGTCTAGTTGTTCTTTCTCCTCTAGTGTTCAAAATCATGGGGTAGCTTCACATAAGAGATCCAAGGGTAAGCAAATTCCCCGTAGATTCTTGTTGGAGTTAGCTAGAAGATGCTGGGCATGTTTAGCGCTTCCCGATTTTTGGGAAAATTTGATTATCCTACCAGAGATAGAATATGAGGATACCTATGCTTTTGATGAGGGTTTTGGTGTTTATGAAATAATGAATGATGAAGACCCTATTGAAGAGGGGGATGAAGGTTATGAAGAATATGAGGACGAGGCTGATGCTTTTGCCAGTGGCATGAGGAGATTTGATGAACCATCAGCCTCAGTAGAAGAGCCTACCAAAGAAATAAATCTGGGTACGGAAGACCCTAGGTTTGTCCTCATTAGTAAGAACTTGCCGCCCTCCGAAGAGGAGGCACTTATTTTGGTACTTCAAGAATACAAGGACACGTTTACGTGGAGTTATGAAGATATGCCTGGACTAGACCTTGCGCTCGTTGAACATCGACTTACACTTAAGCCAGGGTCCATTCCAATCAAGCAGCGGTTGCGACGTTTCCACCCTAATATGGCATTAAAAATGAAAGAAGAGGTCGATAAGCTTCATAAGGCTAGATTTGTTAGAGTTGTCCTCTATCCCAATTGGGTGGCTAACATTGTCCCAGTCATGAAGAAAGATGGAAAGGTTCAAATTTGTATAGACTTCCGGGACCTCAACCGTGCATGTCCTAAAGATGACTTCCCCCTCCCTCATATTGATGTTCTAATCGACAACACGACAGGATATGAGACTCTCTCCTTTATGGATGGCTTTTATGGTTATAATGAGATTCGCTTGGCTGAGGAGGATCAAGAGAAAACATCGTTTACTACGCCATGGGGAACTTATTGCTATGTGGTCATGCCATTTGGACTTAAGAACGCTGGAGCCACCTATCAAAGGGCTATGATGGCAATTTTTCATGATATGATCCACATTTTTATTGAGGTGTATGTTGATGACCTGGTAGTAAAATCGAGAACAAGGATTGAGCATCCCGGGGTTCTAACCAAAGTCTTGCAAAGGGCACGGGAGTATCAGTTGAAAATGAACCCTAAGAAGTGCGTATTTGGTGTTTCATCAGGGAAGTTGCTTGGATTCATTGTAAGTAAGAGGGGTATTGAGATTGATCCCAATAAGGCGAAGGCCATAAGAGAAATGCCTCGTCCCAGGAATTTGAAGGAAGTTCGGGGATTAATCGGGAGGTTGCAATTTATTCACCGATTTGTCTCCCAGCATTCACAAAGATGCAAGCCGTTCTACGATCTTACCAAGCTGGAGTAAAGTTTCTTTGGGATGACAAGTGTCAGGCAGCTTTTGACGGATTGAAGGGTTATCTATCAAATCCCCCAGTCCTGAGGCCGTCGGTTCCAGGCAAACCGCTTGTTCTTTATATTTCTGTCCTGGATGACTCTATAGGCGCTGTCCTAGCCCAAGTTGATGAAGAAGGAAAAAAGAGGGTAGCCTACTACTTGCCGAAACTTCTTAACCCCTTTGAGCAGAGGTACTCAGCCATAGAGAAGACTTGTGTAGCTTTAGTCTGGGTAGTTCAGAAACTTAAGTATTATTTTCTAGCTCACGAGGTTCATCTCATTGCTCGCATGAATCCAATCAAGTTCCTTCTTGAAAAATCTGTTCTCACTGACCGATTGGCACGATGGCAAAGCTTCATTTCTCAGTTCGACATCATCTACATTCAGCAAAATGTGATTAAAGGCTATGCCATAGCAGAACATCTTGCTCATCACCCTCTCCCTAGATTTGACCCTGTTTGCTCAGAGTTTCCAGATGAGGAACTAATGTCCGTCAATCAGTCCGACTCAATGTGGACATTACATTTTGATGGAGCTTTGAATTCAAAAGGGAAAGGGATTGGCGTTGTTCTTCTATCACCGGAGGGTATCACTATTCCACTCGCCTCTCAGCTTGCATTTCCAGTTACAAACAATATAGCTGAATATGAGGCTCTTCTGGCCGGACTGGAGGCCGCTTATCAATTTGGTGTTACCCAATTACGAATTGTAGGTGATAGTCAGCTTATTCTTCGCCAAGTGCTCTCCAAATGTCGCACGCTCAATCCTAAACTCAAACCCTATCAGGAATTGACCTCTGCTTATACCAAGCTTTTCACTAGATTAATCTTTGTCCATGTTCCTCGTGATCATAATATCTTGGCTGATGCTCTCGCTTCTCTTACTTCTTCCTTGGCTTTCCCTCCCGAAAAGGATTCCCACTCCATCATTATTCACAAGCGGCTCACTCCCGCTATTCAAGATCCCACTTTCCTTAGGATTAAGGAGGAGGTGCTTAGGAAGGTTGAGCAAGGTAGGATCATTAAGAATAAGGAGGTCATGCTATTGGACTTAGAGGAAGAATTGGATGATGAAGAAAAGCCGTGGTATTATGAAATTGCTAAGTATTGCAAGGATAAATCATATCCTGAAGAAGCCACGGCTGAAGAAAAGAAAGCCATTAGAAGGGTTGCTTAGCGATACACCCTGATTGGAGGTGTGCTCTATAGAAGAGGTCTCACTGGAGTTCTATTAAGATGTCTCGACGACGATGAATCTTGGAAGTGTAGACACGCCAAAATTGACACTTTGTTGATTAAATCTCATGTCACTATGTTAACGCCCCAAAGTGAACTTCAATATTTCTATAATATAAAGTTTTTCTATTTTTATGTTTTTGTGATTTATTCTTGCATTTTTCGATGATTCACGACTTAATGAAGGGCGTGTTTTAAATAGCGACCTAATCTGAGGCGTGTTCTTAAGAAAGGACGACCACAGATACGGGCGTCAATTCCTGATATTTTACTAGTCGTCCTTCCTCAGGGCGTGTTCTTAATCAACGCCTTTGCTTCAGGCGTCTTTTTGTAATTTTCAAATAAAGAAGGTTTTATTACCAAAATTGAATCCAGGAAGTGACGTCTCAATCCTGGTCGTGTTTTGAATTAACGTCCTTGGGCAGGTCGTCAATTGTTGAATTGACGCCCTTCGGTAGGTCGTGTCTCACCCTTCTTCGTGTCCTGCTTAAACTCGTCTTTCCTGAAGAGTTCCCTGCCTTTCTTGGTCACCTTGCTCGATCTGGGAACTAGAGTCCTTGTCGTTAACAATCACTGCCTGTTCTTATCTTCCCGAATATGTGTCTATCTTTGATCGAAACCTTATAAAAGGACTCCCTATTTGATCTCGTGCGAGTTGGACAGTTTTACGGAGAGTACACAGCAAGGAAAGGTAAGGTTAGATAGACATACAGAAAGAAGAGAAAAGAGAGAGCGGTTGTTATTGTCACAGAAGTTTTGCGTAGAAGAAGAGTTTCTCTTCATCCGTGTGATTCTTCATCGTCTTCCTCTGCTTCCTGCTGCTCCGGTGGTTCTCCCTTTACTGTTTACAGGAACAGCAAGGGTTTCTCTCCTTTGTTTATATTTGTCTTCATCGTATCATTGTCTATCATCATCGTTTTTCCCCTGTTGCATTAGTATTGCATCTCCCCTCACCCTAATTCTCTAGGGGTTTTAAAACCAAACAAAAAGGTGCGCATGCTATATTCATATTTCATCATCATATTGTTTATTTGGATTGATACTACACTCACTCTTGACTGATCCACTTTTCTTTTATTTGTTTGTTCTTCGTTTCAAGGTAATCAACAAGGAAAACCCCCTTCATCGGCCGGCCGATAGAAGGTGGAGGAAGGAATTCACATCCATCCCGCATCCTATTATCACCAGGTATTCGCGATCATCTTTTCTTCTTATTGAGGTAACCCCTCTGGCGATCACACTCCTTCTTAGCACCACGTGCTCTTTTACTCCTTTTTTTCATTATTCCTCTTATTATTCTTCATATTCTTATCACTCCTCTTATTATTTTCTCTTTAATTAGTGGATTTTTCATGATTCACAAATTGGCGATCACGGTAGGACCTCCACTATTTTTCTTTTGATTACCATCTCCTTTTGGCACCCACGTGTGCCCTTTCCCCTTGGCACCCACGCGTGCCCTTTCCCTTTGGTACCCACGGTACCCCTCCTTTGTGCCCCACGGGCACCCTCCACTGTGCACACTGCACACTCCCCGGGATCAGCCAGTTTGTGATTAATCTTCTGGAATTAACGCCTTCCACAAAGGCGCCTTTTTATTTAACGCCTTCATCCAGGGCGTCTGTTTCTGTTTAACGCCTTCTACGAAGGCGTCTTTATCATATCTGCTGCTTCTGTGAATTTGAGCCCTCATCTCGGGCGTCTTTTTATTTGGCAGCGCCTCACACCAAGGTGCATTTTTCTTCGATCGTGCGCACCACTTATATTTGACGCCCTCTGTGAGAGGCGTCTTTATCATAGTTAGCGCCCCACATCAAGGCGTGTTTTTGCATTGTCTGAGAGCCCTCTCAGAATTCACGACAGCCACGCTGTCGTCTCTTTTGTTAGTAGCGACGGCCTCCAGGTCGCATCTTTACTGTGTGTTTGCAGAGCCTTACCGTTTCTGTCTATTCATGCTGGATTCATATTTACATTGAGTATTTGATTATATTGCTGTGATTGGCTTATCTTATACTGCATTTTGTGGCATTTGGTTGAGAGACCTCCTCTCTCTACACTAGGATTCCACACACCTTTCTTGGAATCGGGACAACCCTCCATTGAGCATTCCGTCTCTTTGGACCGGAAATCCCTTTTCCAAGACCTCCGTAAGTCCCCGCACCCGTGGATTCCCACACGGACGCTGGGCCGGTTGTACCCTTGAAGTACCCGGAGTTTAGAGAACCTATCGTTGGTGAGAAAAGAGAAGAACCTAGTTGACACGGAGGCTACACTTGGATCCAAACTAGGTTTCACTTTGCAAAAATGAGTGAATTATTCTGCAATTTAACTCACTCTAATCTCAAACATAACACTAAAATCTTGCCTTCATCTCAACTTGTTTGCATAAATTTGGTTGGGTTGATTTGCTTAAGCTTGTTTCAATTGGGTGATTGTTGTGTGATAATTCATTCATAAAGCTTTCTCTCTTTTTAAGTATGCAACTCCGTTCAGGTAAGATTATCAACATGGCAAGCTACGGATATTCCTATGATGATGTGGAAGAGAACGTTTTCGGTCAATCATATGAGGTTCCCCAAGATTCTATCTATCATGAAGGGAATTACCCTCCTCTTCATTCTCATTATCCTCAAGTTCATGCGGTTGATACCACTACTCAAGAGGTTGTGCCCTCTTCTCAGACTTTACCCTCCAACACTTCAGGGAACCCCTCCCCATCTTCAATGTTACCGATTTGATTAATGCTCTATCTCAATTAGATGACTCCCAGCGGCAGGCAGTTCAGGCTGCTTTGAAAGGGAAGTACGTTCCCTCTTCATCCTCCAATCCCCCTCCGGCCGAGAGTGGCCATCACCTCACTAATGACCAAGCAGTCTTGCACAAACCCCCCTCTTGTCCACCGACACCTGGTGCAGCCATGCCGGCCCAACAGGCGAGCTACTCAGCGGCTAGGCCCCAATTCTTTCAACCTCTTCAAATTCTAAGGACGCCTATGCCAAACACCTTCATTCCAAATTTGGCCCCGGTCGAGTCAGACACTAATGCTTTGCTCCTTCAGAAATTGGCTAGCATGAAAGAAAAACTCAACAAGGTTACTGCCGCCAAGAATGCCCCAGAAATCTCTCTTCCTACATTGCCAGTTTTTTACTTACCACCTTCTGAGATGCCGAACTTTCGGCGATACAATGGAACTGGTAATCCCTTTATCCATCTGAAGGATTTTATGTATGAAACGTCCTTTTGGCAGGGCAACAAAGCCTCATTGGCTTACTTGTTTAGAAGATCTTTAGAGGGACCAGCCCTCGAGTGGTTCTACTCCTTGGATCCGGCAGATGCTAGTGATTTCGATGTGGTTCAAAGGAAATTCTTGCAGAAAGTATAGGGACCGGGTTGGACCCTCCCTTTTAGTTACAGATTTGGTTGCAGAGAAAATGAAGCCCGAGGAGGACTTCATCATATTTGCTGATAGATGGCGGTCAATGGCCGAGAAGTTGAAAGATACCTTATCAGAACCGGAACATGTTAAGATGATTATATCCAATGCAACCCCTCAGTTCCGGCATATACTGGCTATGAACAGATTGACCACCATGGAGGAGCTTTATGAAAGAGCTCGTTATATTCAGACCCAAATGAAGATTCACCCATCATGGGCATGTTTGAGCCAAAACCAAGGTTGATTAAAAAGAATACAAATGTCAACAATAGCGGGCCCACGACTGAGGGCACCGTCATCAATGAGCAGGTTGGCGCGGTCAGCAACCCCACACCTTTTCGCCAATCTAACCCACGACCTACGCCACCTCCATCACAAGGCACCCTCTTTAATTCACCCCCACAACACCAATTCGCACCTCAACCTTCCTTTGCTCCGCCACAAAATCAAGCGCCCCGCGCAGACCCTCCAGCTCCGCAACAATACCACCAAGTACCACCACCCACTAATTATGGACCGCAACAACAACAGCAAAGGAGACCACTAGGCCCCAAAAGGGCCCACTATCCTCCACTGCCAGAAAGTCTCCCGGATATTTTCAATGCCTTAATGGCCGCCAACTTGCTCATGCTACCAAAGGAAAGGGCAGCGTGGCCCGCTAATGTTGACACGTCCCGCTACTGTGTCTTCCACCGCTCCCTGGTCATAACATTGATCGTTGCTTCCACTTCAAGGATTACTTTATGATTTAAATGACCAGGGTGGCATTAATTGGGATGAGATGAGACAGTTTATCGCCACTATGAAAGAAAGAAGGCCTCCTCGGCAACAGCAGGCTCCCAGCCACAGCAACCAGCTCCGCAGCCGCAACAGCAAGCTCCAGCACCTCAGCAGGATATGGGGATTGTCCACAACCCATTGCCAGAGCACCCGCCAAATCAGCACGTGAACCCTGTCACGTCTCTCCATGAGGTGGAGAGAGGACAGGGATGGCATGAAGAAAACGCCTCTGTCGGGGCATTTAATCATAATCCAAATCAACCTCCGCGCCTTTTGCGCACGCTTCCTTCTTCTTCTACTCCCCAATTGAGCCTGAGCTCTTCTACGCCCCGTTAATCCACCTGCTCCCACAATTCTCCATCCTTGCCAACCCGATCTCTCCTTACCCGCTTACCGCCTCCGCAGCCTACCACACAGCAAACTCCGCATCCATCACCAACCCTTCACCTTCGCCGTCTAGACCACTCCTTATCCGCCCATCACCAACATCCACCACCACTACTCCTTCACCGGCAAGGATCCCCCACCATCGGCTCCCCCATCTTTTATACCCAGATCTCTCCTCATTCCACCTATAACTCTCCCACACTCGGGTATCCCTTTCTACTCCTACGCCTCCTGCGGGGGCATCTTTGTCAAACTCTTCATCAATGCCCCCTACAGGGACTCCCTCTGCAAACACCCCTCCACCACTTCTCAACGCCAATACACCCTCTTCCTCTTCCAACCCTCCTCCTTTACTTGCCCCGACAGAGGCACGACAAAACGTGGCGCCGCTCCGCAGTGGACGGATGTTCCAGCGCATCTTTCCTCAGAGAGAGCAAGAGCCCGCACAGGGGCCGCAAGAGCAAGAACAGGAACAAGAGTCCGTACCCGGAACTCAGTATGATTTGTTAAAGCATCTTGACCGAACTCCAGCAAGAATTTCAATCCTGGAATTAATCAAAAGGTCCACCACTCACCAGCTAGCTCTGAAAGAGTATCTGTAAAAAGTTATGGTCAATGAAGACATCCGTGTTGAGTAGATAACCACAGTATTAACGCCCGCTAGCAGTCAGCCGACAATTACTTTTCATGAGCATGAACTGGCACCACTCTCAGCAAGGAAATATGCTCTGTGCATCACGGTTGATATTAATAAGGTGGCGGTGAAACAATGTCTGGTGGACACTGGGGCATCTATCAATGTATTGCCGCCGAGCACTTTGAAGATGTGCGGCATTCCTGAAAATCTGATTCGGCCATCTACCATAACAGTCACAGCATATGACAATACCAAGAAGCCTCCTCTAGGCATGATCACATTAAAGGTCAGTTTGGGTCCGGCCACAATCACGGTCGATTTCCACATTTTGGACATGGATCCAACATTAATGGCATTCTGGGCCGCCCCTATATTCAACAGCTCGATGCAGTGCCCTCCACAAATCATCAGTGCCTTAAGTTTCCACACAAGGGCCGCATCATCAAAGTTACCAGTATGCCAATTCTGCCAGAGGAAGATATACACTTGGCTTCATCAGTTCCTTCTATTTGGCCTGCCAACAAGCCGTTGCTATCAATGCTAGACCTCCCTCACCCACGGCCAATGTCGCCCGAGACAGTCACGACAGTTGCTATGACACCCTTGCCTTCCAAGGGGAGAAGAAGAAAAGCATGATAAACACCCCTGGCTGGAAAATTCTAATGAAAATGGGGTATCAAAACGGCAAAGGTCTGGGTGCCAGTTGTCAAGGTAGGACTAGGCCTATTAAGCCTCAGAAATTGATTACACGAGGCGGCCTGGGCTACAAAGGGCCAGGCAAAAATGAAGATGAACCATGGGCAGTTATGACATCCACCTTGAAGATAGATCGCCAGCCGCTTACTTGGACATTGAAGACACATTTTGTCACGGGTGGCGTTCAGAATCATGAGCAGACTACAATAATCACCTCCATTCTAGACTGTCAAGATGTTCATGCGAGACAGTTTGCTCGCCATATTGCACCATTGGCCACTTATAAAGCCCTGGAGTCTCTAAGGCCTGATAAAAGAAGGAAGATGGATGATCCAGAGTGTGACTGGTACAGATGGTTCGATATGTATGATATTACTATTGCCTTGAGCCGTCTCTTTATGCCGACTGATCCGGAATGGCCGCCACTAATACATGAATTGATTGAAATGCCGGCTGTGATTACAAATAAGAGGCAGTTGCTGAGTGACTACATTGACACTGGAGAGCCAGATGTTCCATATGAAGAAGGATTTACAATAGACAGGCTGTGGGCCGGCCTCTTTTCCCTCACTTCTATGCATCCATCTCTTCTAGCTTCCCTACATTCTCAATTGTTCTCTCGCGTGCCGAGACCGCCGCCAATTATGGTCAGCGTTTCTCCAGATTCACTGCAGATTTCTCTCCCGATTCCTCCTTGCTCCTCGAGCAATTCTCCAAACTCTCCATCACATCCCCGCGCGGGTCATCTCTGATTCAATCTTTCTCCAAGCTTTCAATCTCCACTCCTCCTGCTATTCTCCCTTCACATTGCTTTCTTCTAGAAAAGAAAATAAAAATGAAAATAAAGATAAAAATGAAAAAAAATGTCAAAATTCCAACTCTTCAATCCTCCATCTCCGTGGAGGAGACTTCTTATCTCTTTTTCGAGTGTGTCCCAAGCCAGGGGCCACTCTTCCATGATTCATTGATAGATCTTTTCTCCCCCTCTGGTGAGGGGTCTCATTCTGTATCACCTCCTTCTGTATCCACTTTTTCACCTCCTTCCTCCTTTTCAGCCAGTTGTTCCTCTTCCTCTAATAAAATTTTTGGGGTACATCTTCATAAGAAATCCAAGGGTAAGCAGATTCCGCGTAGATTTATGTTAGAGTTAGCCAGAAGGTGCTAGGCTTGTTTAGCCCTTCCTGAATTCGTGGAGAATCCAGTTATCCTGCCAGAGTCGGAATATGAGGATATTAATGTTTCTTATGAGGGTTTAGGTGTCTACGAAATCATGAATGATGAAGACCCTATTGAAGAAGGGGATGAAAGTTATGAAGAATATGAGGACGAGGCTGATGCCTTTGCCAGTGGCATGAGAAGATTCGACGAACCATCAGCCTCTGTAGAAGAGCCTACCAAAGAAATAAATTTGGGTACGGAAGAAGACCCTAGGATTGTCCTCATCAGCAAGAATTTGCCGCCCTCCGAAGAGGAGGCGCTTATTTTGGTACTTCAAGAATACAAGGACACGTTTGCGTGGAGTTATGAAGATATGCCTGGATTAGACCCTGCGCTCGTTGAACATCGGCTTACACTTAAGCCAGGATCTGTCCCGATCAAACAACGGTTGAGGCGTTTCCACCCTAACATGGCTTTAAAGATGAAAGAAGAGGTCGACAAGCTTCATAAGGCTAGGTTTGTTAGAGTTGTCCTCTATCCGAATTGGGTGGCTAACATCGTCCCAGTCATGAAGAAAGATGGAAAAGTTCGGATTTGTATAGACTTTCGGGACCTCAACCGTGCGTGTCCTAAAGATGACTTCCCCCTCCCTCATATTGATGTTTTGATTGATAATACGGCAGGATTTGAGACTCTCTCCTTTATGGATGGCTTTTCGGGTTATAATCAGATTCGCCTGGCTGAAGAAGATCAAGAGAAAACATCGTTCACTACACCTTGGGGTACATACTGCTATGTGGTCATGCCTTTTGGACTCAAGAATGCTGGAGCCACCTATCAGAGGGCTATGATGGCAATTTTTCATGATATGATCCATATTTATATTGAGGTGTATGTGGATGACCTGGTAGTAAAATCAAGGACAAGGATTGAGCATCCTGGGGTTCTAGCAAAGTCTTGCAAAGATCACGAGAATATCAGTTGAAAATGAACCCCAAGAAGTGTGTATTTGGCGTTTCATCAGGGAAGTTGCTTGGATTTATTGTTAGCAAAAGGAGAATTGAAGTTGATCCCAATAAGGCGAAGGCCATCAGGACATGCCTCCTCCCAAGAATTTGAAGGAAGTTCGAGGATTAATCGGGAGGTTGCAATTTATTCGCCGCTTCGTCTCCCAGCATTCACAAAGATGCAGGCCGTTTTACGAGCTTACTAAGCCGGGGGTCAAGTTTAATTGGGATGACAAGTGTCAGGCAGCTTTTGACGGATTGAAGGATTATCTGGCCAATCCTCCTGTCCTGAGGCCGCCAATTCCAGGCAAACCGCTTATCCTCTATGTCTCGTCCTGGATGACTCTGTAGGTGCTGTCTTAGCTCAAGTGGATGAAGAAGGTAAGGAAGGGCAGCATACTATTTGTCTAAACTTCTAAACCCGTGTGAGCAGAGGTACTCAGCCATGGAGAAGACTTGCGCTGCTTTAGTCTGGGTAGTTCAGAAGTTAAAACACTATTTCTAGCTCACGAGGTTCACCTCATTGCTCGCATGAATCCGATTAAATTCCTTCTTGAAAAATCTGTTCTTACCGACCGATTGGCACGCTGGCAAAGCTTCCTTTCACAGTTCGACATCACTTACATTCAGCAGAAAGCAATCAAAGGTTACGCCATTGTCGAACATCTTGCTCACCACCCTCTCCCCCGATTTGATCCTGTCAATTCAGAGTTTCCAGATGAAGAACTAATGTCCATTAATCAACCCCACGAGCCTATGTGGACGTTACATTTTGATGGAGCTCTAAATTCCAAGGAAGAGGGATCGGCATGGTTCTTTTAACGCCAGAAGGGGTCACCATCCCATTTGCTGCTCAGCTCACCTTCCCTGTCACAAACAACATAGCTGAGTATGAGGCTCTTTTGGCCGGCCTTCAAACCGCTCATAGATATGGTGTTACCCAATTACAAATTGTTGGTGATAGTCAGCTCATTCTACGCCAGGTGCTTGTCAAGTGCCGCACTATCAATCCTAAGCTCAAGCCCTACCAGGAGCTTGCTTCGGCTTATGCCAAACTCTTTACCAAGTTAATCTTCATTCATGTTTCTCGAAGCCAGAACATCCTAGCCGACGCTCTTGCTTCTTTGGCCTCTGCTCTAGTCTTCCCTCCGAGCGTGATTTTCATGTTCCTCTCATTCATCAGCGTGACACTCCAGCTATTAAGGATCGTGCATTCCTCGATATTAGGGATAAGGTGCTCGAGAAGGTCAGGCGGAGTGAATCTCTTAAAGGCAAAGAGGTCATGTTGTTAGATTGGGAAGAAGAATTGGCTGATGAAGAGAAACCTTGGTATTATGAGATTGCCAGGTATTGCAAAGATCAGTCCTATCCCGAGGAGGCCACTGTGGAAGAAAGGAAAGCAATCAGAAGAGTGGCTCAACGTTATGTTTTGGTTGGAGGTGTGCTCTATAGAAGAGGGCTCACAGGTGTTTTATTAAGATGCCTCGACGACGATGAATCTTGGAAGGTTGTGGAAGAGGCGCATTCAGGAGTGTGTGGTGGTCATGTGAACAGCCAGATGCTAGCTAAGAAGATCCTTAGGCTAGGTTTCTATTGGCCAACTCTAGAAGAGGATTTCTCCATCTATGTTTGAAGGTGTGTTAAGTGCCAACTGCACGCCGATAAAATTCATTCTCCTGCTTCTTCACTCCATCCTATGTCCTCCCCATGGCCTTTCTCCATGTGGGCTTTCGATATCATTGGATCTCTTGGTGATTCGAACCTCCTGACCAAGCAAAAGTCGTTCATCCTGACGGCAACGGAATACTTCACCAAGTGGGCGGAAGCGGAAGCATTCGTGGAGATCAAAGCATCAACTGTCTGCAAGTTCATAATGAAGAACATCATCGCAAGGTTCGGCATCCCGAGTACCATCGTCACCGACAATGGACCTCAATTCATCTCCCAAGAGCTCAAGGATCTCTGCAACAGGTATAACATTGCATTGCATCATTCTTCTCCCTATTATCCGCAGGGCAATGGCCAGGCAGAGGCCACTAATAAAACTTTGATCAAAATCGTTAAAAGACGTGTGAGGCTAATAAATTTTCGGATTGGCCAGACAAGCTGGTTGAAGCTCTCTGGGCCTATCGCACTTCCATTCGTACCCCTACTGGGCAAACCCCTTTCGCCCTTACTTATGGAATGGAGGCGGTAGTCCCTTATGAGATTCTCATTCCATCTCTGCGAGTACAATTGGACAAGGAACTCTCTATTGATGAGCGTCGTGATTCACTCCTTGCCCAGTTGGAACTCCTAGATGAGAAGCGTCTGGTCGCCGCTGAGCATGCGCGTGTTTATCAAAACAGGCTGTCACGTTTTTATCAAAAGAAAGTAATTGAGAGAAAATGCAAAGTCGGTGAGATGGTAATCAAGAGAATCTTTGTAAAGCCTGGTGGGCCCCGCTCAAAACTCCAACCAAACTGGGAAGGACCATTCATCATAAAAGATGTTTATCCTGGCAATGCTTATAAATTGATTAATGCTGAAGGACAAGAGCTAACTTATCCTTGGAATGGTATGTACCTTAAGAAATACTATCCCTAATTCAAAATTTAAAAAAAATAGAAAAATCTATCCAAAAAAACTAAAAAAATATAGAAAATTTTCAAAATCCAACCAAAAAAAAGAAATTTTCAAAATCTATCCAAAAAAATAGAAATTTTACAAAATCCAAAAAAATAGAAATTCTCCAACAAGAATAAAAATTTTTTAAGATGGTTGCCATGATTGCGACGACGCAAGGTCCGAAAGGTTAAAATTCAGTATTCATTCATCAGTCTTGTTAAACTCAAAATGGGGTCGTCACCCACACACACTACACGCTTACCCTTGAACTCAAGCGGTGCAAAATCCGATGGAAAGTCAAAACCTGACTAAAGGTGAAGACAATACCCATTCTTTTCCTCTTCGGCCCATAAGGGAGGAAGGAAGGTCTCGGGGTAGACCCGCCAAGCCTATCCGTCGCCCTAGTAGGTGGAAGTCAGGGCCCAAAAGGGAACAAATGCCACAAATGCCAAGTACAATTAGGTTTTTTTTTCATCAATGCAAATCAGTCTCGAAGTGAAAGTCAAATCGTGAAAGAAAAGCATGTCAAGAGGGCAAAGTCCCCGCGAGGAAAACCTTGGGCGTATGCATGCAATATAAAAGAGGCAAAAGGCAATAAAATTTCCCTATGCCCAAGACCAAACCCCAACAGGCATAGGGTAGGGGAGGTAGTCTTACCTTGAGCTTTTCAGAATCCCTTATGGGCTTCCTTATATTTTCTTCCATCTCTTTCTTTATGGTAAGTCATAAACCAGCAGAATGGTCCAGACCGACCTAGGAGATTGCACCGGGTGAGATCTTGTGTATAAGTTTAACCACTGGCACGTCGACCCCCTTTTGATTAATCAAGAAAGGTCAATGAATCTTCAATGATGACCATGTAGGACCCAGTGCCCTAGTAGCTTGGTCAACCTAATGCTGAAAGCAGGAAAATTAACGCCTTTGAATAAGGCGCCTTTTATGAAATTTACGCCGGTGGAGAAGGTCGTCTTTTTTTTTTAAATAACGCCCTTGTGTGGGCCGTCTTTTCAACAAAATTCAAAACGTTTTTTCAAATTAACGCCGTCGCCCAGGGCGTCTTTTGTTTGAATAACGACCTAATCTAAGGCGCGTCTTTTGAAAAATAAAAGAAAAAAAATAAAAAATATAAAAAAATATAAAAAAATATAAAAAGAAAAGAAAAGAAAACAGGAAGTGGGGTTTATTCTTCATGAGCGTGCTTGCATTATTGCATAAGGCATCTTGATTATTGTTTGCATACGTATGCTTGCGTGTTGCATCTCCCTTTATTGGTTATTTCATTTGCCTTATTCGATTAAAGGCTTGGCCCCTTGACCCGCTATCCAGGTCAAAAGTAAAGGCATCCCTTGCTTATTGAGTAAGGGGCCAAGTCGAACAGATGAATTAACCTATTTATTCAAGTGTGAACCACAGTTGAAGGTACAGGGCAAAGTAAGGTAAAACAAAGAACGTGGAAAAGAAGCAAAGTACACAACCACAAGTACACAACTACACAAGTGCTCGGGTAACAAAAATCTCAATCTCATATATATATACATCATGAATATCCGAGTACAGGTGTGAGGGTGGAGGAGTACAAGTAAGTCTCTCAGCTCTCGCCTCCACCCTCCTCTCTCCTACTCTCTACCTCATCCTCGCCGTCCCGAGGAGGCTCTGGTGGAGGGGGCATGGGCCCCCGTGAAGAAGATGGAAGTCGAACCTGACCCCCTACCTCGCTCCTCTCTCGAAGAGAAGAACCTGCCACAAAGGTGGAGCTGGTGAAGGAGTACCCCGCAGCACGCGCTCGCTCACGCCCTCACTGGAGACGCTCCTCAGACACTCGTAGTCGCTCCTGAGAAAGGACCAGCTAGGTCCTCGAGTCGGCCAGCTCACGCTCGCGTGCTGCCACCTGCTCCAGGTACCGGGCACGCTCTGACTGCTATAGCTCGTGGTGACGGGCACGGTCCACCAGGTGCTCCTCGCGCTCTCACGCACGCTCTCTCCGCTCCAGCTCGAGGGCAACCCACAGCTCTGCCACGTCCTGAGGCAGCTCCTCCCGTCGCCTCAGGGACCGCTCCAGCTCTGTAATCCGGTGCTCGCGGATCGCCAGCTCTGTCCCGGCCAGGGCAGCCTGGGTACGTGCCGCCTGTAACTGTCTGGTCTGCAAACAGGTAAACAAATCATCAGTTCCATTGTGCAATAATTCATGAAATAAGCAATACATGACGGAAAGTAAATCACTCACCTGGGCAGTCATCGCCTGCTGTCCCTCGCAGACGCAAGTGAGAGCGGCTCGAAGCTCCTCAGTCTGAAAAATGAATTTCATCAGTGCACATTGAAATATATAAGCAATAATTGAATGAGGTTTGAGTTTTGGAATTTACCCGTGAGGCGAGGTCGCGCTCTGCAGCCTCGGCCCGTGTGACCGCTCCCGCTAGCTGCTCTGCTAGTGCGGTCACCTCTGCACTGGGTCCCCTCGAGCTGGAGGCTTCCCCTGCATCTCTCCCTACGGCTCCCTGTTGGGCACGCTGCATTTATTGAAATTGTCAGTGGCTAATCATCAATAATTCAAAATTTCATTTGCATATATAAATAATTTAAACACTCACCAGGGTCTCGAGGTCGGCTCGTGTGGCAGCTAGCTAGTCCTCCAGGCTGTGTAAATGGGCCTGTGCATCCATCGCCGCTATGTCCCGTGCATCCTACATCCATTTCATATTAGTCACGTAATAGAAATACATAAGCATTTGCATTTAATTTAGAAGCAATTGCATTCATACATACCCCTAGGACCCTCATCTGGGGTCGGCCGGCGTAAACCTCCCAGTAGCGCCGGAGGTACTCGGAGCTGTCAGTCGCCTGGGAGGTGACTCGGGTCCCGCCTCGCCGCCAGTCGGCGTACTGGTCCTCGAACCGCACCCTCCAGTCGATCACCTTCGTGCAACCCCGCGTCTTCTTCCCGATCCCTCGCGGCTCCCTGACCTCTATCCACTCCTGGTGTAGGTCCAGGGTCCTCATCACCAGTCTAAGCCGTAACGGCTCGATCTCGCTCAAGCAGTGAACCCAAAGCTCATGCTCAAAGCGAGGTCGCCCTGCTACGACCCATGGCTGGCCCTCGTCGGTCATCCCCTCGTAAGGCCTCCATCGCACCTGCATCCATGAACATGCATGTCATCTCATCATAATCATAATAAATTCAAATAAACATAAAAAAAATGCATCATTCATACCAGCGAGGGAGGGAAGTCTCGGAACTCTCTCCGTAGCACCCACAACTCGTAGCCGAGTGGGGCACCGAACACCACTGGCAGCCAGCGCCGTGCTAGAGGGAAAGCACCCTCACCTCCTGGCCATGGGTCGGCGCGCCCCATAGGCATGTACGGATGGCTCCAAACCTGCATCCATGCATTGCATTAGTAAGGCATTCACATGCATAAAAAAAGGAAGGAAGAAAAAAGAGAAATATATATATATATAAAATAAAATATATAAGTGCATACTTGAAGAAAAGGTGAGAAGCCACTGATGGTCGTCTCTCGTCCTGTCCCCGTGGACAGGTCAGCTAGTAGGTGCGCCAGTAGCGCCGCTCCCCAGGCGTATCTGCCGACTCCCTCTAAATCCTCGAGGATCCCTAGGAACCGGCAGTTGATGACGTTGCCCTTCGTGCCGAGCAATAGCCTCCCGAGCAGCAGCAATAGGAACCTCCTCAAGTCTCGGTCTGCTCTCTCCCTGTCAGCTGGGTCCTAGCAATAGACTGCCCTAGCCCCATCAATCAATCTCTGTGAGATCTTCTCTAAGGACTCCCCTGACTTATGCCTAGCATCCCCTAAGCCCATCACTGTAGTCAGGTCGGTGTGGAAGATAGTCCTACACTCGCTAGGTGTCTCGTAGACCATCTCTAGCCCTAGCAGCCTCTGGGCAAGCTCGGTATAGTCTAGTAAGGTGATCCCGCTCACTGCCTCCCTGTCTACCCTAAGTCCCGTGATCCTAGCTACATCCTCCAGGGTAGGAATCATATGCCCCCAAGGCATCAGGAATGCCCGGCTAGTCCTATCCCATCTCTCCCTCAGAACCTGGATAAGTGGTAGGTCAGGTCTGACTCGCTCTATGCTAAGGAAGGCCCCAAACCCCATAGCATCTACCCTGGCTCTCTGGAACTCAGGGAGGCCGTAATATGCTGCTCGGACCATGACCCAGGAGATCCGTGTCCTCATCAACCCCTGCATGCATAAAGAAAGAAATTTTGGTTTAATTGTTTAATTATTCTTGTTGAAATTCACTTAATTGCCTTGGTTTGAGATGTTGATGTTTGATTTAATTAACGACCATCCCAAGGTCGTGGTTTGTTTAATTGGCGCCCTTGAGGAGGGCGTCGTTTCTAAGTGAGCTTTGAATTAACGACCTACCCCAGGTCGTTGTTTATCTAAGAGACGCCCCGGTGGGAGGCGTGGTTTTGAGGTTAATTTCTCTAAAAGGTTTTTCAATTGACGCCCGTCCTGTAGATTCCTCACTAATTTAGAATAATCCACTTAAGAAAAATATCAAAGAAAAGACATGCAATAATCATCAATATGGAGGAAAATATATGCACGAGGTGCACAAGGGGAGTGTGTGATCGCCAGAGACGCTAGGTCTCAAAAATATAATCAATAAAAACATGGGAGGAATGATCGCGAAGAATACCTCAAAAGATGCGGGGATGTGAGTGCTTCCTTTCTCTTCAAATCGGCCGGCCGATGAAGAGAGTTCTTGCTTTTATTACCCTTGCAAAAAAGACAAATACCAATAAAAAATATGGATTAGAATATGGTGTGTAGCATCAAATTCTATATATAAAGATGAGCATGAAAATTGTGCAAGAACACACCTTGTGGGTGTTGGCCCTTAAACCCCTATGCAAAAGGGTGTGGGAAAAATGAATGAGGAATGCATGCAAGTAAGGGGAAAGAGTGCAATAGATGCACTATGGGGAGATTCCCAACGTAGTTGAGAGATATTAAAAATAATCAAATATGAACATGCATGCATATAATAAACACAAAACAATAGAGAATAGAGGGGAGAGAAGAAAAATCTGTTGAGCTTGGCTTTGATATTCAATGGGGAGAAGTCTTCCAAGGGATGGGGTTTGTGCGTGGAGGTCCTCCTTCAGCCAGCAACAACACCTGTGAGAAGAAAGGAAAACAAAAAAAAAACAAAACAGAAGACCAAAAGAAAACCGAAGAAGAAAGAAAAGAAGAAGACAGGAGACAGAAGAAGAAGAATAAGGGGAGAAGAAGACAGAAGACAGGAGAAGAAGAATAAGAGGACAGGACGGGAGAAGAAGAGAAGAAAAGAAACAGAGAAGAAAAAGACAGAAGAAGAAGGAAGGAGAAGAAGACAGAAGAAGAAGAAGAGAAATAGGAAGAGAAGAGGGGTCGAACAGAAGGCCAACAGGAGGGGTCCGAAGAGGGGGAGTCCAACCTGAACAACAGAGCCAATGGCTCTATTAAATAGGATTGGAAGGGATAAACATTAGCAAGAGTCCAATCAAGGGAAAGGATAGGAATGAGCAAGAGCCCAATCAAAGCAGTTGTGTAACGAAGCAAGGACTCTCTGGGGAAAGGGCTGCGAAGTAAGAAGGTGAAACACGCCTCTGGTCAGGGCGTCAATTCAAAAATTGACGACCTGTCAGGAGGGCGTTAATTCAAAACACGCCCTGGGTCAGGGCGTTTCTTACTGGATTAATTTTAGAAATAAACATTTCTTTTATTTGGAAATTGTGAAAGACGCCTCAGGGAGAGGCGTGAATTGAAAAACGCCCCATGGTAGGGCGTGATTCAACATTTTTCAAACATTTATTCTTTTTCGAAAATTGGATAATTCCAGGAATTGCCGCCCTTTCCAGCGGTCGTCACTTCTTTAAGAAATGCCCCAGGTCAGGTCGTGATTCAAAAAATGCCCTTTCCAAAGGCGTTAATTTCAAAAAATCATAAAAGGGGAGATAAATGCCCAGAAAATGGTAAAAAAGGAAAAATAGGGGAAATTAGGGGAAAATTCATGAAAAGTGGGAAAAAAACACTCAAATAATGCTGATTTGAGGGTCAAATGGGGCATCGCAGAGCGATATGAAATATACTCAAAATAATGTCAATTTTGGCGTGTCTACAGCTGCCCCGCCTTGGCGTCTGCTTTGCAAGGGAGCGTAGCAAACTGAAAAGTAGATGCCAAGGTGTGATGAGACACGCAATCAACATCACTTGATAAGAAATGAAATCAAAAGCTCGAGATGAAGCAAATCTCGGGAAATCCAACGAAATCAACAATGTTTGGATAAAAGGGGAGATGTGCACGCCGTGCACGAAGGAGATAAAATAAAATGATCAACTTCCAGCGCGGTGGAAGTACCCCAGGTCACAAACCTGTAGATTTCACCATTGGGGAGCGGTTACCAGCCAATGTGGACGTGCTGCAGCCAAGGTGGATCAAAGGGAAATGATTAAAAATAAGATGATAAAAATCCAAACAAGGAGCTCTCGAGAAAAGACCCAAAACAGCGATAAAACGAATTGAGGATCTAATTCGACAATGAAAATCTCATATCGAGAAAGATTAAGATCAATTCAACTCTCAACATCAGCTTATCAGAATGATTTTCCAATGTTAATTCAAAGTCCTACATGAATGCATGCTGGGCTAAAGGGAAAATAACAAATGAAAATATAATATAATCAAGGATAATATTGTTAAACTGCCCAGACTGGGTCAAGAAACCAATTCTGCGAGCTGATACTAAGCCGAAGCCCGTTTATCCACGCACCAACTCGTATAAAGGGAACCATCGTCCCCAGTCTTGGACGGCTCAACGGCCTATCCGTGTGACTAAGACTTCTCTGGAATTATCATTGTTTTTGATGAAGGGGAACTCAAATCCCAGATTTACGAAAGCCACAAGGTCCTTGATATAATCTAGTAACAGATGTAACATATAGTAGAATGCATACAGGGAGATGGTGATATCAATAAGCATGGGAACTGAGAAATGAGCTGCAAGCACCGTGGGACTTTGAGTGATGATGCCCTGCCGGCGGGACCAAGAGCCTCTTCCTGCGCTCAAAAATTCATTAGCCAAGATATAACAAGCAATGAATAAGGTATTTAATCATAGCATGCATAGCATGAATCAAAGCAACCAATCATAGCATATATCATGAACAGCATAAGTCAAATCATGGCATAGCAAAGCATCATTATTTGTTGTTTGTCATGAGGATGACAATCTGGCTAATCAAGTTTTGGAGTTAAATAATCAGGATCTGATAATGCCCATCGGCGGAGTAATCAGATGAAACGAGCAGGAGTTGATTGAAAGATTTGGAGATGAATAATCATGAGATATGATAATCAGAATGATATAGGGAGATGATGCCCCTGGGTGGCATGTCATGAGAATATTGGGAAGAATCAATAGATTGATAGCAATAAGTAGAGAGAGGACCCATCTCGTGCTTTTGGTCTCTGCAAAGCTGTTCCTGCAAAACACCATCAGAAAATACAATGCAAATTTTTGGATTTTAGAAATATGCAAATTTTTATGAGTTTTAGAATATGCAAATTTTTATGAGTTTTGAAAATATTTGAATTTTTATGGAGATTTTTGGAAAATATTTTGAATTTTTGTTGGGATTTTGATCGGGAAATATTCCATTTTTTTTAGATTTTGGCTTAGACATTGTTAATGCAGCATCAAAGGGTTGTTTTGAACCACTGGCTAGGGGTTCTCGTTCCTTCCCTTTTCGCTAAAACTGCCCAAAGCTGGACGTGCATTGAAGGGTGGCACCCTATAACCGACCGCCCTTGATCAACGGTGCCCCTACCAAGGCCATACCTGAGAAATGTTCGGTCTTGGAGGGAGAAGAGAAGAACAATTGTGACAAGCTTTGTGCAGGATGGGAGATATCGGGACTTGAATTCCTTCCAAGGTGTTCCCTTCAAAGAGGTAATCTGTTGTGCCGGGGCTTTAGGCCTTTAATTTTTAGACCCTTGACATGCATACGACCAGGGTTTTTCCTGCGGGGACTTTGCCACTCTTGTCATGCCATAATTCACAATCTTGCTTTTATCGAAATTTTGACTTGATTTTTCATAATAGCCCTTTTGGCGAGATGTATATCATGAAATTCATATTTAGTTTGGGTCAAGACTGCCCCTATTTGAGACTCCTCTCGTATTGGGGATTACCAAGGTTGGTCATCTCATCCGTCAACCTCTTGCCCCTGCACGTGGCCGAGTAAAGAAGAGAAAAGACTTTCAGATATACTCATGGCATGGCCAAGGTAGCAACGGTGTTTTACCAAAGGAGCCGGCTAAGGACGCCGTGAAGTGTGTGAGGTGCCCAGCTGAGGGTTGATCTTAACAAGCAGGGAGAGAATGTTGAATTCCCAGCGCGGGGTTCTTATTAACCAAGGTGCTGCATAAGCAAGCCTAAAGACTCTTTTTAACAATGATTTAATTTAACAAAAGCCTAAGATAAAGATCTAAAACACCACTCTTAATCTTGTTAGGAAGCACTTCATTTTGAAAATCATGCGTGAAGTAATGAGGTAATGATATCATATAAATGCATACTTACGCCAATATATTACCTCGCAACCTTTGTTAAAGCAGCTGCCGCGAGAGGTTGATCATCGTGGGATAGTCCTCTTAGGCAGGTAAAGGATTGGAAGCAAAGGATTGAAAGTGGCTTAACAAGAAGGAGTGGTGCCAAGACCAGACTCAGACGAATAAGGAGAAAAGGAAAAGAGGCGAGGGCTAGAACTCCCTCACTAAGGCGCGGAGACCCTGATCACATGGAACAGTCTACAGAAGGAGAGGAGAATTAGAAGGAGGAGTGAGGACTAAAGCTTCGAAAGCAGTGGGAGAATGGGCAGATGCCCAAGGCAGTGGATGTGGAAGAAGTTGGGTCGGACCCAGAATCAGGAGGAATTAGAAGAAGAAATTGGTAGATAGAAAGAGGCGGATCCGGAGGGTCCTGAGGCGGAGGAGAAACATGAGTGGAAAAATCATCCGGAGGCTCCGGAGGGATGACAAAAGAAGGGACGCGATGCCCTGAGACGAAATAGGGAAAGAGATGATGGAAAAGGAAGAAAAAAATGAAGGATGTGATGTTCAGGAAGATTAGAAAGATGAATCGGAAGAAAGATGGAGGGTCCGGAGGTTCCGGAGGGAGCAAATGCCGAGGGACGCGATGCCCAGGGAGGAGAGAAAAATCCGGAGGTTCCGGAGGAATGAAATCAGGAAGGAGAAGGTGGAAAGGGGCGTCGTGCCCGAGGGAAAAGTCCGGAGGTTCCGGAGGAAGCAAATAAAAAAGGTGGAGAGGGGCGTCGTGCCCAAAGGGAAAATCCGGAGGTTCCGGAGGAATAGAATCAGAAAGGGCGCGATGCCTAAAGAGGAGGAATAAGACTCCTGGAGGTTCCAGGAAAATAGCAGGAAAGGGGACGCAATGCCCCAAGGAGAGTGGACAAAAAGATGAATATGAATAAGATGGGAAATGCGGAATATCCGGCAGTACCGGAAGGCGGGGAAGATACGGGTTTGGAAACCCGTGAAGCAGGAGGTGCAAATGCATGCAATGGGATGGATGCGATGAATGCAATGAATGCGCGAATGCAATGGGATGCAAAGAATATGGAGAATATGAAGGGCGAGAGGACGAGGTCCTCCTCTAACCCTAGGAATGGCCCATGGAAAAGATGTGATAGACAAGAAGGTGGATGAAATAGCGGAAGGCCTTTCGGCACCAAGATAACTGCCCCTCCACTGCAGTGAAAGAATACAGCCAATTGGCCCAATAAAAGGAGTTTCAATAAGTGGCAATCCCCTTTGAAGGCAAAGATCAACAATGTGAGGGAGTTGGAGAGTTGGAACGGGAAGCATCGTGTTGCCCATTGAATGTGGTATATATGGAAAGTTGAGCAAAATGGGCATTCGCCCCTTGTAAGGAATAATGAATTCGGAATTCAGAAATTGGAACAAGGGGTGCCCTGCCCGGCCCTTACACAGCATCAATGCTCGGCATGGCGACGACTTGGCTTCTTCGACCGTGCTTGGCACAATAACCCAGATTGTCATCCGGCAAATGAATTCTTGAATCTTGAATGGCACGGCCAAATCCTTGCTGCCCGGCTCTTGATTATCTTCGGCACCTGTGCTTGCAGAAGGCCCCCCATTCCGAGTAGTAAGGGGAGGTGAAGCGGAGGCGGAAGGCTCCATGAATGGTGGAGGCATGATGGAAAGTGTAGGCAAATGGGTGAGCGTAAGCGGAGGTTCAAACACGTCGAGTTTCTCCCTTTGCTCGGAAGCAGTTGGGATTGGCTCGGGTGCAAAAAGGGGCGGATCCTGCTCAGGATTAGCCACAGGTAAGGGTAAAGGGTTAAATGGTGGAATAGGCAAAGTGGGTTTTAAAGGGATAATGGAAGGCCGAGGTGGCGGTAATGGGAGGTTAATTGGGGAAGGTTCAATGGTGGGTTCGATGGAGGCTAATGGTGTGGAGGTAGATGGCTTAACGGGTGGAGGTTTAATAGTGGAAGGCTTGGGGGAGGCCAGTGTTGCGGAGGTTAATGGTGTAACTGGAGGAGGTGTAATGTATGCGGTGTCAAGGATAGGAGGAGACTTACAATGTGCCGGTGTGGGTGATTGAAGTATCGACCCATCATCGTAACACCAATTAGTCTCATAAATAGGGGTTGGATCAGGGATGGTTTCATCCTGAGCAGGAGGTTCATCAAATGACAGTGGAGGGAGCGGAAAATTAAGAAAACTCGGAAGGGGTGCCTGCGGAGCTTCATCATCATCGTACACTGCCTTGGATTCTTCAATTGCCGGCTCTTGATTGCTTGAAATGCCGAAGTCATAATCATTTCTCCTATCTTTCCATTCTTTCTCCATCTTGGTGATATCATCCAAAGCGGCATGGAGAGGATTGACCGGAGTAGGAGGAGCCATGACTCTTTTTAATTGTTCCTCCATCAAAGTGATTTTATCGAGGAGAGTTTGCTGGAGGGGTGTGACCTGAACAACAGAGGGTTGGCAGGGCCTTGAAGGAGAAGGGGCCGCATAAAAAGGCCGTGGAGGTGGATCAATGGGCCGACCCGTAGAAGAACCCGGATGGGCCGGATTGCAATGAATAAATGGGCCTTGGGGCCGTGAGGGAGGAGAAATAGAAGGAGGCGGGTGATGGGCCACCCGAGTAGAATGAACAGGAGGAGATGGGTAATGGGCTACCCGATCAGGATTGGAAGGAGGAGGTGGGTGATGGGCCACCCGTGTAGAATTGGAGGGAGATGGGTGATGGGCCACCCGAATAGAATTGGAAGGAGGTGGGTGATGGGCTACCCATATAGAATTGGAAGGAGGGAGAGATGCATGAGATGTACCCTCAACGGCAGCCTTAAGGGCTTGGATCTGTTGAGGGGTAAGATGATCTAACGCATGAATGATCTGGGAGACTTTTTCATCATTGGGACGAGAGGATCTCAAGGGAGTAGTGGCTCAAAATTGAGTTGAAGGACCATTGGATTGGACATTGCCCATGGGTCGGGCATGACCATAAGAATGAGGGCGTGGCCCTTTGAAAGAATGGTGAGAATTTTGATGAACATGTTGAAATTGAGGGGGATAGGATGTGCTAGGTTGATCACCCTCATGAATTGAATTAAACATGTTGTTTTGTTTATGGTAAGCCATTATTCAATCAAAGTAATGTGCAAACAATTTACAAAGAAACACACAAGTTGGAATGGTTACCTTGATTTTTATTTGTTTAAACCTTGGTGAATTAATGAATTTTTATCAAAGTTTTGAATGATTCACACAAGGGGAGGAAACCTAGTTTCAATATGGTTAGAACTCCAATGCCAACTAGGAACCCTCTCTCACCACGTATATGGGCAACTAACTCGGGACTTCAAAAGGGTACAACCTGCCCGGCGTCCGTGAGGGAATCCAAGGGTGCGGGGACTTACGGAGGCTTGGAAAAGGGATTTCCAGTCCAAAGAGACGGAGTGCTCAATGGAGGG
The DNA here is from genome assembly GCA_022559845.1 of Amorphophallus konjac. NCBI lineage: Eukaryota > Viridiplantae > Streptophyta > Magnoliopsida > Alismatales > Araceae > Amorphophallus > Amorphophallus konjac. Next base: position 86,234,787 of record CM040122.1, on the reverse strand, counting down.
TCGTCCCGATTCCAAGAGGGTGTGTGGATCCTAATGAAGAGGGGGGGGCTCCCAAACCAATGCAAAGAATGAATGCAACAGGGGAAATCAGGCCAACCACACAATATGATCAATCAATATGAAATATCATGAAAACTCACCCACGGGAAGGGTTGTGGAAACCCACAGTAAAAACACGCCCTGGCAGGGGGCGCTACTAACCAAAGACACGACAGTGTGACTGTCGTGAATCAACGTGAGGGGCCCAGGGCCGGGTAAAATGCGCCTTAAGGTGAGGCGCTATCAATAAAGGGACGCCCTGATGTGGGGCGCTAATCAACAAATAAACGCCCTTGGGAAGGGCGTGAATTCACATGCAGCAATATAAAGCAGGAAAACCCAGAAATATGCTGAAAAACGCCCTGTCAGAGGGCGTAAAATATGACGAAGACGCCCTGTGTTAGGGCGTTAAATCAAGAAAAACGCCTCTTCCAGAGGCGTGAATTTACTTTCTCCAGGAAAACTTCACGGCCAGCAGTATTAACACTCAATCACACAATCATGGCAATCAATAGAATAAGCATGCTCATCAAGAATTTTAAATAAGTGGGAATTTTAAAGAAAAATCAACAAACTGACCAATCACTTAGGGGAGGGTGTAAAACCAATGGAGGGTGCCCGAGGGGCATAAAAAGGGAGACGCACCGAGGGTGCAATAGGGGAGACGGCACACGCGGGTGCCCAAGGGGAAAGGGGTAATAAACAAAGAACACAAAGTGTCCCACCGTGATCGCCAATTTGTAGATTCCTCACTAATTTAGAATAATCCACTTAAGAAAAATATCAAAGAAAAGACATGTAATAATCATCAATATGGAGGAAAATATATGCACGAGGTGCACAAGGGGAGTGTGTGATCGCCAGAGACGCTAGGTCTCAAAAATATAATCAATAAAAACATGGGAGGAATGATCGCGAAGAATACCTCAAAAGATGCGGGGATGTGAGTGCTTCCTTTCTCTTCAAATCGGCCGGCCGATGAAGAGAGTTCTTGCTTTTATTACCCTTGCAAAAAAGACAAATACCAATAAAAAATATGGATTAGAATATGGTGTGTAGCATCAAATTCTATATATAAAGATGAGCATGAAAATTGTGCAAGAACACACCTTGTGGGTGTTGGCCCTTAAACCCCTATGCAAAAGGGTGTGGGAAAAATGAATGAGGAATGCATGCAAGTAAGGGGAAAGAGTGCAATAGATGCACTATGGGGAGATTCCCAACGTAGTTGAGAGATATTAAAAATAATCAAATATGAACATGCATGCATATAATAAACACAAAACAATAGAGAATAGAGGGGAGAGAAGAAAAATCTGTTGAGCTTGGCTTTGATATTCAATGGGGAGAAGTCTTCCAAGGGATGGGGTTTGTGCGTGGAGGTCCTCCTTCAGCCAGCAACAACACCTGTGAGAAGAAAGGAAAACAAAAAAAAAACAAAACAGAAGACCAAAAGAAAACCGAAGAAGAAAGAAAAGAAGAAGACAGGAGACAGAAGAAGAAGAATAAGGGGAGAAGAAGACAGAAGACAGGAGAGAAAGAATAAGAGGACAGGACGGGAGAAGAAGAGAAGAAAAGAAACAGAGAAGAAAAAGACAGAAGAAGAAGGAAGGAGAAGAAGACAGAAGAAGAAGAAGAGAAATAGGAAGAGAAGAGGGGTCGAACAGAAGGCCAACAGGAGGGGTCCGAAGAGGGGGAGTCCAACCTGAACAACAGAGCCAATGGCTCTATTAAATAGGATTGGAAGGGATAAACATTAGCAAGAGTCCGATCAAGGGAAAGGATAGGAATGAGCAAGAGCCCAATCAAAGCAGTTGTGTAACGAAGCAAGGACTCTCTGGGGAAAGGGCTGCGAAGTAAGAAGGTGAAACACGCCTCTGGTCAGGGCGTCAATTCAAAAATTGACGACCTGTCAGGAGGGCGTTAATTCAAAACACGCCCTGGGTCAGGGCGTTTCTTACTGGATTAATTTTAGAAATAAACATTTCTTTTATTTGGAAATTGTGAAAGACGCCTCAGGGAGAGGCGTGAATTGAAAAACGCCCCATGGTAGGGCGTGATTCAACATTTTTCAAACATTTATTCTTTTTCGAAAATTGGATAATTCCAGGAATTGCCGCCCTTTCCAGCGGTCGTCACTTCTTTAAGAAACGCCCCAGGTCAGGTCGTGATTCAAAAAAGCGCCCTTTCCAAAGGCGTTAATTTCAAAAAATCATAAAAGGGGAGATAAATGCCCAGAAAATGGGAAAAAAGGAAAAATAGGGGAAATTAGGGGAAAATTCATGAAAAGTGGGAAAAAATACTCAAATAATGTTGATTTGAGGGTCAAATGGGGCATCACAGAGCGATATGAAATATACTCAAAATAATGTCAATTTTGGCGTGTCTACACGTCCCAGGGTCGTCATTTCATTAAGTAACGCCTCTGAATGGGACGTTTTTCTTAAATGAGTTTTGGGTTTTAATAATATATTCTGGAATTATTTAAATGGACGACCATCCCTATGGTCGTTATCTGTTGAATTGACGCCCCGATGGGGGGCGTTGTTTTCCAGGGTTTTTTTTGAAAAGAAAATAAAAACGGCATGCGATATAAATCATGGGAAAAATATATAATTGAACAAAGGCATGGAAATTAACAGCATGATTGATATAAAAAAATGATAATTCAAATTAACGATATGCTGTAGGGCGTGTTTCATGAGGATGATTATTTTTTAGAAAATAATTTGAATTGATGACCCAGGTATGGGCGTCTTTTCTTTAATTCGCGACACCCATGAGGGCGTCTCTTTTCTGAGTTTCGAGCTTTCTAAACCCGAGGGCTATGGAAAATACCAAAAAATAAAAATAAATTTGAAAAAAATGGAAAAGGGGATCAGGGGGGGCTTACCTTCTGTCATTTGGGTCCAGCCAGTTCTCCCCGGAGACCGAGCCGTGGCTGCCGTGGCCGCTGGAGTTGGCTACGACGAGGCACGGCCTCCGCCGGTTGTCCCTCTTCTTCTCTCTCCCCCTCCCCGCCTTCGTCCTCTTCCTCTTCGCCATCATTTCCTCCCTCTTCGTCATCACCGTCGGCCTCGTCACCGTCGGGTTCCGTGTTCTCGCCGTGCTCCTCGGCCGCCGCCGGCGGAGCTCCCTCCACGACGGTGTCTTCCTCCACGGCGTCTCCCTCCACGGCGTGCTCGCCTTCCAGGTCCACCACCTCTGGGGCCGAAACCCTCTGCCGCTTGAGTCCACCGGCCATGACTAGGGTGTAGAAGAGAGAGTGATAGAGAAAGAGAATGAGAGGATGGGGGAGGGTTTCGGTTAGGGTTGCAGTGGGAGAGAAGAGGGAAAGAGGGAAAGAGGACGAAGGAAGAAGAAGAAAGGAGGGAAAGTTAAGTCGAACGGTCAAAGAGAATTAACGACTTAAGGAAGGCCGTGTCTTATGGAATTAACGACTAAAACAAGGGCGACATTGCTTAAGGCGTTATTTTTGTTTGCATGGGGAATGATAACCGTTGTCAGACGCATTCAATAGGGATTGATTGATGCGATGGGAGTGATGATTACTGTTTCTGAGTAACGACTATTCTTGAGGCGTTATTTATATAAAACGTGGCTTTGCTGAAGGCGTTACTTTTGGAATTTCAACGAATATCTTTTGGGAATTTAAATCGAATTAACGCCTTTTCTTAAGAAGTCATTCAGTTAACGCCCACAGGTGAAGGCGTCAATTATGAGAGATCAATCGTTGAAGACGACGTGTGCTGAGGCGTCATTTATGGAATTAACGACATGGGTTGAGTCGTTATTTACAGCAGAATCGCAGGCTATTGGAAGAATTGATCAGAAACACTGTGTTATTGGCTCAATCAGAATATCATTATTGTTTATTGATGGAAAAGATTACATTGCATTCAGTGAGCCACTTTGGGCCTCAAGCTTCTTAAAGCTATTACATAAGACTTCCACTGATCTCTGTCTTCTTCTAAGTTCTCCACAGGATGATGAGCCTTGTTGATTTTCCACAGAGCTTGGATAGTTGTGCACTCTTCTCCATCTTCGTTGCTGCCAATATCCCGTGTCTTGATTGGAGGGAGATGAGATGGATCCTCGAAGATTCGTCGTGGAAGCCCAAGTTGAGGAAGGCACCGATGTGAGTTATACAGAACGAAGGTCCGTGCCGGAAGAGAATCGTGCGCGGAGTTCTTGAGTCTTGAGTATTCCCGGGGCACAAGTAAAAAGGTTCTTTGGCATTACCTTGAGATGTCCTCTCCATTCCACTCTCTTTTTGATCTGAGGTATCCGGTTCATCACCCTATTGCTTATCCCCAGTGAGCCGGTCATGTAAGAGAGTGGGCTTTTTGAGAAGATTCTAGAAGGTTGTTGGGTCTCCTCACATGGATCGAATTTGAAGTGGAGATCTACCCAACTTGAGAGTGCTAGCATGCATCCATTGATGGGTCTTCCCATTGCCGCTGAAGTAAGCCCGCTATAGAGATAGGCTAGAATTGCCGCTCCCGCTCTCTCTCCTTTCCATAGGCTCACTATTGCGCTTAATTGGGTTTCTTCCAAGAAGTCTTCCGTGGATGGAAATAGGAGTGCTCCCGCTAAGCACACCACGAAAGCTTTTGCCACCCGCTCTATCTCTTCATCTTCTTTAGCTTGATCAGATCTCTTGTACACCCAAGAAGCAAGCTTTAAGATTGATTCCCTTGGAAGCTTTGATTTGGTTCACTAAGTTTGGGCTGGGAATTAAACTTGTTAGTAGCTCATGTGAAGAAATTCATCTTGGCATGATGGCCATCTTTTCCTCTTCTCCTTGCTTCATTCTTTTTAAACCTAAGAGCATCTCTAGTTCTTCTAACAAGATTGAGGCTTCAAAAGTTGAGAATAGGAAGGTATGAGTGGAAGGGTGCCATATTTCGATTAGAGCTCCTATGGCAGCCCAATCAAGGTGAATCTGGTCATAGTGTTTGGCATGGGTGACTAGGCCTAAGAGGTGCCATCTTGCTAAGTAGACCCTCATGTCTGAAGAGAACTTGGAGAGAAGAAGAGGCAGCCACTTAATCTTTGTGAATCTCCTGGCTCCTGGAACATTTGGATAATCCTGTAGGAAAAAGAAAGGAACAGAGGGAAGGATGAGAATACAGGACAGAAGGACTATGAAGATATGAAAGAAAGAACAGAAAGAAGCAATTCCACATACCTGGTTCATGGCAATTCGACTGCTGATATGCCCATTGATTTCGATTAATCTGAGAGTGGAACTCTTGGACCTTTTAATAGCTCTCTCCATCTTCGGTCTGCAAGAAGAGCTTGAGCGGTCGCAGCACCTGTGAACAGATAGAGGAAGCAGAAGAAGCAGGAATTCGACGAGCTGCTTGATTGATTATAAGGAAGTTTCTTCATTTTTATTGAAGTTTGGAGAGTTTAATGCCCGTTCGGAGTTGCAGGTTGATTACCATTAGGATTGGGCTTAGCTTTCGAGTCGGAGACGGAAGCGCGTTGTTAATTAACGTCCTCTCTTGGGGCGTCAATTGTTGAATTGACGACGTGACCGAGGTCGTGTGTTATTTCGCGTCTCCAGGAGGGTCGTCTTCTTCTTGAACTCTCGGTGAATTTAACGCCTTGATGAAGGGCGTTTTTTACCTTTAGACGCCTTGATGTCAGTCGTCTCTTATGAATTTGACGCCATGCACCGCAGTCGTTATTTTATTGGCTTGAATATTTGATTCTCCTCTATGCTTTGATGAACTTAAGTGCTATCTTTCAATTGGAGTTATTTTTGGTTAAGCACTTATGATCATATTTTTGCTTTGCTTTGAGAGAACTAATGAACTTTTGAGTGCAGAAGATTTCAAGGTTCGAGGAGCGTAGGTCATGTGTCGGAATAACATCATTCTATTTCTTTGTATTTCTTTCCTGTAAGCATTGTTACTATATGGTATCTACGCTATTATAGCATATCAAGGACCTTGTGGTTCTGATGAACCTGGAATTTGAGTTCCCCTTCATCAAAAACAGTGATAATTCCAGGAGAATCTTGATCACACGGATAGGCCGTTGAGTCATTAAAAGGTTTGGGACGATGGTTCCACTTTCTGGGTTGATGCGCGGACAAACGGGCTTCGGCTTAGTGTCAGCTCAGAGATTTGGATTCTTGACCAAATCTAGATGGGTTAGCAATATTATCCTTGATTAGTTTCTATATTTTTAGTTTGTTTTAATTTTCCTTTTAGCCCAGCATGCATCATGTAGGATTTTGAGCTTCATGATGAAAATCTTCATATTATCGTAATAATGAAGGTCACTCGCTCTTGATTGAGTTGACATGAGATATTCCATTCCAAATTGAGTACTTTATTCTCTCTGAAGCCGCTCAGGCTAGTTCCTTGAAACTGTTCCTTTTGCTGGATCTTCATCTCGATTCCCTTTATTTTTCTACAAATCCACCTTAGTTTTAGCACGTCCACATTGGCTGGTAACCGCTCTCCAATGGTGTCTCCCTGTCGTGCCCACGTGCACATTTTATTTACTTAGTTTAGTCTCCTATATCCAGCAAATCGATGCTTCCTTGGAATCACCTAGAGTTGTTTCACTTTGAATCTTGGAAAGATTTCCAATGCTTAGTGTCTGAGGCGTGTCACATCACACCTTGGCATCTACTTATCAGTTTGCTCTACTTCATTTCACTTCATTCCACTTCGTTTCACTCCGTCTCACTCCCTTCCAAAGCAGACGTCAAGGCGGGGTAGCTGTAGACACGCCAAAATTGACGCTTTGTTGATCAAATCTCATGTCACTATGTTAACGCCCCCAAGTGAACTTCAATATTTCTATAACATAAAGTTTTTCTATTTTTGTGTGTTTTTGTGATTTATTCTCGGGTTTTTGGTGATTCACGACTTGAAGAAGGGCGTGTTTTAAATAGCGACCTAATCTGGGGCGTGTTCTTAAGAAAGGACGACCACAGGGAAGGGCGTCAATTCCTGGTGTTTTACGAGTCCCCCCCTGATTGAAATCAATGATTAACGTCCTTCCATAGGGCGTGTTTTGTTTAACGCCTTTGCTTCAGGCGTCTCTTTGCAATTTTCAAATAAAGAAAGCTTTTATTACCAAAATTGAATCCAGGAAGTGACGCCTTAAGCCTGGTAGTGTTTTGAATTAACGCCCTTGAGCAGGTCGTCAATTCTGAATTGACGCCCTTTGGTAGGTCGTGTCTCACCCTTTCGTGTCCTGCTTAAACTCGCCTTTCCTGAAGAGTTCCCTGCTTTCTTGATCACCTTGCTCGATCTGGAAACTAGAGTCCTTGCCGTTAACGACCACTGCCTATTCTTATCTTCCCAAATCTGTGTTTATCTTGATCGAGACCCTATAAAAGAGTCCCCTGGTTGATCTCGCACGAGGTTAACAAGTGCACAGAGATAGATAGAGTTAGACAGAGGACACAGAGAGGTTACCGTGCGAGGTTAGAAGCAGAGCTGTGGTTGTCACAGAGGTTTACGGGTGCTGGTGATTGAGATTGAGAGATTGATTTCTCTTCTGCTTCCTCCTGCTGCCACATCCGATCTAAAGCGTTTTTCCCTCGACTGTTTACAGGAACAGCGGGGATCTTTTTCTTCTCTTCATTGTTGTCCGTTCATCTCATCATCGTATAGCCTTTTTCTTGCATTAGTTTTATTGCATCTCTTCTCCTTTCCCTAACTCTCTAGGGGTTTTAAAAACAAATGAAAGGTGCACACTTTATGCTCTTCTTTCATCACCATCTTTCATCTTGGGATTGATACTACACTCACGTTTGGCTGATCTCCTTTTTTTTTGTTCTTTGTTCAAAGGTAATCAAAGAGGAAAACCCCCTTCATCGGCGGGCCGATAGAAGGAGGAGGAAGAAACTCACATCCATCCCGCATCCTATTATCACCAGGTATTCGCGATCATCTTTTCTTCTTATTGAGGTAACCCCTCTGGCGATTACCCTCCTTAGTAGCACCACGTGCTCTTTTACTCCCTTTTTTTTCATTATTCTTCTTATGCTCCATTATTATTATTTTTTGTCTTAAAAGTGGATTACTTTCCATGATTCACAACACGACCCCTCGGACCTAGAATTGCAAGCAACCGAACCGAACGGCGGACCCACTCAAGCGGGTTCACCCGCGTCGCGCACACCCGGGTCCGTAGGCGGACCGGCGATGATGGGGAGGGTCTGAGGTTGGACCTCAAGGTTCCAAGGGTATGGCCAGCTAGCGATGGTCCCCAATGGGCCAGGGATGCCCAATTTCAAGGGCGGCCGGCACGCCGAGGGCGTGGGTTGTAGTGTCACACTCTCAACTCACTCCGCAGTGTTCACACAATTCAATGGCGTTTGAGATCGGGCGCTCACCTCACCGCCGACGGTCAACTAGAAACAATACTAAGACAAGCAAAAGTAAAATCAGCAGAGGAAGTGGCCAGAAGCTCACCTGATCGGCGTGAGGACGCCGATCCCGGCCGGAGATGAGGGCGAGCGGGGAAGGGTGGGCTACCCGCACGCCGCGCCGATAACGCTTCGGCCGCTTACCTGCTAGTACAATCACTACGCCCTCACAGAGGGGGTGGACTAGGGGTGGGGAAATGAGGTTACAAACCAAACACTACCTCCACGCAGGGAGGGGCGCTAAGCCGGCCAGGCGGGGAAAGGAGTTATGCTTGATTAGCGCCGATGAAGCACCCCGCCGAATCTGCCCAGGTCTGGGACAGAAGGACAAGGGGTCAGTGTAGTCATCTCTGTGCACTCCTCCGAACTCAGAATTCGACGAGACTGGCACTGAAACGACGCTGACAGATCCAGGCACGTCTGTGAATTTTGATGGGCAGTCCTGAAGTCGTCACTGGCTGGGGCAGGCTCTGGAACAGGGCCCCTGCGCTCAGATTCGTACTGTTCCCAAGGTGCAGCAGCAGATGGATGTAGTCACCACGACCGCTCCTGAAGTCCGATTGATGCGAGACCAAGTCAAGGACGAACGTGGATGAGTCTTCTTCGAGCAGCAACCAAGCAGAGCACCAGACGATGTCGGAGTGGCGAAGAGGAGTCCGTTGAGTGAGGGGGAGTCAGGGCAGGACCTGAACGATCTGTTCTGTGCGCTCGGGAGAGAAAAATTAGAAAAGGATCTTCCTGATGCCGAAAGGGACTCCGCTTGTTGGTGATGGTAGATGCCTTGTGGTAGAAGCTCTCGGCCAAGTGGCGCCTTCAGAAGTTGAGGGGTGTGGCCATGGTAGCTTATGTACTGCAGCTCTGGTCCATGTTATGGTCCCGGTTGTGCAGTCAGACGAGCATGGGCATCATGATCTGTAGTGAAGTCGGAACGAGACGATTCAACCTCGTCTATGAAGAAGACTGGAAGACCTTTCCGGCGATGTATGGTGCACCTCCAGATGACGTCGGACAGCACCGAGGCAGTCTCTGCAAGTCGGGATCCAACTGCTGCCTGCGAACTGAGATTTATAGGGTGATGAAAGGTGATGGGAGACGGAGTAGATGGGGTGGGAAATGGGGTGGATGGGTGTGGGGGTGACACCTGACTATGTGGGGGTCTGTTAGGGGGTGATTCAAGGTGTGGGAAGGGCAGAAAAGGGGCTGGGAGGTGGTCTAGCAAGTGGAGGGAGGGGGAGATGCGAATTTGGGTTGGGAAGGAGAGAGGGAGGAGAGATCTCTCCTTTGTTTTGAATGGTGGGTTAATGGAGGGGTTAATAGGGGCCTAGGGAACGAGAAGGGTTACCTTGGGGAGGGGAAGGGGTGCTTGGGAGAAGGGATTCTCCCTTGGGAAAATGAGAGGTTGTATGGGGAAGGGGAAAGGTTGCTTGGGAGGAGGGAGAGGTGCCTAGGAGAAGGGGATTCCACCTAGGGGTTGGAGGGGACTTAAATGGGAGGTATGGGGAAGGGGGAGGGGTCTTAATTAGAGGTGAATAGGGAGGAGAGAGAATGAATTTCAAATTTTGGGGTGGGGAGGAGAGAGAATGGGGTTCGCCCCCTTTAGAGAGAGAGAGAGATATATATATATATATAGAGAGAGAGAGAGAGCTAGAGAGGTTGGCACAAATTCTGGTGGCAATTTTATCAATACTTCATTAGCTTCCAAATGAGGGATTGGGGTCCTATTTATAGGAATCCCACATTTTCACATAAGTCCTTAACTTTTGGACTACTAACACTTAACCAAGGGGAAGGGGGCGCCCCTGGGCCTAGCCCATATAATTGGGCCCATTAACCAACATAATGACTATGGACTTAGGTAAATAGCTACCTAACCTTAGTATTGGATTCAAATAAAAGGAAAAGTACATGATAAGAAAATGAAAATTACATCATATGACTCGAAATATAGTGGCGGATAAGATATAGCATAGCTGGTGAGCTTCTGGATCCTCGAACAAAGGGGAAAGCTGGTGATGTCCTCATCATACCCCCGGGGTGCGGAGAACTCGACTCCGTCGAGTATTGGCCCACTGGGGGAGCGGTCCTCCAAAGCAGGTCAGACCCTCAACCTCCAAACTCAACCCGCATCTGCGACCAGGGGACGGTCCTTCATCCTCTCAAGGTGGCTGGGGCACACCCTCTTGCTAGCGATGGAACCCTGCTTGCATAGTATTGCCCCTATGTGCACACGTCGGGCTCTCAAGGCTATTTTGTGGTGGCTCTCCGCGGTGTCCCTCTTAAAGGAAGGTATAGGCTCAAAGCACTCACTAGGATCCACCGCGGTGCCCATATAGGGTGCCGGGTCTGCCACGTGAGAAGTGGGGTATATCCCATAACTTATTGGTAAATTCAATCCACATGCTGTGTTGCCAAAGCCACTAGGAACAGGGAAGGTCCAAGTCCTCGTGCCATCGAATGGGAGGTGACCCTAAGGTAGAGCCACTCCGATGCCATCATCACCAAATCACCTACTTGAAATTCCAAGTGGCGCTCGCGAGCTCTTATCCGCTCTTTGTGAACCTCACCGCTCATTACGAATTGCTTGCGTGTATGCGTATGCCATGCACTATGATGCGATGTGGGTGTGAAAAGCTTGGTGTGTAAAGGTGGACCGGGGCAACCGTAAATTGACCTATCATGTTGTGATGCCATGTGGACCTTGATGAACTTAGGTGGACCGGGGCAGCCATAAGTGGCCCTATCATGCATGGGCTTCATAACAATGGTTGGAGGACCATGGTATCTGTAGGGGAATCTATCACACAAAGTGGTGATGAATGCCGGGGGACCCGGACACCCGTAGATGCTCCTGACATGCATATGATCAATGATGAATGAGGGAGGACCAGTACATCCAAATGTGAGCTAGTCTTGCATTGGGCCCGCAGTGTATGTGACATGTATGAGATGACTGGGCTTACTAGCCCTACCAGATGATGCAAAATGTAGTGCCACATGCATTCCCATCCAAATGGCTCCTTCTATGTGTATGACTTGGTGTGAGATTTTTCACTCATAGGGGTCAAAGGGGTCTAGGAAAATGGAGTGGGCTTGGTCCAATAAGGTTGGTTGGGGTAGGAAAAGGTTGGTGGTGAGTAAGGTGGGTGGGTATAGGAAGGGATCCAAGGGGTCATGGTAAGGGTCATCTAAAGAGAGGAACTCTAGGTCCTTTTGGTCCTCACAACATGGTGGTGGGTCCTCCTTCTCTAGTAAAATGATTGGGCCAAAGTTTTTGGTGGGATGGTCTGCCATGAATGGAGGGCTGGATGTTCTCCCCGAGATAAGCAACTCAAGTTTGTGGATAGCATCGGGCTCATCGGGTGTAGGGAGGAGTAAAAGAAGGTTGCTAGTGTAGCAACCCACAGTGTAAATTGAGGAGATGGACCCGACACATAGGTGTAGGAGGTTAAGGCTCCTAGGTCGGTCAGTCACTGCAGTCAATATGCCAGTCAGCTCCACTTGCCATGCTAGGCCGTGAAGGAGGTCTCCTAAAGTTTCTACTTGGTAGGAGGATTGGATGGTAGTGTGGTAGGAGGAGAAGGGAACTATCGGAAAGTTTTGTTCCATGGGGGAGAAAACATGGGTTGTGATCTCTCTAATTGGGCTCTTCTTTAGCCAACTAACAAGGGGTTCTCCGAAGATGATCTTGGTCCCAATTAGAGAGGGTGGTGTAAGGTGAAGGCCACCATGTGAAATTTCTTCTTCTTCTTGGACATGGGTGGTCTCCATGGCGGGGACTGGGTCCGGAGTGTTCACTCCTATGGGGTCAGGTATGGGTTCCCTTACCAAGGAGGTGAGTGGGTCCTTTGAGGGCGGGATGATAAAGGTTGGTGTATGGTGTACCCAGGGCGGTGAGTGAGGCCGGACTTGGGTTGCGGTTGGGAGTGGAAGTAGTGGGGGGCTAGGTTTGGGTAGGATAGGAGTTGGAAGCGGAAGGTGGATTGGGTGAGTAACTTTGGGTTGGGGAATGGTGGCTGTCACGGGCCTAGGTGGAGGGGTGGACATGGGGTCCACGTGGGTTGAATGGTGAGGGTGGAGTGAGCCATGATGCTTCTTCCACATGGGATGGGAACTTCTCGGCCTAACCCATGACATTGTGACTCGTATTCTTCTTCCCATTCGGGGGAGGCCTCATGTACCTCAATCACATTCTTATCCCTTTGGGGTATGGGGGTTTTACTCTCCAAGGGAATTGGAATCATTTGGGGTGGTGGAGTTTGGGCCCTAAGGGAGGTCTTGGGTTGACTGGGAGGGAAAGGGGGAGTGGGAGTGCTCCTCGGGTTGTGGTTCTCAAGGTAGGAGTGGAAAGGTCGGGGAGTGAAGATCTTCCTAACCTCAATTCTCATCTCTTCCCATGAGTCTATGGGTCCTTTGGCTTCCCATCCAAATTCATCCCGAGGTGACCAATCTCTAGGGCCGTGGTTCCCTTTTGCTTCGAACCGATCAAGTCGGGTGGTGAGGGTATCTAGGCAGTTATGAATCTTGTTGATGACAATGTCAAATTGGTTCATATTTATTTGGGGCATCTCCCTAGGGTGGTCATGCACAGGAGTGATGGAAAACATGATGCAAGGGAGACTCAAATGTCAATGCCCTAGGACTAGACTCGTAGAGACAAGTCTAAAACTTACTCTGATACCAAGTTGATGTGACACGCCTAAGGATGATGATGCTCTGATACCAATTTGATGAGACACGACCCCTCGGACCTAGAATTGCAAGCAACCGAACCGAACGGCGGACCCACTCAAGCGGGTTCACCCGCGTCGCGCACACCCGGGTCCGTAGGCGGACCGGCGATGATGGGGAGGGTCCGAGGTTGGACCTCAAGGTTCCAAGGGTATGGCCAGCTAGGGATGGTCCCCAATGGGCCAGGGATTCCCAATTTCAAGGGCGGCCGGCTTGCCGAGGGCGTGGGTTGTAGTGTCACACTCTCAACTCACTCCGCGGTGTTCACACAATTCAATGGCGTTTGAGATCGGGCGCTCACCTCACCGCCGATGGTCAACTAGAAACAATACTAAGACAAGCAAAAGTAAAACCAGCAGAGGAAGTGGCCAGAAGCTCACCTGATCGGCGTGAGGACGCCAATCCCGGCTGGAGACGAGGGCGAGCGGGGAAGGGTGGGCTACCCGCACGCCGCGCCGATGACGCTTCGGCCGCTTACCTGCTAGTACAATCACTACGCCCTCACAGAGGGGGTGGACTAGGGGTGGCGAAATGAGGTTACAAACCAAACACTACCTCCACGCAGGGAGGGGCGCTAAGCCGGCCAGGTGGGGAAAGGAGTTATGCTTGATTAGCACCGATGAAGCACCCCGCCAAATCTGCCTAGGTCTGGGACAGCAGGACAGGGGGTCGGTGTAGTCATTGCTGTGCACTCCTCCAAACTCAGAATTCGACGAGACTGGCACTGAAACGACGCTGACGGATCCAGGCACGTCTGTAAATTTTTGTGGGCAGTCCTGAAGTCGTAACCGGCTGGGGCAGGCTCTGGAACAGGGCCCCTGCGCTCAGATTCGTACTGTTCCCAGGGTGTAGCAGCAGATGGATGTAGTCACCACGACCGCTCCTGAAGTCCGATTGATGCGAGACCAAGTCAAGGACGACCGTGGATGAGTCTTCGTCGAGCAGCAACTAAGCAGAGCACCAGACGATGTTGGGGTGGCGAGGAGGAGTCCGTTGAGTGAGGGGGGGTCAGGGCAGGACCTGAACGATCTATTCTGTGCGCCCGGGAGAGAAAAATTAGAAAAGGCTCTTCATGATGCCGAAAGGGACGCCGCTTGTTGGTGATGGTAGATGCCTTGTGGTAGAAGCTCTCGGCCAAGTGGCGCCTTCAGAAGTTGAGGGGTGTGGCCGTGGTAGCTTTTGCACTGCAGCTCTAGTCCAGGTTCTGGTCCCGGTTGTACAGTCGGACGAGAATGGGCACCACAATCTGTAGTGAAGTCGGAAAGAGACGATTCCACCTCGCCTGCGAAGAAGACTGGAAGACCTTTCTGGCGATGTATGGTGCACCTCCAGATGACGTCGGACAGCACTGGGGCAGTCTCTGTAAGTCGGGCTCCAACTGCTGCCTGCGAACTGAGATGGATAGGGTGATGAAAGGTGATGGGAGACGGAGTAGATGGGGTGGGAAATGGGGTGGATGGGTGTGGGGGTGACACCTGACTATGTGGGGGTCTGTTAGGGGGTGATTCGAGGTGTGGGAAGGGCAGAAAGGGGGCTGGGAGGTGGTCTAGCAAGTGGAGGGAGGGGGAGATGCGAATTTGGGTTGGGAAGGAGAGAGGGAGGAGAGATCTCTCCTTTGTTTTGAATGGTGGGTTAATGGAGGGGTTAATGGGGGCCTAGGGAACGGGAAGGGTTGCCTTGGGGAGGGGAAGGGGTGCTTGGGAGAAGGGATTCTCCCTTGGGAAAATGAGAGGTTGTATGGGGAAGGGGAAAGGTTGCTTGGGAGGAGGGAGAGGTGCCTAGGAGAAGGGGATTCCACCTAGGGGTTGGAGGGGACTTAAATGGGAGGTATGGGGAAGGGGGAGGGGTCTTAATTAGAGGTGAATAGGGAGGAGAGAGAGTGAATTTCAAATTTGGGGGTGGGGAGGAGAGAGACTGGGGTTCGCTCCCTTTAGATATATATATATATATATGTAGAGAGAGAGAGAGAGAGAGAGAGAGAGAGAGAGCTAGAGAGGTTGGCACAAATTCTGGTGGCAATTTTATCAATACTTCATTAGCTTCCAAATGAGGGATTGGGTTCCTATTTATAGGAATCCCACATTTTCACATAAGTCCTTGACTTTTGGACTACTAACACTTAACCAAGAGGAAGGGGGCGCCCCTGGGCCTAGCCCATATAATTGGGCCCATTAACTAACATAATGACTCTGGACTTAGGTAAATAGCTACCTAACCTAGGTATTGGACTCAAATAAAAGGAAAAGTACATGATAAGAAAATGAAAATTACATCATATGACTCGAAATATAGTGGCGGACAAGATGTAGTATAGCTGGCGAGCTTCTTGATCCTCGAACAAAGGGGAAAGCTGGTGATGTCCTCATCAGGTCAGTCTACTACTTGTCAAAACTTCTTAGCCCTTGTGAGCAGAAGTACTCAGCCATAGAGAAGACTTGTGCAGCTTTAGTCTGGGTAGTTCAGAAACTTAAGTATTATTTTCTAGCTCACGAGGTTCATTCCTTCTTGAAAAATATGTTCTCACTGACCGATTGGCAGGATGGCAAAGCTTCCTTTCTCAATTCGACATCATCTACATTCAGCAAAAAGCGATTAAAGGCTATGCCATAGAAGAACATTTTGTTCATCATCCTCACCCTAGATTTGACCTTGTTCGCTCAGAGTTTCCAGATGAGGAACTAATATCCGTCAATCATTCCAACTCAATGTGGACGTTACATTTTGATGGAGCTTTGAATTCAAAAGGGAAAGGGATTGGCGTTGTTCTTCTATCACCGGAGGGTATCACTATTCCACTCGCCTCTCAACTTGCATTTCCAGTTACAAATAACAAAGCTGAATATGAGGCTCTTCTGGCCAGACTGGAGGCCGCTCATCAATTTGGTGTTACCAAATTACGAATTGTAGGTGATAGTCAGCTTATTCTTCACCAAGTGCTTTCCAAGTGTCGCACGCTCAATCCTAAACTCAAACACTATCAGGAATTGACCTCTGCTTATACCAAGCTTTTCACCAAATTAATCTTCGTTCACATCCCTCGTGACCATAACATTTTAGCTGATGCTCTTGTTACTCTCGCATCTTCCTTGGTTTTCCTCCCCGAAAAGGATTCCCACTCCATCATTGTTCACAAGCGACTCACTCCCGCTATTCAAGATCCCACTTTCCTTAGGATTAAGGAGGAGGTGCTTAAGAAGGTTGAGCAAGGCAGGATCATTGAGAATAAGGAGGTCATGCTATTGGACTTAGAGGAAGAATTGGACGATGAAGAAAAGCCATGGTATTATGAAATTGCTAAGTATTGCCAGGATCAATCATATCCTGAAGAAGCCACGGCTGAAGAAAATAAAGCCATTAGAAGGGTTGCCCAGTGATACACCCTGATTGGAGGTGTGCTTTACAGAAGAGGTCTCACTGGAGTTATGTTAAGATGCCTAGATGATGATGAATCTTGGAAGGTTGTGGAAGAGGCCCATTCGGGAGTGTGTGGTGGTCATGTCAATAGCCAGATGCTTGCTAAGAAGATCCTTAGGCTAGGTTTCTATTAGCCCACCCTAGAAGAGGACTGCTCCATCTATGTTCGAAGGTGTGTTAAGTGCCAACTGCACGCCGATAAAATTCATTCTCCTGCTTCTTCCCTCCATCCTGTATCTTTCCCATGGCCTTTCTCCATGTGGGCTTTCGATATCATTGGACCTCTTGGTGATCTGACCCTCCTCAC
This sequence comes from Amorphophallus konjac, assembly GCA_022559845.1. Taxonomy (NCBI): domain Eukaryota; kingdom Viridiplantae; phylum Streptophyta; class Magnoliopsida; order Alismatales; family Araceae; genus Amorphophallus; species Amorphophallus konjac. The sequence continues at coordinate 86,217,898 of CM040122.1, read as the reverse complement.
AAAACCAAAGTCATTCATACTAACGGCGACGGAATACTTCACCAAGTGGGCGGAAGCAGAAGCTTACGTGGAGATAAAAGCATCAACAGTGTGCAAATTCATAATGAAGAACATCATCGCAAGGTTTGACATCCCGAGTACCATCGTCACCGATAATGGACCGCAGTTCATCTCTCAGGAACTTCAGGACCTCCGCAACAGGTATAACATTGCATTGCATCATTCATCTCCTTATTATCCACAGGGCAATGGCTAAGCAGAGGCAACTAATAAAACCTTGATTAAAATTATCAAGAAAACGTGTGAGGCTAACAAATTTGCGGATTGGCCAGAAAAGTTGGTTGAAGCTCTTTGGGCCTATCGTACTTCCATTCGTACCCCTACAGGGCAAACCCCTTTCGCCCTAACTTATGGAATGGAGGCGGTAGTTCCTTATGAGATTCTTATTCCTTCTCTACGAGTGCAATTGGACAAGGAGCTCCCCATTGACGAGCGTCGCGAATCCCTCATTGCTCAGTTGGAACTCCTAGATGAGAAGTGTTTGGCCGCCGCCGAGCATGCACGTATTTATCAAAACATGCTTTCACGTTTTTACCAAAAGAAAGTAATCGAGAGAAAGTTCAAAATCGGTGAGATGGTAATTAAAAGAATCTTTGTAAAACCTAGTGGACCACGTTTAAAACTCCAACCTAATTGGGAAGGACCCTTTATCATAAAAGATGTTTATCCTAGCAATGCTTGTGGATTGATTGATGCTGAAGGCGAAGAGCTAACACACCCTTGGAATGGTCTCTATTTGAAGAAATACTACCCCTGAACCAAACAAAAAAAAAGAAACAAAACAAAAGAAACAAAAAGAATAAAAACAAAAAACAATAAAAAGAGAGAAAAACAAGCAGAAAAAAAATCTTTGAGGCTGGTATGGTACGTGGGCCACGATGCCGAAAAAATCAAAATCCTTAATTCTTTCTTCAGTCTCGACGATTTAACTCTTGGGTCAATTCACGCACACCCTACACGCTTTATTCTTAAACTCGAGCAGCCCGGAATTCGAGGAAATTCCGACCCAAACTAAGAGTGTAAAAGCCTTACTTATTCTCTTCCTTTCGGCTCACGAGAGGGAATACAAGTTAGGGGTTACCAACCAAGCCTGCCCGTCGCCCTAGTAGGTGGAAGTCAGGGCCCAAAAGGGAACCAAATGCTTAAAGCCCAAGTACAATTAGGTCTTTATCTATTTCGAAGAAAAAGAAAAGAAAAGGAAGTTATGATAAAAGAAAGCATGACAAGAGGGCGAAGTCCCCGCAGGGAAAACCCTGGTCATAAGCATGCATGAATAAGGGCAAAAAGAGCAACAAAATTTCCCTAAGCTGAAGACCGAATCCCAACAGGCATTAGGGCATGGGAGGAGCGTGCCCCGTTCTTGAAAACCTTTCGTGAGCTTCCTTAATCATTCTTCCCTTCTCCCTCCATGGTGGGTTGTGAACTCGAAGAATGGTGAAGACCGACTAAGAAGGATGGGCTGTGAGAGAATATGAGTAAAAGCCTAAATATAAGTCACGTTGACTCTTTTGTTAAGTCTCTTGATAAAGTCTAATGAATTTTTGATTATAATGGTTAAGGTTTCAAAGCCCTATACTATACTCGCCTCCAAAACAAATTTTTTTCAAATAGGCGTCCTTTTCAAAATTAAGTGTAACTTTCAAAATAAAAATTCAACAAAAAAGTATACATACAAGTAATAACAAAAAATGACTGTGGAATTTCAAGCCCTTTGCTTGGTTGCATTCTTGTATGGGCATCTTTTATTTTTAGCATTTGCTTGCTTGCATGGTGCATTTTATATCTACTCTTTGCCTTCATTGATTAAAGGCTTGGCCCCTTGACCCGTTATCAAGGTCAAAGTAAAGACATCCCTTGCTTATTGAGCAAGGGGCCAAGTCGAACAGATGGATTAACCTGTTTGTTCAAGTGTGAACTACAAGCGCATGGCAAAAGTAAAAGGCGAGAAGGAAAAGAAGATACAAGTACACAACTACACAAGTGCTCAGGTAACAAAAATTCCAATCTCATATATATATACATAACTAACTGAGTACAGGTGTGAGGGTGGAGGAGTACAAGTAAGTCTCTCAGCTCTTGCCCCCACCCTCCTCTCTCCTACTCTCTGCCTCACTCTCGTCCTCCCGACGAGGCGCTGGTGGAGGGGGCATGGACCCCCGGGAAGTAGCTGGAGCTCGAGCCGGCTCCTCTGCCTCGCTCCTCTGCCGGAGAGAGGAACCCGCCACAAAAGTAGAACTGGTGAAGGTGTACCCTGCAGCTCGCACCCGCTCCCGGCCTCGCTGAAGCCACTCCTCGGTCGCTCATAGCCGCTCTTGTGTAACGGCTAGCTGGGCCCTCAAGGCTGTAAGCTCCCGATCGCAAGTTGACCGCTCCTCACGGTCCCGGGCACGCTCTGCCTGGTGCTGCTCACGATCCTGGGCACGCTCTGCCTGGTGCTGCTCACGGTCCCGGGCACGCTCCGCCTGGTGCTCCTCGCGCTCCCGAGCACGCTCTCTCCCCTCCATCTCGAGGGCGACTCGCAGCTCCGCCACGTCCTGAGGTAGCTCCTCTCGCTGCCTCAATGCCCGCTCTAGCTCCACGACCCGTTGCTCGCGGATCACCAACTGTCATGCCCCGTACTCTATACCGTCGAGGTATTGTTCGCTTTGGCCTATCGGCCTCACGGTTTTGTCCCTTTCTAAGAGTGATCGGCTCCAGAATGGGGGACTTCCCGGGAAGTCCCCCATTCTGGAGCCGATCACTGTTAGAACGTGACAAAACCGTGAGGCTAGTAGGCCAAAGCGGACAATACCTCGACGGTATAGAGTACGGGGCGTGACAGAATGGTATCAGAGCTAGACCCCAACCGGAAGTGTGGGAACTAAGTGCCATGCAGGGTAAAGTGCTATGCTATGGGAGCCACCTCTTGAACCCGCATTGGGACAAAGTGCTACATAGTGGGAGCCACCTCTTGAGCCTGTAGGGGCCACCTCTAGAGTCCTACCTGCTTGGTGGTTGATTGCGTGATTGCATGCTATATGTGCCCAGCGACGAGGACGTCGCCTATATAAGAGGGGTAGATTGTAACACCCTCAAATATAGACAAGTTGTACTCTATATCACCGAGGCGCCTTTTGAAGTATCGGCTCAGTTCTTGAAAAGAACTCCGAAGTTAAGCGTGCTTAATGGGGAGTAGTACTGGGATGGGTGACCTTCCCGGGAAGTCCCCCATTCTGGAGCCGATCACTGTTAGAAAGTGACAAAACTGTGAGGCCAGTAGGCCAAAGCAGACAATACCTCGACGGTATAGAGTACGGGGCGTGACACCAACTCTGTCCTGGCCAGGGCAGTCTGGGTAAGCGATGCATGTAGCTCCGAGGTCTGTAAACAGGTAAACAAATCATCAGTTCCATAATTCAATAATTCATGGAAATAGGCAATATACAACTGAAAGCAAATAACTCACCCAAGAGGCCATCGCCTGCTGTCCCTCCGTGACGCAAGTAAGAGCGGCCCGGAGCTCCTCAGTCTGTAAACAACAATTTTCATGAGCATATCACATAATTTAATTTAACGCACGGTTGAGTTTGAGGTTTAAGACATACCCGTGTGGTGAAGTCGTGCTTAGTCGCCTCGGCCCGCGTCACTGCTGTGGCCAGCTGCTCTGCTAGTGCAGACGTCTCTACACTAGGCCCTCTCGAGCTAGAGGCCTCTCCTGTCTCTCTCCCTATCGCTCCCTGCTGGGCACGCTGCATTCATTAAGATCGTTTGTGGCTAATCATCAATAATTCAAAAATACATTTGCATATAGATAATTTAAACACTTACCAGGGTCTCAAGGTCTGCCCGTATGGTAGCCAACTGGGCCTCCAAGCTATGGAGGTACGTCTGCATGTCCATCGCCACTATATCCCGTGCGTCCTGCATTCACCACATATCAGTCGCATAATAGATATACATAAGCATTTGCATTTAATTTAAGAAATAAGTGCATTCATACATACCCCTAAGACCTTCATCTGGGGTCGGCCGGCGTAAACCTCCCAGTAGCGTCGGAGGTACTCGGAGCTGTCCGTCGCCTGTGAAGTGACTCGGGTCCCGCCACGCTGCCAGTCTGCGTATTGGTCGGAGAACCGCACTCTCCAGTCGATCACCTTTGTGTGACCGCGCGTCTTCTTGCCTATCTCACGCGGCTCTCCTACCTCGATCCACTCCTGGTGTAGGTCGAGGGTCCTCATCACCAGCCTAAGCCATAGCGCCTCAATCTCGCTCAAGCAATGAACCCAAAGCTCATATCCGAAGCGAGGTCGGCCCGCTACGACCCACGGCTGGCCCTCGTCGGTCATCCCCTCGTAGGGTCTCCACCGCACCTGCATCCATAAACATGCATACCATCATCGTCTCATCATAATTAATTAATAAAAAAATGCATAACATTAATCATGCGTACCAGTGAGGCAGGGAAGTCTCGGAACTCTCGTCGCAGCACTCGTAACTCGTAGGCGAGTGGGGCTCCGATCACCACCGGTAGCCAGCGTCGTGCTAAGGGGAAAGATCCCTCATCTCCAGGTCGCTAGTCGACACGCCCCATCGGCATGTACAAATGGCTCCAAACCTGCATTCATGCATCGCATTAGCAAAACATTCATATGCATATGCATTCTAACAAGAAAACAACAAAAAATGCATACCTGAAGAAATGGTGAGAAGCCACTGACGGTCATCTCACGACCTGTCCCTGTGGACAGGTCGGCTATCAAGTGCGCCAACAGCGCTGCTCCCCAGGCGTACCTGCCAACGCCCTCCAAGTCCTCGAGTATCCCTAGGAAGCGGCAGTTGATGACATCACCCTTCGTGCCGAGCAGCAGCCTCCCGAGCATCAAAAATAGAAATCTCCTCAAATCTCTGTCTACTCTCTCCCTGTCGGCTGGGTCCTAGCAGTAGGCAGCCCTAGCCCCGTCTATCAACCTCTGTGAAAACTGCTCTAAAGACTCCCTAGATCTCTGCCTAGAGTCCCCCAATCCCATGGCTATGGTAAGGTCGGTGCGGAAGATGGTCCTACACTCGCTCGATGTCTCGTACACCGTCTCTAGCCCTAGTAGCATCTGAGTAAGCTCACTATAATCAGGTAGGGTGATCCCGCTCACCGCCTATCCATCTACCCTCAACCTAGTGATCCTAGTGACATCCTCTAGGCTAGGGACCATGTGACCACATGGCATCAGAAATGCCCTGCTAGACCTATCCCATCTCTCTCTGAGTACCTGGATCAAGGGTAGGTCGGGTCTAACTGGCTCAATGCTAAGGAAAGCCCCAAACCCCATGGCATCTACCCTGGCTCTCTAGAACTCGGGGAGGCCGTAGTACGCTGCCCGGACCTGGACCCAAGAAATCTGTGTCCTCATCAGCCCCTGCATGGATATAAAAGAAATTTTTTTTTGCTTAAGTTTTCATGTGAAAATTCATTCAAGTTCATTAACTGTGATATTTGCTGTTTGGATGATTAACGACCTGCCTTGGGTCGTGGTTTTTATGATTGACGCCCCTGAGGGCGACGTTATTTCCAAATGGGTTTCGGGTGATACTGTGCGTTCATTGAATTAACGACCCAGCCTGGGTCGTTGTTTATCTAGAAGCTGCCCCTGTGGGGGACATTTTTTTGAAACTAATTTCCTAAATTCCAAGAAATTTTGAATTGACGCCCATCCCTGGGTCATCAGTTGTTTAATTAACGCCCCTGTAGGGGACGTTGTTCAGAGTGAGCAATTTTTCGCCCAAAAAAGAAATTCTATTTTTTTTTAATTAGCGACCACACCAATGGTCGTTGTTTGTTGAATTGACGCCCCGATGGGGGGCGTTGTTTTCCCAGGTTTTTTTTAAAAAAATAAAACAGCATGCGAAATAAATCAACAGGGGCGTACATATTGAAATAATTGAAAAAAAGCATGGAAAAATAACAGCATGGAGATAAACATGATATTGCTTTTAAATAACGACATGTTGCAGGGCGTGGTTTTCATGCGATTAATTATTTTCAAAAAAATATATAATTGAAATTGACGACCCATTCTGGGAGGTTATTTAAATTGACGACAACGCTGGGGGCATCATTTTTCTGAGTCACAGGTTTGCCCTCTTCCGAGAGCTATGGAAATGGAATGAAATGAAAATAAAATAAAAATAAAGTGAAAAAATGGGGCGTAGGGGGGCCTACCTTCTGTCGTTTGGGCCCAATCAGCCCTCCACGGAGGGGCTGCCGTGGTTGGCGTGGTCGCCAGAGTTGTACGGGCCGAGGGGGTGCCGCCGCTGGTGGGTCCTCTCCTCCTTCTTCTTCTTCTCCCCCTTCCTCTTCACCTTCTTATTCATCCCCTTCTTCGTCTTCTTCATCGCCTTCTTCTCCCTCTTCATCATCACCTTCATCTCCTTCGTCTTCTTCTTCTTCATCGCCTCCACCGCGTTCTTCCTCTTCACCGGCCGCCGCCGCCGGTGCGTCTTCGGCCGCCGCGGGAGGAAGCTCCTCCACGGCGTGCTCTTCTTCTAGGTCCACCACGGCCGGGGCAGACACCCTCTGCCGTTTGAGAGCGCCGCCAGCCATAGGGAGAGAGAGTGGAGCGAGGGAGAATGAGAGAGATAGATTGGGGGGTTGCGGTTAGGGTTTTGCAGGAAGGGAGAAAGGAGAAATGAACGAAGGAATGAGAAAGGGGGGAAAGTAGGGTTTAACGGTCGAAATGAATTAACGGCTGTATGGAAGTCGTTAATTGGTAAATTGACGGTTTAAGGAAAGGCGTGGCAATTAGATTTAACGCCCTGAGGCTAGACGTCAATTGTGATTTGCATGGGAATTTGTAATCGTCGTCAGGCGCATTAATGGGAGTTGATTGATGTGATCGGGCGTCATTATTACCCAGTGAATTTGACGACGACAATACGGGCATCCATTTCTGAACACGCGACGTGAGCAAAGGCGTGTTTTTCTAAGAAATTAAGGAATTATTTTAAAGATAATTTGAAATTTTGAAATGATTAACGCCTTATCTAAAGACGTTAATTAAGAAACGCCAGTGCCCTGGGCGTCAATTGTAGTTTTGAAATATAATGGATGACATTAGCTGAGGCGTGGTTTCATAAAGTAACGCCGTTGATGGAGGCGCCGTTAAGAACAGAGAACCCGAAGTTTGCTTTATCAGACAGAATTGTATAAATTGGAAGATATGATCATTTTAACTCATTGTTTTGGGTCAAATAAGAACAGAATTTTTATTTCGTTAAAAAGAAATCATGATTACATTCTCTAAGCCACTGTGGGCCTTGTCTTTTTGAGAGCCGGTACATAAGCTTTACATTTGTCTTCTTCTTCTTCAACATGAGTCTTGGATCTGTGAAGAAGTCCCACCTTCCATTGAGCCATTATGGTCTTGATTTCTTCATGATCTCCATTTGAGCATAGTTCTCTTCTCTTGATTGGAGGAAGGTGAGAAGGTTCTTCGAAGAGATGTCGAGGAAGCCCGAGTTGTGGGAGGCACCGGTGTACGTTGTAAAGGAAGAAGTCGGTCCCACCAATTAAACGGAGCTCGATGCCGGAAGGTAACCTTGAGCGAAGTTCTTGGGTTTTGAGAAAACCCGGCGTACATGTAAAATTGCTCTTTGGCATTGATTTGAAGTAATCCTTCCATTCATTCCTCTTCTTGAGCTTGGGAACTCTGTTGGTCACCCTTTCGCATAGACCCAATGAGTCTGTCATATACCGAAGTGGGCTCTTGGAGAAGATTTTGGAAGCCGCTTGGTTTGCTTGACATGAATCAAATTTAAAGTGGAAATCTATCAAATAAGCTAGAAGGAGCATTGACCCAAATAGGGGCCGTCCTAGTGAAGCTGAAGTGAGCCCGTTGTATAGGTTGGCTAATATTGCCCCACCTATTCTTTTTCCCTCCCACGTCCTAGCTATAGCACTTAGGTGTTGCTCCTCTAAATGGTCTTCCAATGAAGGAAATAATATAGCTCCCGCTACACATATGACAAACCCTTTCAGCGCTCTCTCAAAAAGATCTTCATCTTCTTGAACCTTGTCCATGTTTTTGTATACCCATGAAGCCAACTTCAAAAGGTTAATTCCATTATTGGCCTTCATTTGATTCACCAAATTCAGACTTTGGACGAGACTCATGAGCATGTCATGGGCTTGTATGGGCTTGGTCATATGAGCCATCCTTGATTCCTCTCCTTGCTTCATCCTTTTCAAACCCAAGAGCATCTCCACTTCTTCTAGGAGTATGGTAGCTTCAAAGGTTGGGAAGAGGAAAGTGTGAGTATGAGGGTGCCATAATTCTATAAGAGCTCCAATTGAAGCCCAATCGAGGTAGATGTCATTGTAATGAGTGGCATGGGTGATGAGGCCAAGAAGGTTCCATCTAGAAAGGAAGGGTTTCATATCTAATGAAAGTTTTGAAAGTAATAAAGGAAGCCATTTGATTTTCAGAAATCTTCTTGGACTAGGGACAATGGGGTAATCTTGAAAACATAAAAGAAAGGAAGAAGAAAGAGAATGATATCAGAAATTTAGAAAAGGAAGAAAGACAGAACCGGAGTAAAAGCTTTAATAATAAAACACTTACTTGGATGTTGATGATTTTTCCACTAATGTGGCCCGGCACTTCACAAATCTTTGGAAAACTCATCCTTGGCCTCTTGGAAAGCCTCTGTTGCATTAGATGGTTCATCCTTCTGACAGTGTTACTAATTCTATCTGCTCTTCGGTGCTCTGTTCGGTCTTCTGCTAGTTTCTCTGTCTGTTTACAGAAGATGGCTTTGGTACTCTGTGCTTCGATAGTTCTGATGCTTGGAAACACCAACAGTTGCCCTATTTATAGTATTTTGAACGTTAACGGGTATCATGGTTTGTGTTTGAATAAAATGATTTGCTGGAAGCTTAATTCTGAGCAAGAAGCGAAAACAGATAATTAACGACATGCTTTTAGGCGTCATTTGTTCAATTGACGACATCTTTAGGGTCGTTATTTATCCAGCGCCTCCAGGGAGGGCGTCATTTGCATTCTGATTCCAAGTTAAACCTTTAGTGCAATTAACGCCCCAGTAAATGTCGTCCTTTATTGTTTTGACGCCGACCAGAAGGGTCATCATTTTTTTTTCTGAGCTTATGTTCTTGAGTTGCTTTCTAATATCTTGACTTCTCAAGAACTTAAGTGCTGTCATATCATGATTAGATTGTTTATATCAAGCACTTATGATCATATTTTGAGCTAATGATCTTTTTGAAATAATGAGCTTTAGTGCATGTTGTGTAAGTCTGGAAGTATTTGCATAAGTTTAAGCATCATGGTTACAAAGTTCTAAAGTCTATACACTCCATTCTGAAGTCTGTACATTCGTTTCAAGCCTATACATTCACAAGCACAAGTCTCTACACTCCATTCTGAAGTCTATACATTCCATTCTCAAGTCTATACATTGCATAGAGTCTATCCATTCCATCCATCCTAAACATGGAGTCTACACATTGCATTGTAAAAGTCTACACATTCGTTCTTCATCCCTAAGTCTATACACATTCTGAAGTCTGTACATTTGTTCCAAGCCTATACATTCATAAGTCTAAGTCTATATATTCCAAAAGTCTGTACGTTGCATAAAAATTCAAAAAATTCTCATAAAAATTTAAAAAAATTCTCAAAATTCCAATTCAAAAATTCTCAAAACTCCAATAAAAATATTCTCTAAAAAAAGAAAAATCCAAATAAATCCAAAAATTCTCAAATTCAAATCAATGTTGTTGAGTATGCTTTATGCATCTTTATATCATGGCTAATGAAATTTTGAGTACAGGTTAAGAAGCTCTTGGTCCCATCAACTGGGCCTCAGCATCCAAGCCCCACGGTGACTGCACCTCATTTCTCAGTTCCCACGTGCTCATGTTATCACCATCTCCCTGTCTGCATCCCTGTATGCATTGTTACTATAAGGTATCTACACTATTATAGCATATCAAGGACCTTGTAGTTCTGATAAACCTGGAATTTGAGTTCCCCTTCATCAAAAACAGTGATAATTCCAGGGGAATCTTGATCACACGGATAGGCCGTTGAGTCATTCAAGGTTTGGGACGATGGTTCCACTTTCTGAGTTGATGTGTGGACAAACGGGCTTCGGTTTAGTATCAACTCAGAGGTCTGGATTCTTGACCAAATCTAGATGGCTTAACAATATTATCCTTGATTGTCTTTTATTTTAGTTTGATTTAATTTTTCTTTTAGTCCAGCATGCATCATGTAGGACTTTGAGCTTAATGCTGAAAATCTTCATGTTACACCAATAATGAAGGACGCTCGCTCTTAATTGAGTTGACATAAGATATTCCATTCCAAATCGAGTACTTTATTCTCCTTGAAGCCGCTCAGGCTGGTCCCTTGGAAATCATCCCTTTGCTGGATCTTTATCTCAACTCACTTTACTTTTCTACAAATCCACCTTGGTTGTAGCACGCCCACATTGGCTGGTAACACCTCTCCAATGGTGCCTCCCTGTCGTGCCCTCGCGCACATTTTGTTTATCTAGTTTAGTCTCCTTTATCCAGCTAATCGATGCTTTCTTGGAATCATCCGGAGTTGTTTTATTCAGAATCTTGGAAAGATTTCCAAAACGCTTAGTGTCAAAAGCGTGTCACATCACACATTGGCATCTACTTATCAGTACGTTCCACCTCATTCCACTTGTTTCACTTTCGCTTCATTCCGTCTCACTCCCTTGTAAAGCAGACGCCAAGGCGGGGCAGCTGTAGACACGCCAAAATTGATGCTATGTTGAGTAGATCTCATGTCACCATGTGACGTCCCAGAGTGAACCTCAATATTGATTTAATATGAAGTTTTTCTATTTTTTATGAATTATTTAGGGTAATTGGAATTAACGCCTTAAGTAGGGGCGTCTTTTAAATTGACGGCCTGGCCACGGGCGCCTCTTTGAAAAATGGACGACTACCAATACGGACGTCATTTTCTGGATTTACTAAAAATTTTGAATTTCAAATAAAATGAAAATTGAGGAATTGACGTCTCTCTTGAAGACGTTGATTATTTGATGTCTGTATGGCAGGCGTCAGTTCATCGTTTTAAATAAGGAAAGTTAATTGTTTCTATAATTAAATCCAGGAATTGACGACGTTATGGACGTCGTTATTTTAATTAACGCCTTTGGTCCTGTCGTCATTTTTAATTGACTCCCTCAAAGGGGTCGTCATTTTTAATTCCGTCTCCGTTTTGCCTCATTCTTTCCAGTAATGATTCTTTCCCCATTTTAAACCTTGTGTTCGACTGGGAAGAGTGTTTCTTGATGGAGGATCATTACCTTATTTTAATCCTTATTTTGCAAGGATATTTGGCCCTATAAATATCCCTCCTGATTCTCTTCGCGCGAGAGAGAAAGAGAGAGGAAAAGGAGCAAAAGGTAGAGAAAAACATACGGAGTTAACAGAGAGAAGAGTGTTTCTTTGATTGCAGGTGATCCATCCAAGCTCTTCTTCCTGGCGGATTCCTTTCTACGGACGATCCTCTGCTACCCCTCTTGCATGCTGAAGACTCTTTCTCCCCTTCACTGCTGCACGCACAGCAGAAAGGAACCATCCCTTTAGATTGTTTAGTTGCTTTTGTCATTAACATATCATCATCATCACACACCCCTTTCTCTAGTTCTTGATAGATCTCACACTACATATTATTGCTTAGCATTCATTCATATTTTTCAAACCTTGTTGCTCCTATTAGGGGTTAAAAAAAAACACAAAACACACAAGGTGTGTTCATGTTCAAATTGATTGATTTCATATTCTTATAGCATTGATACTACACTCTTTGGTTAATCCACTCTTTTATTTGTTTTGTGTGTGTTCTTGCAAGGTAATCAAAGCTAAGAACCCCCTTCATCAGCCGACCGGTAGAAGGAGGAAGAAAGGATTCACAATCTCCCCCGTTAAACACAAGGTACATGCGATCATCTTCTTATTTTGAGGTAACCCCTCTGGCGATCACATTCCCCTTAGCATCCTACGCATGCTCCCATTCACCCCTTTATATTTTCCATATTATTATTCTTTTCCTTTAAGTGGATTTTTCATAATCTACAGCAGCGATCGCCAAAGGTGAGCCGGCGTATTTTACCGGAGTTAGCCGACGGATTGATCTGCTGGCCTGATCTCGGGACAGAATTGCGTGCCTCCACGAAAACAATTGTTACGCCCAGATCAGGTGTTGGATCGAGGCGAAATTGGTACCGTTGGAAACTAGACTCAAAGGGATACAACATATATTATTTTCAGATCCATCCAACAAACAGATTTGAAATACAAATGACTGTAACATTGTAACTACCTCTGGCTTGGAACCCAGAACACACAGGACAGAAAAGGATCTGTCTGAAGATAAACTTTGACCAAAATAAAAATGATGGATCTAGACTTTGGGAAAATTATGGGTGGAAGGGGGGATGTGAGGATCACGTATGAATTTTTTGGGATTTTGTGGAGATGACTAATGGGGCGGGAAAAATACAACAACAGAATACTATCCCGCATCTCTGCAAATTGGCAGATTGCTCGGGGAAACCTAAATTACTAATAAAAATAGTAAATGAAGGCAGAATGACACGAAATTTAAACTGGAGATGGGGGATGACAGGAAGAACAAACACTAGAAATTTGAGATCGAGCAAATTTACGAACTGGAAGATAAAATTATGGCTTCAAGCTTCTGTCCAGGGGTGGACAGAACTCCGACGATGTGGCGATGGTGTTGCGATGGTGGCGGTGGCGGTGGTGCGGAGCTACTCACTCAGAGAGGGGTTGATAGGGAGGCTTCACACCTCTGAAGATCTGAGCTTTCATAGCTCCAAGGGGGAGAGAGGAGAGAGAGGGGCTGTGCCCTTGGGTGCTTGGAGCAAAATTGCCAATTTTATTTTCATTAATTCCATGAAATATGGAAATACAAGCTTATATAGAAATAGATAAAAGACCTAAACTATCCTCAGATCTAGGGTTAGGGAGGGGTAAATGGGGAATGGGGAATTAATCTCTCATGTGGTCAAATGACCATTAATAAAAAAATTACAACATGAATTAAATACTATAAAGGGGGGGCACCCCTTTGAAAAGGGGGGTGGAATTTTGAATTTTTCTTCTTTTTTTGTCCCCTTGGTTCAAGTCCTCCCATGGACCAAAGACCAGCCCATAGGGCCCATGATCCTAGGTGGACCAATGGGAAAGAGGGTGGGGGACCCTGCTAGACCTATTGGCTTTTTGCAAAGAAACTCAAAGATTCCTAAGGACTAACATATTGGCTTATAATTTCCATACAATTGCAAACCAATTAACCCAAGGATATAAATGCAAACAAAAGGATACAAATGTAAAAACAAAATGTTAGTGCCTGTTATTGATTCCCATCAGAGAGGAGAGTGTTCCTCTGGGTCAAGCTGTTAGGTAGCATTTGTAGCAGACTGAGTCTGCGTCTACTTTGGTAGGGAAGCCTCACTCTGGTTTGGAGTGAGGGGTGGACGTAGGTGGACTGGTGTCCGACCGAACCACCTAAAAATCCTGCAAGTCGTGTGATTGCTTTTGTGTGTTTGCTCCCTATTTCCTACCCTCCATTCGCAAGTTGGCTTCTGAAATGGTTTGATTGAACTCATTGTTTCTAATTGGGTTTGCTATTCACGATAAATGCTTGCTTAGGCGGATTTCCTTTTCATTCTGTTGGCCTACATCTAGTTGAAGCTTCTCTATTTGTTATAAGTCCAGTTCCAACTTTGCAGCCCAGTATTGTCTGCTGTTCAGTAGAATCTCCAGCTGCCTACGTTGGCTTAACGTTTAAGTGTGAACCACAATAGTGCATCTGTTTAGTTTGAGCCATCCCATTTTATTTCTGCACGTATTGCTCAATGTGAGTGTTAATCAAAGTAATTTTTTTAAGGGGGATTCATTCACCCCTCCTCTGAATCCGTGCCTTGCACCCCAACAAGTGGTATCAAAGCGGGTTGCTGTCTCATCGGATCCAATGATCCGCAGTAGATCCTACAACTTCCTTGGTGCATTTTCGAGCATACCTACTTCGGTGCATTGATTTGTTTGTTGATTATATCCATGGCCTGTCCACCGATTTTTGATGGTACTCATTTCAATCTATGGTTTAACAACTTGCGCATGTTTGTCAAGTCTGTTGATTCTGATTTATGGAAGATCATGTCACATGGTCCATACAGGCTACCAAAGAACAAGTCCAAATGGACTGACATTGATAGATCAATGTGCGGTAAAAATCAAAGAGCACTTGAATTGATGAAAGCAGCTACTGACAAGGCCTTTTACCCTTGTCTCAATGATTGCAGGACAGCTAAAGATATTCTGGACGAGCTGAAGCTTGCCTACAGGAGAGGTGAAGACCAATGCATGATGGCTAATGGCAGCGTTCAAAGTAGCAACCAAAATGAAGAGGAGGAGGATGGTCAGGTAAATCCGTTTGAGAACTTCTCTCTAGATGATTGGCAGGATGCATATGGTGATCTATTAGAGTCACATGAGATGTTAAGAAAACAACGCAAAAAATTGAAAAAGAGTATTGGTATGAATAGTTCAAATTCTTCATGTGAAAACTGTTCAAAACTGAAACAGTCTTATGATGGTTGTCTATCTGATATCCAAAAGTTTAAGAAACAAATTAGTTTATTAAAAAATGAAAATCAAGAACTTGCAAATGAAAATTTTGAACTTGAAGAAAAACTTAGCTCAACTGATGATGATCAGATTCTTATCAATAATCATGTTAAGAATGAAAAATTGCTGAAAGATCTTGAAAGTGTTAACTCAGATTTAAACAAGCTGAAATCTGAAAATGAATCTCTTAGAAAATACGTTAAAGAAAAAGAAGAAAAATTTGAGAAACTTGAACAAGAGAAGAATCTGCTTGTCGAAAAATTTGATGCTATCAAGTCTGTAAACATGGAGTTACAGAAAAATGTTGAAAAACAGCAAAGAGATATGAAGGAATTAGAAACTAGAAGAAAGTATGAAATTAACTCATAGGATCAGGTTCTAATAAATAAGTTAATTCAAAATGATAAACTTAAGGAAGAAAATGAGAAGCTAAAACAGCTGAATTCTGCTATATCTGAAAGGCTTCTCAAATAGGAAAAAGGGAAAACCGTCTGTATAGATCAATCTGAAAAAGTTGATGAGCTTAAAAAGGAAATCGAAGAATACAAAACTACTAACAAAGTATTGAATGAAACTATTAATTGCAGTGAATAAGAGATTGTGAGTTATGAAATACACATTGCATCTCTAGAAAATGAGATTCAGGATTTGAAAAGTTCTTTGTCTAAATTTCTTAGTGGGTAAGATAATCTGAACAAATTGTTGGGAACAAAGGTCAACTTTCAGAAGGAGGGGTTGGGCTATAACCCTGTAAATAAAAAGAGTTTTGAAAATAAAATTCAAACATCCTTTGTTTCTAGTTCTACTTCTCACAGTTCTCAGAACCCACCTGTCTTTCAGTTTACGGCTCAGAAAGCTTTAAAACCAATTGAAAAGCAAAAGAACAAAAAGGTTCATGTCACTTCACTGCATGGTGTTCAAAATTCATCCATGCACACACATGCACATAAGAAAATCATGTCATGTCATTATTGTGGCTTGTATGGTCATTGCATGGATAATTGTCTTGCAATGAAGAAGGATGATCTGAAGTTTAGTAGAAATCATGCTAAGAAGCCTCATGACAAGAAACATTTTTCTGCTCCAAGTAAAAAGTCTCAGTGCTTTTATTGTCATAAAATTACTCATCTAATGCATGAATGTAAACTAATGAAACAAGATGACCTGAATGCTAAGAAACCTCAAGTTAAAAATCATGGATTTTAGAAGAAGAAAACTCGTTGTTTTTGTTGTGGCAAATTAGGCCGCATTGCCGCACACTGTTGGCATAACCACAGAAGAAATTTCAATTTTAAATTCGCTAAATTCCCTCCAAAAGGACATGAATTTGACAAGAACAAATTTGCATTTAAAAGAAAGATTCATGCATGTTATGAATGTGGAAAACCTGGCCACCGAGCCTCTGACTGCTAGATGGCAGGTTATGAAAAACAGTATGCTCATGCAAATAACAGAAATTTTCATGTTAATGCACATAGATCCCATGCTTATGATAATGTGCATAAAAAGAACTCATGATTTGCTATTTCATGTCATTACTGTGGAGGCTTTGGGCACTCTATGAGTGATTGTAATTTAATGAAATCTGATGATTTACATGCTCAAAGATTATGGAAAGCACTTATCAGAGGTGATACTAACACTACAGGACCCAAGAACTCTTGGGTACCTAAAAATGCAAAATGAGAAACTATTTTGTAGGTATGCCTTGGGGCTGAAGAATAAAAAGGGGGACAATAAGTCAAGACACCTGAGTATGATAAACCCCATTTCTGCACTCTTATCATGCTTGATGTGTTAGTTAAAATCTCATGCATACATGTTCTCATTTGTATATATTATGAGCATTCATGTCTTTCAATGCATATGATTGAGTTATCTGTGCATATATGAGATTGAAAAAGAATTGGATATCATTCACTAAAAATCAGAATTGCCTATATTTCATGCACACTCATGCCAATTGCATTTGTCTGATATTTATCATGATGCATAGTCATTGAAAATAAATTGCACTTCTGAATATCTGAAAGGCTGGAATTTGATGCCTGCATGTTGTCTCATGCATAAAATGTTCATCTGCATACATAACATGCACACATATTCACATTTTCATATGCTTAGCATATTGTCAATTTAATATGCTCATAGGACTGCATTTGTATTGCATTGTCCTGCATGATTACATGGTATATCAAATAGTTTAGTGCTAAAGGGCAGATAAAGTATGTCTGGAAACTCTAACCATGTGTGAGGTGGTCATTAGACCAAGTCCTCCACCTAGTACCATGGATCAGTGTTGAGCAGTCTAGATGGTTGTGAGTACAAGTCATCAAACTCCCTACATAATTGTCATTGCATATGCTACATTCAGAACTGCCACACATGTCATATAGATAAGGGAAGTCTGTCAAGTTAAGTCTTGTGCTTCATGCATATTTGGTTAGATTAATTTCCCTGCATGGTCTTCATATCATAATTGTCATATAGTACAATAAATTTAGGGGGAGTCAATGCATAAGCATACATTCGGTTAATTGCATCTCTCATGTTGAAAATATCAAAAAGATGAGTGCATTCAGTGAGGGGGAGCATATAACAAGATTGTGTTCTTCATGTATTTCATCTGATTCCTTAATATCTCATTCAGTCAATTGATATCTTCACTGTTTAGCCATATCTTTGCTCATTCTGCAAACTTTGCTCTTCCTGCAACATACATCAAAAATTGGCATCAATTTGTATCTGCTCTAAATTCACTTGAACTGTTACTCTTCTTAAATCTGAATTGCCAGACTTTCATGCTTGCTTGATGTCTTGATGCATATAAGGCTCATATGCACACACTCATGCTCAGCAAAGTTGTCATGCATATAGGACTGCATTTCCATTGCATCATCATGCATATTTGTAACTCTTGCATACATGTTTAGATTAAGTCCTCTGCATGGTCAGTATATCATAGCTATTATTTCAATGCATTGACATAAAGGAGGCTCATGTGTGCTAATCATTCTTGTATGTCTTCCTCCTCTCTTTCTGGCATTTACACTTCTTGCTAGCTCATGCATGTATTCAAGGGGAGCATACACTAGCTTCAGGCAATGGTTGTTGAATATCTAGTTCTTTGTTCCTTTACTGTCTATTTTAGTCGACCAGATTCCTTATTTCGGTCAACCGTTGATTCAACTATCAGCTTGAGCTGTCATCTTGGCTATGATCCTTATTGATTAACACTTTGTGATGCATGTGTAGTGGAATTCATCTCAGTTCCTTAAAATCTATACTTGAACTCAGGTCTCCACAGCTGTCCTAATCTTTATGCTTTCACCCATTTTTAGCTATTCTGAATTTCACTTATGTCTATCTTGAGATCATCTGAGTACATCAGTTTCATGTCTTTGAAATCTACTGTCTGTTGCTCCTATATTTGCTGAAGGGGAGATTGTCTTAACCTTTTCCTGCTTGATTTTCACTGCTAAATCTTTGATCTAGCTGCTATCTGAAGAATCTTCAATCATTGCAATTTATGAAACCCTCTTGATCTATCTGTAATTCAAGAAGATTTCAATTTGTATACCTTGCTCATAAATCTGGAAAGTTTGTCAATAAGGAATCTTCTATTATAAAAGATTATGAATAGTTGAGATTCTCAGCTGGTTTAAGTTTCATGCATTTCTTGTGTTTGAATTTGAACATTCTGAAAATATCTGAATCAATTTATTTTAATAAACTTTAACCAGTTGTTTCATGATTATATCTTGTAAGATCTTCCGAAATCCAGAAGTTCTTATCATGGCTTACCTTGGTTAAAATACTTGTTGTGAATATTGTTCTTAAACATTTGATTGCTCTGAAATTTCTCTAAAGGATAATATATGGTCAGAACAATGACCTTGGTCACTGAGAAACTGGGTTCTTCATCAAAGAAATGAAATCAACCCATGCCATGAAGTGCCATAGTTATCTCTGCTGAAAATTTGATGAAAAATCAGTGAAATTTTAAGGCAGAGCAATGATTAGGTTGCACTGAGAAACTAGCATCCTCATCAAAGAAATGGAGTTAACCTACGTCATGAAGTGCCCTAGTTAACTCTGTTCAATATGAATCATGACAGTTAGTCATACTAAGTGCTCAGGGATACTTGCGTCTAAACAATGTGTATACTCTAGTTACAAGGTGTGTAGTAAACTTGATTGATCTTGAAAGATATTATTATAAAAGGAAATTTTTTTGCTGCTGCATAGAAAGAAAAATCTGAAATGTTATTGAAATCCTGGACACAATCTGATGCTTTTAAGTATGTTTAATATCAATATTTGTCTCTTGCAACTACCAAAGAGCCATTGAAATTGAATGCTTAAGATGAAAAGAGATCAAACTAGATGTTAACATGAAAGCTGGGTTCACTTTTATTAAAATTTGTTTTTAGATATGAGTACAGAAACTTTCATGAACAAACTTTGAATACATTATATTTAAACCACACTGTAAAATAAAGATCATTTAATAAGTCTTTATGGTAGAAGAATCTGAAATATCTTCAAATTTTGGATTTATGGCATGGCTATCTCATTGAAAATGTCTTGAATATCTTGATCCCTTGGGTTTTCAATCTGGTCTATTGTGCCTAACTTTACTCTGCTAGAAAACTCTTGCTTGCTCTCATTCCTTTACAGCTGAAACTATGAGCTTGTCTTGATTGTCATATTTCTTGACTGCACTCCTCACAGCCATATTTCTTGGCTTGTTTGATTGTCTAACTGCCCCTGTGCTTTTGTTGATACATTCTAATCATTTCTTTCCAAGGGGGAGAGTGCCTTCCCAGCACACCTTATAGCTCTCAGGGGGAGATTTGTCTGCTGTCTGCATCTTTAGTTAATGATTCCATCATATCATGCATGCTTGTATTTATCTTATCAAACTATCTTCTTTTTAATGAAGTCAAAGGGGGAGAATAGTTTGACATGAGTCATGAGTCAGCATCTTGCTTTATCCTTATGACTCATAGTGTTGCCATCATCAAAAAGGGGGAGATTGTTGTGTCTCTGTGATTTTGATGATAGCAAACACTATAAGTCTTCATGTGTTTGCATGAAAGATTGAATGATGATGAAATATGCATTTGATTATGCATCTGGTCATTGCACTGTGCATTAATGAGGATTTATTGATGTGCATTAATTTTTGTGCATTAATGATGTCATCATAATCATTTGCATGATATGTGCATTTTCAGATGGATGGATTTTCATGCTGCATAGAACCTCATCAGATTGCATGCATAGTTATTCAATCAAACAGGTTGCATGCATTGCAAGTCGATGAACATGCATTAAGTCCTAGTCATGCAGGTCGATGCACATTTTCATTCAGCATTGTAAGGTCGATGCACATTTCACTTTGCAAGTAGAATGCTTATATAAGGTCGATGCTAGTTTGCTTCTGTGCAGGACCAAGGTCGATGCACATCCAGTCTATGCAGGACCAAGGTCGATGCACATTCAATTTGTGCAGAACCAAGGTCGATGCACTTTGTCTGAATGCATTGTAAGGTCGATGCACATCTTCCTTAGTTCATTAAGGTTAGTGCACATTACTGTTCACACACATAGAAGGACTGTGCACATCTTGCTTTCAGCACATACGGTCTATGCACATCACTGTTCACTACATGAAGAAGGTCGATGCATGTTACGGTCGATGCACATTTAAGTTTTAGTTCATTCAGGTCAGTGCACATTTTCATCTAGTGTTAACCAAGGTTGGTGCATGTTTTTTTCTGCAATGCATAAGGTCTGTGCACATTTTTTTGCTAGCTGTTATATGGTCGATGCATATTTTGCTGCATGCACATTAAGGTCAATGCACATTCTGCATTAAGCATATTGAGGTTGAAGCACATTTTGCTTCTAGCACACCAAGGTCGATGCATGTTTTCCAGAAATGCATCAGGTTGGTGCATGTTCACATTAGTAGCAACCTAAGGTCGGTGCACATCTTCTGTGACTGAATATAAGGTCGGTGCACGTTTTGGTTTCAACACTACAAGTCTGTGCACGTTTGACTCTAATGATTCTAGGTCTATGCTACTTCATAATATAGGTCTGAGCATATATGTTCACTACATCATGCAAGTCTGTGCACATCTGTTTACCAGGTCTGTGCACATCAGGTCATATGTTATGAGCTCTGTGCATTTTGTAATCATCAAGTAACTAAGTCTGTGCATGTTTTGATTTCTACATAAGAGAAGTATGTGCACATTGCATTGTTGCATAACCAAGTCTGTGCACATTTGCATTTTGCATAATATAGGCTATGCACATTTTGCATTTTTGCACAACATAGTCTGTGCACATTTGCTCACTATACACTTTGAGATCTGAGCATATATATATATATAATTGAACTCTGAGCTTTGAGGTCTGAGCACATATATATATATGTACAATTAAAGTCTGAGCACATCCACCCATTTGATCTTCAAGGTTCAAGCATATGCATATATTAGCCATGCTGACCAAATGTTTGATGAAATGTCTCAGAGAGTCGGATGATTAGCAGAGTAGCACATGAGCTCGAATTGAAGCAGGCACGTGTTCCCTGAATGACTGGAAGCTGGCACGTGATCCCAGGGAGCATATGATGGGCACGTGTTCCAAGGCTCATAATTAGAGGAACATTCTCGTACCTGTCACGTGGTCCAAACCCTATCCAAAAGTGCCTTTCCGGAGCCTCTATTTTGGGTATAAGTAGGGAGCATCCTTCTCTGAGCAAAGCACAGCTGATAAGAAAAGAAAAGGCAGAGCCAAAAAGAGAGAAGAGCTAGAGAGCAGAAAGGAGAGCCGCCAGAGAAGAGGCTATTGAGAAGAGAGAGACAGCATCTGAGCAGAAATGAAAAGAGAGAGAGAGAGAGATTAAGAGAAGAAAAGAAAAATAAAAAGAGAGTGAGAGCTTAGAAAGAAGAAGAAGATGAACCAGTGAGAGAGCAGAATAGAAGAAAGAGAGAAGAGCTGAGGCAATGTTCGGTTCACTGAAGATTTGTTTGATTGATCAGTTCTTGGATCAAATCCAGAACTGCAGTGCTCCCTTGGAGCTATATTTGCCTTGTGTTTCTATCAGGTTTTATTTTTTCCTTATTGCTTTTGTTTTCCACTTTGTTTCTTCCAATTCCCTGGCTTGGGATTGGGGTTCCTCCTGAGGATTCAGGAGAAGGGAGAGCAATCTCCGGTTTCCCTCTAGGTGTCAGAGGAAGGGAGACTGTGTCTCCGGTTGCAAGTGGTGGTGTGCCACTCATGGGTTCCCCTCCGGTTTGGAGGAAGGAAGGATTGATCCTCCGGTCTTTGAGTAACTGGGTGTTACTCAAGTTTCCTTCTGATTTGATCAGAAGAAGAGAGGAGAGTGTTCCTTTGGGTCAAGCTGTTAGGCAGCATTTGTAGCAGACTGAGTCTGCGTCTACTTTGGTAGGGAAGCCTCACTCCGGTTTGGAGTGAGGGGTGGACGTAGGCAGACTAGTGTCCGACCGAACCACCTAAAAATCCTGCGAGTCGTGTGATTGCTTTTGTGTGTTTGCTCCCTATTTCCTACCCCCCATTCGCAGGTTGGCTTTTGAAATGGTTTGATTGAACTCGTTGTTCTAATTGGGTTTGCTATTCACGATAGATACTTGCTTAGGCGCATTTCCTTTTCATTTTGTTGGCCTACATCTAGTTGAAGCTTCTCTGTTTGTTATAAGTCTAGTTCCAACTCTGCAGCTCAGTATTGTCCGTTGTTCAGCAGAATCTCCAGCTGCGTAGGTTGGCTAAACGTTTAAGTGTGAACCATAATAGTGCATATGTTAGTTTGAGCCATCCCATTTTATTTCTGCACGTATTGCTCAATGTGAGTGTTAATCGAAGTAAAATTTTTTTATAGGGGCATTCATTCACCCCCCTCTGAATCCGTGCCTTGCACCCCAACAAGCGTTGTCGCGGCCCTCTTGGTAGTTGAGGTAGAGCTTACATGACGGAGAGATCGTGGCTCCCCTCTTGGTTCTTGACCGAGGTTTCTCCGGGTTTGAGGCCATAGTCCTCCCGAGAGTGGAGGTTGCGCCTTCGACTGCATAGTCTAGGCTGTGGCTTCCGTCAGCATGGACTCGCCTTCACGACAGAGGTGTCGTAGATCCTTCCCGATAACGTAGCCGTGGGTTGCCGTTGGTTCGGCAATTCCAACCTTGAGGTCTAGGTGTTTCCACTGAGGTTAGGAGTAGCTTAGAGTGTTGTGTTTCCTCCAATCGTTGTCGTTGCTACTTTTGTTATTGCAGTTACTCCTATTATTATTGTTATTGTTGCCTTTCTTGCTCCCACTACTACTGTTATTATTCTCGTTGTTTAATGTTATTGTTGTGGTGGGGATCCGTGGGACCCCTACTGAACCAATGAGATGAGGCTCACCCCTTTTTCTTTTCAGGTTTGGAGTGCCTCCACGTAGCCCGAAGGCCTTGAGCAACTCCTTCTAAGTTCTAGTGCCGCCAGTCTTTGCTAGCCGGGGTATGCCCCAAAGGCTTTATACTCTTCTTTTGTTAAACTGTACTTTTTGGACTTGTACATATGGACTATAAACCGTGAAAAATATATAAATCTGTTTATAAATATAAGTTCTAGTTTCTGCATTTTATTACTGCGTTCATTGTAGATTTCCACACACTCCCGTGACACTAAATCTAACCCTTCCGATCCCCGTGGCTCGTGGGTGGTGAGTCGGGATTCGGGTCGTACAAGTCACTTTCTAGCGCTTGGATTCCGGGTCGTTACAATATTGATGACAAATTTTAATATCTTAATATATATTGTTATGCATTAATACAATGATATCTAATAATATTGCTTTATTAGCATTTCCATCTACAAAAGTATAATGTTTCTTTTATCTATTCAACTAGGTTAAAATAATTAAGGAAAAGTAAGGACGATGCTTCGATCAAGTCTACGATGACTAGAAAGATGTCAAGGAATAGAATTGAATCGATGAAAGTATACGAAAGTAATTATGATGGGAAAATTTATAAGATAAGGTTCATTGGAAATCGAATAGTCAAGGATTTGGAAATTTAGGTAAGGAAATAAGAAATATAATTCAAGTCATCCACCGGAATTGAAAATCAACTCAACAAGAAATCACAATTTGATAGAGAGAATATGATCTATTTTAATCTCGTGTTTAATCCAAGTGAGAACACCTACCTCTTAATTGCACAAAAATTATGTAGCAACCTGATTTTATAGGATTAATTAAATAAGTATAAAATTAGAAAAAAGGGAAAGCTTAAATAATTATAATGGAATTAGATAAACGAAATTGTAATGAAAGATAAATAACGAAAATTATAAATGGTTTCAATATGTAATTAAGGCTTAATGGGCTTAATTAAATCCTAAAATTTGGAATGTCAAAAACCCTAGTTTCTAAATGGGCTAATTGGGTTTTAATCTAACCTTAATGGGCTAATAACCCCAACCAAACCCTAATCCACTAAGGGAGGTCAAAATCTAACATAAACCCGAACCCTAATTCGAGCTACATAGGGTAGGGCGACCCTAGATATAGATACAAATCGGATTTTTTCAGAGTTCTTCCCTATCTAGACTTTCTTGACCTTATTAGGACTCGTAGGAGCCTTAAATCTTATAAATAGAACACTATAGCCTCCCTAGTCGACCCTTGTTCATGGGAGAAGGCTTCTAGGCGTGGGAGGATCGATCTAGGAGAAGGAATCAAGGGTTCTTCAGGGCGTTCATGGGCTTCTTCATTCTTCTTCCTCTTATTCCTTAATCAACTCAATGTAGGTGATCTCTCAGGCTAAACATCAAATTAATGGTCCAAACATATTCATTTGCATGTATATTCTCTTCCTGCGTCGTTTTTCCTAATTTTTAGGGACTATATTGCATGTATTTCAATGATCATGGACTGGATATTGCTACTTTAGGGTTTTTCTGTCGGAATGGCCCTTTGTACGTGATCGCAGCCCTAACAGTAACCGCGTTCATGAACGTGGTCTTACAATAGACCGCGATCTTAAACTTTTATTTTAAACATGATTTTTTATTTATATATTTTTAATATAAAAATTATTAATTTTATATGAATGTGATTCTCTTGTAGACCGTGATCTCAAATATTCATTTAATTTAAACGTAGTTTCTCCATGTGAAAAATTCTTATAAAATGAATATTTTTATATGAACGTGGCCTTCATACTGGCCACGTTCTGATCACGGCACCCATGATTACCACGTTCTGGCTCAGGTTCCTGGGAACCCTAGTGCCCTTTTCATCATGATAGGTAAAGTGCTATTGAATCTAGAGGCATATTTTCACGTCAGCATGTCATCTGAACCAACTAAAGTAAATAGGAAACTTGTATAAAGCTTAATTTCCTTTAGTTCATGATTCATGTTTATCTTTTCCTCTTGATTTCATATCTCATCCTATCTCTACTGTTCTTAGCCTATTAAAAGAATAGATCTCACTGTTAACCTGAAATTGGCTCGTCATAGCATGATTTAACTTTATTGCATGATAGTTATATTGATTGAGGGTTCATGATTTTATCATGTGATATATCATGGATTTACTGTTTGAAGGTTTTATCACTCCGGTGATAACAACCCACCGTTGGTTCATTATTTCTGGTAGTTGATAGGAACCCACAATTCTTGGTGAAGTTAAGACCCTCCGCCGAATATCCTTTCTATCGAACTGGAACTTTCTTCGTCAAGGCCTCCATAAGTCTCCGTGAGCCTTAGATTCTCACAAGGACGCCGAGCTGGATGTATCATAAAAACCCTACAAACCACTAGAATCCACGTCCTACTATGCAAGATAAGGTTCGACCAGCCTTTTTAATGATAGAACAACGTTATGTATGCGATTTGTTGAGTTTGTACTGAACATGGCCTATCTACAAACTACGTTTAGGTTCTATTTGAGAACGTGCCTGATAAGAGACCGTGTTCTCTCAACCCCTGTTTGGATCACGACCTTAGGTCCGACCGCGTTCATATTTGAAGGCAGTTTCCACCCCGACCGTGTTCTGGTTTGACCCCTACCGTTGACCCTGGTCGTGGTGTTAGGTTCGACCGTGTTCAATCTAGTTTCCCGAATTTTCCCATTTCATGATTTTAATCTGTAAATACCAATTCTAGCCCACGTGGCTAGTGTTTCTTGATATCCTCGACCCTTCTTCAAGGGGTTATGATCCTTATTGGCATGTCTATCTATTTTGACTACATTTCCAATGTCATTCTCTAATGACTTATTGCCTTGAACTATTAAAAGACTTTGGAAAAATCTTATTTCCAACTCTTGAGTACCTTGATTACATGAGCATATTATTGAAATTCCTTAGCCATATTATTAAAATTCTTTAGCCTTGACTTATCCTTAATGTATGCCATTAACTCCCATACAGAGGGAATGTAGTGGTAAGCATAGATGGGGTTCTTTGAAGATAAAATTCCTCGTGGGCATTTCTGCAAACAGAAATGTGCCTGCGTGTGACTGACCCAAAGGCCAAGGTGACCACCATAGAAAACAAACAACAGCACCCAAAGGGATGGAAATAAGATGCAGATTCTAGTAAATCTATGGAGTATTATCGGAGCCCACACAACTCATGGGTATGAGTGAGAGGGCAACCGGATGTCTTCACAGAAGGTATATCGTGCATAAGTGACTCACAGCAATACACACTCGCATCGAAGCCGAAAGACTATGCATCAGAGAAATTAGTGCCAAAATGACAAGGACGAGTCCATCAGAAGCAGTGGGGGGGAATTGATGTCATCCGTGAGGATGCGGCCCATGGCCATTCAATCGCAAACCCGGAATGCGCAACTAAAACTGGCTGGATGATCAAGGAGCCACATATGTGTGGCCTTACGGAGGCCTCCTCACGTCCGGGGGAGGGTATATCCTTTTAAGCGATCCGAGGTGAGCATGTAAGCTATGAAAACAGAAATAAGAGGAAACCACACGCGCATGATGAGTAGCTCCTGAAGCATTAAATATATCCATTCATTTAAAGCTCTTTCATAGCATCCATTACAACTCTTAGTAACCACGACCACGAACAATAGACGAGAGGAAAAGAAATATGTCACCCCGAAGGGCTTTTACAGATTCACTAAAATTCGAAGCAAAGCCACGCAAAGACTATCATATTGCAGACCGCGAGGGGGATATTACAGATTTACAGACTAAGAACAAGGGCACGAAAGGAGAGAAAGAGAAGAAAACTATTAGCCTCTTGGGGCTTTATCGCGGTGGAAACCCACCTACAAACAGAACAGGGGATCAGAAGGGATCCTCCGATCTAACTCTATGCTTCTAGGTCTATGCTACTTCATAATATAGGTATGAGCATATATGTTCATTGCATCATGTAAGTCTGTGCACATTTGTTTACCAGGACTGTGCACATCAGGTCATATGTTATGAGGTCTGTGCATGTTTGCAATCATCAAGTAACTAAAGCTGTGCATGTTTTGATTTCTACATAAGAGAAGTCTGTGCACATTGCATTGTTGCATAACCAAGTCTGTGCACATTTTGCATTTTTGCACAACACAGTCGGTGCACATTTGCTCACTATACACTTTTAGATCTGAGCATATATATACAATTGAACTCTGAGCTTTGAGGTATGAGCACATATATATATATAAATATATATATATATATATGTACAATTGAAGTCTGAGCACATCCACCCATTTGTTATTCAAGGTTGAAGCATGTGCATATATTAGTCATGCTGACCAAATGTTTGATGAAATGTCTCAGAGAGTCTGATGATTAGCAGAGTAGCACGTGAGCTCGAACTGAAGCAGGCACGTGTTCCCTGAATGACTGGAAGCTGGCACATGATCCTAGGGAGCATATGATGGTCACGTGATCCAAGGCTCATAATTGGAAGAACATTCTCATACCTGCCACGTGGTCCAAACCCTATCCGAAAGTGCCTTTCTGGAGCCTCTGTTTTGGGTATAAATAGGGAGCATCCTTCTCTGAGCAAAGCACTGCTGATAAGAAAAAAAAGTCAGAGCTGAAAAAAGAGAAGAGCCAGAGAGTAGAAAGGAGAGCCACTAGAGAAGAGGCTATTGCGAAGAGAGAGCCAGCATCTGAGCAGAAATGAAAAAAGAGAGAGGTCGAGATTAAGAGAAGAAAAGAGAAAGAAAAAGAGAGTGAGAGCTTAGAAAGAAGAAGAAGATGAACCAGTGAGAGAGCAGAATAGAAGAAAGAGAGAAAGGAAGAGAGAAGAGCTGAGGCAGCGTTTGGTCCACTACAGATTTGTTTGATTGATCACTTCTTGGATCAAATGCAAAACTACAGTGCTCCCTTGGAGCTATATTTGCCTTGTGTTTCTGTCTGCTTTTATTTTTTCCTTGTTGCTTTTGTTTTCCACTTTGTTTCTTCCGATTCCTTGGCTTGGGATCGAAGTTCCTCCTGAGAATTGAGGAGAAGGGAGAGCAATCTCCGGTTTGCCTCTGGGTGTCAGAGGAAGGGAGACTGTGTCTCCGGTTGCGAGTTGTGGTGTGCCACTCGTGGGTTCCCCTTCGGTTTGGAGGAAGCGAGGATTGATCCTCCGGTCTTTGAGTAATTGGGTGTTACTCAAGTTTCCTTCTGATTTGATCAGAAGAAGAGAGTGATCTAGCTCGCAGAACCTGGGACTCTAGCTCGCGGACGTCCTTAAGCGAGGGAAGCGCGTGGATGTGCGCGGTTGAGGAACCGGCAATGAGTCTCGGGTATGTGCTTTTCTGCGTGCTCAGATTGAATCACGGGACGAGTCACACTCACTCTCTCGCAGTGGCAATTGAAATGATATAACGAGCTAAATTATCCTATCACTCTAGAAGTAGCATATAGAAATATACGAGGAAAGCAAATGCCAAGTGGGGAGCAGACACGATACCTCCACGCTCCGGGCGTGGGGAAGATGACCCCGGCCGAAACTCGTACTCCCGGTGTACAGTAAATAAATAATTATAGCAGTGAATTTAATTGCCCACTCCACGCAGGGAGGTAAAGGGCTACACGTGAGACCCGGAAGTAGCGAACTCAGGTTGACGAGTAGCAAGCCGGAAGGCTCTCAGGCCGGAGACGGGCTGTTGGTCCGGCTCGGTTCTACGGGGCCCGTGGGACAATAGGCAGGTCCGGCTGCTGGCACGGCAGTGCCCGGGCGTCTCCTTACTGTGGCGACTGACTGGGACGCTGCTGGGGGTTGCCGATCGATCTCCGGGAGTGGCGGTCGCCGAAGGTGAGCCGGCGTATTTTACCAGAATTAGCCGGCAGACTGATCTGCTGGCCTATTCTCGGGACAGAATTGCGCGCCTCCACGAAAATAATTGTTTCGCCCAGATCCGGTGTCGGATTGAGCCAAAATTAGAACCGTTGAAAACTAGACTCAAAGGGCTACAACATATATTATTTTCAGATCCATCCAACAAACGGATTTGAAATACAAATGACTGTAACGCTGTAACTACCTGTGGCTCGGAACCTAGAACACATATGACATAAAAGGATTTGTCTGAAGATGAACTTTGACCAAAATAAAAATGATAGATCTAGACTCTGGGAAAATTATGGGTGGAAGGAGGGGATGTGAGGATCACGTATGAATTTTTTGGAATTTTTTGGAGATGTTCAAAGGGACAGGAAAAATACAACAACATGCTACTATCCCGCAGATCTGTAAAGTGGAAGATTGCTGGGGGGAAAACTAAATCACTAGGAAAAATAGTAAATGAAGGTGGAATGCCACGAAATTTAAACTGGAGATGGAGAATGATAGGAAGAACAAACTCACAAAATTTGAGGTCGAACAGATCTATGAACTGGATGATAAAATTCTGGATTTAAGCTTTTGTCCAGGGGTGGACAGAACTCCGACGATGTGACGGTGGCGGTGCGATGGCGGCTCGACGACGGTGGCGGCGGCGGTGCTGAGCTTCTCACTTAGAGAGGGGTTGATAGGGAGGCTTCACACCTCTGAAGATCTGAACTTTCACAGCTCTAAGTGGGAGAGAGGAGAGAGAGGGGTTGCACCCTTGGGTGCTTGGAGCAAAATTGCCAATTTTCTTTTCATTAATTCCATGAAATGTGGAAATACAAGCTTATATAGAAATAGATAAAAGACCTAAACTATCCTTAGATCTTGGATTAGGGAGGGACAAATGGGGAATGGGGAATTAATCTCTCATGTGGTCAAATGACCATTAATAAAAAATTACAACATGAATTAAATACTATAAAAGGCGGGGCGCCCCTTTGAAAAGGGGGGGGGGATTTTGAATTTTCTTCTATTTTTGTCCCCTTGGTCCAAGTCCTCCCATGGACCAAAGATGAGCTGTAATGCCGAGAATGTCCTATGAATTTTTTCGAATTAAAATATAATTATTAAGCATTTAAATGGGCTATTAATGAATTATGTTTAATTAAATCTAATTATTAAGGCCCTACACTGATCCAAGAGGATTAGGCCCATATAATAAACCCAATAGGCCCAAAAAGATTGTTTTGGACCTTAGCCCATGTTCCAGAAGCTTAAAACTAGTGTAATCACAGAATTAAAGGAGATAATTGCTGCTTGGTAGATAAATAAAAGGATGATAATGAGAATAATATCAAAAGAGTTTGATTCTGTTCAAATTCGGCGCCTAAGATAGGAAACGGTCTATCGCGAGACCGCAAGGGACTATAAACGGCCGAGTCCGAGACCACTAAGGAACTACAGATTCCGTGAGTGAAAGAGAACGTGAAAAGATTAGATTTTTGACATCCAAATCACCTAGGATCGATGCTATCTACTAATTAGATGAGTCTAGAAGGCTAGAGGATCGAATTGAATACCTAATTGGAACTCTATGTTTGTTCTAATCATCAAAACCCTAGCTAAACCTGTAAATAGATCCCAGAACCTAGCAGTGCGACCCTTACTTTTGGCTCACGTGAAACTAAGGTAAGGAGGTAGAATTAGAGGTAAGTTGTTTAGAATCTTTTATTCACAATACTTAGGTCTAACTCCCCTCCGAATTTCGTTCTAGGAGATCAAGTCTACAACGAGTTAGAGGCTTCTAAAGTTACTGATCCTACACTAATAACTCAGGAATTAGTGCGTCCGACCCAGATTGATCAAGGGATTTGGAGCCTAAAACGAGGTATTTAGCAAAAGTGTCTATAGAACTTTCTGTTACCCTTTATATCTTCTATCTACCCTCAAAAATTTCACGTCTTTAGGACAAGAGAATCAGGAGATAGAAGGACGTGAAGTTGCTGGTTCGGTTCAGGATGAGTAGAGAACTAGGGTTGACTTCCAGCCTTAAATTCGAAGTCTAAAGCCCAAAACCAAGGTAGGTTATCTCATGAATGGCTTAAACTCGAAGTTAGAGATAAAAGCCCTCTGGTTTAAGTTGATTTAACGCATTGTACCTTGAGAATTTCATGTTTTTTTTGGACTATGTATCTAGTATACTCTTCATGTATAAATTCTTAGCCAAATGAAGTAAAAAGGAAACGTTTCTTGTTTATTACACAAACCCATGCATATTGGCTAGCCTATCCTTGTTCTATCTGTTATGTAGTGGACAGCTAATCTAGAGGGGAGGGGTGAATAGATCTGCCCCTCTTTTCGCAATGCAACCCTCTTTAATGCTAGATGAAGAAATAAGCAGCGGAATATAACTAGCTTGATGAAGAACACAACTGATTTGCTTGGCAAGATGATTACGTAATATAGATATTGAACCTAAGCATGCATCTAACACATATCAATCGCACAATCAAATCACAACACAAAGGATTTTAAGGTGGTTCGGACTGAATCCCCAGTCCTACGTCCACCCCTCACCAAATCCGGTGAGGCTCCACTAGTTCCACGCACTGAACCGCAAATCGGAAAGACCACCGATTGCCTTCCTACTAACCACCGGTAGGGACGTCAACACCGCAGATCAAACAACTTCCGATTGCCTTCCTACTAACCACCGGTAGAGACGATCTTCAGTTCCAAATGTTTGAATGAAATGGAAAAGAGCAAGATATGAAAACACTCAAACAAGATATGAAATATGCTCAAGGAGAAGGATCTTGTCTGAGATTGCTGGGGCTTGAATCTTCTTTTGAAGTAGCTTGAATCACTTGGAGATTTGATGAAGAACTTCTTCCCGGAGTACTGTTCACAGCTACAATACTCGAACTCTTCTCCCTTGAACACACCCTTGCAGCCTCCTTTGATCTCCCTTATTAGCCTTTCTTGCTTCTACTCTTCTTTGGAGGTTGCTGGATTGAGATATGAACTTGAATCACCTTGAGTTGATGGAGAGAGTGTTGGATGTAGCTTTGATCTTCCTTTTGATCCTCTTGAGTTGATGAAGAGGAAGAAGGATGCAGTTTAGATCACCTTTGAACCCCTTGATTGCTTCTTCTTCCTTGGAAGTTAAG
Organism: Amorphophallus konjac; assembly: GCA_022559845.1. Lineage (NCBI taxonomy): Eukaryota > Viridiplantae > Streptophyta > Magnoliopsida > Alismatales > Araceae > Amorphophallus > Amorphophallus konjac. The sequence continues at coordinate 86,185,661 of CM040122.1, read as the reverse complement.
ATGGCTTCAGATATGGACTTGAATGTCTTGGAATGGATGAAGAACTCCTTCCCGAAACACTGTTCACGGAGGTGCTACAGTACCTCAAAAATGGCCTCCCTTGATCTCTCTTGAAGCCTTGAAGCATTAGGGTTTCTAACCCCTCAAGTGTTGGTTTTATAGACCTTGAATGGTCCATAGACACCCTCCAAACCAGATCCATAAATCATGGAAGATTAGGTAAGGTTTGATTAAACAAATCCATGGAAAGGGGCTGGCCACGAGGTGGAATTCGAAGTCAAACAAGGTTGCATCGGGGCTGGCAGTTGACCTGCCGCTCCTGGCGGTCGACCGCTACTGAGAAATGCTGTAGACGAATGGCCCCAGGGATTTCCAGTCGATCGCTACTGGCTGGTGGTCGACCGGTAGCTGAAACATCTTCGGCCTGGGATTCCCTCGCTAGGGCCGTCAACCGCCCCTGTGCTGGCGGTCGACCGCCAGCTGGGCAGAACCCGGGCTTGCCCGGGTCGGTCCGTTAAGTCTTGAACTCCGTCGTTCAACTCCATTAGTAGCCCGTGCATGTTTGTGGCATCGCCCTTGATAGTCTTGAATATTTTATTATTGAGTCTTCAAAATGTTATCGGCGTGCGACCTGACCGCGCAGGTCGATCCGCGTGCGAGGGCGCAACATTGAGATTTCACTTGTCCATTCATTTGCATATCTGTCATGAACACAACAGCACATATATCAGTCATATAAGAGTGAAAAACAACAATGACTAATAGTGTTTAGCCATTATCAAAACCAAGAATACCACAGAATGCATATGACCATAGAATGATGTCGAATGACCCAAGTGACCACAGAATGACTCAAATGATTTCAGGGACACAACACTATCATGCCATAGAAAGTTTATATATGTTGATTTCCAGGCATGATGTGCATTAGATTAGTATTTTACTATAATTATTATTTGGTTTTCTGTAATATAGGAGGAAACGGTCTTCCTGTAGACCGTCAAAAATTCTAGCGGTCGCCCGACAGTCCGTTTGCCCTAGTGAAACGGTCCGGTGCTAGACCGTTTTTGATTGCTGATTTCTGTAATATTGTTTATCCAAACATATTGCAGATTAGCCATAATTCTTATATGATAAGCCTAGTTAACTAAGTTTTATTCTTGATTTGAGTACTGGTTTCAGATACTTAGTTAATTTCCTTGTTCATCATAATAGATTTCATGATTTGTGCTCATTGGTATTATTTTAACTTATGCTAATTTGTTACCAAAATCATATACTTTTGTAATAAATACATGTTCAAATGATAGAGGATTCATGATTTAACTGGATCACTGTTTTATCATGATTCTCTCTCTTCTAGAGTCATTTCTTAAGTACATGGCACATATCCCAATATGTTGTCATTAGTTACACGTTTGCACATTAAGAACATAATCTTGGACTTGATGACCTCTCCTTTGGATATTCTTTCCAACGGACTAGGAAATCTTATTTTAAGGCCTCCGTAAGACTTCACGAGCCTGGGATTCCCACTAGGACATCGAGCTGGTTGTGCCATTAAAACGCATTGTCTAGAAAAGTACTTACCGATATTTTACATAGTCTGGATCATAGCGGCCATCTGGTTGACCGCCAGAGTCTGCTAGCGGCCATTCACTAGTCTGCTAACGGATCCTAAACGGCCATCCACTAGACCGCAAGGCTTCAGAGACGTTTTTTTTCATATAACGATTCTATCTTATCAAACGATCCTACACTAGATCGCCAGACGTTCTAAACGGTCCAGTAAATGACCGCTTGGTTCTTGATTGTGTCTAACCCAAGGTTTGACCTTTCGGGTTGGTTTTCCTGAGTTCCTAGATGGCCTTAGGATTATCTGGAGCCTAAATTATGTTTAACCAAGTTAAGCTTGAATATTGAAACTTGAAGAATGTACTGTTATGCTGCCAAATTCTTTCCGTAGCATGACCTTGTTATTAATGCATTTCTTGAATTCTCATGATCAATTATTGGTACGTTCTATACCTTGGTTACCTTATCTTGGAATTATTGTTGAACTTGTACATTATTGGCCACATTATTGTTATAATCGTGGAAGTAGCTTGATTTATACTTGAAGTTACAGTTCGAGCATTGATTGTGTTCAAGAGCTCTATGCTAGTCCCCTCGGCTGATTGTCGGAAACATACTGTTAACCATGGGGTATGATGCTACTAGCGTCACATTGCGCTGGGAGTACTTTCTTTATAAATAAGTGAAAATCCACGAGACATGAGTAAAGATCCATGCAAATTCACAAAGTACTTGCTACTAAGTGAAGAGTACATTCTTGCTTGATACATGACTTCTAGTGCATAGCCGTCATGGTTATGAAAAGTACATTTTGTTACATTCTTGAAAAGGCTAGATCTATATTCTAGTTATATACTTGATCGAATCATATTCTCATATCTCAAACTTGATCATATCTTGTTACTTTGGCTTTATTCGCATGTTTCATCGTATTTGCATGATTTACCTTATTTCTCTAGAGCTAAAATGTTAATTACTTAAATTTACCAATCATGTTGATACAAAGATACCTACTAGGCAAGTATGCTCATTATCTACTTTCTCAATATTTCAGGAAGTACGGATGAGTCGGATTCGGATTATACAAGTAACGGGTCCGAGAGCGATTGAAGGATATATGGATCAAGAGAAGCCTTAGTAAATTAGTGTCTAGTCAATTCTTTATGTAATTTTCTATTTTCTTGAGTCTATAATGTAAAGGAGGTTAAGAGTCAAAAAAAAATCTTATGTATTTTGAGATTATATGATGAAGAAATAAAGTTGAAGGTTTGAATAAATTACTTGTGCAATTACTCTGTGTGATTGTCTTGTGCTCTGATTATATTGCTTGCTCGAGACGTACTAGTCGGTTGTTCACGTTCCCGATTATTTCCGCTGCATAATCTTGGGGCATGACAGTGAAAGTGGTATCAGAGCACTAGGACTAGAAGTCCTAGAGAAAATGTCATGTCATAGGCTAAGTCCAAGGTTTAAGGACCCACACCTATGAAACTAGGAAAGAAACTCTCAACCTATGAGAGGAATCGGGTAGAACCTGGGATAAGATAGTAACTAGAATTATTTCTAAGATTAACCCCATTCATTCCATTAGAAATTAATAAATCCATTACTCTTCTCAGGTATCTTACTCTCATAATGGCTCATCGTGTTGACTGGAACGGTATGCAAGAGACCGTTGCGGGTCTCACCCAAGCTTTATAGAATACGGCTCAAGCTGGCGCTAGGGCAAGAGTTGGTGACTTACACTGCAATTTTTGAAGCTTAAATCCTCCGCGGTTATCGGGATCCTCAAATCCAGATGAAGCCCAGAACTGGATTGACGAAATGAATCGCATAATCGAGGTTATGCAATGTACAGACCAGGAGAAGGTTCGTCTAGCCACGTTCCAACGAAACAAAGATGCTCGCACATGGTGGAAGTCAATTCCTGCACCGCCACAAGAAGCACCACATACATGGGAAGGTTTCCTTACCCTCTTTCGAGCAAGGTAGTTTTTCGAACATGTCAAGGAGAGGAAGGCTATGGAGTTTGCCTCATTGCGTTAGGGCATGATGTCGGTGGCAGAGTATGGACTCCAGTTTTCTAGGATGGCGCCATATGCTCCCCATCTGGTTAGTACCGACTTATTAAAAGCTAACCGGTTTATGGACAGTTTGAGGCCTAGTTTTATCCAACAACTAGGGACTAAAAATATCCATACTTATGCAGAGATGGTCCAACGGGCGCATCTATGTGAGAGGACCTTAGAGAAGGTCGAGAAATTAAAGGGCAAGGGAGAAGAGCCGAGCCGAAGGTCAGATCGACATGAAAAGAAGGGAAAGTTTAGAATCACGGAACCTTACAAATCCTGTGACAGCAAGAAGAGATCCTTGAATGGGAGTAGTAGTGGCTACCACAAGAATAAGAAAGTCAAAAAAGAAGAGAAGCAAGTCGCAACGGCTTGCACATTCTGCGAGAAGTTCAACCATTCAGCCGAAGAGTGCTGAAAGCGTCTCAACACTTGTTTAAGATGTGGCAGCCGGGAGCACCGTATGCCGGATTGCCCCCTTATGAAGGAACAATCTTCCGGTGGTAGGCGTAAGCGTCAGGCTCGTATAAATGCTATTCTGGAAGAGGAAGAAGCGCCCAAGAATGATGGGCTAATGGAAGGTACTATCCAAATCTATTCCCATTCTGCATTCGTGTTATTTGATATTGGTGCTTCTCATTCGTTTATATCTACTTCTTTCGTAAAAACCTTACCTACTTCATCAGCTCCTTTACCTTCAAACCTTGCTATTACCACTCCCTTAGGTCCCGAAACCAAACTTACAACCTACTATCCTGATAGTGAGGTAATGATAGAAGGTCACAATCTTCTAGCAAATCTCGTATGCCTTGACATGGAGGGCTACGATGCTATTTTAGGTGTAGATTGGCTTGTAGACCATGACGCCTATATAAATTGCCGCAACCGGATTATCTCTTTTCGAAAACCTGGTCTTCCAAGGTTTTCCTTCCTTGGTATCAAATATAGGAAGTATCCTACCATTATTTCATCTCTTCACACTTGCAAACTAATTTCGCAAGGATGTGTAGCTTTTCTAGCTTCCGTAATCATTACTGAACCCAAGTAAATCATCTTAGAAGATATTCCCATCGTGAATGAGTTTCCCGACGTATTTCTGTCTAATTTACCAGGTTTACCGCCTGAAAGGGAAGTAAACTTCTTCATTGAACTCATTCCCGGAATAGCACCTGTTTTAATAGCTCCCTACAGAATGTCCCCCACAGAACTCAAGGAATTGAAGAGACAACTTCAGGAGTTATTAGATAAGGGTTTCATTCGACCGAGCACATCCCCTTGGGGTGTGCCAGTTCTATTCATCAAGAAGAAGGATGGATCCCTCAGGCTATGTATTGACTACCGGCGACTGAATCAACTTACAATTAAGAATAAATATCCGTTGCCGCGTATAGATAAACTCTTTGATCAGATTTCAAGGGCAGAATATTTCTCTAAGCTAGACCTCAGGACAGGTTATTATCAGCTAAGGATCAAAGATGAAGATATACACAAAACTACTTTTCGGAGCAGATATGGCCACTATGAATTCGTGGTAATGCCATTCGGGTTAACCAAAGCCCCGGTAGCATTTATGCAACTAATGAATAATGTCTTCAGGCCTTATCTTGACCAGTTTATAGTCATCTTCATAGATGATATTCTTATATACTCCAAGACAAAGGAGGAACATGAAGAGCACTTAAGGATAGCCTTGCAAACATTAAGAGAACGAAAACTTTATGCAAAGCTTAGTAAGTGCGAGTTCTGGCTAAAGGAAGTCTCTTTCCTTGGCCACATCATTTCAAAGGAAGGAATCACTGTCGACCCTTCTAAAATAGAAGCTGTTAAAAACTGGAGTCCGCCGATGACTGTGTCAGAAGCCAGAAGTTTTCTAGGTCTGGCTGGTTATTACAGAAGATTTATTAAAGATTTCTCCAAGATCGCCGTCCCTTTGACTAGACTCACAAGAAAGGAGAACCCTTTTGTATGGTCGAAGGACTACGAAGAGAGTTTTCTAACTCTTAAGGATCACATTACTACAGCCCCTATTTTGACATTGCCCACTGAAGGAGGTGGTTTTGAAGTCTATACGGATGCATCTAGCATTGGCCTAGGATGCGTCCTTATGCAAAGTGGAAAGGTGATTTGCTATTCATCAAGGCAGTTAAAGCGTCATGAAGAAAATTACCCTGTGCATGATCTGGAACTAGTTGTAGTTACATTCACATTAAAGATTTGGCGACATTACCTTTATGGGGAGAAATTCACTATATTTTCAGATCATGAAAGTCTGCAATACCTCTTCACCCAGAAGGAGCTAAATATGCGAGAACGTAGACGGTTGGAGTATCTCAAGGACTTTGACTTTACTATTCAATATCATCCAGGGGAAGCAAATGCTGTAGCTGACGCTCTTAGCAGGAAACCAATGGCAACTCTAGGAAGCCTCAGGAAAGGTATAACTTATCTTATTAAAGATTTTTCTCATTTAAATCTTGATATTGATAGAGGAGGAGAAGGAGGCATGATTGCCAACATAAGGTCTCAACCTACATTGATCGAGGACATAATCCAATTGCAAGAAAATGATCCCTCATTGATGGAGATTAAGGATAATGTTGATCAGAGAGCGGAATTTTCTATCTCAAACGATGGAAGATTATTGTTTAAGGATCGAATTTGTGTGCCGAATCATAATGACACTAAGAAATTGATCATGGAAGAAGCTCACAAATCAAGGTATACTATTCATCCTGGTGCTACCAAGATGTATCAAGATTTGAAAAGAAACTTTTGGTAGCCCAATATGAAAAGAGAAGTAGCGGATTTTGTATCTCGATGTCTCACTTGTCAACAAGTTAAAGCAGAACATTTAAGACCCGCTGGAAAATTACAACCCTTGAATTTCAAAGTGGAAATGGGAAAGTATAAGGATAGATTTTATCATGAGTTTACCTAAGACAAGAGGAGGACATGATGGTATATGGGTGATCATAGACCGATTGACTAAATCTGCACATTTTCTACCAATCAAGAGTCGATGGTATGTGGATGTATTAGCAGCATTATATATGGACGAGATTGTTAAACTACATGGTGTCCCTATCACCATTGTATCCGACCGAGATCCTCGATTTACATCATAATTCTGGAAGGGTCTTCAACATTCCTTAGGGACCCGACTTAACTTTAGCATTGCATTCCATCCACAAACTGATGGTCAAACTGAAAGGACAAATCAAGTGGTGGAAGATATGCTCAGGGCTTGTGTTATTGACTTTGGAGGAAGTTGACATGATCACTTGCCTCTAGTGGAATTTTCATATAATAATAGCTACCAAGCTAGCATACAAATGGCACCATTCGAGGCTCTGTATGGAAGAAGCTGTCGTTCGCCTATTTGCTGGAATGAAGTAGGAGATAGGCAATTTCTTGGTCCCGACATTATCAGGGATACTACCTAGAAGATAAAGCTTATTCGGGAAAGACTTCAGATGGCTCAAGATAGACAGAAGTCATACGCTGATAATCGAAGGCGCGACCTGAAATTTCATGTAGGAGACCATGTGTTCCTTAAAGTTTCTCCCGGTCGAGGTATTCGAAGATTCGGTATCAAAGGCAAGCTTACGCCACGATTCATTGGCCCCTTTGAGATTCTCGAAAGGGTTGGTGAAGTCGCATATCGAATAGCTTTACCCTCTCAACTATCTGAAGTTCATGATGTATTTCACGTCTCAATGCTCAAGACTTATGTACCTGATCCTTTCCATGTCATCAATTACGACAATCTGGAGATTAAAAATCACTTGACATACGAGTAAAAGCCAGTCAGGATCATTGAACGAGAAGTTCGTCAACTTCGGAACAAAACCATTCCTATGGTCAAGATCCAATGGACTAAATCAGGGTCTCATGAAGCAACATGGGAAACCGAAGAAGCCATGCGTAAAAGATTTTCAGAAATATTTGAATGTAAGTACACTCTCCATAAGTCCATGCATTGAATTTGGGGATAAATTCTTTTTAAGTGGGGGAGGGTGTAATGCCCGAGAATTTTCTAAGAATTTTTTAGAATTAAAATATAATTATTAAGCATTTAAATGGGCTTTTAATGAATTATGTTTAATTAAATCTAATTATTAAGGCCCTACACTGATCCAAGAGGATTAGGCCCATATAATAAACCCAATAGGCCCAAAAAGATTATTTTGGACCTTAGCCCATGTTCTAGAAGCTTAAAACTAGTGTAATCACGGAATTAAAGGAGATAATTGCTCCTTGGTAGATAAATAAAAGGATGAAAATGAGGATAATATCAAAAGATTTTGATTCTTTTCTAATTTGGCGCCTAAGATAGGAAACGGTCTATCGCGAGACTGCAAGGGACTATAAACGGTCGAGTCCTAGACAGCTAAGGAACTACAGATTCCGTGAGTGAAAGAGAACGTGAAAAGATTAGATTTTTGGCATCCAAATCACCTAGGATCGATGCTATCTACTAATTAGATGAGTCTAGAAGGCTAGAGGATCGAATTGAATATCTAATTGGGACTCTAAGTTTGTTCTAATCCTCAAAACCCTAGCTAAACCTATAAATAGATCTCAGAACCTAGCAGCGTGACCCTTACTTTTGGCTCGCGTGAAACTAAGGTAAGGAGGTAGAATTAGAGGTAAGTTCTTTAGAATCGTTTATTCACAATACTTAGGTCTAACACCCCTCCGAATTTCGTTCTAGAAGATCAAGTCTACAAGGAGTTAGAGGCTTCCAAAGTTGCTCATCCTACACCAATAACTCAGGAATTAGTACGTCCGACCCAGATTGATCAAGGAATTCGGAGCCTTAAACGAGGTATTTAGCAAAAGTGTCTTTAGAACTTTCTGTTACCCTTTATATCTTCTATCTACCTTCAAGTCACGTCTGTAGGACAAGAGAATCAAGAGATAGAAGGACGTGAAGTTGCTGGTTTGGTTCAGGACGAGCAGAGAACTAGGGTTGACTTCCAGCCTTATATTCGAAGTCTAAAGCCCAAAACCAAGGTAGGTTATCTTATGAATGGCTTAAACTCGAAGTTAGGGATAAAAGCCTTCTGGTTTGAGTTGATTTAACGCATTGTACCTTGAGAATTTCATGTTTTATTGGGACTATATATCTAGTATACTCTTCATGCATAAATTCTTAGCCTAATGAAGTAAAAAGGAAAATTTTCTTGTTTATTACATAAACCCATGCATATTGGCTGGCCTATCCTTGTTCTATCATGCCATAGAAAGTTTATATATGTTTATTTCCAGGCATGATGTGCATTATATTAGTATTTTACTTTAATTATTATTGGGTTTTCTGTAATATAGGAGGAAACGGTCTTCCTGTAGAACGTCAGAAATTCTAGCGGTCGCCCGACAATCCGTTTGGCCCAGTGAAATGGTCCTATGCTAGACCGTTTTCGATTGCTGATTTTTGTAATATTATTTATCCAAACATATTGCAGATTAGCCATAATTCTTATATGATAAGCCTAGTTAACTAAGTTTTATTCCTGATTTGAGTACTAGTTTCAAATACTTAGTTAATTTCCTTGTTCATCATAATAGATTTCATGATTTATGCTCATTGGTATTATTTTAACTTATGCTAATTTGTGACCAATAACATATACTTTTGTAATAAATACATGTTCAAATGATAGGGGGTTCATGATTTAACTGGATCACTGTTTTATTACGATTCTCTCTCTTCTAGAGTCATTTCTTAAGTACATAGCACATATCCCGGTATGTTGTCATTAGTTACACTTTTGCACATTAAGAACACAATCTTGGACTTGATGACCTCTCCTTTGGATATTCCTTCCAACAGACTAGGAAATCTTGTTTCAAAATCTTCGTAAGACTCCGTGAGCTTGGGATTCCCACTACGATGCCGAGCTGGTTGTACCATTAAAACCCATTGTCTAGAAAAGCACTTACCGATGTTTTATATAGTCTGGACCTTAGCGGCCATCTAGTTGACCGCCAGAGTCTGCTAGCGGCCATTCACTAGACCGCTAACGGATTCTAAGCGGCCATCCACTAGATCGCAAGGCTTCAGAGATGATTTTTTTCATATAATGATTCTATATTATCAAACGGTCCTGCACTAGACCGCCAGACGTTCTAAACGGTCTAGTAAATGACCGCTTGGTTCTTGATTGTGTCTAACCCAAGGTTTGACCTTTGGGGTTGGTTTTATTGAGATCCTAGATGGTCTTAGTATTATCTGGAGCCTAGATTATGTTTAACCAAGTTAAGCTTGAATATTGAAACTTGAAGAATGTACTGTTATGCTGCCAAATTCTTTCCATAGCATGACCTGTTATTAATGCCTTTCTTGAATTCTCATGATCAATTATTGGTACATTCTATACCTTGGTTACCTTATCTTGGAATTATTGTTGAACTTGTACATTATTGGCCACATTATTGTTATAATCGTGGAAGTAGCTTGATTTATATTTGAAGATGCCGTTCGAGCACTGATTGTGTTCAAGGGCTCTATGCTAGTCCCCTCGGCTGATTAGTGGAAATATACTGTTAACCATGGGGTATGATGCTACTAGCGTCGCATTATGCTGGGCAGTGAATCACCTGGGCTACAGATTTGTCGGTTGGTTGATTCTCGACGAACTCATTCGGAAAACATCAAACTGCCGGTTTCTTAAGGCTTCAACTAAATAAGTGAAAATCCACGAGACATGAGTAAAGATCCACGTAAATTCACAAAGTACTTGCTACTGAGTGAAGAGTACATTCTTACTTGATACATGACTTCTAGTGCATAGCTGTCATGGTTATGAAAAGTACATTCTTGTTACATTCTTGAAAAGGTCAGATCTATATTCTTGTTATATACTTGATCAAATCATATTCTCATATCTCAAACTTGATCATATCTTGTTACTTTGGCTTTATTCATATGTTTCATCGTATTTGCATGATTTATCTTACTTCTCTAGAGCTAAAATATTAATTACTTAAATTTACCAATCATGTTGATACGAAGATACCTACTGGGCAAGTGTGCTCATTACCTACTTTCTCAATGTTTCAGGAAGTACGGATGAGTCGGATTCGGATTATACAAGTAACGGATCCGAGAGCGATTGAAGGATATATGGATCAAGAGAAGCCTTAGTAAAAATAGTGTCTAGTCAAGTCATTATGTAATTTTCTATTTTCTTGAGTCTACAATGTAAAGGAGGTTAAGAGTCAAAAGAAAATCTTATGTATTTTAAGATTATATGATGAAGAAATAAAGTTGAAGGTTTGAATAAATTACTTGTACAATTACTCTGTGTGATTGTCTTACGCTCTGATTATATTGCTTGCTCGAGGCGTACTAGCTGGCAATTCACGTTCCCGATTGTTTCCACTGCATAATCTCGAGGCGTGACACCAGCCCATAGGGCCCATGATCCTAGGTGGACCAATGGGAAAGAGGGTGGGGGACCCTGCTGGACCTACTGACTTTTTGCAAAGAAATCCAAAGATTCCTAAGGACTAACATATTGGCTTATAATTGCCATACAATTGCAAATCAATTAACCCTAGGATATAAATGGAAACCAAAGGATATAAATGTAAAAATAAAATGTTAGTGCCCGGTGTTGATTCCCATCTATTCTCCCCTGGTGGGAAGAACTCGACCCCGTCGAGTAAGGGGTGTGGCTCCTACAGATCTATCACCGTAATAGGTAGCGCGGAGTACGCTCCACTCCAAGTAATCATCTCCTACTCACCCCGTATATATTTGATATGCACATGCTACTGTGGGAATGAGGCTAGTGGTGGACGCTCGGGGGTAGGGTCACTCACAAGGGAGGAGACGGCTCAAAGACTCACTAGGAATCACCGATGGGTCCCTTTATGTGACTAGATCCGAGATATTGAGGTAGAGTTGATCCCAAATTTCGAAAAGTCTACAACGTACGCAGTAGACCCAACTTGCCTCACACTCGAAAGGGACTGACATCGCGAGCTGACATGAGACCGACTCCACTCGATGAATGCAGACTCCTAACAAACTGTACAAAAGAGAAGCACACTCCTATGTCCTAGACAAACCTAATGCTATGCAGACCCCTACATATACAATGGCCGACCAGGACACCCAAATGTGTGACGTGCATACACGAGACATAACCAAATGTCGGTAGAATCATGGAATCCTAGACAACCTAGGATGCACCACTCATGCACTGACGGCCTTTTGGAGTTGGATATAGGAGGGCCAGGAGAACCAAAATCACCTTCTTCATCACCCCTATAAGTATGTATCTCTTCCCGAGGAAGGGGCTCCTTGCTTTGCATAGGTTGACTGGCCCGAGTGGGAGGGGTGTGATAGGGGACTTCCGCGACAATGTGGAATAAATAAGGTGGATCATAAGCTTCACTTTGGAAGGAGTCGAAGGAATCAAAGAATGTGTGACCCCTCGAGCTGGGTTCCGATAGGTCACGGTCCCATGTTTGGAATTCTTGAAGGTGTTGGTGGTCACCTTCGTGCACTGGGGTAGATGGGACGGTGGTCTCATATAGTAGATATGGTTCCTCCCTCGGGGCGTCAATACCATAAGAGGGGACAAAGTCAAGCTCATCGGGAACAGGGAAGAACAACAGGACCTCGGTGATGATATTACCCAAGGTGTACACCGAGGTAATAGACCCCAAAGCCGGGAGCATGAAGCTATGACTATAGTGTTAGTCAGACCGTAAGGCTAATATATATGTCAGCTCCCATTGACATTCTAAACTCTTTAGTAGATCATTCACACTATCTACGAAGCAAAAGGACTAGAAAGTGGTGTGAAAAGAGTTAATGAGTACTATTGGGAGTGCTGGGTTCATGGATGGGTAGCAAGGCGGTCTAGGGACCAAGCCTATCTTGAGCCAACTAAGTAGTGGCTCAGTGATGAATACCTTTCCCGTTAGAAACACAGGTGGCTCCAAATGAGGTGGCTCTAAATAAAGATCGGAAGGTAAAGTAGGTGGCAAAGGAGCTCTAGGGGAAGGGTTCCCCGACTGTAGTGGGTGAGGTCACGGGGAAGGAGCCTCCTGCCTCGTGGGCTCATGTGGCCTGCCGACCAGCTCGGCGCTCTGCTGGCTGGTAGATGCTTGTCGTAAGGCAGCATCAAACCTTGACTCGAAAGGCTCAACCTCTATAGTGACCTGACAAGAATGCTCCAGAGTGGTCACGTTGCGGCAAAGCAATTCAAACTGGTCGTGAAGCCACAAACCTCTCCGGAACTGAAATACGATCGTGGTGCTCTTCTCTCCCACTCCACTTCCCAACCGGTACTCATCAAAGTCCCGAATGTACTCAGACACAGACTTGTTGTCTTGGACGGGCTTGATCGGGGCGTCCTCTAGGGTGGAGACTCGTGTAACCAGACCTTGGATAGTCCGGTCGGTAGCGTCCATCCTATCCTCGATGGCTTTAAACCTACCCTCGGCACGGTAAAAATATTCCCGCGCGTCTCGGTCAAACCTGTCCATCCTATCCATGAGGGCATGCACCGTTTTGACCAATGAAGAATGCCTTGGGACTTGGGCGTAGGGATTGGCCGCAGATGCGAATAAGTGGGCATGGAAGAGACTCTTTTTTTTAATGCAAAACTTTTATGCAAGACTAATGCAAGCATATAGACACAACTCTAAATAGTGAAAAGGGGTAAAGTGTGGACTCAAATACAAACCTATACTCAACCCATATCCGATACGTGGCATAGGTTTGATCCAAAAATCGCACTCACGCAAGTGTGCTACCTTCCCGATAGGCATAACCTATCATTCCGGGAACACCTTTTGATATACTGGGTAAAGGGTGCAATATGAAACCATGGACCGACTACCCTAGACTCGATTGGTGCTCTGATACCAATTTGATGCGAGACGGGACGCGAACCTGGGACTCTAGCTCATGAACATCCCTAAGTGAGGGAAGCGCATGGATGTGCGCGGTTGAGGAACCGGTAATGAGTCTCAGGTATCGGCTTTTCCATGTGCTCGGATTGAGTCACGGGACAGGTCACACTCACTCTCTCATAGCAGCGATTGAAATGATATAACGAGCTAAATTATCCTATCACTCTAGCAACGGCATATAGAAATATACGAGGAAAGCAAATGCCAAGTGGGGAGTAGACACGATACCTCCACGCTCCGGGTGTGGGGAAGATGACCCCGGCCGAAACTCGTACCCCCGGTGTACAGTAAATAAATAATTACAGTAGTGAATTTAATTGCCCACTCCACGCAGGGAGGCAAAGGGCTACACGTGGGACCTAGGAGTAACGAACTCGGGTTGACGGGCAGTAAGCCAGAAGGCTCTCGGGCTGGAGATGGGCTGTTGGTCCGGCTCAGTTCTACAGGGCCCACGGGACAGTAGGCGGGTCCGGCTGCTGGGACGGCTATGCCCGGGTGTCACATTACTACGGCGGCTGGCTGAGATGCTGCTGGAGGGTTACCGATCGATCTCTGGGAGCGGCTGTAGACATGTCAAAATTGATGCTATGTTGAGTAGATCTCATGTCACCATGTGACGCCCCAGAGTGAACCTCAATATTGATTTAATATGAAGTTTTTCTATTTTTTATGAATTATTTAGGGTAATTGGAATTAACGCCTTAAGTAGGGGCGTCTTTTAAATTAACGGCCTGGCCACGGGCGCCTCTTTGAAAAATGGACGACTACCAATACGGGCGTCATTTTTTGGATTTACTGAAAATTCTGAATTTCAAATAAAATGAAAATTGAGGAATTGACGTCTCTCTTGAAGACGTTGATTATTTGACGTCCGTATGGCAGGCGTCAGTTCATCGTTTTAAATAAGGAAAGTTAATTGTTTCTATAATTAAATCCAGGAATTGACGACGTTATGGACGTCGTTATTTTAATTAACGCCTTTGTCGTGTTGTCATTTTTAATTGACGCCCTCAAAGGGGTCGTCATTTTCAATTCCGTCTCCGTTTTGCCTCCTTCTTTCCAGTAATGATTCTTTCCCCATTTTAAACCTTGTTTTCGACTGGGAAGAGTGTTTCTTGATGGAGGATCATTACCTTGTTTTAATCCTTGTTTTGCAAGGATATTTGGCCCTATAAATACCCCTCCTGATTCTCTTCGCGCGAGAGAGAAAGAGAGAAGCAAGAGAGGAAAAGGAGCAAAAGGTAGAGAGAAACATACAGAGTTAACAGAGAGAAGAGTGTTTCTTTGATTGCAGGTGATCCATGCAAGCTCTTCTTCCTGGCGGATTCCTTTCTACAGACGATCCTCTGCTACCCCTCTTGCATGCTGAAGACTCTTTCTCCCCTTCACTGCTACACGCACAGCAGAAAGGAACCATCCCTTTAGATTGTTTAGTTGCTTTTGTCATTAACATATCATCATCATCACACACCCCTTTCTCTAGTTCTTGCTAGATCTCACTGGTGCGGACACCCGAGCAGTTGATCGGCACGACACACCGAGCCACCGGTACCGCACACGGAGCACGACACGAGCCACCTCAGCGTCCATCTGGCTTGGAGACAGCCTGGAGACTCCGCCTTGAGCCTCCCCATTTATTATATTTAGCTAGACTTTATGTGTGTGTAATTTGTATTTATTTCGTTGCATTCGGTTTGCCATTTTGAGTGTAATAGGGACTTACGAGCATTTCGGACCCCGTGGGCCCCACGGGCCCCCCGGGCCCCACCACATTGGATCACCTCAGCCTAGGATCCCACGTGGGGTCAGTCAACATGCCACATGGGGCATCTAGATGTTTGAATGGTCAATTGTCCACATGGGGGACAAGGGACCAAAATAGTCAACATTTCCAACCAACACCCACCTACCATGTCAAGCTTGTTCCCCCCTAGTCAATAGGCTATCCCCCCCTTATTTTTTTAATTGTATTTTTGTGGAATGGTCACAAGCCATCCCAACCCTCCATCTCACACCCCTAGATCCAACGGTGGAGGATGGATTAGATGGGTGACCTATATATGCTTGTATTTTCCCATTTTGATGAATTAATGCCATTTTGAATCAAAAAAATTGTTGGAGCTCCAGCTTGGTGCGACCCTCTCTCCCCCCTTGCCGCTGTGAAGGTTGCCTCTGGAGGTGTGACTCCTCCCCTATCAGTTCCGGTCATCCTCGCTGCCGCCACGAGCCGCCACCGCACCGCCATCGTCTTCATCGGAGTTCTACCCGCGCAGTATCACAGCAACTTCCACGAAATTCAGCCTTCAACCACGAGCTCTGATCAACCTGGAGATTTTACTGGAGGTTCCATAGGTGTCAAGGATATCCAAAAAAAATTGGTTTGTCATTCAGATCCCGTTCCATATTTTTAGATTTTCGTCCACTCTTCCCTTACAGTTCTGCCAGCAGTCTGTCCAGATTCATCTTCACCCTGAGTTTTAGGTCTTAGGTTCACTTTTTGATTTTCTTTGGTTCGCCCAATTTTACTGGATCTTCCTTCCACCAACACCTTCATCCACAATTTTTATAAATTTCTAGTTCGTCCATTTCATATTTTCCAAAAATCATTCTCAGATCCACCTGAAGTTCTGTCCACCCGTTCCCAGATCCGACCACCAGACACTCCAAAAATCCTATTAAATCACCACCACCTCAAAATCCAATTATACAAATTTTCCCAGCTTCGTAGTTTGATTATCTACAACTTTTAAGAAGAGCTTGAAGTCTGAATCCCACTGTAAGTAGGCGGTCAACGGCCATTTACAGGGAACTGATGTGCTGAACTGAGAGTTCTGGAACTGTGTAGCAGAGAATTGAAAATTAGTTAAGGTCCAGTTTCGCGCAGGTTCAGAGGAATCCACTGGCCCGAGGTTGGAGGCTTTTGAGTCCTTTTTCCAACGGCGCTGGTTTCGTCACATTCCGGCGACGGGGCTGATCGCAGCAGTTGATTTCGCCGGAGCGCGCGCCTGAAAATAGCAAGCAAAAATCCGTGGGCAGCATTCCACAAGCTTGGAGATCGGAGTTGTTCGGCCACCGATCGGCGTTCCCGGCCGACCGCCTTCCGTGGAGGCGTGCCACCAGGGGTCCCCATCACAGTGGGACCCACTCCTGCAGATCCGGAGGCCAGCGCCACCCGTGGGCCCCACGGGCCCGCAGAACCCGCCGTTCGGAAAGCACGAAAACGCGGAGTTCGGCACCGCCGGGCGACATCAAGATGCTGCCCGTCAACCCAATTCGCGTGATTCCCGGGCCCCACATGTGACCTTTTACCTCCCTGCGTGGAGTGGGTCAAATTATTGTACTGCTGTAAAATTGTGTTAACTGGGGGTCCGTGATTGGCCGGGGTTGTCTTCGCCACGCCGGGTGCGTGGAGGTAATGGTCCGAACCTCTTGGCGTTCATTTGCTTAGCTAGTATACGGTCTTTTGCCGCTGCCGAGAGTGTAGGTACTAGCCCGTGTGTCCATGTCACCGCTGTGAGAGTGAGAGTGACCCGTCCCGTGACTCGATCCGAGTCCGGAAGTGAGTCTGACTACCTTGAACTCTGCCGGTTCCTTAACCGCGCACGATCCACGCTTTCCCTCGCATGGGACGCCGAGTGAGTTTGCACTTCTGTTAGCGACGTGTAGCCTATGGGAGCTCTCCGTGTCGGGCCTAATGTCTCTCCCATCATGTGTTGCTGGTCGTGTCCACGTCTAGAGTCCGAGGTCCATACCACGTAGAGTCGGTCCCCGTGTCCGTCCCGCATCAGTTTGGTATCAGAGCGAGTTGAGTCTAGGGTAGTCATTGCATATGTCTTACATGCATCATGGTCTAAGTCGAGTCTAGGACCATCATTATTCTCAAAACAAAAAAAAGTGTGTTTTAAATTGCATTTGCACCCTTTATTCGGTATCTTAAAAGGTGTTGTCCGAACGTTAGGCTACGCCTACCGGGCGGTCGCACACTTGCGGGAGTGATCTTCGGATCGATTAACTCCGCCCCGTACCGGATATTGGTTTATGTCTAAGTGCATCCTTTTGTGAGTGTTTGCATCAGTTTGTGTCTCCTAGTTCATGTGTAGTCCAATAAGAGTCAGTCGGTCTTGTCCAAGAGTCGGCATGTTCAACATGTAGTTCCCCCCCAATTTCCCATGGATTCCCAATCACCCGGGCCATATGGCCGTTGGTCTACTCATGGGCTTGGCAACCATCCTCTCCCCTTTCGTAGGCCCGAAGCCTCTGATTTTTATGGCTCTGATGATCCGGGCGACTACCTCAATTGGGAGGCCGCCATGGACAAATATCTTGAATGTTACACCATGTCCGATGCCATGCAAGTTAGTTTTGCCCGAGAGAGGCTTGTCAACAAAGCCGCCTGGAAATGGGATAGCATTGAGCGCATGAGAGAGGTTAGGAGGCAAAGGCCCATTGAGTCGTGGCATGAGATGAAGGACGAACTTAGGAAGGTCTACCTACCCGGCCCGGTCACCTCCAACCAACCCCACCCAATCACCTCCACCCAAGTGGGCCATAATCGGAGGCAATGCGCCGCGCATGTAGAAGAGCCTAGGTCCACGACTAAGCCGACTTCATATGGGGGAGTCCATCACATCGCTCCTACTCCAAACCCCACCATTGCCGAACTCTTCCAAATCATTTTGGATAAGGTGGATAGGAAGTGTGATTATATTGAGTCCCTGCTTCCCCCTTGCCGACCTCCTAGCCGAGATAGAACCAAGCATGACCCTAAGGAGGTAGCAACCGGTAGTCCCAATCCAGTGTCATCTAGAGTGCCATCCCGAGGTCCTCTCCCCATCTTGGTGGATTCTCTTCCCCCACCCATGAGAGCTCCATTGCCTACACCCCCTGTCCGTCAAGAGGATAAGGGTAAGGGTCCACTTATCAAGGAGCGTAGAGGATCACGACAATAGTGTTATCACTGCCAGGGGTTTGGCCACTTTACCGGACAGTGTCCCACTCGGACATCTCTAGCCCTAGGGGATAAAGGGGTTGGAGACACCTCACTCTCCGATCTTTATTCGGAGCCACCTCAGCCACAGCTACCCGTGTTTCTAACGGGAAAGCTACTTATAGCCGAGCCACTCCTTAGCTGGCTTAAGAATGGCCTGGCCCCATCTCCCCTCCCATCTATGGACCCTATCCTACCTCTAGTGCCAATCAATTCATTTCACACCACTTTCCAGTCTAGTCACTATGTGGATACATTGGATGACCTTCTTAAAGGGTTAGACCGGTAGTGGACATTTACGCACTTGTTGGCTCCAGGCTTCGACCGACCCACAGGTCGTAGTTTCACTCATCCCGCTTTAGGGTCCATCACCTCCGTGTACACCGTGGGTCATGTTACCACGGAGGTTCTTCTACTCCTCCCTATGCCGACCGAGCCCGATTTCAGTCCCATTTGCCCAAGGGAGGAATCTTACTTTCTACCTATGACTGTCGTCCCATCTCTCACAATGAATGAAGGTGATCATTTACACCTCCAAGATTTCCAAATGTGGGACAGTGATTTGTGGAAGCCTAGTCCGAGGGGTCATACCTTCTTTGATCCCTTCGACCCATTCTCTTGTGGACCCCGTGACCCACCACATTTACTCCACCTTTTTGAGAGAGTCCACCATCATACCCCCACTGTCTCATCTCCCTTCAAGGATGAAGGAGATCAACAACACCTTCTAGACTTCCACACATGGGATCTTGAGATGAGGGAATCCATATCGAGGGGTCACACATTCTTTGACCCCTTCGATCCCTTTCTTCATGGGCCCCTTGGCCCATAACCTCCATTCCCCCTCTTTAAGGAAGTCCACTATCACACCCCTCCTACTCGGGCCTGGCAACCTTCACATGGCAATAGGTCCGAACCGTCATTTGGGGGTAATGAAGACTTTGGTTCCCCCGGCCCACCTCAACCACCCAAGCCTCCCGGACTTCCCACATCCAAACCCCATGTCCATGGTTGGTGCATCGTAGGATGTCTAGGAGTCCACCATGACATTAACCTCTGGTTATGTCAAATGCATGCATGGCACACATTCGGATGTCCTGGACCACCTTGCATATGATTGGGTTTTACTAACTGTAGGGTTGTTTAGGGTCGTGTGTGCATCCGTGTGTTTCTTTTCTTTTGCTAAGCATGTTAGGTCGTGTGTGCATCCTGTGTTTCTTTTCTTTTGCTAATCATGTTAGGAGTCTGCATGACGACATCCGTCGTCACATTGAGGCCAGCAATGCACGGTACAAGGAGTTAGCCGATGCCCACCGACACCACCGAGAGTTCCAAGAGGGTGAATATGTCATGATCAGGGTAAGACCTGAACGGTTTCCCTCTGGAACCGTTAAGAAGTTGCAAGCTCGCGGAGCCGGTCCCTTTAGAGTGTTGAAACGCGTTGGATCCAATGCGTATGTTGTGGACCTGCCTGAGGAATATGGTATAAGCTCTACCTTCAATGTATCGGATCTTGTTGCATATAGGGACCCAGCGGTGATCCCTAGTTAGCCTTTTGAGCCATCTCCTCCCCTTGAGAGTGATCCCACACCTGAGTGTCCACTTCCACCTCCAGCCCCTTTTTCACGGCAGCGTGAGCACATAGATCGTATACTGGACGAGCAAGTGACAGTTACCAGGAGTGGATCTTACCCGCGCTACCTAGTGCGATGGAGAGGACGGCCCGCTACTGAGGACACATGGATCACACATGGCGAGTTGCAGCGGATTGATCCAAACCTTTTGGAGTGATACAGGAGCGATGCAGACCCTTACTCGACAGGGTCGAGTTTCTCCCACCCGGGGAGAATTGGTGCGGACACCCGAGCAGTTGATCGGCACGACACACCGAGCCACCAGTACCGCACATGGAGCACGACACGAGCCACCTCAGCGTCCATCTGGCTTGGAGACAGCCTGGAGACTCCGCCTTGAGCCTCCCCATTTATTATATTTAGCTAGACTTTATGTGTGTGTAATTTGTATTTATTTCGTTGCATTCGGTTTGCCATTTTGAGTGTAATAGGGACTTACGAGCATTTCAGACCCCGTGGGCCCCACGGGCCCCCCGGGCCCCACCACATTGGGCCACCTCAGCCTAGGGTCTCACGTGGGGTCAGTCAACATGCCACATGGGGCATCTAGAAGTTTGAATGGTCAATTGTCCACATGGGGGACAAGGGACCAAAATAGTCAACATTTCCAACCAACACCCACCTACCATGTCAAGCTTGTTCCCCCCCTAGTCAATAGGCTGTCCCCCCCTTATTTTTTTAATTGTATTTTTGTGGAATGGTCACAAGCCATCCCAACCCTCCATCTCACACCAATAGATCCAACGGTGGAGGATGGATTAGATGGGTGACCTATATATGCTTGTATTTTCCCATTTTGATGAATTAATGCCATTTTGAATCAAAGAAATTGTTGGAGCTCCAGCTTGGTGCGACCCTCTCTCCCCCCTTGCAGCTGTGAAGGTTGCCTCTGGAGGTGTGACTCCTCCCCTATCAGTTCCGGTCATCCTCGCTGCCTCCACGAGCAGCCACCGCACCGCCATCGTCTTCATCGGAGTTCTGCCCGCGCAGTATCACAGCAGCTTCCACGAAATTCAGCCTTCAACCACGAGCTCTGATCGACCTGGGGATTTTACTGGAGGTTCCATAGGTGTCAAGGATATCCAAAAAAAATTGGTTTGTCATTCAGATCCCGTTCCATATTTTTAGATTTTCGTCCACTCTTCCCTTTCAATTCTGCCAGCAGTCTGTCCAGATTCATCTTCGCCCTGAGTTTTAGGTCTTAGGTTCACTTTTTGATTTTCTTTGGTTCGCCCAATTTTATTGGATCTTCCTTCCACCAACACCTTCATCCACAATTTTTATAAATTTCTAGTTCGTCCATTTCATATTTTCCAAAAATCATTCTCAGATCCACCTGAAGTTCTGTCCACCCGTTCCCAGATCCGACCACCAGACACTCCAAAAATCCTATTAAATCACCACCATCTCAAAATCCAATTATACAAATTGTCCCAGCTTCGTAGTTTGATTATCTACAACTTTGAAGAAGAGCTTGAAGTCTGAATCCCACTGTAAGTAGGCGGTCAACGGCCATTTACAGGGAACTGATGTGCTGAACTGAGAGTTCTGGAACTGTGTAGCAGAGAATTGAAAATTAGTTAAGGTCCAGTTTCACGCAGGTTCAGAGGAATCCACTGGCCCGAGGTTGGAGGCTTTTGAGTCCTTTTTCCAACGGCGCTGGTTTCGTCACATTCCGGCGACGGGGCTGATCGCAGCAGTTGATTTCGCCGGAGCGCGCGCCTGAAAATAGCAAGCAAAAATCCGTGGGCAGCATTCCACAAGCTTGGAGATCGGAGTTGTTCGGCCACCGATCGGCGTTCCCGGCCGACCGCCTTCCGTGGAGGCGTGCCACCAGGGGTCCCCATCACAGTGGGACCCACTCCTGCAGATCCGGAGGCCAGCGCCACCCGTGGGCCCCACGGGCCCGCAGAACCCGCCGTTCGGAAAGCACGAAAACGCGGAGTTCGGCACCGCCGGGCGACATCAAGATGCTGCCCGTCAACCCAATTCGCGTGATTCCCGGGCCCCACATGTGACCTTTTACCTCCCTGCGTGGAGTGGGTCAAATTATTGTACTGCTGTAAAATTGTGTTAACTGGGGGTCCGTGATTGGCCGGGGTTGTCTTCGCCACGCCGGGTGCGTGGAGGTAATGGTCCGAACCTCTTGGCGTTCATTTGCTTAGCTAGTATACGGTCTTTTGCCGCTGCCGAGAGTGTAGGTACTAGCCCGTGTGTCCATGTCACCGCTGTGAGAGTGAGAGTGACCCGTCCCGTGACTCGATCCGAGTCCGGAAGTGAGTCTGACTACCTTGAACTCTGCCGGTTCCTTAACCGCGCACGATCCACGCTTTCCCTCGCATGGGACGCCGAGTGAGTTTGCACTTCTGTTAGCGACGTGTAGCCTATGGGAGCTCTCCGTGTCGGGCCTAATGTCTCTCCCATCATGTGTTGCTGGTCGTGTCCACGTCTAGAGTCCGAGGTCCATACCACGTAGAGTCGGTCCCCGTGTCCGTCCCGCATCACTCACACTACATATTATTGCTTAGCATTCATTCATATTTTTCAAACCTTGTTGCACCTATTAGGGGTTTTAAAAAAAAAACACAAAACACACAAGGTGTGTTCATGTTCAAATTGATTGATTTCATATTCTTAGAGCATTGATACTACACTCTTTGGTTAATCCACTCTTTTATTTGTTTTGTGTGTGTTCTTGCAAGGTAATCAAAGCTAAGAACCCCCTTCATCGGCCGGCCGGTAGAAGGAGGAAGAAAGGATTCACAATCTCCCCCGTTAAACACAAGGTACATGCGATCATCTTCTTATTTTGAGGTAACCCCTCTGGCGATCACATTCCCCTTAGCATCCTACGCATGCTCCCATTCACCCCTTTATATTTTCCATATTATTCTTCTTTTCCTTTAAGTGAATTTTTCATAATCTACAAATTGGCGATCACGGTGGGACTTCTTGTGTTTTTAGTTTGATTACCCCTCCCATGTGCTCCACGTAGCACACTCCCTTCGGCACCCTCGCGTGCCCCTCCCATTGACACCCTCGCGTGTCCCTCCTTTGGTACCCTCGCGTACCCCTCCATCGTGCTCCACGTAGCACTCTCCCATTGGCGCCCTCGGGTGCCCCTCCTTTGACACCCTCGTGTTTCCCTCCCTTGTGCTCCACTTAGCACACTCCCCATTGTGCACCACGTGCACACCTCCCACTGGTTGGCCAATTTTGGAGTCCCCATATGTTTATTCTGATTGTCAGTTCATTAAGCTGAAATAACGCCCTCCCTGCTGCCGTCATTTGTTAATTCACGCCTCTTATAGAGGCGTCATTTCTTCATAAAATGCCTTACAGCAAGGCGTCATTTGCATTGTTACTGCCGTTGCTCGATCACTTTGTATTTGTTTTGACGCCCCAGTTCCCGGGCGTCATTTTCTCATTGAACGCCTTAGATCAAGGCGTCATTTGCTTCATTATTGGTGATTTGGTAATTTCCTGAATATTGTTTACAGTGCTTTACGCCCCTACCCAGAGGCGTTATTTCCACTGTTCGCAGTGATTAGCGCCTGCCACCCAGGCGCTGTTTGTTGATTTAGCGACCTTCCCTGGGTCATCATTTTGTTATGTGCCCACAGAACTGCTCATTCTGTCTGTTTACTTGACTGATTATATATCTGTTGTTTGATACTACCTGTTTGCATTCATCTCTGCATACGGTTTGGGAGACCTCCTCTCCCCACACTTTTTAGGAGTTACACCCCTCTTGGTAAAGGAAGGACCCTCCATTGAGCATTCCGTCTCTTTGGATCGGAAATTCCTAAGCCAAGCCTTCGTAAGTCCTCGCACCCGTGGATTCCCTCACGGACGCCAGGAAGGTTGTACCATTGAAGTACCCGGAGTATAGTTGGCACATTCGTTGGAAAGGAGAGAGGAAAACATAGTTACCCGAAGATTATACCTAAATTTTCAACCAGGATCCACCTTCAAAAGAGAGAACCTAATATTGAACTCACCCTAATTTCCAAGAGAAAACTTAAAATTTTTTGGGCTCATTACAACTTGTGTGTTTCTCTTGTTTGAGAAGGAAATATCTGTTGGTTATATCTCTTTATCAGAAATTTATCCCTTTCTCCCCAAGAATGAAATTACGTTCAGGTAAAATTACCAATATGGCCAACTACGGGTACACTTATGACGGTTACGAGGAAGGTCACTCTGACCCGTTCTATGAGATTCCTTCTCAGGATTCTATTTATTATGAGGAAAACTACCATTCTCCTTCTAATCAGGTCCACATGGTGGACGCCACCACTACTGCTTTGGAGGTTGAGCCTTCTTCCCAGGCCCAACCTACTACTCAAAATATTACAGGGGACACTTCCTCTTCCCTCAATTTCAATGAATTTCTCAAGGCTATTGCTCAGCTAGATGATTCCCAGCGTCAGGCAGCTCAAGCCGCCCTTCTAAAGGGAAAGTTCATCCCGTCATCTTCTAACCCTCCCCAAGCCATGGGTGGCCACTCTCTTAATTCCCCCAACGACCCGGCGGTCGTCCCTAGGGTGCCCTCACGCCCATCAACCCCTGTTATGACTATGCCGGCCCAACCAGCAAGTCACTCCGTTGCTAGGCCTCAACAACCCCTTGTTTCCCAAATTTTAAGAAGGACTATGACAAACCAACACTCTTTTCATCAGGCCCCAGCCGAGTCTGATAGCCATGCTCTGCTCCTCCAAAAGATGGCTAGTATGGAGGAACAGCTTAAGAGGGTCACTGCATCCAAGATTGCTCCCGAGATCATGCTTCCCCCTATGCCGATTTTTAATCTACCACCCTCTGAAATGCCGAATTTCTGGCGGTATAATGGCGCGGGCAACCCGAACATCCACTTGAAGGACTTTATGTATGAAGCATCATTCTGGCAGGATAATAAGAATTCGTTGGCTTATCTCTTTAGATGGTCTTTGGATGGCCCAGCTCTAGAATGGTTTTATTCTCTGGAGCCGGCTGATGCCGGCGATTTTGATGTAGTTCAACGGAAGTTCATACAGAAGTATAAGGACCGTGTGGGTCCCTCCTTGTCTGTTACTGATTTGGTTGCTGAGAAGATGATGCCCGAGGAGGACTTCGTCTCATTTGCTGATAGGTGGAGGGCCATGGCCGAGAAGCTAAAAGACACATTGTCGGAGACGGAACAAGTCAAGATGATAATATCAAACTCCACTCCGCAATTCCGTCATATTTTGGCCATGAACAAATTAAGCACTATGGAGGAAGAAAGAGCTAGATATATATAGACGCAAATGAAAGATTCGCCAATTATGGGCATGTTCGAGCCAAGGCCAAAGGTGATAAAGAGGAATGTCAACATTGGCAATACTGGTGCGACCACCGAAGATACTGTTACTAACGAGCAGGTGGGCGTGTTCGACAATTCCACACCCTTCCGCCACCCTCCGAACCAAGGGCCGTCACCACAAAAACCCGCCTTCTAGAGTCAAGTCCACCAACCAAATAACAACCCTCCTCAGACCTTACGGCCTCCTCCACCTCCTCAACAACAACCTCACTTTGCTCCACAAAATCAAACCCCACAATATCACCAAATGCCCCCACCGGCCAATTATGCACCGCAACAATTTCAACAATCAAAAAGGCCATTGGGTCCTCGAAGGGCACAATACTCCCCTCTACCTGAAAACTTATTAGACATCTTTAATGCCCTCATGGCCGCCAACCTGCTCACATTGCCAAAGGAAAGAGCAACATGGCCGCAACATGTAGACACCTCCCGATATTGTGTCTTCCACTGACAGTCGGGGCACAATATTGATCATAGCTTTCATTTCAAGGATTACATACATGACATGAATGATCAAGGTGATATTGACTTGGATGAGATGAGGAAAGTTATTGCTACTCTAAAGACCCGAAGACCTCCTCGGCAACCATCGGCTCAACAGCATCAGCAGCAAGGTCAACAACAACAAGCCTTCCAGCAACAACATGCTTCTGCACCCCAACCCAATATGGGGATTGTTAATAATAGGCTACCAAAGCAACCGGTTCCAAATCAACAAGTGAATCTTGTCACCTCAATCCATGAAATGGAGAGAGGGAAAATTTGGCATAATGAAAACGCCTCTGTCGGGACTATTAACCAAAATTCCAATCCACCACAACCACCGTCATTATTAAGAAGGCACCAGCCTATCCATCCTTCCCAACCACAACGTCCCCTCATACGTTCTTCAGGGCCACTCAATGCCAATCTTATCCCTTCACGGTCTCTTCTTTTACGCCAATCCACAAACTCTCCATCATCCCAAAATCTTCCACCAAATAGGCCTCCCCTTATCCGCCACTCGTCAGTAGCCGTCACTCCTCCCGTTCCACCTCCAGCTACCACTACTATGATTCCAAGGCCCCTCCTTGTTACCCAATCCCCGTCACCACATTCTGATAACCCCCAGCCGGCGAGGCCTCTTATAAGAACCCCTCCTCTCACCATTCCTGCACCTACACCCAACACTACTCCTTCTACTTCTTCCACCCCTTTACCCACTCCAAGCCCGACAGAGGCTCAAAGAACAATGGTGCTACGTAGCGGACGGATGTTTCACCGAGTGTTTCCCTAGCGGGAGCAGGAGCCAACACAAGAGCAAGGAGAACAAGAACAAGAGCCTACATCGGGCACGGAATATGATTTATTGAAGCATTTGGACAGAACACCGGCCCATATTTCTATCTTGGAATTAATCAAGAGATCTACCACACATCAGTAAGCTTTGAAACAATATCTGCAAAGAGTAATGGTGAGTGAAGATATTCCAACTGAACAAGTCACCACTGTCTTAAATCCAGCTAGCAATCAGCCGACCATCACTTTTTATGAACACGAATTGGCTCCGCAGCCAGCCAGGAAGTATGCACTGTGCATCACCATTGATATCAATAAGATAGCCATGAAACAATGTTTGGTTGATACTGGGGCATCCATTAATGTTCTGCCGCCAAGCAATTTGAAAATGTGTGGTATCCCGGAAAGTCAGATCAGGCCATCCATAATTTTCGTCACTGCTTATGACAACACTAGAAAGCCACAATTAGGAATGATTACTCTAAAAGTTGGTTTGGGGCCAGTCTCGGTCACAATAGATTTCCATATTCTGGACGTGGACCCGACCTTTAATGGAATTTTGGGTCGCCCGTACATTCAAGAACTTGATGTTGTGCCTTCGAAAAATCATCAATGTATAAAGTTTCCACACAAAGGGTGCATCATTAAAGTCACTAGTATGCCCATCCTGCCGACCGAAGACATACATTCCGCAACCTCAGTGCCTTCTATGTGGCCTTCCAATATGCCTTTGCTTTTAGTTTTGGATGTTGCCGATCTGCGGCAAGATTTGGTAAGATTATCCCCTTCAACCTCTCCTACCACTCAAATGCTACCATAACCGTCCACAAGCAAGAAGAAGAAAGGTTTGATGAATACGCTAGGATGGAACATTCTGATGAAAATGGGGTATAGAACTGGCAAAGGCCTGGGTGTCAATCTTCAAGGGAGAGTCAAGCCTGTCAAACCTAAAAAAGATGACTCCCCGAGGTGGTCTAGGGTACAAAGCACCAAACAAGGATGAAAAAGAGCCGTGGGCCGTCATGACTTCCACTCTCAAAACGGACCGGCAACCTCTCACATGGACCCTACAAACACATTTTGTAGTAGGGGGTATTCAAAATGATGATGAGCAGACAACGGTAATTACTTCTATGCTGGATTGCCAAGATGTGCATGCACGGCAGTTTGGTCGCCATATAGCGTCGTTAGCCACATATAAAGCATTGGAGTCATTAAGGCCAGACAAGCGGAGAAAGATGGACGATCCTGAATGTGACTGGTATAGATGGTTCGATATGAATGATATCTTCATTGCCCTAAGTCGTCTCTTCATGCCAACTGATCCAGAATGGCCACCGTTGATTCACGAGCTAATTGAGAAGCCAGCAGTAATTACAGACAAGAGGCAGCTTCTGAGCAACTATACAGATACTGGGGAGCCTGATGTGCCGTTCGAGGAAGGCTTCAATACAGATAGGCTATGGACCGGCCTTTTCTTTACCAAATCCATTCATCCAACGGCTGTTGTCCGTTTAATTGATCATGTGTTTTTCTCAGGTATCCCTAGACCGCCCGCGGTCTTAATTAAATTTTCTCCAAATTCACTTCAAGTTTTTCTTCCGATCCCTCCCTCGCTCCTCGAGCAATTTTCAAAACTCTCCATTACACCCCCGCATGGGTCATCATTCACCCAATCCCTTGACGATCTGTCAATTTCAACACCCCCCCTATTTTACCCTCTCATTGCTTTCTCCTTGAAAACGAACAAAAAAAACGCCAAAATTCAAACTTACCAATCCATCTCCATTGAGGAGACCTCCTATCTACTTCATGAGCGTGTCCTGATACCGGGATCGCTGATGGGGACATCACTTACCACTTCCCATTTCCCCGTGGGTCCCGATGCTTGCCACTATTTTCATCTCAAGCTTCTGAGTCTAGCTATGTAATTTTTACATTTTTTCTTGAGTCTTAAATCATGTAATTTTCCTTTTATTGAGTCAAGTACCTAAGTTAGTAAGTCATCTACCTAAGTCTAAGGTTTCATTAAGTGGCCAAGAGGGTTAATGGGTTATCATATCTTATTGGGCCATATCATTAGCTTGGCCCATGGGCGCCCCTCTCCCCACCCCTTGGTCTTCTATCATTAGTCCTTTTCACAGGGACTTTTTGTAAAATGGGGATTTCCTATATATAGGACCCCAACCCCCCCCCCTCTTTTGAAGATAATGAAGTATTGAATATTTGAGCATAAGTGCACCCCTCTCTCTCTCTCTAGCTCTCTCATTCTCTCTCTCTCTCTCTAAATTTTGAAATTCACTCTCTCTCCTCCCTATTCTCCCCTAATTAAGACCCCTCCCCCTTCCCCATACCTCCCATTTAATCCCCCTCCAACCCCTAGGTGGAAGCCCCTCTTCCAAGGCACCCCTTGGCATTCCCCATACACCCCCTCACTTCCCCAAGCACCCCCTTCACCCCTCCCAAGCTAAAATTCGAATTCTCCTCCCTTTGGGACTGCACCACATTCATTCCCAGCCCCCCTCACCTCCCTAGGTCGCAGCCCCCAACCCCCCTTCCCATTGTTCTTCCTTTGGCCAACCAAGTTCTTCCACCCCTCTCCCCCCCTTTGATCAGTCTGCAGGTGGCTGAAGAAGGTACGACTTGCAGAAGCTTCCCCGGATTCACACGGTGACATCCAGAGGCATACCATACCTTTCTGGAAAGGGCGTCCAGTCCACTACGCAAGCGAGGAAGAATCGTACCATTCCGAGTTTGGGGCTGTCTGGGAGAGCCAATCTCCCCTGACTGCGCAGATCTCTATCAGCAGAGTTCCTGAACCCTGTTCAAAGCTACACCACAGCCGACGGTGAAAGATTCAAGCCGCAAGCTCTTCTACAAATATCTTCCTCCACCAGTCCTCTTTCTGGATCAAGAAGCGGAAGTGCATTCGGCATCCGGAGATCAGAGTTTTGGTCTTTCTTCCTCGACTGGTCGGATCTGCCTCCCACAGTTGGCAGTGACCTGCCTCAACTCATCGGCATTCCCCAGTCCACCCCGACATCGGACGGCTTCCCCGTCAGTTTTACAGTGCAGAGGGATTGTCCACGGTTCAAGCAACTCTGACGGTTCGAGATTCGGCATCCGGGAACGGCCGGGACAACTTCTGCAATCCACTGCTCGTATCTGGTAGCTGCTGCGGCCAGAATCTGCAACCCGGTTCGTCGCTGCACCATGACTAACCGTGGAGGATTCAGACCAACGGCCTTTCTTCAAAGTTCTTCCTCCACCTGTCCCCGACCAGAAGCAAGAAGCGGAACCACAGTCCGCATCCGGGAGCGAAAGTTCTGATTTTTCCCCTACAGTCGCGCGGGTCTGCCTTCCCCAGTCCTCTACGACCAGCACTCACTCATCGACGTCCCCCAGGTCACCCCGACCTCCGACGGCCTCCCCGTTAGTTTTGCTGTCTAGAGGCTTTGTCCACGGTTCCAGCGACTCTGACGGTTCGTGATTCGGCGTCCAGGAGCGACCGGAGCAACTTCTGCAAGTTTCAGACAGAAACAGGGAGCCACCCGCCCCAGAATCTGTTGCTCTACTCAGACCTCCACTACAGCCGTCGACGACGTCAGAAGAAATCAACATAATTCTTAGGCGTTCGGGTTCCTGTTACGAGAAGATTCCCCCTGAGCTCGACATCGGAAAAATTCCTGGCTGCGATCTACAGCAATTACACCGACCGTCTGTCCCCAACCACAGCAAGCAGTCTGGGTCGGAAGCGGCTCCTCCTTGTGGGTTTCTCGGTCAATCTACCCTTCTCGCCTGGCCGGCTTACCGCCCCTCCCTGCGGGAGGTAGTGTTTGTTTGTAATCAATTAATTCCCACCCCCGAGATCACCCTCCTGTGCGAGGTGTAGTGCATGTACTCTTGAGCAGGTTTTTTTTTTGAAGCTTCATCGGCGTAGTGTGCGGGGAACCCACACTTCCCCGCTCGCCCTCGTCTCCGACCGGGATCGGTGTCTTCACGCCGATCAGGTGAGCCACTCACACTACTCTTTGCCGGCTTTCTCTTGCTTAATTAGTATTGCATCCTCAGTACCGTCGGCGTAAGAGAGTGCCCGAACCCGATTTATCTTCTAGTTGCGTGATTACCGCGGGTGAGTTGTGAGCGTGACATTTCAACCCTCGCCCTCGGCGTGCCGGTCGCCCTTGATTTTGGGCATCCTTGGCTCATTGGGATCTAATCCTAGCTGGCCAAACCTTTGGAGCCCCGAGATCCAACCTCGGACCCTCACCGCCATCGCCGGTCCTTCTACGGATCCGAGTGTGCTTACGCGAGTGAATCCGCCAGTGTGACGTTACCAACTTGTTGTGTTGCTTGCTATTCTAGGTCCAAGGGGTAGTTTCATCGTCATCCATCATTGTGTCACATCAAATTGGTATCAGAGCAAGTTTTAGACTTGTCTCTACGAGTCTAGTCCATGGGCACGCTTGCATTAGAGTCCCCGACAGACCGTCCCATGTATTGTCCACCACCCACTGTCAATGAGTCTACGGACCAAATGATCCCTCTCCCAATCATATCCCATGCATACCTACCCAATGGAGAGCCTACGGAAATTGATTTCATTGACTTAGAGTCCGATAATTGGGTATCCCCCGATATCGTTGCCTCTCTTTCTAGGACCGGACAAATCGTGCACGACGGAGACCAAGTCTTCGTTGAATTCCATAAATGGTTTGGGAAGACCACATACTGTGATGGAGCTTGGTGTCAAATTGGGACTATGGCGGGGCCTTGCATAATCCTAGGTAGGAGATGGTTAGATGAAAGGAAGGCCAACATTGACCCGACACGTCGGACTTGCCTTGTGCATCCGCCACACCTTCCGGGAGCCTTCCGATTCAACAACACCCATGTCCTCTCCCATCCACCAGAGTCCCCTCCTTGTTCACCACCCCGTGTGCATCACACACCGGCTAGCAACACCCCACCATCAAAAGACCTTCCCACCCCATTGGCTTTAGAAGAAGTAGCCACCCCTTTCCAAAAGGAACTTGAGGAGGTGACCAAAGACCATGAGGCTCCCCTAGAATGGGAGGAGGAATATGAAGCCCAATGTCAAGAGTTGGGTCAAGAGAACTCTTCCCTACCCACAGAAGACCCATTGGGCCTAATTGGATGCCATGCACCAACCATCATCACCCCACCCCCGATAGACCTTCCCATTCCCTTGAGAAAGGAAACCACAACCCTACTCCAACCTAGGCCTCCACTTCTTCCCCTACCGATCCTGAACCAAATTTCCCTTTACCTTCCACCCCGGGGGTACCATACACCTACCCTCATCACTCCACCTTCAAAAGACCATCTCACCTCCTTGGTAGAGGAACCCATGACTCCCACACCCGCCATCATAGTGGTGGACACCCTAGAACCACTCCCCACCTTGGAGGAAACCCTTGCCCAAACCAAGGAAAGAACTTCACCTTTAAACCACCCTCTCTAAATAGGAGTGAACTTTTCATAAGTGAGCCCCTGGCTAAATGGTTAGAGGAAAATCCGGTTCACCCTATCCTGCCCCATGTCAACCCTCCCATGGAACGACACCTCCCCATAGTACCCTTCTCCACCTATCACACTACCATCCAATCCTCTTACCAAGTGGAAACTCTAGGAGACCTCCTACAAGGTCTAGCATGGCAAGTGGAGTTGACGGCTATGTTGAACCCTATGGTCGACCAACCTAGGAGCCTTGGTCTTTTACACCCATGTGTCGGGTCTATCACTTCGGTTTGCACTGTTGGTTGCTACATTAGCGACCTCCTTCTCTTTCTTCCCACACCCGATGAGCCCGAGGCCATCCTTAAATTGGAGCTCCTCATTTCAGGAAGAAAACCCAGTCATCCCCTCAAGGCTAACCCACCCACCAACAACTTTTGCCCAAAAAACTCAATAGAGGTAAATGACTCCCCACCACATGTGGACCTAGAGTTTCTAGGTAACCCATACCATGACCCATTCGATCCCTTCCTATACCCACCCACCTTACTCAACACCAACATTTTCCTACCACAACCTACCATGATGAGTCAAGACTACCTCTCCCAAGACCATGAGGACCAAGAGTTCCTCCCCCTAGATGACCCATTCCATGACCCCTTTGATCCCTCCCAATGGAAGCCAAAGAACCCATGGGACCTAGTCGCCTTACCCACCACCCACCTTTTCCTACCCTCACACACCATGTCAAACCTAACCCACCCATTCCAAAACTTAGCCCACACCATGAGAGCCATGACCAAGGGTGACATCCACCTAGGAAATGAGGAATTAACCCATCCCAAGATGTCCACTTTCTGGGACCCCTTCGAACTCCATGAGTGGAGACCCCCAAACCAACCCTCACCAAAAAATGGGACCATCTTGATAGGAATGCATGGGCCACAACATTTTACCCCATCCGGTAGGGCTAGTCATCTCATTTGTGTCACATACACACTAGGTCCAGTGCATGGCAGGTTCACATTTGGATATGTAGGTCCACCCCTATTCATCATCCATCTTATGCAAGTTAGGAGCATCCATGGTTGTCTGGGTCCTCCATCATTCATCACACTCACTCACAAGAGGGACACCTATGGATGCCCCGGTCCTCCCAAATTCTTCAAAGTCATCATAACATCACTACATGATAGGTCTACTTTTGGTTGCCCTGGTCCCCCATTGCATACCACACACTTCCCACCCCCACTGCACCGTAGCTCAAGGCATACTCATTCAGGCAAGCATCTAGCAATGGGCGATGACGATCATAATGAGCGGGTAAAAGATTCACGAGTGGCACTTGAATTCCAAGAAGGTAACCTCACGATGGTGGCTTTGGAACAGCTCTACCTTAGGGCCACCTTCAAATCGAGGGCACGAGGACTTGGACCTTCCATGTTCCAAAGTGGCTTTGGCAAAACTGGCTTATGGATTGAATTTACTAATGGGTTATGGGATATACCCCAATTCTCAAGCGACTGACCCGGCACCCTATTTGGGCACCGCGGCGAATCCTCGTGAGTACTTTGAGCCTATACCTTCCTTTAAAGAGGGACACCCCGGAGAGCATCCACAAAATAGCCTTGAGAGCCCGACGTGTACACAGAGGGGCAATACTATGCAAGCAGGGTTCCATCGCCAGCATAAGGGTGTGTCCGGGCCACCTTGAGAGGATGAGGGGCCGTCCCCTGGTCGCAGGTGCAGGTTGAGTTTGAGGATGAGGATCGCCCTGAGCTGCTCCCCCGGTGAGCCTTTACTCGACGGAGTCGAGTTTTCCGCACCCCGGGAGTATGATGGGGACATCACTTACCACTTCCCATTTCCCCGTGGGTCCCGATGCTTGCCACTATTTTCATCTCAAGCTTCTGAGTCTAGCTATGTAATTTTTACATTTTTTCTTGAGTCTTAAATCATGTAATTTTCCTTTTATTGAGTCAAGTACCTAAGTTAGTAAGTCATCTACCTAAGTCTAAGGTTTCATTAAGTGGCCAAGAGGGTTAATAGGTTATCATATCTTATTGGGCCATATCATTAGCTTGGCCCATGGGCGCCCCTCTCCCCACCCCTTGGTCTTCTATCATTAGTCCTTTTCACAGGGACTTTTTGTAAAATGGGGATTTCCTATATATAGGACCCCAACCCCCCCCCCTCTTTTGAAGATAATGAAGTATTGAATATTTGAGCATAAGTGCACCCCTCTCTCTCTCTCTAGCTCTCTCATTCTCTCTCTCTCTAAATTTTGAAATTCACTCTCTCTCCTCCCTATTCTCCCCTAATTAAGACCCCTCCCCCTTCCCCATACCTCCCATTTAATCCCCCTCCAACCCCTAGGTGGAAGCCCCTCTTCCAAGGCACCCCTTGGCATTCCCCATACACCCCCTCACTTCCCCAAGCACCCCCTTCACCCCTCCCAAGCTAAAATTTGAATTCTCCTCCCTTTGGGACTGCACCACATTCATTCCCAGCCCCCCTCACCTCCCTAGGTTGCAGCCCCCAACCCCCCTTCCCATTGTTCTTCCTTTGGCCAACCAAGTTCTTCCACCCCTCTCCCCCCCTTTGATCAGTCTGCAGGTGGCTGAAGAAGGTACGACTTGCAGAAGCTTCCCCGGATTCACACGGTGACATCCAGAGGCATACCATACGTTTCTGGAAAGGGCGTCCAGTCCACTACACAGGCGAGGAAGAATCGTACCATTCCGAGTTTGGGGCTGTCTGGGAAAGCCAATCTCCCCCGACTGCGCAGAGCTCCATCAGCAGAGTTCCTGAACCCTGTTCAAAGCTACACCACGGCTGACGGTGAAAGATTCAAGCCGCAAGCTCTTCTACAAATATCTTCCTCCACTAGTCCTATTTCTGGATCAAGAAGCGGAAGTGCATTCGGCATCCGGAGATCAGAGTTTTGGTCTTTCTTCCTCGACTGGTCGGATCTGCCTCCCACAGTTGGCAGTGACCTGCCTCAACTCATCGGCATTCCCCAGTCCACCCCGACATCGGACGGCTTCCCCGTCAGTTTTGCAGCGCAGAGGGATTGTCCACGGTTCCAGCAACTCTGACGGTTCGAGATTCGGCATCCGGGAGCGGCTGGGACAACTTCTATAATCCACTGCTCGTATCTGGTAGCTGCTGCGGCCAGAATCTGCAACCCGGTTCGTCGCTGCACCACGACTAACCGTGGAGGATTCAGACCAACGGCCTTCTTCAAAGTTCTTCCTCCACCTGTCCCCGACCAGAAGCAAGAAGCGGAACCACAGTCCGCATCCGGGAACCAAAGTTCTGATTTTTCCCCTACAGTCACGCGGGTCTGCCTTCCCCAGTCCTCTACGACCAGCACTCACTCATCGATGTCCCCCAGGTCACCCCGACCTCCGACGGCCTCCCCGTCAGTTTTTCTGTGTAGAGGCTTTGTCCACGGTTCCAGCGACTCTGACGGTTCATGATTCGGCATTCAGGAGCGACCGGAGCAACTTCTGCAAGTTGCAGACAGAAACAGGGAGCCACCCGCCCCAGAATCTGTTGCTCTACTCAGACCTCCACTACAGCCGTCGACGACGTCAGAAGAAATCAACATAATTCTGAGGCGTTCAGGTTCCTGTTACGAGAAGATTCCCCCTGAGCTCGACATCGGCAAAATTCCTGGCTGCGATCTACAGCAATTACACCGACCGTCTGTCCCCAACCACAGCAAGCAGTCTGGGTCGGAAGCGGCTCCTCCTTGTGGGTTTCTCGGTCAATCTACCCTTCTCGCCTGGCCGGCTTACCGCCCCTCCCTGCGGGAGGTAGTGTTTGTTTGTAATCAATTAATTCCCACCCCCGAGATCACCCTCCTGTGCGAGGTGTAGTGCATGTACTCTTGAGCATGTTTTTTTTTTGAAGCTTCATCGGCGCAGTGTGCGGGGAACCCACACTTCCCCGCTCGCCCTCGTCTCCGACCGGGATCGGTGTCTTCACGCCGATCAGGTGAGCCACTCACACTACTCTTTGCCGGCTTTCTCTTGCTTAATTAGTATTACATCCTCAGTACCGTCGGCGTAAGAGAGTGCCCGAACCCGATTTATCTTCTAGTTGCGTGATTACCGCGGGTGAGTTGTGAGCGTGACATTTCAACCCTCGCCCTCGGCGTGCCGGTCGCCCTTGATTTTGGGCATCCTTGGCTCATTGGGATCTAATCCTAGCTGGCCAAACCTTTGGAGCCCCGAGATCCAACCTCGGACCCTCACCGCCATCGCCGGTCCTTCTACGGATCCGAGTGTGGTTACGCGAGTGAATCCGCCAGTGTGACGTTACCAACTTGTTGTGTTGCTTGCTATTCTAGGTCCAAGGGGTAGTTTCATCGTCATCCATCATTGTGTCACATCAATCACTCTTCCCAGATTCATTAAGTGACCTCCCCTACCCCTCCGGTGAGGGGACTTCGTCTGTATCCCCTTCTGTACCCGCTTTTTCCTCTCCTCCTTCATCTTTATTAAATTCTAGTGATCAGGCTAGTTGTTCTTATTCCTCTAGTGTTCAAAATCATGGGGTAGCTTCACATAAGAGATCTAGGGGTAAGTAGATTCCCTGTAGATTCTTGTTGGAGTTAGCTATAAGATGCCGGGCATGTTTAGCGCTTCCCGAATTTTTGGAAAATCTGATTATCCTGCCAGAAGAAGAATATGAGGGTACTAGCAATTTTGATGAGGGTTTTGGTGTTTATGAAATAATGAATGATGAAGACCCTATTGAAGAGGGGGATGAAGGATATGAAGAATATGAGGACGAGGCTGATGCCTTTGCTAATGGCATAAGGAGATTTGATGAACCATCAGCCTCAATAGAAGAGCCTACAAAAGAAATAAATCTGAGTACTCGAGAAGACCCTAGGTTTGTCCTCATTAGTAAGAACTTGCTGCCATCCAAAGAGGAGGCGCTTATTTTGATTCTTCAAGAATACAAGGACACATTCGCATGGAGTTACGAAGACATGCCTGGACTAGACCCTGCGCTAGTTGAACATCGACTTACACTTAAGTCGGGGTCCATTCCAATCAAACAACGGTTGAGACGTTTCCACCCTAATATGGCATTAAAGATGAAAGAAGAGGTCGATAAGCTGCATAAGGCTAGATTTGTTAGAGTTGTCCTCTATCCTAATTGGGTGGCTAACATTGTCCCAGTCATGAAGAAAGATGAAAAGGTTCAAATTTGTATAGACTTCCGGGACCTCAATCATGCGTGTCCTAAAGATGACTTCCCCCTCCCTCATATTGATGTTCTAATCGACAATACGGCAGGATATGAGACTCTCTCCTTCATGGATGGCTTTTCGGGTTATAATCAGATTCGCTTGGCTGAGGAGGATCAGGATAAAACATCGTTTACTACACCATGGGGAACTTATTGCTATGTGGTCATGCCATTTGGACTTAAGAATGCTGGAGCCACCTATCAAAGGGCTATGATGGCTATTTTTCATGATATGATCCACATTTATATAGAGGTGTATGTCGATGACCTGGTAGTGAAATCAAGAACGAGGATTGAACATCCTAGGGTTCTAATTAAAGTCTTGCAAAGAGCACGGGAGTATCAATTGAAAATGAACCCTAAGAAGTGCGTATTTGGTGTTTCATCAGGGAAGTTGCTTGGATTCATTGTAAGTAAGAGGGGTATTGAGATTGATCCCAATAAGGCGAAGGCCATAAGAGAAATGCCTCCTCCCAGGAATTTGAAAGAAGTTCGAGGATTGATCGAAAGGTTGCAATTTATTCACCGATTTGTCTCCCAGCATTCACAAAGATGTAGGCCGTTCTACGAGCTTACCAAGCCGGGAGTCAAGTTTCTTTGGGATGACAAGTGTCAGGCAACTTTTGACGGATTGAAGGATTATCTATCAAATCCTCCTGTCCTGAGGCCGCCTGCTCTAGGCAAACCGCTTGTTCTTTATATTTCTGTCCTGGATGACTCTGGAGGCGCTGTCCTATCCCAAGTTGATGAACAAGGAAAAGAGAGGTCATGATGTGACACGCCTAAGGATGATGATGCTCTGATACCAATTTGATGAGACACGTGTAGACACGCCAAAATTGACGCTTTGTTGATCAAATCTCATGTCACTATGTTAAAGCCCCCAAGTGAACTTCAATATTTCTATAACATAAAGTTTTTCTATTTTTGTGTGTTTTTATGATTTATTCTCAGGTTTTTGGTGATTCACGACTTGAAGAAGGGCGTGTTTTAAATAGCGACCTAATCTGGGGCGTGTTCTTAAGAAAGGACGACCATAGGGAAGGGCGTCAATTCCTGGTGTTTTATGAGTCCCCCCCTGATTGAAATCAATGATTAATGTCCTTCCATAGGGCGTGTTTTGTTTAACGCCTTTGCTTCAGGCGTCTCTTTGCAATTTTCAAATAAAGAAGGCTTTTATTACCAAAATTGAATCCAGGAAGTGACATCTTAAGCCTGGTCGTGTTTTGAATTAACGCCCTTAAGCAGGTCGTCAATTCTGAATTGATGCCCTTTGGTAGGTCGTGTCTCACCCTTTCGTGTCCTGCTTAAACTCGCCTTTCCTGAAGAGTTCCCTGCTTTCTTGATCACCTTGCTCGATCTGGGAACTAGAGTCCTTGCCGTTAACGACCACTGCCTATTCTTATCTTCCCAAATCTATGTTTATCTTGATCGAGACCCTATAAAAGAGTCCCCTGGTTGATCTCGCGCGAGGTTAACGAGTGCACAGAGATAGATAGAGTTAGACAGAGGACACAGAAAGGTTACCGTGCGAGGTTAGAAGCAGAGCTGTGGTTGTCACAGAGGTTTACGGGTGCTGGTGATTGAGATTGAGAGATTGATTTCTCTTCTGCTTCCTCCTGCTGCCACATCCGATCCAAAGCGTTTTTCCCTCTACTGTTTACAGGAACAGCGGGGATCTTTTTCTTCTCTTCATTGTTGTCTGTTCATCTCATCATCGTATAGCCTTTTTCTTGCATTAGTTTTATTGCATCTCTTCTCCTTCCCTAATTCTCTAGGGGTTTTAAAAATAAACGAAAGGTGCACACTTTATGCTCTTCTTTCATCACCATCTTTCATCTTGGGATTGATACTACACTCACGTTTGGCTGATCTCCTTTTTTTTGTTCTTTGTTCAAAGGTAATCAAAGAGGAAAACCCCCTTCATCGGCCAGCCGATAGAAGGAGGAGGAAGGAACTCACATCCATCCCGCATCCTATTATCACCAGGTATTCGCGATCATCTTTTCTTCTTATTGAGGTAACCCCTCTGACGATCACCCTCCTTAGTAGCACCACGTGATCTTTTACTCCCTTTTTTTTCATTATTCTTCTTATGCTCTATTATTATTATTTTTTGTATTAAAAGTGGATTACTTTCCATGATTCACAAATTGGCGATCACGGTGGGACAACCACTGTTTTTCTTTTGATTACCATCTCCTTTTGGCACCCACGTGTGCCCTTTCCTATTGGCACCCACGTGTGCCCTTTCCCCCTTGGCACCCACGCGTGCCCTTTCCCTTTGGTACCCACGGTACCCCTCCTTTGTGCCCCACGGGCACCCTCCACTGTGCACACTGCACACTCCCCGGGATCAGCCAGCTTGTGATTAATCTATTGCTGTTTTTGAATTAACGCCTTTCACAAAGGTGCCTTTTTATTTAACGCCTTCATCCAGGGCGTCTCTTTTCTGTTTAACGTCTTCCACGAAGGCGTCTTTCATCATATCTGCTGCTTCTGTGAATTTGCGCCCTCCTCTCGGGCGTCTTTTTATTTGGCAGCGCCTCACACCAAGGCGCGTTTTTCTTCGATCGTGCGCACCACTTATATTTGACGCCCTCTGTCAGAGGCGTCTTTATCATATTTAGCGCCCCAAATCAAGGCACGTTTTTGCATTGCCTGTGAGCCTCTCACAGCGTTTCACGACAGCCACGCTGTCGTCTCTTTTGTTGGTAGCGACTGCCTCCATGTCGCCTCTTTCCTGTGTGTTTACAGAGCCTTACTGTTTCTGTCTATTCATGCTGGATTCATATTTATATTGATTATTTGATTATATTGCTGTGATTGGTTTATCTTATACTGCATTTTGTGGCATTTGGTTGAGAGACCTCCTCTCTCTACACTAGGATTCCACACACCTTTCTTGGAATCGGGACAACCCTCCATTGAGCATTCCGTCTCTTTGGACCGGAAATCTCTTTTCCAAGACCTCCGCAAGTCCCCGCACCCGTGGATTCCCTCACGGACGCTGGGCCGGTTGTACCCTTGAAGTACCCGGAGTTTAGAGAACCTATCGTTGGAGAAAAGAGAGAGAACCTAGTTAACCCGGAGACTACACTTGGATCCAAACTAGGTTTCACTTTGCAAAGAGGAGTGAATTATTCTGCAATTTAACTCACTCTAATCTCAAACATAACACTAAAATCTTGCGTTCATCTCAACTTGATTGCATAAACTTGGTTGGGTTGATTTGCTTAAGCTTGTTTTGATTGGGTTATTGATTGTGTGATAATTCCTTCATAAAGCTTTCTCTCTTTTTAAGCATGCAACTCCGTTCAGGTAAGATTATCAACATGGCAAGCTACGGATATTCCTATGATGATGTGGAGGAGAACGTTTTTGGTCAATCCTATGAGGTTCCCCAAGATTCTATATATCATGAGGGGAATTACCCTCCTCCTCACTCTCATTATCCTCAAGTTCATGTGGTTGATACCACTACTCAAGATGTTGTGCCCTCTTCTCAGGCTTTACCCTCCAACACTTCGGGGAACCCCTCCCCATCTTTCAATGTTACTGATTTGATTAATGCTCTATCTCAATTAGATGACTCCCAGCGGCAGGCAGTTCAAGCCGCTTTGAAAGGGAAGTCCGTTCCTTCTTCATCCTCCAATCCCCCTCCGACCGAGAGTGGCCATCACCTCACTAATGACCAGGCGGTCTTGCACAAACCCCCCTCTTGTCCACCAACGCCTGGTGCGGCCATGCCGGCCCAACAGGCAAGCTACTCAATGGTTAGGCCTCGGTTTCTCCAACCTCCCCGAATTCTACGGACGCCTATACCGAATTCTTTTATTCAAAATCCGGCCCCGGTCGAGTCTGACACCAATGTTCTACTGCTCCAAAAGTTGGCCAGCATGGAAGAGCAACTTAAGAAAGTTACTGCAGCCAAGAATGCCTCGGAGATCTCTCTCCCTACACTGCCAGTTTTCCATCTGCCGCCTTCTGAGATGCCGAATTTTCGACGATACAATGGAACTGGCAATCCTTTCATTCATTTGAAGGATTTCATGTACGAGACCTCCTTTTGGCAAGATAATAAGGCCTCTTTGGCTTATTTGTTTAGAAGATCTTTAGAGGGGCCAGCCCTCGAGTGGTTTTACTCCATGGAACCCGCAGATGCCAGCAATTTTGATGTGGTTCAACAGAAATTCTTGCAAAAGTACAGGGACCGGGTTGGACCCTCCCTTTCAGTTACAGATTTGGTTGCAGAGAAAATGAAGCCCGAGGAGGACTTCATAATATTTGCTGATAGATGGCGATCAATGGTCGAAAAGTTGAAAGATACGTTGTCTGAACCGGAACAGGTTAAGATGATTATATCCAATGCAACCCCTCAGTTCCGGCATATACTGGCCATGAACAGATTGACCACCATGGAGGAGCTTTATGAAAGAGCTCGTTATATTCAAACCCAAATGAAGGATTCGCCCATCATGGGCATGTTTGAACCAAAGCCAAAGTTGTTCAAGAAAAATACAAATGTCAACAATAGCGGGCCCACGACTGAGGGCACCGTCATCAATGAGCAGGTTGGCGCGGTCGGCAACCCCACACCTTTTCGCCAATCTAACCCACGACCCCCACCTCCATCACAAGGCACCCTCTTTAATTCACCCCCACAACACCAATTCGCACCTCAACCTTCCTTTGCTCCGCCACAAAATCAAGCGCCCCGCGCAGACCCTCCAGCTCCGCCACAATACCACCAAGTACCGCCACCCACTAACTATGGACCGCAACAACAACAGCAAAGGAGACCACTAGGCCCCAAAAGGGCCCACTATCCTCCACTGCCAGAAAGTCTCTCGAATATTTTCAATGCCTTAATGGCCGCCAACTTGCTCATGCTACCAAAGGAAAGGGCAGCGTGGCCCGCTAATGTTGACACGTCCCGCTACTGTGTCTTTCACCACTCCCCTGGTCATAACATTGATTGTTGCTTCCACTTCAAGGATTACATTTATGATTTAAATGACCAGGGTGGCATTAATTGGGATGAGATGAGACAGTTTATCGCCACTATGAAAGAAAGAAAGCCTCCTCGGCAACAGCAAACTCCCCAGCCACAGCAACCAGCTCCGCAGCCGCAACAGCAAGCTCCAGCACCTCAGCAGGATATGGGGATTATCCACAACCCATTGCCAGAGCACCCGCCAAATCAACACGTGAACCCTGTCACATCTCTCCATGAGGTGGAGAGAGGACAGGGATGGCATGAAGAAAACGCCTCTGTCGGGGCATTTAATCATAATCCAAATCAACCTCCGCGCCTTTTGCACACGCTTCCTTCTTCTTCTACTCCCCAATTGAGCCGAGCTCTTCTACGCCCCGTTAATCCACCTGCTCCCACAAATTCTCCATCCTTGCCAACCCGATCTCTCCTTACCCGCTTACCGCCTCCGCAGCCTACCACACAGCAAACTCCGCCATCCATCACCAACCCTTCACCTTCGCCGTCTAGACCACTCCTTATCCGCCCATCACCAACATCCACCACCACTACTCCTTCACCGGCAAGGATCCCCCCACCATCAGCTCCCCCATCTTTTATACCCAGATCTCTCCTCATTCCACCTATTAACTCTCCCCACACTCGGGCACCCCTCCTTACTCCTACGCCTCCTACGGGGGCTTCTTCATTGAACTCCTCACCAACACCCCCTACGGGGTCTCCTTCTTCAAACACCCCTCCACCACTTCTTAACGCCAATACACCCTCCTCTTCTTCCAACCCTCCTCCTTTACTTGCCCCGACAGAGGCGCGGCAAAACATGGCACCGCTCCGCAGTGGACGGATGTTCCAGCGCATCTTTCCCCAAAGAGAGCAAGAGCCCGTGCAGGGGCCTAATGAACAAGAACAGGAGCAAGAGTCCGTACCCGGCACTCAGTATGATTTGTTAAAGCATCTTGACCGAACTCCAGCAAGAATTTCCATTTTAGAACTGATCAAAAGGTCAACCACTCATCAGATGGCCCTGAAAGATTATCTACAGAAAGTTATGGTCAATGAGGACATTCCGGTTGAGCAAATAACCACAGTATTAACGCCCGCTAGCAGTCAGCCGGCGATTACTTTTCATGAGCGTGAACTGGCACCACTCTCAGCAAGGAAATATGCTCTGTGCATCACGGTTGATATTAATAAGGTGGCGGTGAAACAATGTCTGGTGGACACTGGGGCATC
Source organism: Amorphophallus konjac (assembly GCA_022559845.1). Classification (NCBI taxonomy): domain Eukaryota; kingdom Viridiplantae; phylum Streptophyta; class Magnoliopsida; order Alismatales; family Araceae; genus Amorphophallus; species Amorphophallus konjac. Next base: position 86,141,860 of record CM040122.1, on the reverse strand, counting down.
TATCAATGTATTGCCGCCAAGCACTTTGAAGATGTGCGGCATTCCTGAAAATCTGATTCGGCCATCTACCATAACAGTCACAGCATATGACAATTCCAAGAAGCCTCCTCTAGGCATGATCACATTAAAGGTCAGTTTGGGTCCGGCCACAATCACGGTCGATTTCCACATTTTGGACATGGATCCAACATTTAATGGCATTCTGGGCCGCCCCTATATTCAACAGCTCGATGCAGTGCCCTCCACAAATCATCAATGCCTTAAGTTTCCACACAAGGGCCGCATCATCAAAGTTACCAGTATGCCAATTCTGCCAGAGGAAGATATACACTTGGCTTCATCAGTTCCTTCTATTTGGCCTGCCAACAAGCCGTTGCTATCAATGCTAGACCTCCCTCACCCACGACCAATGTCGCCCGAGACTGTCACGACAGTTGCTATGACACCCTTGCCTTCCAAGGGGAGGAAGAAAAAAAGCATGATAAACACCCCTGGCTGGAAAATTCTAATGAAAATGGGGTATCAAAACGGCAAAGGACTGGGTACCAGTTGTCAAGGTAGGACTAGGCCTATTAAGCCTCAGAAATTGATTACACGAGGCGGCCTGGGCTACAAAGGGCCAGGCAAAAATGAAGATGAACCATGGGCAGTTATGACATCCACCTTGAAGACAGATCGCCAGCCGCTTACTTGGACATTGAAGACACATTTTGTCACGGGTGGCGTTCAGAATCATGAGCAGACTACAATAATCACCTCCATTCTAGACTGTCAAGATGTTCATGCGAGACAGTTTGCTCGCCATATTGCACCATTGGCCACTTATAAAGCCCTGGAGTCTCTAAGGCCTGATAAAAGAAGGAAGATGGATGATCCAGAGTGTGATTGGTACAGATGGTTCGATATGTATGATATTACTATTGCCTTGAGCCGTCTCTTTATGCCGACTGATCCGGAATGGCCGCCACTAATACATGAATTGATTGAAAAGCCAGCTGTGATTACAGATAAGAGGCAGTTGCTGAGTGACTACACTGACAGTGGAGAGCCAGATGTTCCATATGAAGAAGGTTTTACAATAGACAGGCTGTGGGCCGGCCTCTTTTCCCTCACTTCCATGCATCCGTCTCTTCTGGTTTCTCTACATTCTCAATTGTTCTCTCGCGTGCCGAGACCGCCACCAATTATGATCAGCTTTTCTCCAGATTCACTGCAGATTTCTCTCGCGATTCCTCCCTTGCTCCTCGAGCAATTCTCCAAACTCTCTATCACACCCCCGCGCGGGTCATCTCTGATTCAATCTTTCTCCAAGCTTTCAATCTCCACTCCTCCTGCTATTCTCCCTTCACATTACTTTCTTCTAGAAAAGGAAAATAAAAATGAAGATAAAGATAAAAATGAAAAAAAAAACGCTAAAATTCCAACTCTTCAGTCCTCCATCTCCGTTGAGGAGATTTCTTATCTCTTTTCCGAGTGTGTCCCGACCCAGGGGCCACTCTTCCATGATTCATTGATAAATCTTTTCTCCCCCTCTGGTGAGGGGTCTCCTTCTATATCTCCTCCTGTATCCACTTTTTCACCTCCTTCCTTCAATCAAGCTAGTTGTTCTTCTTCTTCTAATAAGATTCATGGGGTAGATTTTCATAAGAAAGCCAAGGGTAAGCTGATTCCGTGTAGATTATGTTGGAGTTAGCCAGAAGATGCCAGGCTTGTTTAGCTCTTCCCGAATTTTTGGAAAATCCGGTCATCCTGCCAGAGTTGGAATATGAGGGTACTAATGTTTCTTATGAGGGTTTTGGTGTCTATGAGATTATGAATGATGAAGACCCTATTGAAGAGGGGGATGAAAGTTATGAAGAATATGAGGACGAGGCTGATGCCTTTGCCAGTGGTATGAGAAGGTTTGATGAACCATCAGCCTAAGTAGAAGAGCCTACCAAAGAAATAAATTTGGGTACGGAAGAAGACCCTAGGATTGTCCTCATCAGCAAGAATTTGCCGCCCTCCGAAGAGGAGGCGCTTATTTTGGTACTCCGAGAATACAAGGACACGTTTGCGTGGAGTTATGAAGATATGCCTGGATTAGACCCTGCGCTCGTTGAACATCGGCTTACACTTAAGCCAGGATCTGTCCCGATCAAACAACGGTTGAGGCGTTTCCACCCTAACATGGCTTTAAAGATGAAAGAAGAGGTCGACAAGCTTCATAAGGCTAGGTTTGTTAGAGTTGTCCTCTATCCGAATTGGGTGGCTAACATCGTCCCAGTCATGAAGAAAGATGGAAAAGTTCGGATTTGTATAGACTTTCGGGACCTCAACCGTGCGTGTCCTAAAGATGACTTCCCCCTCCCTCATATTGATGTTTTGATTGATAATACGGCAGGATTTGAGACTCTCTCCTTTATGGATGGCTTTTCGGTTATAATCAGATTCGCCTGGCTGAAGAAGATCAAGAGAAAACATCGTTCACTACACCTTGGGGTACATACTGCTATGTGGTCATGCCTTTTGGACTCAAGAATGCTGGAGCCACCTATCAGAGGGCTATGATGGCAATTTTTCATGATATGATCCATATTTATATTGAGGTGTATGTGGATGACCTGGTAGTAAAATCAAGGACAAGGATTGAGCATCCTGGGGTTCTAGCCAAAGTCTTGCAAAGATCACGAGAATATCAGTTGAAAATGAACCCCAAGAAGTGTGTATTTGGCGTTTCATCAGGGAAGTTGCTTGGATTTATTGTTAGCAAAAGGGGAATTGAAGTTGATCCTAATAAGGCGAAGGCCATCAGGGACATGCCTCCTCCCAAGAATTTGAAGGAAGTTCGAGGATTAATCGGGAGGTTGCAATTTATTCGCCGCTTCGTCTCCCAGCATTCACAAAGATGCAGGCCGTTTTATGAGCTTACTAAGCCGGGGGTCAAGTTTAATTGGGATGACAAGTGTCAGGTAGCTTTTGACGGATTGAAGGATTATCTGGCTAATCCTCCTGTCCTGAGGCCGCCAATTCCAGGCAAACCGCTTATCCTCTATGTCTCCGTCCTGGATGACTCTGTAGGTGCTGTCTTAGCTCAAGTGGATCCGATTAAATTGCGCTGCTTTAGTCTAAACTTCTAAACCCGTGTGAGTAGAGGTACTCAGCCATGGAGAAGACTTGCGCTGCTTTAGTCTGGGTAGTTCAGAAGTTAAAACACTATTTCCTAGCTCACGAGGTTCACCTCATTACTCGCATGAATCCGATTAAATTCCTTCTTGAAAAATCTGTTCTTACCGACCGATTGGCACGCTGGCAAAGCTTCCTTTCACAGTTCGACATCACTTACATTCAGCAGAAAGCAATCAAAGGTTACGCCATTGCCGAACATCTTGCTCACCACCCTCTCCCCCGATTTGATCCTGTCAATTCAGAGTTTCCAGATGAAGAACTAATGTCCATTAATCAACCCCACGAGCCTATGTGGACGTTACATTTTGATGGAGCTCTAAATTCCCAAGGAAGAGGGATCGGCATGGTTCTTTTAACGCCAGAAGGGGTCACCATCCCATTTGCTGCTCAGCTCACCTTCCCTGTCACAAACAACATAGCTGAGTATGAGGCTCTTTTGGCCGGCCTTCAAACCGCTCATAGATATGGTGTTACCCAATTACGAATTGTTGGTGATAGTCAGCTCATTCTGCGCCAGGTGCTTGTCAAGTGCCGCACTATCAATCCTAAGCTCAAGCCCTACCAGGAGCTTGCTTCGCTTATGCCAAACTCTTTACCAAGTTAATCTTCATTCATGTTCCTCGAAGCCAGAACATCCTAGCCGACGCTCTTGCTTCTTTGGCCTCTGCTCTAGTCTTCCCTCCCGAGCGTGATTTTCATGTTCCTCTCATTCATCAGCGTGACACTCCAGCTATTAAGGATCGTGCATTCCTCGATATTAGGGATAAGGTGCTCGAGAAGGTCAGGCGGAGTGAATCTCTTAAAGGCAAAGAGGTCATGTTGTTAGATTGGGAAGAAGAATTGGCTGATGAAGAGAAACCTTGGTATTATGAGATTGCCAGGTATTGCAAAGATCAGTCCTATCCCGAGGAGGCCACTGTGGAAGAAAGGAAAGCAATCAGAAGAGTGGCTCAACGTTATGTTTTGGTTGGAGGTGTGCTCTATAGAAGAGGGCTCACAGGTGTTTTATTAAGATGCCTCGACGACGATGAATCTTGGAAGGTTGTGGAAGAGGCGCATTCAGGAGTGTGTGGTGGTCATGTGAACAGCCAGATGCTAGCTAAGAAGATCCTTAGGCTAGGTTTCTATTGGCCAACTCTAGAAGAGGATTGCTCCATCTATGTTCGAAGGTGTGTTAAGTGCCAACTGCACGCCGATAAAATTCATTCTCCTGCTTCTTCACTCCATCCTATGTCCTCCCCATGGCCTTTCTCCATGTGGGCTTTCGATATCATTGGACCTCTTGGTGATTCGAACCTCCTGACCAAGCAAAAGTCGTTCATCCTGACGGCAACGGAATACTTCACCAAGTGGGCGGAAGCGGAAGCATTCGTGGAGATCAAAGCATCAACTGTCTGCAAGTTCATAATGAAGAACATCATCGCAAGGTTCGGCATCCCGAGTACCATCGTCACCGACAATGGACCTCAATTCATCTCCCAAGAGCTCAAGGATCTCTGCAACAGGTATAACATTGCATTGCATCATTCTTCTCCCTATTATCCGCAGGGCAATGGCCAGGCAGAGGCCACTAATAAAACTTTGATCAAAATCGTTAAAAAGACGTGTGAGGCTAATAAATTTTCGGATTGGCCAGACAAGCTGGTTGAAGCTCTCTGGGCCTATCGCACTTCCATTCGTACCCCTACTGGGCAAACCCCTTTCGCCCTTACTTATGGAATGGAGGCGGTAGTCCCTTATGAGATTCTCATTCCATCTCTGCGAGTACAATTGGACAAGGAACTCTCTATTGATGAGCGTCGTGATTCACTCCTTGCCCAGTTGGAACTCCTAGATGAGAAGCGTCTGGTCGCCGCTGAGCATGCGCGTGTTTATCAAAACAGGCTGTCACGTTTTTATCAAAAGAAAGTAATTGAGAGAAAATTCAAAGTCGGTGAGATGGTAATCAAGAGAATCTTTGTAAAGCCTGGTGGGCCCCGCTCAAAACTCCAACCAAACTGGGAAGGACCATTCATCATAAAAGATGTTTATCCTGGCAATGCTTATAAACTGATTAATGCTGAAGGACAAGAGCTAACTTATCCTTGGAATGGTATGTACTTTAAGAAATACTATCCCTAATTCAAAATCCAAAAAAAATAGAAAAATCTATCCAAAAAAACTAAAAAAATATAGAAAATTTTCAAAATCCAACCAAAAAAAAGAAATTTTCAAAATCTATCCAAAAAAATAGAAATTTTACAAAATCCAAAAAAATAGAAATTCTCCAACAAGAATAAAATTTTTTAAAGATGGTTGCCATGATTGCGAGGACGCAAGGTCCGAAAGGTTAAAATTCAGTATTCATTCATCAGTCTTGTTAAACTCAAAATGGGGTCGACATCCACACACACTACACGCTTACCCTTGAACTCAAGCGGTGCAAAATCCGATGGAAAGTCAAAACCTGACTAAAGGTGAAGACAATACCCATTCTTTTCCTCTTCGGCCCATAAGGGAGGAAGGAAGGTCTCGGGGTAGACCCGCCAAGCCTATCCGCCGCCCTAGTAGGTGGAAGTCAGGGCCCAAAAGGGAACAAATGCCACAAATGCCAAGTACAATTAGGTTTTTTTTTCATCAATGCAAATCAGTCTCGAAGTGAAAGTCAAATCGTGAAAGAAAAGCATGTCAAGAGGGCAAAGTCCCCGCGAGGAAAACCTTGGGCGTATGCATGCAATATAAAAGAGGCAAAAGGTAATAAAATTTCCCTATGCCCAAGACCAAACCCCAACAGGCATAGGGTAGGGGAGGTAGTCTTACCTTGAGCTTTTCAGAATCCCTTATGGGCTTCCTTATATTTTCTTCCATCTCTTTCTTTGTGGTAAGTCATAAACCAGCAGAATGGTCCAGACCGACCTAGGAGATTGCACCGGGCGAGATCTTGTGTATAAGTTTAACCACTGGCACGTCGACCCCCTTTTGATTAATCAAGAAAGGTCAATGAATCTTCAATGATGACCATGTAGGACCCAGTGCCCTAGTAGCTTGGTCAACCTAATGCTGAAAGCAGGAAAATTAACGCCTTTAAAAAAGGCGCCTTTTATGAAATTTACGCCTGTGGAGAAGGTCGTCTTTTTTTTTTTTAAATAACGCCCTTGTGTGGGTCATCTTTTCAACAAAATTCCAAACATTTTTTTCAAATTAACGCCGTCGCCCAGGGCGTCTTTTGTTTGAATAACGACCTAATCTAAGGCGCGTCTTTTGAAAAATAAAAGAAAAAATATAAAAAATATAAAAAATATAAAAAAATATAAAAAGAAAAGAAAAGAAAAGAGGAAGTGGGGTTTATTCTTCATGAGCGTGCTTGCATTATTGCATAAGGCATCTTGATTATTGTTTGCATACGTATGCTTGCGTGTTGCATCTCCCTTTATTGGTTATTTCATTTGCCTTATTCGATTAAAGGCTTGGCCCCTTGACCCGCTATCCAGGTCAAAATTAAAGGCATCCCTTGCTTATTGAGCAAGGGGCCAAGTCGAACAGATGAATTAACCTGTTTATTCAAGTGTGAACCACAGTTGCAGGTACAGGGCAAAGTAAGGTAAAACAAAGAACGTGGAAAAGAAGCAAAGTACACAACCACAAGTACACAACTACACAAGTGCTCAGGTAACAAAAATCTCAATCTCATATATATATATACATCATGAATATCCGAGTACAGGTGTGAGGGTGGAGGAGTACAAGTAAGTCTCTCAGCTCTCGCCTCCACCCTCCTCTCTCCTACTCTCTACCTCGTCCTCGCCGTCCCGAGGAGGCGCTGGTGGAGGGGGCATGGGCCCCCGTGAAGAAGATGGAAGTCGAACCTGGCCCCCTACCTCGCTCCTCTCTCGAAGAGAAGAACCCGCCACAAAGGTGGAGCTGGTGAAGGAGTACCCCGCAGCACGCGCTCGCTCACGCCCTCGCTGGAGACGCTCCTCAGACACTCGTAGCCGCTCCTGAGAAAGGACCAGCTGGGTCCTCGAGTCGGCCAGCTCACGCTCGCGTGCTGCCACCTGCTCCTGGTACCGGGCACGCTCTGACTGCTATAGCTCGTGGTGACGGGCACGGTCCGCCAGGTGCTCCTCGCGCTCTCGCGCACGCTCTCTCCGCTCCAGCTCGAGGGCAACCCGCAGCTCTGCCACGTCCTGAGGCAGCTCCTCCCGTCGCCTCAGGGACCGCTCCAGCTCTGTAATCCGCTGCTCGCGGATCGCCAGCTCTGTCCCGGCCAGGGCAGCCTGGGTACGTGCCGCCTGTAACTGTCTGGTCTGCAAACAGGTAAACAAATCATCAGTTCCATTGTGCAATAATTCATGAAATAAGCAATACATGACGGAAAGTATATCACTCACCTGGGCAGGCATCGCCTGCTATCCCTCGCAGACGCAAGTGAGAGCGGCTCGAAGCTCCTCAGTCTGAAAAATGAATTTCATCAGTGCACATTGAAATATATAAGCAATAATTGAATGAGGTTTGAGTTTTGGAATTTACCCGTGAGGCGAGGTCGCGCTCTGCAGCCTCGGCCCGTGTGACCGCTCCCGCTAGCTGCTCTGCTAGTGCGGTCACCTCTGCACTGGGTCCCCTCGAGCTGGAGGCTTCCCCTTCATCTCTCCCTACGGCTCCCTGCTGGGCACGCTGCATTTATTAAAATTTTCAGTGGCTAATCATCAATAATTCAAAATTTCATTTGCATATAGAAATAATTTAAACACTCACCAGGGTCTCGAGGTCGGCTCGTATGGCAGCTAGTTGGTCCTCCAGGCTGTGTAAATGGGCCTGTGCATCCATCGCCGCTATGTCCCATGCATCCTGCATCCATTTCATATTAGTCACGTAATAGAAATACATAAGCATTTGCATTTAATTTAGAAGCAATTGCATTCATACATACCCCTAGGACCCTCATCTGGGGTCGGCCGGCGTAAACCTCCCAGTAGCGCCGGAGGTACTCGGAGCTGTCAGTCGCCTGGGAGGTGACTCGGGTCCCGCCTCGCCGCCAGTCGGCGTACTGGTCCTCGAACCGCACCCTCCAGTCGATCGCCTTCGTGCGACCCCGCGTCTTCTTCCCGATCCCTCGCGGCTCCCCGACCTCTATCCACTCCTGGTGCAGGCCCAGGGTCCTCATCACCAGTCTAAGCCGTAACGGCTCGATCTCGCTCAAGCAGTGAACCCAAAGCTCATGCTCAAAGCGAGGTCGCCCTGCTACGACCCATGGCTGGCCCTCGTCGGTCATCCCCTCGTAAGGCCTCCATCGCACCTGCATCCATGAACATGCATGTCATCTCATCATAATCATAATAAATTCAAATAAACATAAAAAAAATGCATCATTCATACCAGCGAGGGAGGGAAGTCTCGGAACTCTCTCCGTAGCACCCACAACTCGTAGCCGAGTGGGGCACCGAACACCACTGGCAGCCAGTGCCGTGCTAGAGGGAAAGCACCCTCACCTCCTGGCCGTGGGTCGACGCGCCCCATAGGCATGTACAGATGGCTCCAAACCTGCATCCATGCATTGCATTAGTAAGGCATTCACATGCATAAAAAAAGGAAGGAAGAAAAAAGAGAAATATATATATATATAAAATAAAATATATAAGTGCATACCTGAAGAAAAGGTGAGAAGCCACTGACGGTCATCTCTCGTCCTGTCCCCGTGGACAGGTCGGCTAGTAGGTGCGCCAGCAGCGCCGCTCCCCAGGCGTATCTGCCGACTCCCTCTAAATCCTCGAGGATCCCTAGGAACCGACAGTTGATGACGTCGCCCTTCGTGCCGAGCAATAGCCTCCCGAGCAGCAGCAGTAGGAACCTCCTCAAGTCTCGGTCTGCTCTCTCCCTGTCAGCTGGGTCCTAGCAATAGACTGCCCTAGCCCCATCAATCAATCTCTGTGAGAACTTCTCTAAGGACTTCCCTGACCTATGCCTAGCATCCCCTAAGCCCATCACTGTAGTCAGGTCGGTGCGGAAGATAGTCCTACACTCGCTAGGTGTCTCGTAGACCATCTCTAGCCCTAGCAGCCTCTGGGCAAGCTCGGTATAGTCTGGTAAGGTGATCCCGCTCACTGCCTCCCCGTCTACCCTAAGTCCCGTGATCCTAGCTACATCCTCCAGGGTAGGAATCATATGCCCCCAAGGCATCAGGAATGCCCGGCTAGTCCTATCCCATCTCTCCCTCAGAACCTGGATAAGTGGTAGGTCGGGTCTGACTCGCTCTATGCTAAGGAAGGCCCCAAACCCCATAGCATCTACCCTGGCTCTCTGGAACTCAGGGAGGCCGTAATATGCTGCTCGGACCATGACCCAGGAGATCCGTGTCCTCATCAACCCCTGCACGCATAAAGAAAGAAATTTTGGTTTAATTGTTCAATTATTCTTGTTGAAATTCACTTAATTGCCTTGGTTTGAGATGTTGATGTTTGATTTAATTAACGACCATCCCAAGGTCGTGGTTTGTTTAATTGGCGCCCTTGAGGAGGGCGTCGTTTCTAAGTGAGCTTTGAATTAACGACCTACCCTAGGTCGTTGTTTATCTAAGAGACGCCCCGGTGGGAGGCGTGGTTTTGAGGTTAATTTCTAAATTCCTAAAAGGTTTTTCAATTGACGCCCGTCCCAGGGTCGTCATTTCATTAAGTAACGCCTCTGAATGGGACGTTTTTCTTAAATGAGTTTTGGGTTTTAATAATATATTCTGGAATTGTTTAAATGGACGACCATCCCTATGGTCGTTATCTGTTGAATTGACGCCCCGATGGGGGGCGTTGTTTTCCAGGGTTTTTTTTGAAAAGAAAATAAAAACGGCATGCGATATAAATCATGGGAAAAATATATAATTGAACAAAGGCATGGAAATTAACAGCATGATTGATATAAAAAAATGATAATTCAAATTAACGATATGCTGTAGGGCGTGTTTCATGAGGATAATTATTTTTCAGAAAATAATTTGAATTGACGACCCAGGTATGGGCGTCTTTTCTTTAATTCGCGACACCCATGAGGGCGTCTCTTTTCTGAGTTTCGAGCTTTCTAAACCCGAGGGCTATGGAAAATACCAAAAAATAAAAATAAATTTGAAAAAAATGGAAAAGGGGGTCAGGGGGGGCTTACCTTCTGTCGTTTGGGTCCGGCCAGTTCTCCCCGGAGACTGAGCCGTGGCTGCCGTGGCCGCCGGAGTTGGCCACGACGAGGCACGGCCTCTGCCGATTGTCCCTCTTCTTCTCTCTCCCCCTCCCCGCCTTCGTCCTCTTCCTCTTCGCCATCATTTCCTCCCTCTTCGTCATCACCGTCGGCCTCATCACCGTCGGGTTCCGTGTTCTCGCCGTGCTCCTCGGTAGCCACCGACGGAGCTCCCTCCACGACGGCGTCTTCCTCCACGGCGTCTCCCTCCACGACGTGCTCGCCTTCCAGGTCCACCACCTCTGGGGCCGAAACCCTCTGCCGCTTGAGTCCACCGGCCATGGCTAGGGTGTAGAAGAGAGAGAGATAGAGAAAGAGAATGAGAGGATGGGGGAGGGTTTCGGTTAGGGTTGCAGTGGGAGAGAAGAGGGAAAGAGGACGAAGGAAGAAGAAGAAAGGAGGGAAAGTTAAGTCGAACGGTCAAAGAGAATTGACGACTTAAGGAAGGCCGTGTCTTATGGAATTAACGACTAAAACACGGGCGTTTCTTGATAATTGATGACATTGCTTAAGGCGTTATTTTTGTTTGCATGGGGAATGATAACCGTCGTCAGACGCATTCAATAGGGATTGATTGATGCAATGGGAGTGATGATTACTGTTTCTGAGTAACAACTATTCTTGAGGCGTTATTTATATAAAACGTGGCTTTGCTGAAGGCGTTACTTTTGGAATTTCAACGAATATCTTTTGGGAATTTAAATTGAATTAACGCCTTTTCTTAAGACGTCATTCAGTTAACGCCCACAGGTGAAGGCGTCAATTATGAGAGATCAATCGTTGAAGACGACATGTGCTGAGGCGTCATTTATGGAATTAACGACATGGGTTGAGTCGTTATTTGCAGCAGAATCGCAGGCTATTGGAAGAATTGATCAGAAACACTGTGTTATTGGCTCAATCAGAATATCATTGTTGTTTATTGATGGAAAAGATTACATTGCATTCAGTGAGCCACTTTGGGCCTCAAGCTTCTTAAAGCTATTACATAAGACTTCCACTGATCTCTGTCTTCTTCTAAGTTCTCCACAGGATGATGAGCCTTGTTGATTTTCCACAGAGCTTGGATAGTTGTGCACTCTTCTCCATCTTCGTTGCTGCCAATATCCCGTGTCTTGATTAGAGGGAGATGAGACGGATCCTCGAAGATTCGTCGTGGAAGCCCAAGTTGAGGAAGGCACCGATGTGAGTTATACAGAACGAATTCTGAAGCGCCTATGAGTCGAAGGTCCGTGCCGGAAGAGAATCGTGCGCGGAGTTCTTGAGTCTTGAGTATTCCCGGGGTACAAGTAAAAAGGTTCTTTGGCATTACCTTGAGATGTCCTCTCCATTCCACTCTCTTTTTGATCTGAGGTATCCGGTTCATCACCCTATTACTTATCCCCAGTGAGCCGGTCATGTAAGAGAGTGGGCTTTTTGAGAAGATTCTAGAAGGTTGTTGGGTCTCCTCACATGGATCGAATTTGAAGTGGAGATCTACCCAACTTGAGAGTGCTAGCATGCATCCATAGATGGGTCTTCCCATTGCCGCTGAAGTAAGCCCGCTATAGAGATAGGCTAGAATTGCCGCTCCCGCTCTCTCTCCTTCCCATAGGCTCACTATTGCGCTTAATTGGGTTTCTTCCAAGAAGTCTTCCGTGGATGGAAATAGGAGTGCTCCCGCTAAGCACACCATGAAAGCTTTTGCCACCCGCTCTATCTCTTCATCTTCTTTAGCTTGATCAGATCTCTTGTACACCCAAGAAGCAAGCTTCAAGAGATTGATTCCCTTGGAAGCTTTGATTTGGTTCACTAAGTTTGGGCTGGGAATTAAACTTGTTAGTAGCTCATGTGAAGAAATTCGTCTTGGCATGATGGCCATCTTTTCCTCTTCTCCTTGCTTCATTCTTTTTAAACCTAAGAGCATCTCTAGTTCTTCTAACAAGATTGAGGCTTCAAAAGTTGAGAATAGGAAGGTATGAGTGGAAGGGTGCCATATTTCAATTAGAGCTCCTATGGCAGCCCAATCAAGGTGAATCTGGTCATAGTGTTTGGCATGGGTGACTAGGCCTAAGAGGTGCCATCTTGCTAAGTAGACCCTCATGTCTGAAGAGAACTTGGAGAGAAGAAGAGGCAGCCACTTAATCTTTGTGAATCTCCTGGCTCCTGGAACATTTGGATAATCCTGTAGGAAAAAGAAAGGAACAGAGAGAAGGATGAGAATACAGGACAGAAGGACTATGAAGATATGAAAGAAAGAACAGAAAGAAACAATTCCACATACCTGGTTCATGGCAATTCGACTGCTGATATGCCCATTGATTGCGGTTAATCTGAGAGTGGAACTCTTGGACCTTTTAATAGCTCTCTCCATCTTCGGTCTGTAAGAAGAGCTTGAGCGGTCGCAGCACCTGTGAACAGATAGAGGAAGCAGAAGAAGCAGGAATTCGACGAGCTGCTTGATTGATTATAAGGAATTTTCTTCCTTTTTATAGAAGTTTGGAGAGTTTAATGCCCGTTCGGAGTTGCAGGTTGATTACCATTAGGATTGGGCTTAGCTTTCGAGTCGGAGACGGAAGCGCGTTGTTAATTAACGTCCTCTCTTGGGGCGTCAATTGTTGAATTGACGACGTGACCGAGGTCGTGTGTTATTTCGCGTCTCCAGGAGGGTCGTCTTCTTCTTGAACTCTCGGTGAATTTAACGCCTTGATGAAGGGCATTTTTTACCTTTAGATGCCTTGATGTCAGTCGTCTCTTATGAATTTGACGCCATGCACCGCAGTCGTTATTTTATTGGCTTGAATATTTGATTCTCCTCTATGCTTTGATGAACTTAAGTGCTATCTTTTAATTGGAGTTATTTTTGGTTAAGCACTTATGATCATATTTTTGCTTTGCTTTGAGAGAACTAATGAACTTTTGAGTGCAGAAGATTTCAAGGTTCGAGGAGCGTAGGTCATGTGTCGGAATAACATCATTCTATTTCTTGTATTTCTTTCCTGTAAGCATTGTTACTATATGGTATCTACGCTATTATAGCATATCAAGGACCTTGTGGTTCTGATGAACCTGGAATTTGAGTTCCCCTTCATCAAAAATAGTGATAATTCTAGGAGAATCTTGATCACACGGATAGGCCGTTGAGTCATTAAAAGGTTTGGGACGATGGTTCCACTTTCTGGGTTGATGCGCGGACAAACGGGCTTCGGCTTAGTGTCAGCTCAGAGATTTGGATTCTTGACCAAATCTAGATGGGTTAGCAATATTATCATTGATTAGTTTCTATATTTTTAGTTTGTTTTAATTTTCCTTTTAGCCCAGCATGCATCATGTAGGATTTTGAGCTTCATGATGAAAATCTTCATATTATGGTAATAATGAAGGTCACTCGCTCTTGATTGAGTTGACAGGAGATATTCCATTCCAAATTGAGTACTTTATTCTCTCTGAAGCCGCTCAGGCTAGTTCCTTGAAATTGTTCCTTTTGCTGGATCTTCATCTCGATTCCCTTTATTTTTCTGCAAATCCACCTTGGTTGTAGCACGTCCACATTGGCTGGTAACCGCTCTCCAATGGTGTCTCCCTGTCGTGCACACGTGCACATTTTATTTACTTAGTTTAGTCTCTTATATCCAGCAAATCGATGCTTCCTTGGAATCACCTAGAGTTGTTTCACTTTGAATTTTGGAAAGATTTCCAATGCTTAGTGTCTGAGGCGTGTCACATCACACCTTGGCATCTACTTATCAGTTTGCTCTACTTCATTTCACTTCATTCCACTTCGTTTCACTCCGTCTCTCCCTTCCAAAGCAGACGCCAAGGCGGGGCAGCTGTAGACACGCCAAAATTGACGCTTTGTTGATCAAATCTCATGTCACTATGTTAACGCCCCCAAATGAACTTCAATATTTCTATAACATAAAGTTTTTCTATTTTTGTGTGTTTTTGTGATTTATTCTCGGGTTTTTGGTGATTCACGACTTGAAGAAGGGCGTGTTTTAAATAGCGACCTAATCTGGGGCGTGTTCTTAAGAAAGGACAACCACAGGGAAGGGCATCAATTCCTGGTGTTTTACGAGTCCCCCCTGATTGAAATCAATGATTAACGTCCTTCCATAGGGCGTGTTTTGTTTAACGCCTTTGCTTCAGGCGTCTCTTTGCAATTTTCAAATAAAGAAGGCTTTTATTACCAAAATTGAATCCAGGAAGTGACGCCTTAAGCCTGGTAGTGTTTTGAATTAACGCCCTTGAACAGGTCGTCAATTCTGAATTGATGCCCTTTGGTAGGTCGTGTCTCACCCTTTCGTGTCCTGCTTAAACTCGCCTTTCCTGAAGAGTTCCCTACTTTCTTGATCACCTTGCTCGATCAGGAAACTAGAGTCCTTGCCGTTAACGACCACTGCCTATTCTTATCTTCCCAAATCTGTGTTTATCTTGATCGAGACCCTATAAAAGAGTCCCCTGGTTGATCTCGCGTGAGGTTAACAAGTGCACAGAGATAGATAGAGTTAGACAGAGGACACAGAGAGGTTACCGTGCGAGGTTAGAAGCAGAGCTGTGGTTGTCACAGAGGTTTACGGGTGCTGGTGATTTAGATTGAGAGATTGATTTCTCTTCTGCTTCCTCCTGCTGCCACATCCGATCCAAAGCGTTTTTCCCTCTACTGTTTACAGGAACAGCGGGGATCTTTTTCTTCTCTTCATTGTTGTCTGTTCATCTCATCATCGTATAGCCTTTTTCTTGCATTAGTTTTATTGCATCTCTTCTCCTTTCCCTAATTCTCTAAGGGTTTTAAACACAAACGAAAGGTGCACACTTTATGCTCTTCTTTCATCACCATCTTTCATCTTGGGATTGATACTACACTTACGTTTGGCTGATCTCCTTTTTTTTTTGTTCTTTGTTCAAAGGTAATCAAAGAGGAAAACCCCCTTCATCGGCCGGCCGATAGAAGGAGGAGGAAGGAACTCACATCCATCCCGCATCCTATTATCACCAGGTATTCGCGATCATCTTTTCTTCTTATTGAGGTAACCCCTCTGGCGATCACCCTCCTTAGTAGCACCACGTGCTCTTTTACTCCCTTTTTTTTCATTATTCTTCTTATGCTCTATTATTATTATTTTTTGTCTTAAAAGTTGTAGTACCCAATAAATTTTATCATGATTTAGTTCTATGATAATAAATTTGATTAAGAAATAATTGATTTGATTGAATTAGAGTG
The DNA here is from genome assembly GCA_022559845.1 of Amorphophallus konjac. Classification (NCBI taxonomy): domain Eukaryota; kingdom Viridiplantae; phylum Streptophyta; class Magnoliopsida; order Alismatales; family Araceae; genus Amorphophallus; species Amorphophallus konjac. The sequence goes on along the minus strand of CM040122.1, from coordinate 86,126,295 downwards.
GTGTAGCACCCCTTATAAAATGTACATAATATAATAATAATGTTATTATTATCATTATTAGTATTATTAATATTTCAACTAAATTAGTATCTCAAATATATGTACAAATAACTTATAAAAACCCCTATAGAAGGTTTAAGTGAAAGTAGAAACAAAGAGTCATTCATGTAACAATTGAATTCCTAGAGTAGTTGGTTAAGACACTTGCCCTTTCACCTTGAGGTCCATGGTTTGAATCTCACCATCCACATTTGTCTAAATTTTGCCCGAATTGCTTAATTACACCTTAACACTAAGATTAATTAATTAAGATTGTTACTATTCATATTTCGGGTTGGGTTTTATTTTTGAGAGTTTTTATTTATTTTATATTTTTCCTAGATGGGGCCCATGATGATTAGAAATGGGTAGTTATTAGTTTTCTCAAATTCATTTTAGATAAATAGTTATGATTTTTAGTTTGGGCTGGTGAATTGTGCCATTCACATTCGTAAGAACTTAACTCTCTTCTTACCTTCCCCTTTTGGTAACTCCATGCCCCCCCCCACCTTATCATGAGTGATTAAGTTTATGGGGAGGGTCCTCATGGGGTAGCCCATGCACTACGGGAGCATGTGGGATGTCGTTCTTTTTCCCTTCCTGTCAGCCTGCCTCATCCAATCTGAGTGCTTGGGACTTTGTTAAAGCCCTGGGGAGAGGGCTGGGTGTTGTTCAGAACGCCATCTACGGGAGGGAAGCAAGGCTCTGGAGAGTTCATGGATCCTGCAGAGGCTTCCCTGTTCTCCACGGTTTAAGGCAAGTTTAGTATCTCAACCATCTCTATTGTGCATGGATAGCTTATTAAACTTGTTAGAATTAAGTAAGAGGGTAGTTTTGTTAAGTGCAAGCAGTACTGTTTTGGGTTAATCTGTTATGATTTTGGTTTGATTTTAAATTGACTTCCACCATGGCTGTTTAAACTTTGTTACAGGATAAATTTTGTTTGAAAAACTCTATCTTATGAGTTAGTATAAGCATGTTAATTTGATAATAATGTTATCCTGGAATTGGTTAGTATAACCATGTTATTAAACTTACCTTAAAAGGTGTATAGATCCAAATATAGATTTTTCCTAAAAATACTCAAGAAGACAAAAGTGTTCTATAAATACGGATGTACCATTTTCTTATTTTTTTACATTTTTGTAAGATAGTAAAATTTCTACGTGAATAGTGTTTTCCGAGTGAATGGTGATTTAAGTCCTGCTTAAATCACTGATTAGGTCTTACGAACAATTTTATTAGCATTAGGCATAGAAGACAAAAGTGATCACCAATATGTTAGCAATTTAATACTATTTTTAGGAATTATTTATGATATAACATTGTTAGCATTGTTAGTGCGATAATAAATTAATATAGAATTATACTATTTTCATTCATTATACCCTGGAACATTGTGTTAATATCCTGGAATTGTGTATTAACACCATGGAATTACATGTTAATACTCTGGAAATGAGAATGCCTTGGAGTTGTGGTATCCTGGATTGTAAATATAACTTGCTAATAATGATTGTCAATGTAAGCATGTTAATTTAATAACAATGTTAACCTAGAATTAGCTAGTATAAGCATATTAATTTGATAATAATGTTAACATGGAATTAGTTAGTATAACCATGTTAACAGTGTTATCTTGGAACCAGTTAGTATAAGCATGTTAATTTGATAATAATGTTATCCTGGAATTGGTTAGTTTAACCATGTTAATTTGATAACAAAATTATCCTAGAATTGCATATTTTGGTTTGATTTTAAATTGACTTCCACCATGGCTGTTTAAACTTTGTTACAGGATAAATTTTGTTTGAAAAACTCTATCTTATGAGTTAGTATAAGCATGTTAATTTGATAATAATGTTATCCTGGAATTGGTTAGTATAACCATGTTATTAAACTTACCTTAAAAGGTGTATAGATCCAAATATAGATTTTTCCTAAAAATACTCAAGAAGACAAAAGTGTTCTATAAATACGGATGTACCATTTTCTTATTTTTTTTACATTTTTGTAAGATAGTAAAATTTCTACGTGAATAGTGTTTTCCGAGTGAATGGTGATTTAAGTCATGCTTAAATCACTGATTAGGTCTTACAAACAATTTTATTAGCATTAGGCATAGAAGACAAAAGTGATCACCAATATGTTAGCAATTTAATAGTATTTTTAGGAATTATTTATGGTATAACATTGTTAGCATTGTTAGTGAGATAATAAATTAATATAGAATTATACTATTTTCATTCATTATACCCTGGAACATTGTGTTAATATCCTGGAATTGTGTATTAACACCATGGAATTACATGTTAATACTCAGGAAATGCGAATGCCTTGGAGTTGTGGTATCCTGGATTGTAAATATAACTTGCTAATAATGATTGTCAATATAAGCATGTTAATTTAATAACAATGTTAACCTAGAATTAGCTAGTATAAGCATATTAATTTGATAATAATGTTAACCTGGAATTAGTTAGTATAACCATGTTAACAGTGTTATCTTGGAACCAGTTAGTATAAGCATGTTAATTTGATAATAATGTTATCCTGGAATTGGTTAGTATAACCATGTTAATTTGATAACAAAATTATCCTAGAATTGCATATTTTGGTTTGATTTTAAATTGACTTCCACCATGGCTGTTTAAACTTTGTTACAGGATAAATTTTGTTTGAAAAACTCTATCTTATGAGTTAGTATAAGCATTGTAAAATTTTATATTCCATCCATGCGTTAGTATCACCATTTCAGTTTGTATTCGAGTTAGAATCTATCCAAATTCTTCTTAACTTATTTATTGATCTCATTTGACCATATGGACACTGCTACTATAGAAGGGTCTGGGGCCAAACTGTAGAAATGCCCCTATGGGGAGGTCCTTCTGACCCCGAGGGCACGGGGGTGAAATCCTGGAGGTGAACTTGTTCACTGGTCAAGGTGGGGAATATCTTCCTCCGATTCTGCGCTGTAATCAAGACCTCATCGCCATTGCCTAGGTGATTTGGTATCTGTATCTGTTTCTGACCTTCTAATAGTAGTTTGGGCAATGTGTCTGGGTCATTCTGCCTCTTCTGTCTACCTCAGATCGGAATTGTGATAAAAATATGGCCTTTGGGCTTTTTGTTATATCTGTATCTGTTATCTGTCTTTGTTCTGCAAATTCTACTGAGGTTTGAACTCCACTTATGAATACCTACATTGATTCCCGTCTTCTTCAATCTTTCTTCCTGCATATTTGGATATCACTCCTGCATATTACGATTAGTTATGCCATAGTACACCGATATAGTCTTTGTTACAACTTGTGGTTTAAATTAGGATAGTTTAATTTGTTATGCTGGTACAATAGACGTGTTTGAATTCTATTTCTTGCTAAGTCTACCCGTAGACTTACACTTGATATTTCAGGCGAGATTGCTAGTGGGAGCGAGGAAGTAGATCCGAGTGAGCCCGAGTCGATGGCGCGGGCGTGATCTTAGTAGTTCTTTTCCCATTGTTGGATCTACTTGTTAGTTCTTGTAAACTTTAAGTTTCAAATTAAAATAAAATTTGTAAGACTTTAATTTGTTTGGCTATTATGATATTGGACATTGCTGATGGAAAATTATATTCTTCCGCTGTAAAAATTTATATGTTTTATTTGTGCATTCTCAACCCGTCTTCCGTTCTGTTGGGTATTTTCCCACTGTGGCGTCGCCCCTCGTATCCGACGGGAGTGTTATACTGAACCGGGTACGAGGCGGGGCGTTACAGAGAAGTGGTATCAGAGCGCCCACAGGTTGAGTCTACATGAATAAGATCATCAGCTAAGTCTATATCCCAAGATCTAAATAGCTCCATTAGTACACGATTAAGGAGTAAAACTAATAGATGGGTAACACTAATAAGGCTGTTAACGTGGCCAAACTTAATCACTTTCTTTCAGGAAATGGCACCTCGTCGTCGTTCCGCTCAGGATGAAGAGCCGAGGAGAGAAACAGAGGGCGGTCAACAAGGATTTCCGCCGCCACCACCACCGCCATTAGTTGATTATGGCACCTTCATGCAAGGACTGGTTCAAGTGATGCAGACCCAGGCAAATGCGCAGGCGGACTTGCAAGCTCAGATCCAAGCTCAGGCCCAAGCTCAACTGCATCAAGAGGTAGTACCAAGGGTGGCTGAAGGACCGTCAGCTATGGAGAGATTCCGGAGGATGAACCCGCCTTCTTTTAAGGGGGAGAGCCAACCCCTAGTGGCAGAGCATTGGCTGCGGTCTATGGAAAAGATTTTTCGAAGCATACATTGTGATGACGAGAAGGTCAACTTGACAACTTTTATGCTGGAGGAACGTGCAGATGTTTGGTGGCATTCTGTGCTGAGGAACCAATTTGAAGATGGGGCTAGAGAGGTGTCTTGGGATGACTTTGTTCACCTATTCCGGGTGAAGTACATTCCCGAGCATATTCAAGATAAAATGGAGCAAGAATTCCTCACTTTGACCCAAGGGTCTATGACCGTGCTGGAATATGAAGCTCGTTTTGCTGAGTTGGCGCGTTATGCACCTCACATTGTGGCCGATGAGAGGAGGAAGGTGAAGAAGTTCGTATCGGGTCTTCGATCATCATTGAGGACAAAACTGGTTGCTTTCAACCACCACTCGATGGAAGAGGCTCTCGGTGCGGCGTGTCGGCAGGAAAGTGACATGGAGCTGTACCAGGAAGAAAAGAAGACCCAACTGAAGAGGCCGTCATTATCGTTTCAACGCAAGGATCGCATGAAGAAACCCTTTACTCAATCGTATCCTCAATCAACCATGAAACCATTTTCTACACAAGCAAGTGGTGCAGGTAGATCAGCAATGGATATCAAGAGTGAATGCAAGCATTGTGGGAAACGTCATGGAGGCAGGGAATGCTGGATGGTAACTGGGAAGTGCCTTAGGTGCGGAAGCTCGGAGCACAAGATCAGGGATTGTCCGAAGCAGCAGCTGTTTTCACCAGCTCAAGCTCCTGCAGTGACTGCAGCTGCAGCACCAATGAAGTCAGCTAAGCGTCCCCGAGCACCGGCACGAGTATTTGCATTGGCTGGAGAGGATGTGGAGCAAGCAGAGGACGTGTCAGAAGGTACACTTCTTGTATCAGGTTTCTATGCTAGAGTTTTGTTTGACACTGGTGCTACTCATTCATTTGTGTCTGAACATTTCTCCAAGATATTGTCTGATGATTTGGGTTTGACACCATCAATATTGGATGTGTCCCTTCAAGTGCACACTCCTGCTGGAGTTTTGTCCACTAAGAAGAGCTATCCCTCCTTACCCGTAGTTGTCGGAGGGAAGGAGTTGTCTGGTCACTTCTATGTATTAATGATGAAGGACTATGATATTATTCTTGGGCTAGATTGGCTCGAGAGGCATTATGCTCTTATCGACTGCCGAAAAAAGCGAGTGGTGTTTCGCATTCCTGGCGAGAGGGAGTTCTTCCATCCTTTGCCTCAAAATAAGTCGGGGAAGTCTATAATATCTGCTATGAAGACTGCTCGACTAATAAGTAAGGGTGGTAATACTTATCTTGCTCTGGTGGTAACCTCAACGGAGAATCCTCAGTCTCCACAGTTGGGTGAAATTGAGGTAGTCCGAGACTTTCCTGATGTCTTTCCTGAAGATCTACCTGGATTGCCGCCTATGAGGGAGATTGAATTCTCTATTGATTTGGTGCCCAGTACGACGCCTATATCCAAGGCCCCGTATCGGATGGCACCTGCTGAGTTGGCAGAACTAAGGAAGCAATTGCAAGAACTTATAGACAAGGGCCTTATTCGACCTAGTGTTTCACCATGGGGAGCCCCAGTCATATTTGTAAAGAAGAAGGACGGATCACTTCGCCTATGCATTGATTATCGGAAGCTCAATAAAGTGACGGTCAAGAACCGTTACCCTTTGCCACGTATTGATGATCTGTTCGATCAATTGCAAGGTGCTTCGGTGTTCTCGAAGATTGATTTGAGGTCAGGTTATCATCAACTCCGGATCAAGGAGGAAGACATTTCCAAGACAGCCTTTAGAACCAGATATGGCCATTTTGAATTCCGGGTTCTACCCTTTGGTCTAACAAATGCTCCTGCAGCATTCATGGACTTAATGAACCGGGTGTTCAGGCTTGATTTGGATAGCTTTGTGGTTGTGTTTATAGATGATGTCCTAATTTACTCCCCTGATGAAGCATCACATAAAGAGCATTTGAGGATTGTTTTGGAGACTCTGCGGGCACACAAGCTGTTTGCAAAGTTCAGTAAGTGTGAGTTCTGGTTGAAAGAAGTTCATTTTCTTGGCCACGTAATATCAGGTAGTGGCGTGGCAGTTGATCCAGCTAAGGTTCAAGCCGTGCTTGAATGGGAAGCTCTGAAGTCCCCCACTGAAATTCGGAGTTTTCTCGGGTTGGCAGGCTACTACAGGAAGTTTATTAAGGGCTTTGCTTCTATCGCAGCACCATTGACGAGGCTGACAAGAAAAGGAGTGAAATTTGTGTGGTCCGAGGAATGTGAACAAGGCTTCCAAGAGTTGAAGAGCCAATTAACTTCAGCACCACTCCTGATCCTACCAAATAACATTGATATGTTTACCATCTATACTAATGCTTCTAGGGTCGGGATTGGATGTGTTCTCATGCAAGATGGTAGGGTTGTTGCTTATGCTTCTCGACAGTTGAAGGAGCACGAGAAGAATTACCCTACGCATGATTTAGAATTGGCTGCTGTTGTTCATGCTTTGAAGATCTGGAGACATTACCTTTATGGGGTTAAGTTTGAGGTATTCACTGATCACCAGAGTCTCAAGTACCTGTTTTCTCAAAAAGAGCTTAATCTACGGCAAAGGCGATGGGTTGAATTTTTGAAAGATTATGATTTTGAGTTGCTTTATCACCTTGAAAAGGCTAATGTTGTAGCCGATGCGCTCAGTAGGAAGCGGACTTTAATGCAGCAGGATTGGAAAATGCTAGAAGATGTTGTGTGTTCTATGACATCAGTTGAGTCTCAGCTTTGCCAAGCCTTTATTGCTCAATTACGTATTGGGTCAACGGTTATGGAGCGAGTATTAGAAGCTCAGCCAAATGATCCCCAATTGCAAGGTATGATTGGTAAATCTGGGATTGCTCGAGATGAAGATGGTATGGTCAGATTTCAGCATAGAATGTGTGTACCTAAGGTGAGTGAATTAAAGAATGAAGTGTTGGAAGAAGCTCATAGGTCAAAGTTCTCCATTCATCCTGGTGGTAAGAAGATGTATCAAGATCTGAAACGGTCTTTTTGGTGGCCGGGTATGAAGAAGGATGTGGCTGAATTTGTATCCAGATGTTTGGTTTGCCAGTAAGTAAAGGCTGAAAACCAGAGGCCGTCTGGGTTAATGCAGAAGATTGAAATACCACAATGGAAGTGGGAAGATGTCACCATGGACTTTGTCACAGGGTTACCCTGATCAGCAAAGGGTAATGATGCTATATGGGTGATCGTAGATCGATTCTCGAAGACTGCACATTTCCTGGCAATGAAAAAGAAGCAATCTATGGAGAGTTTAGCTCATCTTTATATTGATAATATTGTCAGATTGCATGGTGTGCCGAAGTCTATTATTTCGGATCGAGACTCTCGCTTCACGTCCCGATTTTGGCAAGGATTACAAAATGCTTTTGGGTCCCAGTTGAAACTAAGCTCGGCATACCATCCCCAGACAGATGGTCAGTCTGAGAGGACCATTCGCACCTTAGAGGATATGTTAAGGGCCTGTGTTCTTGACTGGGGAGGAGATTGGGAGCGACATCTACCATTGGTAGAATTTGCCTACAATAACAGTTATCATGCAAGTATAGGCATGGCCCCGTTCGAAGCTCTGTATGGAAGGCCCTGTAGATCTCCTCTGTGTTGGGAAGAAATTGGTGAAAGGCAGTTAATTGGGCCAGAAGTGGTATAAGGAACATCAGATAAGATTCAGCAAATTCAGCAGAGATTAAAGGCAGCCCAAGATCGGCAGAAAAGTAATGCAGACAATAGAAGGAAGGATCTAGAATTTGCAGTTGGAGAGCATGTTTTTCTCAAGGTGTCACCAACTAAAGGAGTTTCAAGATTTGGAAAGCGTGGGAAGCTGCAACCTAGATGTATTGGACCCTTTGAGATTCTGGACAGGATAGGAAACGTGTCATACCGGTTGGCCTTACCCCCATCAATGGTGGCCATTCATCCGGTGTTTCACGTATCCATGTTCCGCAAGTATGTTCATGATCCATCCCACGTGATCAGCTATGAAGGTTTGGAGTTCCAACCGAATCTGTCATTTGAAGTTCAACCAATCCAGATTTTGGATCGCAAGGAACAAGTTCTCAGATCGAAGTCCATTCCATTGGTAAAGGTTCTGTGGGGTAATGCGCTTCACGAGGAGGCGTCGTGGGAGCTTGAATTGGAGATGAAGAAGAAATATCCCCACCTCTTCGGTATGTACTTCAGTAAAACTTCGGGACGAAGTTTCTTTTAAGGGGGAGAGAGTGTAGTACCCAATAAATTTTATCATGATTTAGTTCTATGATAATAAATTTGATTAAGAAATAATTGATTTGATTGAATTAGAGTGGTGTAGCACCCCTTATAAAATGTACATAATATAATAATAATATTATTATTATCATTATTAGTATTATTAATATTTCAACTAAATTAGTATCTCAAATATATGTACATATAACTTATAAAAACCCCTATAGAAGGTTTAAGTGAAAGTAGAAACAAAGAGTCATTCATGTAATAATTGAATTCCTAGAGTAGTTGGTTAAGACACTTGCCTTTTCACCTTGAGGTCCAAGGTTCGAATCTCACCATCCACATTTGTCTAAATTTTGCCCGAATTGCTTAATTACACCTTAACACTAAGATTAATTAATTAAGATTGTTACTATTCATATTTCGGGTTGGGTTTTATTTTTGAGAGTTTTTATTTATTTTATATTTTTCCTAGATGGGGCCCATGATGATTAGAAATGGGTAGTTATTAGTTTTCTCAAATTCATTTTAGATAAATAGTTATGATTTTTAGATTGGGCTGGTGAATAGTGCCATTCACATTCGTAAGAACTTAACTCTCTTCTTACCTTCCCCTTTTGGTAACTCCATGCCCCCCCCCACCTTATCATGAGTGATTAAGTTTATGGGGAGGGTCCTCATGGGGTAGCCCATGCACTACGGGAGCATGTGGGATGTCGTTCTTTTTCCCTTCCTGCTAGCATGTCTCATCCAATCTGAGTGCTTGGGACTTTGTTAAAGCCCTGGGGAGAGGGCTGGGTGTTGTTCAGAACGCCATCTACGGGAGGGAAGCAAGGCTCTGGAGAGTTCATGGATCCTGCAGAGGCTTCCCTGTTCTCCACGGTTTAAGGCAAGTTTAGTATCTCAACCATCTCTATTGTGCATGGATAGCTTATTAAACTTGTTAGAATTAAGTAAGAGGGTAGTTTGGTTAAGTGCAAGCAGTACTGTTTTGGGTTAATCTGTTATGATTTTGGTTTGATTTTAAATTGACTTCCACCATGGCTGTTTAAACTTTGTTACATGATAAATTTTGTTTGAAAAACTCTATCTTATGAGTTAGTATAAGCATGTTAATTTGATAATAATGTTATCCTGGAATTGGTTAGTATAACCATGTTATTAAACTTACCTTAAAAGGTGTATAGATCCAAATATAGATTTTTCCTAAAAATACTCAAGAAGACAAAAGTGTTCTATAAATACGGATGTACCATTTTCTTATTTTTTTACATTTTTGTAAGATAGTAAAATTTCTGCGTGAATAGTGTTTTCCGAGTGAATGGTGATTTAAGTCATGCTTAAATCACTGATTAGGTCTTACAAACAATTTTATTAGCATTAGGCATAGAAGACAAAAGTGATCACCAATATGTTAGCACTTTAATACTATTTTTAGGAATTATTTATGATATGACATTGTTAGCATTGTTAGTGCGATAATAAATTAATATAGAATTATACTATTTTCATTCATTATACCCTGGAACATTGTGTTAATATCCTGGAATTGTGTATTAACACCATGGAATTACATGTTAATACTCTAGAAATGAGAATGCCTTGGAGTTGTGGTATCCTGGATTGTAAATATAACTTGCTAATAATGATTGTCAATGTAAGCATGTTAATTTAATAATAATGTTAACCTAGAATTAGCTAGTATAAGCATATTAATTTGATAATAATGTTAACCTGGAATTAGTTAGTATAACCATGTTAACAGTGTTATCTTGGAACCAGTTAATATAAGTATGTTAATTTGATAATAATGTTATCCTAGAATTGGTTAGTATAACCATGTTAATTTGATAACAAAATTATCCTAGAATTGCATATTTTGGTTTGATTTTAAATTGACGTCCACCATGGCTGTTTAAACTTTGTTACAGGATAAATTTTGTTTGAAAAACTCTATCTTATGAGTTAGTATAAGCATGTTAATTTGATAATAATGTTATCCTGGAATTGGTTAGTATAACCATGTTATTAAACTTACCTTAAAAGGTGTATAGATCCAAATATAGATTTTTCCTAAAAATACTCAAGAAGACAAAAGTGTTCTATAAATACGGATGTACCATTTTCTTATTTTTTTTACATTTTTGTAAGATAGTAAAATTTCTATGTGAATAGTGTTTTCTGAGTGAATGGTGATTTAAGTCATGCTTAAATCACTGATTAGGTCTTACAAACAATTTTATTAGCATTAGGCATAGAAGACAAAAGTGATCACCAATATGTTAGCAATTTAATACTATTTTTAGGAATTATTTATGGTATAACATTGTTAACATTGTTAGTGCGATAATAAATTAATATAGAATTATACTATTTTAATTCATTATACCCTGGAACATTGTGTTAATATCCTGGAATTGTGTATTAACACCATGGAATTACATGTTAATACTCTGGAAATGCGAATGCCTTGGAGTTGTGGTATCCTGGATTGTAAATATAACTTGCTAATAATGATTGTCAATATAAGCATGTTAATTTAATAACAATGTTAACCTAGAATTAGCTAGTATAAGCATATTAATTTGATAATAATGTTAACCTGGAATTAGTTAGTATAACCATGTTAACAGTGTTATCTTGGAACCAGTTAGTATAAGCATGTTAATTTGATAATAATGTTATCCTGGAATTGGTTAGTATAACCATGTTAATTTGATAACAAAATTATCCTAGAATTACATATTTTGGTTTGATTTTAAATTGACTTCCACCATGGCTGTTTAAACTTTGTTACAGGATAAATTTTGTTTGAAAAACTCTATCTTATGAGTTAGTATAAGCATTGTAAAATTTCATATTCCATCCATGCGTTAGTATCACCATTTCAGTTTGTATTCGAGTTAGAATCTATCCAAATTCTTCTTAACTTGTTTATTGATCTCATTTGACCATATGGACACTGCTACTATAGAAGGGTCTGGGGCCAAACTGTAGAAATGCCCCTATGGGGAGGTCCTTCTGACCCCGAGGGCACGGGGGTGAAATCCTGGAGGTGAACTTGTTCACTGGTCAAGGTGGGGAATATCTTCCTCCGATTCTGCGCTGTAATCAAGACCTCATCGCCATTGCCTAGGTGATTTGGTATCTGTATCTGTTTCTGACCTTCTAATAGTAGTTTGGGCAATGTGTCTGGGTCATTCTGCCTCTTCTGTCTACCTCAGATCGGAATTGTGATAAAAATATGGCCTTTGGGCTTTTTGTTATATCTGTATCTGTTATCTGTCTTTGTTCTGCAAATTCTACTGAGGTTTGAACTCCACTTATGAATACCTACATTGATTCCCGTCTTCTTCAATCTTTCTTCCTGCATATTTGGATATCACTCCTGCATATTACGATTAGTTATGCCATAGTACACCGATATAGTCTTTGTTACAACTTGTGGTTTAAATTATGATAGTTTAATTTGTTATGCTGGTACAATAGACGTGTTTGAATTCTATTTCTTGCTAAGTCTACCCGTAGACTTACACTTGATATTTCAGGCGAGATTGCTAGTGGGAGCGAGGAAGTAGATCCGAGTGAGCCCGAGTCGGTGGCGCGGGCGTGATCTTAGTAGTTCTTTTCCCATTGTTGGATCTACTTGTTAGTTCTTGTAAACTTTAAGTTTCAAATTAAAATAAAATTTGTAAGACTTTAATTTGTTTGGCTATTATGATATTGGACATTGCTGATGGAAAATTATATTCTTCCGCTGTAAAAATTTATATGTTTTATTTGTGCATTCTCAACCCGTCTTCCGTTCTGTTGGGTATTTTCCCACTATGGCGTCGCCCCTCGTATCCGACGGGAGTGTTATACTGAACCGGGTACGAGGCGGGGCGTTACAAAAGTGGATTACTTTCCATGATTCACAACACAACCCCTCGGACCTAGAATTGCAAGCAACCGAACCGAACGGCGGACCCACTCAAGCGGGTTCACCCGCGTCACGCACACCCGGGTCCGTAGGCGGACCGGCGATGATGGGGAGGGTCCGAGGTTGGACCTCAAGGTTCCAAGGGTATGGCCCGCTAGGGATGGTCCCCAATGGGCCAGGGATGCCCAATTTCAAGGGCGGCCGGCACGCCGAGGGCGTGGGTTGTAGTGTCACACTCTCAACTCACTCCGCGGTGTTCACACAATTCAATGGCGTTTGAGATCGGGCGCTCACCTCACCGCCGACGGTCAACTAGAAACAATACTAAGACAAGTAAAAGTAAAATCAGCAGAGGAAGTGGCCAGAAGCTCACCTGATCGGCGTGAGGACGCCGATCCCGGCCGGAGATGAGGGCGAGCGGGGAAGGGTGGGCTACCCGCACGCCGCGCCGATGACGCTTCGGCCGCTTACCTGCTAGTACAATCACTACGCCCTCACAGAGGGGGTGGACTAGGGGTGAGGAAATGAGGTTACAAACCAAACACTACCTCCACGCAGGGAGGGGTGCTAAGCCGGCCAGGCGGGGAAAGGAGTTATGCTTGATTAGCGCCGATGAAGCACCCCGCCGAATCTGCCCAGGTCTGGGACAGCAGGACAGGGGGTCGGTGTAGTCATCCCTGTGCACTCCTCCGAACTCAGAATTCGACGAGACTGGCACTGAAACGACGCTGACGGATCCAGGCACGTCTGTGAATTTTGGTTGGCAGTCCTGAAGTCGTCACCGGCTGGGGCAGGCTCTGGAACAGGGCCCCTGCGCTCAGATTCGTACTGTTCCCAGGGTACAGCAGCAGATGGATGTAGTCACCACGACCGCTCCTGAAGTCCGATTGATGTGAGACCAAGTCAAGGACGGCCGTGGACGAGTCTTCTTCGAGCAGCAACCAAGCAGAGCACCAGACGATGTCAGGGTGGCAAAGAGGAGTCCGTTAAGTGAGGGGGGGTTAGGGCAGGACCTGAACGATCTGTTCTGTGCGCCTGGGAGAGAAAAATTAGAAAAGGATCTTCCTGATGCCGAAAGGGACTCCGCTTGTTGGTGATGGTAGATGCCTTGTGGTAGAAGCTCTCGGCCAAGTGGCGCCTTCAGAAGTTGAGGGGTGTGGCCGTGGTAGCTTCTGTACTGCAGCTCTGGTCCAGGTTCTGGTCCTGGTTGTGCAGTCGGACGAGCATGGGCACCACGATCTGTAGTGAAGTCGGAACGAGACAATTCAACCTCGTCTGTGAAAAAGACTGGAAGACCATTCCGGCGATGTATGGTGCACCTCCAGATGGCGTCGGACAGCACCGGGGCAGTCTCTGCAAGTCGGGATCCAACTGCTGCCTGCGAACTGAGATTTATAGGGTGATGAAAGGTGATGGGAGACGGAGTAGATGGGGTGGGAAATGGGGTGGATGGGTGTGGGGGTGACACCTGACTATGTGGGGGTCTGTTAGGGGGTGATTCAAGGTGTGGGAAGGGCAGAAAGGGGGCTGGGAGGTGGCCTAGCAAGTGGAGGGAGGGGGAGATGCGAATTTGGGTTGGGATGGAGAGAGGGAGGAGAGATCTCTCCTTTGTTTTGAATGGTGGGTTAATGGAGGGGTTAATAGGGGCCTAGGGAACGGGAAGGGTTACCTTGGGGAGGGGAAGGGGTGCTTGGGAGAAGGGATTCTTTCTTGGGAAAATGAGAGGTTGTATGGGGAAGGGGAAAGGTTGCTTGGGAGGAGGGAGAGGTGCCTAGGAGAAGGGGATTCCACCTAGGGGTTGGAGGGGACTTAAATGGGAGGTATGGGGAAGGGGGAGGGGTCTTAATTAGAGGTGAATAGGGAGGAGAGAGAGTGAATTTCGAATTTGGGGGTGGGGAGGAGAGAGAATGGGGTTCGCCCCCTTTAGAGAGAGAGAGAGATATATATATATATATAGAGAGAGAAAGCTAGAGAGGTAGGCACAAATTCTGGTGGCAATTTTATCAATACTTCATTAGCTTCCAAATAAGGGATTGGGGTCCTATTTATAGGAATCCCACATTTTCACATAAGTCCTTGACTTTTGGACTACTAACACTTAACCAAGGGGAAGGGGGCGCCCCTGGGCCTAGCCCATATAATTGGGCCCATTAACCAACATAATGACTCTGGACTTAGGCAAATAGCTACCTAACCTAGGTATTGGACTCAAATAAAAGGAAAAGTACATGATAAGAAAATGAAAATTACATCATATGACTCGAAATATAGTGGCGGACAAGATATAGCATAGCTGGCGAGCTTCTGGATCCTCGAACAAAGGGGAAAGCTGGTGATGTCCTCATCATACCCCCGGGGTGCGGAGAACTCGACTCCGTCGAGTATGGGCCCACCGGGGGAGCGGTCCTCCAAAGCAGGTCAGGGCGACCCTCAACCTCCAAACTCAACCCGCATCTGCGACCAGGGGACGGTCCTTCATCCTCTCAAGGTGGCTGGGGCACACCCTCTTGCTAGCGATGGAACCCTGCTTGCATAGTATTGCCCCTATGTGCACACGTCGGGCTCTCAAGGCTATTTTGTGGTGGCTCTCCGGGGTGTCCCTCTTAAAGGAAGGTATAGGCTCAAAGCACTCACTAGGATCCACCGCGGTGTCCATATAGGGTGCTGGGTCTGCCACGTGAGAAGTGGGGTATATCCCATAACCCATTGATAAATTCAATCCACAAGCTGTGTTGCCAAAGCCACTAGGAACAGGGAAAGGTCCAAGTCCTCGTGCCATCGAATGGGAGGTGACCCTAAGGTAGAGCCACTCTGATGCCATCATCACCAAATCGCCTACTTGAAATTCCAAGTGGCGCTCGCGAGCTCTTATTCGCTCTTTGTGAACCTCACCGCTCATTGCGAATTACTTGCGTGTATGCGTATGCCATGCACTATGATGCGATGTGGGTGTGAAAAGCTTGATGTGTAAAGGTGGACCGGGGCAACCGTAAATTGACCTATCATGTTGTGATGCCATGTGGACCTTGATGAACTTAGGTGGACCGGGGCAGCCATAAGTGGCCCTATCATGCATGGGCTTCATAACAATGGTTGGAGGACCATGGTATCTGTAGGGGAATCTATCACACAAAGTGGTGATGAATGCCGGGGGACCCGGACACCCTTAGATGCTCCTGACATGCATATGATCAATGATGAATGAGGGAGGACCAGTACATCCAAATGTGAGCCAGTCTTGCATTGGGCCCACAGTGTATGTGACATGTATGAGATGACTGGGCTTACTAGCCCTACCAGATGATGCAAAATGTAGTGGCACATGCATTCCCATCCAAATGGCTCCTTCTATGTGTATGACTTGGTGTGAGATTTTTCACTCATAGGGGTCAAAGGGGTCTAGGAAAATGGAGTGGGCTTGGTCCAATAAGGTTGGTTGGGGCAGGAAAAGGTTGGTGGTGAGTAAGGTGGGTGGGTATAGGAAGGGATCCAAGGGGTCATGGTAAGGGTCATCTAAAGAGAGGAACTCTAGGTCCTTTTGGTCCTCACAACATGGTGGTGGGTCCTCCTTCTCTAGTAAAATGATTGGGCCAAAGTTTTTGGTGGGATGGTCTGCCATGAATGGAGGGCTGGATGTTCTCCCCGAGATAAGCAACTCAAGTTTGTGGATAGCATCGGGCTCATCGGGTGTAGGGAGGAGTAAAAGAAGGTTGCTAGTGTAGCAACCCACAGTGTAAATTGAGATGAACCCGACACATAGGTGTAGGAGGTTAAGGCTCCTAGGTCGGTCAGTCACTGCAGTCAATATGCCAGTCAGCTCCACTTGCCATGCTAGGCCGTGAAGGAGGTCTCCTAAAGTTTCTACTTGGTAGGAGGATTGGATGGTAGTGTGGTAGGAGGAGAAGGGAACTATGGGAAAGTTTTGTTCCATGGGGGAGAAAACATGGGTTGTGATCTCTCTAATTGGGCTCTCCTTTAGCCAACTAACAAGGGGTTCTCCGAAGATGATCTTGGTCCCAATTAGAGAGGGTGGTGTAAGGTGAAGGCCACCATGTGAAGTTTCTTCTTCTTCTTGGACATGGGTGGTCTCCATGGCGGGGACTGGGTCCGGAGTGCTCACTCCTATGGGGTCGGGTATGGGTTCCTCTACCAAGGAGGTGAGTGGGTCCTTTGAGGGCGGGATGATAAAGGTTGGTGTATGGTGTACCCAGGGCGGTGAGTGAGGCCGGACTTGGGTTGCGGTTGGGAGTGGAAGTAGTGGGGGGCTAGGTTTGGGTAGGATAGGAGTTGGAAGCGGAAGGTGGATTGGGTGAGTAACTTTGGGTTGGGGAATGGTGGCTGTCACGGGCCTAGGTGGAGGGGTGGACATGGGGTCCACGTGGGTTGAATGGTGAGGGTTGAGTGAGCCATGATGCTTCTTCCACATGGGATGGGAACTTCTCGGCCTAACCCATGACATTGTGACTCGTATTCTTCTTCCCATTCGGGGGAGGCCTCATGTACCTCAATCACATTCTTATCCCTTTGGGGTGTGGGGGTTTTACTCTCCAAGGGAATTGGAATCATTTGGGGTGGTGGAGTTTGGGCCCTAAGGGAGGTCTTGGGTTGACTGGGAGGGAAAGGGGGAGTGGGAGTGCTCCTCGGGTTGTGGTTCTCAAGGTAGGAGTGGGAAGGTCGGGGAGTGAAGATCTTCCTAACCTCAATTCTCATCTCTTCCCATGAGTCTATGGGTCCTTTGGCTTCCCATCCAAATTCATCCCGAGGTGACCAATCTCTAGGGCCGTGGTTCCCTTTTGCTTCGAACCGATCAAGTCGGGTGGTGAGGGTATCTAGACAGTTATGAATCTTGTTGATGACAATGTCAAATTGGTCAATATTTATTTGGGGCATCTCCCTAGGGTGGTCATGCACAGGAGTGATGGAAAACATGATGCAAGGGAGACTCAAATGTCAATGCCCTAGGACTAGACTCATAGAGACAAGTCTAAAACTTGCTCTGATACCAAGTTGATGTGACACGCCTAAGGATGATGATGCTCTGATACCAATTTGATGAGACACGACCCCTTGGACCAAGAATTGCAAGCAACCGAACCGAACGGCGGACCCACTCAAGCGGGTTCACCCGCGTCGCGCACACCCGGGTCCGTAGGCGGACCGGCGATGATGGGGAGGGTCCGAGGTTGGACCTCAAGGTTCCAAGGGTATGGCCAGCTAGGGAGGGTCCCCAATGGGCCAGGGATTCCCAATTTCAAGGGCGGCCGGCACGCCAAGGGCGTGGGTTGTAGTGTCACACTCTCAACTCACTCCGCGGTGTTCACACAATTCAATGGCGTTTGAGATCGGGCGCTCACCTCACCGCCGACGGTCAACTAGAAACAATACTAAGGAAAGCAAAAGTAAAACCAGCAGAGGAAGTGGCCAGAAGCTCACCTGATCGGCGTGAGGATGCCAATCCCGGCTGGAGACGAGGGCGAGCGGGGAAGGGTGGGCTACCCGCACGCCGCGCCGATGACGCTTCGGCCGCTTACCTGCTAGTACAATCACTACGCCCTCACAGAGGGGGTGGACTAGGGGTGGGGAAATGAGGTTACAAACCAAACACTACCTCCACGCAGGGAGGGGCGCTAAGCCGGCCAGGCGGGGAAAGGAGTTATGCTTGATTAGCGCCGATGAAGCACCCCGCCGAATCTGCCCAGGTCTGGGACAGCAGGACAGGGGGTCGGTGTAGTCATCCCTGTGCACTCCTCCGAACTCAGAATTCGACGAGACTGGAACTGAAACGACGCTGACGGATCTAGGCACGTCTGTGAATTTTGGTGGGCAGTCTTGAAGTCGTCACCGGCTGGGGCAGGCTCTGGAACAGGGCCCCTGTGCTCAGATTCGTACTGTTCCCAGGGTGCAGCAGCAGATGGATGTAGTCACCACGACCGCTCCTGAAGTCCGATTGATGCGAGACCAAGTCAAGGACGACCGTGGACGAGTCTTCTTCGAGTAGCAACCAAGCAGAGCACCAGACGATGTCGGGGTGGCAAAGAGGAGTCCGTTGAGTGAGGGGGGGTCAGGGCAGGACCTGAACGATCTGTTCTGTGCGCCCGGGAGAGAAAAATTAGAAAAGGATCTTCGTGATGCCGAAAGGGACTCCGCTTGTTGGTGATGGTAGATGCCTTGTGGTAGAAGCTCTCGGCCAAGTGGCGCCTTCAGAAGTTGAGGGGTGTGGCCGTGGTAGCTTCTGTACTGCAGCTCTGGTCCAGGTTCTGGTCCCGGTTGTGTAGTCGGACGAGCATGGGCACCACGATCTGTAGTGAAGTCGGAACGAGACGATTCAACCTCGTCTGTGAAGAAGACTGGAAGACCATTCCGGCGATGTATGGTGCACCTCCAGATGACGTCGGACAGCACCGGGGCAGTCTCTGCAAGTCGGGATCCAACTGCTGCCTGCGAACTGAGATGGATAGGGTGATGAAAGGTGATGGGAGACGGAGTAGATGGGGTGGGAAATGGGGTGGATGGGTGTGGGGGTGACACCTGACTATGTGGGGGTTTGTTAGGGGGTGATTCAAGGTGTGGGAAGGGTAGAAAGGGGGCTGGGAGGTGGTCTAGCAAGTGGAGGGAGGGGGAGATACGAATTTGGGTTGGGAAGGAGAGAGGGAGGAGAGATCTCTCCTTTGTTTTGAATGGTGGGTTAATGGAGGGGTTAATGGGGCCCTAGGGAATGGGAAGGGTTGCCTTGGGGAGGGGAAGGGGTGCTTGGGAGAAGGGATTCTCCCTTGGGAAAATGAGAGGTTGTATGGGGAAGGGGAAAGGTTGCTTGGGAGGAGGGAGAGGTGCCTAGGAGAAGGGGATTCCACCTAGGGGTTGGAGGGGACTTAAATGGGAGGTATGGGGAAGGGGGAGGGGTCTTAATTAGAGGTGAATAGGGAGGAGAGAGAGTGAATTTCGAATTTGGGGGTGGGGAGGAGAGAGAATGGGGTTCGCTCCCTTTAGATATATATATATATATATATATATATATATATATATATATATATATATATATATAGAGAGAGAGAGAGAGAGAGAGAGAGAGAGAGAGAGAGCTAGAGAGGTAGGCACAAATTCTGGTGGCAATTTTATCAATACTTCATTAGCTTCCAAATGTGGGATTGGGGTCATATTTATAGGAATCCCACATTTTCACATAAGTCCTTGACTTTTGGACTACTAACACTTAACCAAGGGGAAGGGGGCGCCCCTAGGCCTAGCCCATATAATTGGGCCCATTAACCAACATAATGACTCTGGACTTAGGTAAATAGCTACCTAACCTAGGTATTGGACTCAAATAAAAGGAAAAGTACATGATAAGAAAATGAAAATTACATCATATGACTCGAAATATAGTGGCGGACAAGATGTAGCATAGCTGGCGAGCTTCTGGATCCTCGAACAAAGGGGAAAGCTGGTGATGTCCTCATCAGGTCAGCCTACTACTTGTCAAAACTTCTTAACCCCTGTGAGCAAAAGTACTCAGCCATAGAGAAGACTTGTGCAGCTTTAGTCTGGGTAGTTCAGAAACTTAAGTATTATTTTCTAGCTCACGAGGTTCATCTCATTGCTCGTATGAATCCAATCAAGTTCCTTCTTGAAAAATCTGTTCTCACTGACCGATTGGTACGATGGCAAAGCTTCCTTTCTCAGTTCGACATCATCTACATTCAGCAAAAAGTGATTAAAGGCTATGCCATAGAAGAACATTTTGTTCATCATCCTCTCCCTAGATTTGACCTTGTTCGCTCAGAGTTTCCAGATGAGGAACTAATATCCGTCAATCATTCCGACTCAATGTGGACCTTACATTTTGATGGAGCTTTGAATTCAAAAGGGAAAGGGATTGGCGTTGTTCTTCTATCACCGGAGGGTATCACTATTCCACTCGCCTCTCAACTTGCATTTCCAGTTACAAATAACATAGCTGAATATGAGGCTCTTCTGGCCAGACTGGAGGCCGCTCATCAATTTGGTGTTACCAAATTACGAATTGTAGGTGATAGTCAGTTTATTCTTCACCAAGTGCTTTCCAAGTGTCGCACGCTCAATCCTAAACTCAAACCCTATCAGGAATTGACCTCTGCTTATACCAAGCTTTTCACCAAATTAATCTTCGTTCACATCCCTCGTGACCATAACATTTTAGCTGATGCTATTGCTTCTCTAGCATCTTCCTTGGTTTTCCTCCCCGAAAAGGATTCCCACTCCATCATTGTTCACAAGCGACTCACTCCCGCTATTCAAGATCCCACTTTCCTTAGGATTAAGGAGGAGGTGCTTAGAAAGGTTGAGCAAGGCTGGATCATTGAGAATAAGGAGGTCATGCTATTGGACTTAGAGGAAGAATTGGACGATGAAGAAAAGCCATGGTATTATGAAATTGCTAAGTATTGCTAGGATCAATCATATCCTGAAGAAGCCACAGCTGAAGAAAAGAAAGCCATTAGAAGGGTTGCCCAGCGATACACCCTGATTGGAGGTGTGCTTTACAGAAGAGGTCTCACTGGAGTTATGTTAAGATGCCTAGATGATGATGAATCTTGGAAGGTTGTGGAAGAGGCCCATTCGGGAGTGTGTGGTGGTCATGTCAATAGCCAGATGCTTGCTAAGAAGATCCTTAGGCTAGGTTTCTATTAGCCCACTCTAGAAGAGGACTGCTCCATCTATGTTCGAAGGTGTGTTAAGTGCCAACTGCACGGCGACAAAATTCATTCTCCTGCTTCTTCCCTCCATCCTGTATCTTTCCCATGGCCTTTCTCCATGTGGGCTTTCGATATTATTGGACCTCTTGGTGATCTGACCCTCCTCACAAAACCAAAGTCATTCATACTAACGGTGACGGAATACTTCACCAAGTGGGCGGAAGCAGAAGCTTACGTGGGGATAAAAACATCAACCGTGTACAAATTCATAATGAAGAACATCATCGCAAGGTTTGACATCCCGAGTACCATCGTCACCGATAATGGACCGCAATTCATCTCTCAGGAACTTCAGGACCTCCGCAACAGGTATAACATTGCATTGCATCATTCATCTCCTTATTATCCACAGGGCAATGGCTAAGCAGAGGCAACTAATAAAACCTTGATTAAAATTATCAAGAAAACGTGTGAGGCTAACAAATTTGCGGATTGACCAGAAAAGTTGGTTGAAGCTCTTTGGGCCTATCGTACTTCCATTCGTACCCCTACAGGGCAAACCCCTTTCGCCCTAACTTATGGAATGGAGGCGGTAGTTCCTTATGAGATTCTTATTCCTTCTCTACGAGTGCAATTGGAAAAGGAGCTCCCCATTGACGAGCGTTGCGAATCCCTCATTGCTCAGTTGGAACTCCTAGATGAGAAGTGTTTGGCCGCCGCCGAGCATGCGCGTATTTATCAAAACATGCTTTCACGTTTTTACCAAAAGAAAGTAATCGAGAGAAAGTTCAAAATCGGTGAGATGGCAATTAAGAGAATCTTTGTAAAACCTAGTGGACCACGTTCAAAACTCCAACCTAATTGGGAAGGACCCTTTATCATAAAAGTTGTTTATCCTAACAATGCTTGTGGATTGATTGATGCTGAAGGCGAAGAGCTAACACACCCTTGGAATGGTCTCTATTTGAAGAAATACTACCCCTGAACCAAACAAAAAAAAAGAAGAAAAACAAAAGAAACAAAAAGAATAAAAATAAAAAATAATAAAAAGAGAGAAAAACAAGCAGAAAAAAAATCTTTGAGGCTGGTATGGTACGTGGGCCACGATGCCGAAAAAATCAAAATCCTTAATTCTTTCTTCAGTCTCGACGATTTAACTCTTTGGTCAATTCACGCACACACTACACGCTTTATTCTTAAACTCGAGCAGCCCGGAATTCGAGGAAAGTCCTACCCAAACTAAGAGTGTAAAAGCCTTACTTATTCTCTTCCTTTCGGCTCACGAGAGGGAATACAAGTTAGGGGTTACCAACCAAGCCTGCCCGTCACCCTAGTAGGTGGAAGTCAGGGCCCAAAAGGGAACCAAATGCTTAAAGCCCAAGTACAATTAGGTCTTTATCTATTTCGAAGAAAAAGAAAAGAAAAGGAAGTTATGATAAAAGAAAGCATGACAAGAGGGCGAAGTCCCCGCAGGGAAAACCCTGGTCATAAGCATGCATGAATAAGGGCAAAAAGAGCAACAAAATTTCCCTAAGCCGAAGATCGAATCCCAACAGGCATTAGGGCATGGGAGGAGCGTGCCCTGTTCTTGAAAACCTTTCGTGAGCTTCCTTAATCATTCTTCCCTTCTCCCTCCATGGTGGGTTGTGAACTCGAAGAATGGTGAAGACCGACTAAGAAGGATGGGCTGTGAGAGAATATGAGTAAAAGCCTAAATATAAGTCACGTTGACTCTTTTGTTAAGTCTCTTGATAAAGTCTAATGAATTTTAGATTATAATGGTTAAGGTTTCAAAGCCCTATACTATACTCGCCTCCAAAATAATTTTTTTTCAAATAGGCGTCCTTTTCAAAATTAAGTGTAACTTTCAAAATAAAAATTCAACAAAAAAGTATACATACAAGTAATAACAAAAAATGATTGTGGAATTTCAAGCCCTTTGCTTGGTTGCATTCTTGTATGGGCATCTTTTATTTTTAGCATTTGCTTGCTTGCATGGTGCATTTTATATCTACTCTTTGCCTTCATTGATTAAAGGCTTGGCCCCTTGACCCGTTATCAAGGTCAAAGTAAAGACATCCCTTGCTTATTGAGCAAGGGGCCAAGTCGAACAGATGGATTAACCTGTTTGTTCAAGTGTGAACTACAAGCGCATGGCAAAAGTAAAAGGCGAGAAGGAAAAGAAGATACAAGTACACAACTACACAAGTGCTCTGGTAACAAAAATTTCAATCTCATATATATATACATAACTATCTGAGTACAGGTGTGAGAGTGGAGGAGTACAAGTAAGTCTCTCAGCTCTTGCCCCCACCCTCCTCTCTCCTACTCTCTGCCTCACTCTCGTCCTCCCGACGAGGCGCTGGTGGAGGGGGCATGGACCCCTAGGAAGTAGCTGGAGCTCGAGCCGGCTCCTCTGCCTCGCTCCTCTGTCGGAGAGAGGAACCCGCCACAAAAGTAGAATTGGTGAAGGTGTACCCTGCAGCTCGCGCCCGCTCCCAGCCTCGCTGAAGCCGCTCCTCGGTCGCTCATAGCCGCTCCTGTGTAACGGCTAGCTGGGCCCTCAAGGCTGTAAGCTCCCGATCGCAAGCTGACCGCTCCTCACGGTCCCGGGCACGCTCTGCCTGGTGCTGCTCACGATCCCGGGCACGCTCCGCCTGGTGCTGCTCACGGTCCCGGGCACGCTCCGCCTGGTGCTCCTCGCGCTCCCGAGCACGCTCTCTCCCCTCCATCTCGAGGGCGACTCGCAGCTCCGCCACGTCCTGAGGTAACTCCTCTCGCCGCCTCAAGGCCCGCTCC
Organism: Amorphophallus konjac; assembly: GCA_022559845.1. NCBI lineage: Eukaryota > Viridiplantae > Streptophyta > Magnoliopsida > Alismatales > Araceae > Amorphophallus > Amorphophallus konjac. The sequence goes on along the minus strand of CM040122.1, from coordinate 86,102,354 downwards.
AGCTCCACGACCCGTTGCTCGTGGATCACCAACTGTCATGCCTCAAGTCCCCCATTCTGGAGCCGATCACTGTTAGAAAGTGACAAAACCGTGAGGCCAGTAGGCCAAAGCAGACAATACCTCGACGGTATAGAGTACGGGGCGTGACAGAATGGTATCAGAGCTAGACCCCAGCCGGAAGTGTGGGAACTAAGTGCCATGCAGGGCAAAGTGCTACGCTATGGGAGCCACCTCTTGAACCCGCATTGGGACAAAGTGCTACATAGTGGGAGCCACCTCTTGAGCCTGTAGGGGCCACCCCTAGAGTCCTACCTGCTTGGTGGTTGATTGCGTGATTGCATGCTATGTGTGCCCAGCGATGAGGACATCGCCTATATAAGAGGGGTAGATTGTAACACCCTCAAATATAGACAAGTTGTACTCTATATCACCGAGGCACCTTTTGATGTATCGGCTCAGTTCTTAAAAAGAACTCCGAAGCTAAGCGTGCTTAATGGGGAGTAGTACTGGGATGGGTGACCTTCCCGGGAAGTCCCCCATTCTGGAGCCGATCACTGTTAGAAAGTGACAAAACCGTGAGGCCAGTAGGCCAAAGCGGACAATACCTCGACGGTATAGAGTACGGGGCGTGACACCAACTCTGTCCTGGCCAGGGCAGTCTGGGTAAGCGATGCATGTAGCTCCGAGGTCTGTAAACAGGTAAACAAATCATCAGTTCCATAATTCAATAATTCATGGAAATAGGCAATATACAACTGAAAGCAAATAACTCACCCGAGAGGCCATCGCCTGCTGTCCCTCCGTGACGCAAGTAAGAGCGGCCCGGAGCTCCTCAGTCTGTAAACAACAATTTTCATGAGCATATCACATAATTTAATTTAACGCACGGTTGAGTTTGAGGTTTAAGACATACCCTTGTGGTGAAGTCGCGCTCAGTCGCCTCGGCCCGCGTCACTGCTGTGGCCAGCTGCTCTGCTAGTGCAGACGTCTCTACACTAGGCCCTCTCGAGCTAGAGGCCTCTCCTGTCTCTCTCCCTGCCGCTCCCTGCTGGGCACGCTGCATTCATTAAGATCGTTTGTGGCTAATCATCAATAATTCAAAAATACATTTGCATATAGATAATTTAAACACTTACCAGGGTCTCAAGGTCTGCCCGTATGGCAGCCAACTGGGCCTCCAAGCTATGGAGGTACGTCTGCATGTCCATCGCCACTATATCCCGTGCGTCCTGCATTCACCACATATCAGTCGCATAATAGATATACATAAGCATTTGCATTTAATTTAAGAAATAAGTGCATTCATACATACCCCTAAGACCTTCATCTGGGGTCGGCCGGCGTAAACCTCCCAGTAGCGTCGGAGGTACTCGGAGCTGTCCGTCGCCTGTGAAGTGACCCGGGTCCCGCCACGCTGCCAGTCTGCGTATTGGTCGGAGAACTGCACTCTCCAGTCGATCACCTTCGTGTGACCGCGCGTCTTCTTGCCTATCTCACGCGGCTCTCCTACCTCGATCCACTCCTGGTGTAGGTCGAGGGTCCTCATCACCAGCCTAAGCCATAGCGGCTCAATCTCGCTCAAGCAATGAACCCAAAGCTCATATCCGAAGCGAGGTCGGCCCGCTACGACCCACGGCTGGCCCTCGTCGGTCATCCCCTCGTAGGGTCTCCACCGCACCTGCATCCATAAACATGCATACCATCATCGTCTCATCATAATTAATTAATAAAACAATGCATAACATTAATCATGCGTACCAGTGAGGCAGGGAAGTCTCGGAACTCTCGTCGCAGCACTCGTAACTCGTAGGCGAGTGGGGCTCCGATCACCACCGGTAGCCAGCGCCGTGCTAAGGGGAAAGATCCCTCATCTCCAGGTCGCTAGTCGACACGCCCCATCGGCATGTACAAATGGCTCCAAACCTGCATTCATGCATTGCATTAGCAAAACATTCATATGCATATGCATTCTAACAAGAAAACAACAAAAAATGCATACCTGAAGAAATGGTGAGAAGCCACTGACGGTCATCTCACGACCTGTCCCTGTGGACAGGTCGGCTATCAAGTGCACCAACAGCGCTGCTCCCCAGGCGCACCTGCCAACGCCCTCCAAGTCCTCGAGTATCCCTAGGAAGCGGCAGTTGATGACATCACCCTTCGTGCCGAGCAGCAGCCTCCCGAGCATCAAAAATAGAAATCTCCTCAAATCTCTGTCTACTCTCTCCCTGTCGGCTGGGTCCTAGCAGTAGGCAGCCCTAGCCCCGTCTATCAACCTCTGTGAAAACTGCTCTAAAGACTCCCTAGACCTCTGCCTAGAGTCCCCCAATCCCATGGCTATGGTAAGGTCGGTGCGAAAGATGGTCCTACACTCGCTCGGTGTCTCGTACACCGTCTCTAGCCCTAGTAGCTTCTGAGTAAGCTCACTATAATCAGGTAGGGTGATCCCGCTCACCGCCTCTCCATCTACCCTCAGCCCAGTGATCCTAGTGACATCCTCTAGGCTAGGGACCATGTGACCCCATGGCATCAGAAATGCCCTGCTAGACCTATCCCATCTCTCTCTGAGTACCTGGATCAAGGGTAGGTCGGGTCTAACTGGCTCAATGCTAAGGAAAGCCCCAAACCCCATGGCATCTACCCTGGCTCTCTAGAACTCGGGGAGGCCGTAGTACGCTGCCCGGACCTGGACCCAAGAAATCCGTGTCCTCATCAGCCCCTGCATGCATATAAAAGAATTTTTTTTTGCTTAAGTTTTCATGTGAAAATTCATTCAAGTTCATTAACTGTGATATTTGCTGTTTGGATGATTAACGACCTGCCTTGGGTCGTGGTTTTTATGATTGACGCCCCTGAGGGCGACGTTATTTCCAATGGGTTTCGGGTGATACTGTGCGTTCATTGAATTAACGACCCAGCCTGGGTCGTTGTTTATCTAGAAGCTGCCCCTGTGGGGGACATTTTTTTGAAACTAATTTCCTAAATTCCAAGAAATTTTGAATTGACGCCCATCCCTGGGTCGTCAATTGTTTAATTAACGCCCCTGTAGGGGACGTTGTTCAGAGTGAGTAATTTTTCGCCCAAAAAAGAAATTCTATTTTTTTTAATTAGCGACCACACCATTGGTCGTTGTTTGTTGAATTGACGCCCCGATGGGGGGCGTTGTTTTCCCAGGTTTTTTTTAAAAAAATAAAATAGCATGCGAAATAAATCAACAGGGGCGTACATATTGAAATAATTGAAAAAAAGCATGGAAAAATAACAGCATGGAGCTAAACATGATATTGCTTTTAAATAACGACATGTTGCAGGGCGTGGTTTTCATGCGATTAATTATTTTCAAAAATATATATAATTGAAATTGACGACCCATTCTGGGAGGTTATTTAAATTGACGACACCCCTGGGGGCATCATTTTTCTGAGTCACAGGTTTGCCCTCTTCCGAGAGCTATGGAAATGGAATGAAATGAAAATAAAATAAAAATAAAGTGAAAAAATGGGGCGTAGGGGGGCCTACCTTCTGTCGTTTGGGCCCAATCAGCCCTCCACGGAGGGGCTGCCGTGGTTGGCGTGGTCGCCGGAGTTGTACGGGCCGAGGGGGTGCCGCCGCCGCCGCCGGTGGGTCCTCTCCTCCTTCTTCTTCTTCTCCCCCTTCCTCTTCACCTTCTTATTCATCCCCTTCTTCGTCTTCTTCATCGCCTTCTTCTCCCTCTTCATCATCACCTTCATCTCCTTCGTCTTCTTCTTCTTCATCGCCTCCACCGCGTTCTTCCTCTTCACCGGCCGCCGCCGCCGGTGCGTCTTCGGCCGCCGCGGGAGGAAGCTCCTCCACGGCGTGCTCTTCTTCTAGGTCCACCACGGCCGGGGCAGACACCCTCTGCCGTTTAAGAGTGCCGCCAGCCATAGGGAGAGAGAGTGGAGCGAGGGAGAATGAGAGAGATAGATTGGGGGGTTGCGGTTAGGGTTTTGCAGGAAGGGAGAAAGGAGAAATGAACGAAGGAATGAGAAAGGGGGGAAAGTAGGGTTTAACGGTCGAAATGAATTAACGGCTGTATGGAAGTCGTTAATTGGTAAATTGACGGTTTAAGGAAAGGCGTGGCAATTAGATTTAACGCCCTGAGGCTAAACGTCAATTGTGATTTGCATGGGAATTTGTAATCGTCGTCAGGCGCATTAATGGGAGTTGATTGATGTGATCAGGCGTCATTATTACCCATTGAATTTGACGACGACAATACGGGCATCCATTTCTGAACACGCGACGTGAGCAAAGGCGTGTTTTTCTAAGAAATTAAGGAATTATTTTAAAGATAATTTGAAATTTTGAAATGATTAACGCCTTATCTAAAGACGTTAATTAAGAAACGCCAGTGCCCTGGGCGTCAATTGTAGTTTTGAAATATAATGGACGACATTAGCTGAGGCGTGGTTTCATAAAGTAACGCCGTTGATGGAGGCGCCGTTAAGAACAGAGAACCCGAAGTTTGCTTTATCAGACAGAATTGCATAAATTGGAAGATATGATCATTTTAACTCATTGTTTTGGCTCAAATAAGAACAGAATTTTTATTTCGTTAAAAAGAAATCATGATTACATTCTCTAAGCCACTGTGGGCCTTGTCTTTTTGAGAGCCGGTACATAAGCTTTACATTTGTCTTCTTCTTCTTCAACATGAGTCTTGGATCTGTGAAGAAGTCCCACCTTCCATTGAGCCATTATGGTCTTGATTTCTTCATGATATCCATTTGAGCATAGTTCTCTTCTCTTGATTGGAGGAAGGTGAGAAGGTTCTTCGAAGAGATGTCGAGGAAGCCCGAGTTGTGGGGGGCACCGATGTACGTTGTAAAGGAAGAAGTCGGTCCCACCAATTATGCCGGAAGATAACCTTGAGCGAAGTTCTTGGGTTTTGAGAAAACCCGGCGTACATGTAAAATTGCTCTTTGGCATTGATTTGAAGTAATCCCTCCATTCATTCCTCTTCTTGAGCTTGGGAACTCTGTTGGTCACCCTTTCGCATAGACCCAATGAGTCTGTCATATACCGAAGTGGGCTCTTGGAGAAGATTTTGGAAGCCGCTTGGTTTGCTTGACATGAATCAAATTTAAAGTGGAAATCTATCAAACAAGCTAGAAGGAGCATTGACCCAAATAGGGGCCGTCCTAGTGAAGCTGAAGTGAGCCCGTTGTAGAGGTTGGCTAATATTGCCCCACCTATTCTTTTTCCCTCCCACGTGCTAGCTATAGCACTTAGGTGTTGCTCCTCTAAATGGTCTTCCAATGAAGGGAATAATATAGCTCCCGCTACACATATGATAAACCCTTTCAGCACTCTCTCAAAAAGATCTTCATCTTCTTGAACCTTGTCCATGTTTTTGTATACCCATGAAGCCAACTTCAAAAGGTTAATTCCATTATTGGCCTTCATTTGATTCACCAAATTCAGACTTTGGACGAGACTCATGAGCATGTCATGGGCTTGTATGGGCTTGGTCATATGAGCCATCCTTGATTCCTCTCCTTGCTTCATCCTTTTCAAACCCAAGAGCATCTCCACTTCTTCTAGGAGTATGGTAGCTTCAAAGGTTGGGAAGAGGAAAGTGTGAGTATGAGGGTGCCATAATTCTATAAGAGCTCGAATTGAAGCCCAATCGAGGTAGATGTCATTGTAATGAGTGGCATGGGTGATGAGGCCAAGAAGGTTCCATCTAGAAAGGAAGGATTCCATATCTAATGAAAGTTTTGAAAGTAATAAAGGAAGCCATTTGATTTTCAGAAATCTTCTTGGACTAGGGACAATGGGGTAATCCTGAAAACATAAAAGAAAGGAAGAAGAAAGAGAATGATATCAGAAATTTAGAAAAGGAAGAAAGACAGAACCGGAGTAAAAGCTTTAATAATAAAACACTTACTTGGCTGTTGATGATTTTTCCACTAATGTGGCCCGGCACTTCACAAATCTTTAGAAAACTCATCCTTGGCCTCTTAGAAAGCCTCTGTTGCATCAGATGGTTCATCCTTCTGACAGTGTTACTAATTCTATCTGCTCTTCGGTGCTCTGTTCGGTCTTCTGCTAGTTTCTCTGTCTGTTTACAGAAGATGGCTTTGGTACTCTGTGCTTCGATAGTTCTGATGCTTGGAAACACCAACAGTTACCCTATTTATAGTATTTTGAATGTTAACGGGTATCATGGTTTGTGTTTGAATAAAATGATTTGCTGGAAGCTTAATTCCGAGCAGGAAGTGAAAACAGATAATTAACGACGTGCTTTTAGGCGTCATTTGTTCAATTGACGACATCTTTAGGGTCGTCATTTATCCAGCGCCTACAGGGAGGGCGTCATTTGCATTCTGATTCCAAGTTAAACCTTTAGTGCAATTAACGCCCCAGTAAATGTCGTCCTTTATTGTTTTGACGCCGACCAGAAGGGTCGTCATTTTTTTTTCTGAGCTTATGTTCTTGAGTTGCTTTCTAATATCTTGACTTCTCATGAACTTAAGTGCTATCATATCATGATTAGATTGTTTATATCAAGCACTTTTGATCATAGTTTGAGCTAATGATCTTTTTGAACTAATGAGCTTTAGTGCATGTTGTGTAAGTCTGGAAGTATTTGCATAAGTTTAAGCATCATGGTTGTAAAGTTCTAAAGTCTATACACTCCATTCTGAAGTCTGTACATTCGTTTCAAGCCTATACATTCACAAGCACAAGTCTCTACATTCCATTCTGAAGTCTATACATTCCATTCTCAAGTCTATACATTGCATAGAGTATATCCATTCCATCCATCCTAAACATGGAGTCTACACATTGCATTGTCAAAGTCTACACATTCGTTCTTCATCCCTAAGTCTATACACATTCTGAAGTCTGTACATTCGTTCCAAGCCTATACATTCATAAGTCCAAGTCTATACATTGCAAAAGTCTGTATGTTGCATAAAAATTCAAAAAATTCTCATAAAAATTTAAAAAAATTCTCAAAATTCTAATAAAAATTCTCAAAATTCTAATAAAAATTCTCAAAATTCCCATAAAATTCAAAAAATTCTCAAATTTCCAATAAAAATTCAAAAAAATTCTTAAAATTCCAATAAAAATTCAAAAATTCTCAAAACTCAAATAAAAATTCAAAAAAATTCTCAAAATTCCAATTCAAAAATTCTCAAAACTCCAATAAAAATATTCTCTAAAAAAAGAAAAATCCAAATAAATCCAAAAATTCTCAAATTCAAATCAATGTTGTTGAGTAAGCTTTATGCATCTTTATATCATGGCTAATGAAATTTTGAGTACATGTTAAGAAGCTCTTGGTCCCATCAACTGGGCCTCAGCATCCAAACCCCACGGTGACTGCACCTCATTTCTCAGTTCCCACGTGCTCATGTTATCACCATCTCCCTGTATGCATCCCTGTATGCATTGTTACTATAAGGTATCTACGCTATTATAGCATATGAAGGACCTTGTAGTTCTGATAAACCTGGAATTTGAGTTCCCCTTCATCAAAAACAGTGATAATTCCAGGGGAATCTTGATTACACGGATAGGCCATTGAGTCATTCAAGGTTTGGGACGATGGTTCCACTTTCTGAGTTGATGTGTGGACAAACGGGCTTCGACTTAGTATCAGCTCAGCGGTCTGGATTCTTGACCAAATCTAGATGGCTTAACAATATTATCCTTGATTGTCTTTTATTTTAGTTTGATTTAATTTTTCTTTTAGTCCAGCATGCATCATGTAGGACTTTGAGCTTAATGCTGAAAATCTTCATGTTACACCAATAATGAAGGACGCTCGCTCTTAATTGAGTTGACATAAGATATTCCATTCCAAATCGAGTACTTTATTCTCCTTGAAGCCGCTCAGGCTGGTCCCTTGGAAATCATCCCTTTGCTGGATCTTTATCTCAACTCACTTTACTTTTCTGCAAATCCACCTTGGTTGTAGCACGTCCACATTGGCTGGTAACCGCTCTCCAATGGTGCCTCCCTGTCGTGCCCTCGCGCACATTTTGTTTATCTAGTTTAGTCTCCTTTATCCAGCTAATCGATGCATTCTTGGAATCATCCGGAGTTGTTTTATTCAGAATCTTGGAAAGATTTTCAAAACGCTTAGTGTCAAAAGCGTGTCACATCACACCTTGGCATCTACTTATCAGTACGTTCCACCTCATTCCACTTGTTTCACTTTCGCTTCATTCCGTCTCACTCCCTTGTAAAGCAGACGCCAAGGCGGGGCAGCTGTAGACACGCCAAAATTGATGCTATGTTGAGTAGATCTCATGTCACCATGTGACGTTCCAGAGTGAACCTCAATATTGATTTAATATGAAGTTTTTCTATTTTTTATGAATTATTTAGGGTAATTGGAATTAACGCCTTAAGTAGGGGCGTCTTTTAAATTGACGGCCTGGCCACGGGTGCCTCTTTGAAAAATGGACGACTACCAATACGGACGTCATTTTCTGGATTTACTAAAAATTTTGAATTTCAAATAAAATGAAAATTGAGGAATTGACGTCTCTCTTGAAGACGTTGATTATTTGATGTCCGTATGGCAGGCGTCAGTTCATCGTTTTAAATAAGGAAAGTTAATTGTTTCTATAATTAAATCCAGGAATTGACGACGTTATGGACGTCGTTATTTTAATTAACACCTTTGGTCGTGTCGTCATTTTTAATTGACTCCCTCAAAGGGGTCGTCATTTTTAATTCCGTCTCCGTTTTGCCTCCTTCTTTCCAGTAATGATTCTTTCCCCATTTTAAACCTTGTGTTTGACTGGGAAGAGTATTTCTTGATGGAGGATCATTACCTTATTTTAATCCTTATTTTGCAAGGATATTTGGCCCTATAAATATCCCTCCTGATTCTCTTCGCGCGAGAGAGAAAGAGAGAGGAAAAGGAGCAAAAGGTGGAGAGAAACATACAGAGTTAACAGAGAGAAGAGTGTTTCTTTGATTGCAGGTGATCCATCCAAGCTCTTCTTCCTGGCGGATTCCTTTCTACGGACGATCCTCTGCTACCCCTCTTGCATGCTGAAGACTCTTTCTCCCCTTCACTGCTGCACGCACAGCAGAAAGGAACCATCCCTTTAGATTGTTTAGTTGCTTTTGTCATTAACATATCATCATCATCACACACCCCTTTCTCTAGTTCTTGATAGATCTCACACTACATATTATTGCTTAGCATTCATTCATATTTTTCAAACCTTGTTGCTCCTATTAGGGGTTAAAAAAACACACAAAACACACAAGGTGTGTTCATGTTCAAATTGATTGATTTCATATTCTTATAGCATTGATACTACACTCTTTGGTTAATCCACTCTTTTATTTGTTTTGTGTGTGTTCTTGCAAGGTAATCAAAGCTAAGAACCCCCTTCATCGGCCGACCGGTAGAAGGAGGAAGAAATGATTCACAATCTCCCCCGTTAAACACAAGGTACATGCGATCATCTTCTTATTTTGAGGTAACCCCTCTGGCGATCACATTCCCCTTAGCATCCTACGCATGCTCCCATTCACCCCTTTATATTTTCCATATTATTATTCTTTTCCTTTAAGTGGATTTTTCATAATCTACAGCAGCGATCGCCAAAGGTGAGCCGGCGTATTTTACCGGAATTAGCCGGCGGACTGATCTGCTGGCCTGATCTCGGGACAGAATTGCGTGCCTCCACGAAAACAATTGTTACGCCCAGATCAGGTGTTGGATCGAGGCGAAATTGGTACCGTTGGAAACTAGACTCAAAGGGATACAACATATATTATTTTCAGATCCATCCAACAAACAGATTTGAAATACAAATGACTGTAACATTGTAACTACCTCTGGCTTGGAACCCAGAACACACAGGACAGAAAAGGATCTGTCTGAAGATAAACTTTGACCAAAATAAAAATGATGGATCTAGACTTTGGGAAAATTATGGGTGGAAGGGGGGATGTGAGGATCACGTATGAATTTTTTGGGATTTTGTGGAGATGACTAATGGGGCGGGAAAAATACAACAACAGAATACTATCCCGCATCTCTACAAATTGGCAGATTGCTCGGGGAAACCTAAATTACTAATAAAAATAGTAAATGAAGGCAGAATGACACGAAATTTAAACTGGAGATGGGGGATGACAGGAAGAACAAACACTAGAAATTTGAGATCGAGCAAATTTACGAACTGGAAGATAAAATTATGGCTTCAAGCTTCTGTCCAGGGGTGGATAGAACTCCGACGATGTGGCGGTGGTGTTGCGATGGCGGCTCCACGGTGGCGGCGGCGGTGGTGCGGAGCTACTCACTCAGAGAGGGGTTGATAGGGAGGCTTCACACCTCTGAAGATCTGAGCTTTCATAGCTCCAAGGGGGAGAGAGGAGAGAGAGGGGCTGTGCCCTTGGGTGCTTGGAGCAAAATTGCCAATTTTATTTTCATTAATTCCATGAAATGTGGAAATACAAGCTTATATAGAAATAGATAAAAGACCTAAACTATCCTCAGATCTAGGGTTAGGGAGGGGTAAATGGGGAATGGGGAATTAATCTCTCATGTGGTCAAATGACCATTAATAAAAAAATTACAACATGAATTAAATACTATAAAGGGGGGGCACCCCTTTAAAAAGGGGGGTGGAATTTTGAATTTTCTTCTTTTTTTGTCCCCTTGGTTCAAGTCCTCCCATGGACCAAAGACCAGCCCATAGGGCCCATGATCCTAGGTGGACCAATGGGAAAGAGGGTGGGGGACCCTGCTAGACCTATTGGCTTTTTGCAAAGAAACTCAAAGATTCCTAAGGACTAACATATTGGCTTATAATTTCCATACAATTGCAAACCAATTAACCCAAGGATATAAATGCAAACAAAAAGATACAAATGTAAAAACAAAATGTTAGTGCCCGTTGTTGATTCCCATCAGAGAGGAGAGTGTTCCTCTGGGTCAAGCTGTTAGGTAGCATTTGTAGCAGACTGAGTCTGCGTCTACTTTGGTAGGGAAGCCTCACTCTGGTTTGGAGTGAGGGGTGGACGTAGGCGGACTGGTGTCCGACCGAACCACCTAAAAATCCTGCAAGTCGTGTGATTGCTTTTGTGTGTTTGCTCCCTATTTCCTACCCTCCATTCGCAAGTTGGCTTCTGAAATGGTTTGATTGAACTCATTGTTTCTAATTGGGTTTGCTATTCACGATAAATGCTTGCTTAGGCGGATTTCCTTTTCATTCTGTTGGCCTACATCTAGTTGAAGCTTCTCTGTTTGTTATAAGTCCAGTTCCAACTCTGCAGCCTAGTATTGTCCGCTGTTCAGTAGAATCTCCAGCTGCCTACGTTGGCTTAACGTTTAAGTGTGAACCACAATAGTGCATCTGTTTAGTTTGAGCCATCCCATTTTATTTCTGCACGTATTGCTCAATGTGAGTGTTAATCAAAGTAATTTTTTTAAGGGGGATTCATTCACCCCTCCTCTGAATCCGTGTCTTGCACCCCGACAAGTGGTATCAAAGCGGGTTGCTGTCTCATCGGATCCAATGATCCGCAGTAGATCCTACAACTTCCTTGGTGCATTTTCGAGCATACCTATTTCGGTGCATTGATTTGTTTGTTGATTATATCCATGGCCTGTCCACCGGTTTTTGATGGTACTCATTTCAATCTATGGTTTAACAACTTGCGCATGTTTGTCAAGTCTGTTGATTCTGATTTATGGAAGATCATGTCACACGGTCCATACAGGCTACCAAAGAACAAGTCCAAATGGACTGACATTGATAGATCAATGTGCGGTAAAAATCAAAGAGCACTTGAATTGATGAAAGCAGCTACTGACAAGGCCTTTTACCCTTGTCTCAATGATTGCAGGACAGCTAAAGATATTCTGGACTAGCTGAAGCTTGCCTACAGGAGAGGTGAAGACCAATGCATGATGGCTAATGGCAGCGTTCAAAGTAGCAACCAAAATGAAGAGGAAGAGGATGGTCAGGTAAATCCGTTTGAGAACTTCTCTCTAGATGATTGGCAAGATGCATATGGTGATCTATTAGAGTCACATGAGATGTTAAGAAAACAACGCAAAAAATTGAAAAAGACTATTGGTATGAATAGTTCAAATTCTTCATGTGAAAACTGTTCAAAACTGAAACAGTCTTATGATGGTTGTCTATCTGTATCCAAAAGTTTAAGAAACAAATTAGTTTATTAAAAATGAAAATCAAGAACTTGCAAATGAAATTTTTGAACTTGAAGAAAAACTTAGCTCAACTGATGATGATCAGATTCTTATCAATAATCATGTTAAGAATGAAAAATTGCTGAAAGATCTTGAAAGTGTTAACTCAGATTTAAACAAGCTGAAATCTAAAAACGAATCTCTTAGAAAATATGTTAAAGAAAATGAAGAAAAACTTGAGAAACTTGAACAAGAGAAGAATCTGCTTGTCGAAAAATTTGATGCTATCAAGTCTGTAAACATGGAGTTACAAAAAAATGTTGAAAAACAGCAAAGAGATCTGAAGGAATTAGAAACTAGAAGAAAGTATGAAATTAACTCATAGGATCAGGTTCTAATAAATAAGTTAATTCAAAATGATAAACTTAAGGATGAAAATGAGAAGCTAAAACAGCTGAATTCTGCTATATCTGAAAGGCTTCTCACATAGGAAAAAGGGAAAACCGTCTGTATAGATCAGTCTGAAAAAGTTGATGAGCTTAAAAAGGAAATCGAAGAATACAAAACTACTAACAAAGTATTGAATGAAACTATTAATTGCAGTGAATAAGAGATTGTGAGTTATGAAATACACATTGCATCTCTAGAAAATGAGATTCAGGATTTGAAAAGTTCTTTGTCTAAATTTCTTAGTGGGTAAGATAATCTGAACAAATTGTTGGGAACAAAGGTCAACTTTCAGAAGGAGGGGTTGGGCTATAACCCTGTAAATAAAAAGAGTTTTGAAAATAAAATTCAAACATCCTTTGTTTCTAGTTCTACTTCTCACAGTTCTCAGAACCCACCTGTCTTTCAGTTTACGGCTCAGAAAGCTTTAAAACCAATTGAAAAGCAAAAGAACAAAAAGGTTCATGTCACTTCACTGCATGGTGTTCAAAATTCATCCATGCACACACATGCACATAAGAAAATCATGTCATGTCATTACTGTGGCTTGTATGGTCATTGTATGGATAATTGTCTTGCAATGAAGAAGGATGATCTGAAGTTTAGTAGAAATCATGCTAAGAAGCCTCATGACAAGAAACATTTTTCTGCTCCAAGTAAAAAGTCTCAGTGCTTTTATTGTCATAAAATTACTCATCTAATGCATGAATGTAAACTAATGAATCAAGATGACCTGAATGCTAAGAAACCTCAAGTTAAAAATCATGGATTTTAGAAGAAGAAAACTCGTTGTTTTTGTTGTGGCAAATTAGGCCACATTGCCGCACACTGTTGGCATAACCACAGAAGAAATTTCAATTTTAAATTCGCTAAATTCCCTCCAAAAGGACATGAATTTGACAAGAACAAATTTGCATTTAAAAGAAAGATTCATGCATATTATGAATGTGGAAAACCTGGCCACCGAGCCTCTGACTGCTAGATGGCAAGTTATGAAAAACAGTATGTTCATGCAAATAATAGAAATTTTCATGTTAATGCACATAGATCCCATGCTTATGATAATGTGCATAAAAAGAACTCAAGATTTGCTATTTCATGTCATTACTGTGGAGGCTTTGGGCACTCTATGAGTGATTGCAATTTAATGAAATCTGATGATTTACATGCTCAAAGATTATGGAAAGCACTTATCAGAGGTGATACTAACACTACAGGACCCAAGAACTCTTGGGTACCTAAAAATGCAAAATGAGAAACTATTTTGTAGGTATGCCTTGGGGATGAAGAATAAAAAGGGGGACAATAAGTCAAGGCACCTGAGTATGATAAACCCCATTTCTGCACTCTTATCATGCTTGATGTGTTAGTTAAAATCTCATGCATACATGTTCTCATTTATATATATTATGAGCATTCATGTCTTTCAATGCATATGATTGAGTTATCTGTGCATATATGAGATTGAAAAAGAATTGGATATCATTCACTAAAAATCAGAATTGCCTATATTTCATGCACACTCATGCCAATTGCATTTGTCTAATATTTATCATGATGCATAGTCATTGAAAATAAACTGCACTTCTGAATATCTGAAAGGCTGGAATTTGATGCCTGCATGTTGTCTCATGCATAAAATGTTCATCTGCATACATAACATGCACACATATTCACATTTTCATATGCTTAGCATATTGTCAATTTAATATGCTCATAGGACTGCATTTGTATTGCATTGTCCTGCATGATTACATGGTATATCAAATAGTTTAGTGCTAAAGGGCAGATAAAGTCTGTCTGAAAACTCTAACCCTGTGTGAGGTGGTCATTAGACCAAGTCCTCCGCCTAGTACCATGGATCAGTGTTGAGCAGTCTAGATGGTTGTGAGTACAAGTCATCAAACTCCCTACATAATTGTCATTGCATATGCTACATTCAGAACTGCCACACATGTCATATAGATAAGGGAAGTCTGTCAAGTTAAGTCTTGTGCTTCATGCATATTTGGTTAGATTAATCTCCCTGCATGGTCTTCATATCATAATTGTCATATAGTACAATAAATTTAGGGGGAGTCAATGCATAAGCATACATTCGGTTAATTGCATCTCTCATGTTGAAAATATCAAAAAGATGAGTGCATTCAGTGAGGGGGAGCATATAACAAGATTGTGTTCTTCATGTATTTCATCTGATTCCTTAATATCTCATTCAGTCAATTGATATCTTCACTGTTTAGCCATATCTTTGCTCATTCTGCAAACTTTGCTCTTCCTGCAACATACATCAAAAATTGGCATCAGTTTGTATCTGCTCTAAATTCACTTGAACTGTTACTCTTCTTAAATCTGAATTGCCAGACTTTCATGCTTGCTTGATGTCTTGATGCATATAAGGCTCATATGTACACACTCATGCTCAGCAAAGTTGTCATGCATATAGGACTGCATTTCCATTGCATCATCATGCATATTTGTAACTCTTGCATACATGTTTAGATTAAGTCCTCTGCATGGTCAGTATATCATAGCTATTATTTCAATGCATTGACATAAAGGAGGCTCATGTGTGCTAATCATTCTTGTATGTCTTGCTCTTCTCTTTCTGGCATTTACACTTCTTGCTAGCTCATGCATGTATTCAAGGGGAGCATACACTAGCTTCAGGCAATGGTTGTTGAATATATGGTTCTTTGTTCCTTTACTGTCTATTTTAGTCGACCAGATTCCTTATTTCGGTCAACCGTTGATTCAACTATCAGCTTGAGCTGTCATCTTGGCTATGATCCTTATTGATTAACACTTTGTGATGCATGTGTAGTGGAATTCATCTCAGTTCCTTAAAATCTATACTTGAACTCAGGTCTCCACAGCTGTCCTGATCTTTATGCTTTCACCCATTTTTAGCTATTCTGAATTTCACTTATGTCTATCTTGAGATCATCTGAGTACATCAGTTTCATGTCTTTGAAATCTACTGTCTGTTGCTCCTATATTTGCTGAAGGGGAGATTGTCTTAACCTTTTCCTGCTTGATTTTCACTGCTAAATCTTTGATCTAGCTGCTATCTGAAGAATCTTCAATCATTGCAATTTATGAAACCCTCTTGATCTATCTGTAATTCAAGAAGATTTCAATTTGTATACCTTGCTTATAAATCTGGAAAGTTTGTCAATAAGGAATCTTCTATTATAAGGGATTATGAATAGTTGAGATTCTCAGCTGGTTTAAGTTTCATGCATTTCTTGTGTTTGAATTTGAACATTCTGAAAATATCTGAATCAATCTATTTTAATAAACTTTAACTAGTTGTTTCATGATTATATCTTGTAAGATCTTCTGAAATCCAGAAGTTCTTATCATGGCTTACCTTGGTTAAAATACTTGTTGTGAATATTGTTCTTAAACATTTGATTGCTCTGAAATTTCTCTAAAGAATAATATATGGTCAGAACAATGACCTTGGTCACTGAGAAACTGGGTTCTTCATCAAAGAAATGAAATCAACCCATGCCATGAAGTGCCATAGTTATCTCTGCTGAAAATTTGATGAAAAATCAGTGAAATTTTAAGGCAGAGCAATGATTAGGTTGCACTGAGAAACTAGCATCCTCATCAAAGAAATGGAGTTAACCTACGTCATGAAGTGCCCTAGTTAACTCTATTCAATATGAATCATGACAGTTAGTCATACTAAGTGCTCAGGGATACTTGCGTCTAAACAACGTGTATACTCTAGTTACAAGGTGTGTAGTAAACTTGATTGATCTTGAAAGATATTGTTATAAAAGGAAATTTTTTTGCTGCTGCATAGAAAGAAAAATCTGAAATGTTATTGAAATCCTGGACACAATCTGATGCTTTTAAGTATGTTTAATATCAATATTTGTCTCTTGCAACTACCAAAGAGCCATTGAAATTGAATGCTTAAGATGAAAAGAGATCAAACTAGATGTTAACATGAAAGCTGGGTTCACTTTTATTAAAATTTGTTTTTAGATATGAGTACAAAAACTTTCATGAACAAACTTTGAATACATTATATTTAAACCACACTGTAAAATAAAGATCATTTAATAAGTCTTTATGGTAGAAGAATCTGAAATATCTTCAAATTTTGGATTTATGGCATGGCTATCTCATTGAAAATGTCTTGAATATCTTGATCCCTTGGGTTTTCAATCTGGTCTATTGTGCCTAACTTTACTCTACTAGAAAACTCTTGCTTGCTCTCATTCCTTTACAGCTGAAACTATGAGCTTGTCTTGATTGTCATATTTCTTGACTGCACTCCTCATAGCCATATTTCTTGGCTTGTTTGATTGTCTAACTGCCCCTGTGCTTTTGTTGATACATTCTAATCATTTCTTTCCAAGGGGGAGAGTGCCTTCCTAGCACACCTTATAGCTCTCAGGGGGAGATTTGTCTGCTATCTGCATCTTTAGTTAATGATTCCATCATATCATGCATGCTTGTATTTATCTTATCAAACTATCTTTTTTTTAATGAAGTCAAAGGGGGAGAATAGTTTGACATGAGTCATGAGTCAGCATCTTACTTTATCCTTATGACTCATAGTATTGCCATCATAAAAAAGGGGGAGATTGTTGTGTCTCTGTGATTTTGATGATAGCAAACACTATAAGTCTTCATGTGTTTGCATGAAAGATTGAATGATGATGAAATATGCATTTGATTATGCATCTGGTCATTGCACTGTGCATTAATGAGGATTGATTGATGTGCATTAATTTTTGTGCATTAATGATGTCATCATAATCATTTGCATGATATGTGCATTTTCAGATGGATGGATTTTCATGCTGCATAGAACCTCATCAGATTGCATGCATAGTCATTCAATCAAACAGGTTGCATGCATTGCAAGTCGATGAACATGCATTAAGTCCTAGTCATGCAGGTCGATGCACATTTTCATTCAGCATTGTAAGGTCGATGCACATTTCACTTTGCAAGTAGAATGCTTATATAAGGTCGATGCTAGTTTGCTTCTGTGTAGGACCAAGGTCGATGCACATCCAGTCTATGCAGGACCAAGGTCGATGCACATTCAGTTTGTGCAGAACCAAGGTCGATGCACTTTGTCTGAATGCATTGTAAGGTCGATGCACATCTTCCTTAGTTCATTAAGGTTAGTGCACATTACTGTTCACACACATAGAAGGACTGTGCACATCTTGCTTTCAGCACACACGGTCTATGCACATCACTGTTCACTACATGAAGAAGGTCGATGCATCTTACGGTCGATGCACATTTAAGTTTTAGTTCATTCAGGTCAGTGCACATTTCCATCTAGTGCTAACCAAGGTTGGTGCATGTTTTTTTCTGCAATGCATAAGGTCTGTGCACATTTTTTTGCTAGCTGTTATATGGTCGATGCATATTTTGCTGCATGCACATTAAGGTCAATGCACATTCTGCATTAAGCATATTGAGGTTGAAGCACATTTTGCTTCTAGCACACCAAGGTCGATGCATGTTTTCCAGAAATGCATCAGGTTGGTGCATGTTCACATTAGTAGCAACCTAAGGTCGGTGCACATCTTCTGTGACTGAATATAAGGTCGGTGCACGTTTTGGTTTCAACACTACAAGTCTGTGCACGTTTGACTCCAATGATTCTAGGTCTATGCTACTTCATAATATAGGTCTGAGCATATATGTTCACTACATCATGCAAGTCTGTGCACATCTGTTTACCAGGTCTGTGCACATCAGGTCATATGTTATGAGCTCTGTGCATTTTGTAATCATCAAGTAACTAAGTCTGTGCATGTTTTGATTTCTACATAAGAGAAGTATGTGCACATTGTATTGTTGCATAACCAAGTCTGTGCACATTTGCATTTTGCATAATATAGGCTATGCACATTTTGCATTTTTGCACAACATAGTCTGTGCACATTTGCTCACTATACACTTTGAGATCTGAGCATATATATATATAATTGAACTCTGAGCTTTGAGGTCTGAGCACATATATATATATGTACAATTAAAGTCTGAGCACATCCACCCATTTGATCTTCAAGGTTCAAGCATATGCATATATTAGCCATGCTGACCAAATGTTTGATGAAATGTCTCAGAGAGTCGGATGATTAGCAGAGTAGCAAGTGAGCTCGAACTGAAGCAGGCACGTGTTCCCTGAATGACTGGAAGCTGGCACGTGATCCCAGGGAGCATATGATGGGCACGTGTTCCAAGGCTCATGATTAGAGGAACATTCTCGTACCTGTCACGTGGTCCAAACCCTATCCAAAAGTGCCTTTCCGGAGCCTCTGTTTTGGGTATAAGTAGGGAGCATCCTTCTCTGAGCAAAGCACAACTGATAAGAAAAAAAAAAGGTAGAGCCAAAAAGAGAGAAGAGCTAGAGAGCAGAAAGGAGAGCCGCCAGAGAAGAGGCTATTGAGAAGAGAGAGACAGCATCTGAGCAGAAATGAAAAGAGAGAGAGAGATTAAGAGAAGAAAAGAAAAATAAAAAGAGAGTGAGAGCTTAGAAAGAAGAAGAAGATGAACCAGTGAGAGAGTAGAATAGAAGAAAGAGAGAAGAGCTGAGGCAATGTTCGGTTCACTGAAGATTTGTTTGATTGATCAGTTCTTGGATCAAATCCAGAACTGCAGTGCTCCCTTGGAGCTATATTTTCCTTGTGTTTCTACCAGGTTTTATTTTTTCCTTATTGCTTTTGTTTTCCACTTTGTTTCTTCCAATTCCCTGGCTTGAGATTGGGGTTCCTCCTGAGGATTCAGGAGAAGGGAGAGCAATCTCCGGTTTCCCTCTAGGTGTCAGAGGAAGGGAGACTGTGTCTCCGGTTGCAAGTGGTGGTGTGCCACTCATGGGTTCCCCTCCGGTTTGGAGGAAGGAAGGATTGATCCTTCGGTCTTTGAGTAACTGGGTGTTACTCAAGTTTCCTTCTGATTTGATCAGAAGAAGAGAGGAGAGTGTTCCTTTGGGTCAAGCTGTTAGGCAGCATTTCTAGCAGACTGAGTCTGCGTCTACTTTGGTAGGGAAGCCTCACTCTGGTTTGGAGTGAGGGGTGGACGTAGGCAGACTAGTGTCCGACCGAACCACCTAAAAATCCTGCGAGTCGTGTGATTGCTTTTGTGTGTTTGCTCCCTATTTCCTACCCCCCATTCGCAGGTTGGCTTTTGAAATGGTTTGATTGAACTCGTTGTTCTAATTGGGTTTGCTATTCACGATAGATACTTGCTTAGGCACATTTCCTTTTCATTTTGTTGGCCTACATCTAGTTGAAGCTTTTCTGTTTGTTATAAGTCCAGTTCCAACTCTGCAGCCCAGTATTGTCCGTTGTTCAGCAGAATCTCCAGCTGCGTAAGTTGGCTAAACGTTTAAGTGTGAACAATAATAGTGCATATGTTTAGTTTGAGCCATCCCATTTTATTTCTGCACGTATTGCTCAACGTGAGTGTTAATCGAAGTAAAATTTTTTTATAGGGGCATTCATTCACCCCCCTTCTGAATCCGTGCCTTGCACCCCAACAAGCGTTGTCGCGGCCCTCCTGGTAGTTGAGGTAGAGCTTACATGACGGAGAGATCGTGGCTCCCCTCTTGGTTCTTGACCGAGGTTTCTCCGGGTTTGAGGCCATAGTCCTCCCGAGAGTGGAGGTTGTGCCTTCGACTGCATAGTCTAGGCTGTGGCTTCCGTCAGCATGGACTCGCCTTCACGACAGAGGTGTCGTAGATCCTTCCCGATAACATAGCCGTGGGTTGCCGTTGGTTTGGCAATTCCAACCTTGAGGTCTAGGTGTTTCCACTGAGGTTAGGAGTAGCTTAGAGTGTTGTGTTTCCTCCAATCGTTGTCGTTGCTACTTTTGTTATTGCAGTTACTCCTATTGTTATTGTTATTGTTGCCTTTCTTGCTCCCACTACTACTGTTATTATTCTCGTTGTTTAATGTTATTGTTGTGGTGGGGATCCGTGGGACCCCTACTGAACCAATGAGATGAGGCTCACCCCTTTTTCTTTTCAGGTTTGGAGTGCCTCCATGTAGCCCGAAGGCCTTGAGCAACTCCTTCTAAGTTCTAGTGCCGCCAGTCTTTGCTAGCCAGGGTATGCCCTAAAGGCTTTATACTCTTCTTTTGTTAAACTGTACTTTTTGGACTTGTACATATAGACTATAAACTGTGAAAAATATATAAATCTGTTTATAAATATAAGTTCTAGTTTCTGCATTTTATTACTGCGTTCATTGTACATTTCCACACACTCCCGTGACACTAATTCTAACCCTTCCGATCCCCGTGGCTCGTGGGTGGCGAGTCGGGATTCGGGTCGTACAAGTCACTTTCTAGCGCTCGGATTCCGGGTCGTTACAATATTGATGACAAATTTTAATATCTTAATATATATTGTTATGCATTAATACAATGATATCTAATAATATTGCTTTATTAGCATTTCCATCTACAAAAGTATAATGTTTCTTTTATCTATTCAACTAGGTTAAAATAATTAAGGAAAAGTAAGGACGATGCTTCGATCAAGTCTACGATGACTAGAAAGATGTCACGGAATAGAATTGAATCGATGAAAGCATACGAAAGTAATTATGATGGGAAAATTTATAAGATAAGGTTCATTGGAAATCGAATAGTCAAGGATTTGGAAATTTAGGTAAGGAAATAAGAAATGTAATTCAAGTCATCCACCGGAATTGAAAATCAACTCAACAAGAAATCACAATTTGATAGAGAGAATATGATCTATTTTAATCTCGTGTTTAATCCAAGTGAGAACACCTACCTCTTAATTACACAAAAATTATGTAGCAACCTGATTTTATAGGATTAATTAAATAAGTATAAAATTAGAAAAAAGGGAAAGCTTAAATAATTATAATGGAATTAGATAAAAGAAATTGTAATGAAAGATAAATAACGAAAATTATAAATGGTTTCAATATGTAATTAAGGCTTAATGGGCTTAATTAAATCCTAAAATTTGGAATGTCAAAAACCCTAGTTTCTAAATGGGCTAATTGGGTTTTAATCTAACCTTAATGGGCTGATAACCCCAACCAAACCCTAATCCACTAAGGGAGGTCAAAATCTAACCTAAACCCGAACCCTAATTCGAGCTAGATAGGGTAGGGCGACCCTAGATATAGATACAAATCGGATTTTTTCAGAGTTCTTCCCTATCTAGACTTTCTTGACCTTATTAGGACTCGTAGGAGCCTTAAATCTTATAAATAGAACACTATAGCCTCCCTAGTCGACCCTAGTTCATGGGAGAAGGCTTCTAGGCGTGGGAGGATCGATCTAGGAGAAGGAATCAAGGGTTCTTCAGGGCGTTCATGGGCTTCTTCATTCTTCTTCCTCTTATTCCTTAATCAACTCAATGTAGGTGATCTCTCAGGCTAAACATCAAATTAATGGTCCAAACATATTCATTTGCATGTATATTCTCTTCCTGCGTCGTTTTCCCTAATTTTTAGGGACTATGTTGCATGTATTTCAATGATCATGGACTGGATATCGCTACTTTAGGGTTTTTCTGTCGGAATGGCCCTTTGTATGTGATCGCAGCCCTAACAGTAACCGCGTTCATGAACGTGGTCTTACGATAGACCGCGATCTTAAACTTTTATTTTAAACATGATTTTTTATTTATATATTTTTAATATAAAAATTATTAATTTTATATGAATGTGATTCTCTTGTAGACCGCGATCTCAAATATTCATTTAATTTAAACGTAGTTTCTCCATGTGAAAAATTCTTATAAAATGAATATTTTTATATGAACGCGGCCTTCATACTGGCCACGTTCTGATCACGGCACCCATGATGACCGCGTTCTGGCTCGGGTTCCTAGGAACCCTAGTGCCCTTTTCATCATGACAGGTTAAGTGCTATTGAATCTAGAGGCATATTTTCACGTCAGCATGTCATCTGAACCAACTAAAGTAAATAGGAAACTTGTATAAAGCTTAATTTCCTTAAGTTCATGATTCATGTTTATCTTTTCCTCTTGATTTCATATCTCATCCTATCTCTACTGTTCTTAGCCTATTAAAAGAATAGATCTCACTGTTAACCTGAAATTGGCTCGTCATAGCATGATTTAACTTTATTGCATGATAGTTATATTGATCGAGGGTTCATGATTTTATCATGTGATATATCATGGATTTACTGTTTGAAGGTTTTATCACTCCGGTGATAACAACCCACCGTTGGTTCATTATTTCTGGTAGTTGATAGGAACCCACAATTCTTGGTGAAGTTAAGACCCTCCGCCGAATATTCTTTCTATCGAACTGGAACTTTCTTTGTCAAGGCCTCCATAAGTCTCCGTGAGCCTTAGATTCTCACAAGGACGCCGAGCTGGATGTATCATAAAAGCCCTACAAACCACTAGAATCCACGTCCTACTATGCAAGATAAGGTTCGACCAGCCTTTTTAATGATAGAACAACGTTATGTATGCGATTTGTTGAGTTTGTACTGAACATGACCTGTCTACAAACTACGTTTCGGTTCTATTTGAGAACGTGCCTGATAAGAGACCGTGTTCTCTCAAACCCTGTTTGGATCACGACCTTAGGTCCGATCGCGTTCATATTTGAAGGCAGTTTCCACCCCGACCGTGTTCTGGTTTGACCCCTACTGTTGACCCTGGTCGTGGTGTTAGGTTCGACCGTGTTCAACCTAGTTTCCCGAATTTTCCCATTTCATGATTTTAATCTGTAAATACCAATTCTAGCCCACGTGGCTGGTGTTTCTTGATATCCTCGACCCTTCTTCAAGGGGTTATGATCCTTATTGGCATGTCTATCTATTTTGACTACATTTCCAATGTCATTCTCTAATGACTTATTGCCTTGAATTATTAAAAGACTTTGGAAAAATCTTATTTCCAACTCTTGAGTACCTTGATTACATGAGCATATTATTGAAATTCTTTAGCCATATTATTAAATTTCTTTAGCCTTGACTTATCCTTAATGTATGCCATTAACTCCCATACAGAGGGAATGTAGTGGTAAGCATAGATGGGGTTCTTTGAAGATAAAATTCCTCGTGGGCATTTCTGCAAACAGAAATGTGCCTGCGTGTGACTGACCCAAAGGCCAAGGTGACCACCATAGAAAACAAACAACAGCACCCAAAGGGATGGAAATAAGATGCAGATTCTAGTAAATCTATGGAGTATATCGGAGCCCACACAACTCATGGGTATGAGTGAGAGGGCAACCGGATGTCTTCACAGAAGGTATATCGTGCATAAGTGACTCACAGCAATACACACTCGCATCGAAGCCGAAAGACTATGCATCAGAGAAATTAGTGCCAAAATGACAAGGACGAGTCCATCAGAAGCAGTGGGGGGGAATTGATGTCATCCGTGAGGATGCGGCCCATGGCCATTCTATCGCAAACCCGGAATGCGCAACTAAAACTGGCTGGATGATCAAGGAGCCACATATGTGTGGCCTTACGGAGGCCTCCTCACGTCCGGGGGAGGGTATATCCTTTTAAGCGATCCGAGGTGAGCATGTAAGCTATGAAAACAGAAATAAGAGGAAACCACACGCGCATGATGAGTAGCTCCTGAAGCATTAAATATATCCATTCATTTAAAGCTCTTTCATAGCATCCATTACAACTCTTAGTAACCACGACCACGAACAATAGACGAGAGGAAAAGAAATATGTCACCCCGAAGGGCTTTTACAGATTCACTAAAATTCGAAGCAAAGCCACGCAAAGACTATCATATTGCAGACCGCGAGGGGGATATTACAGATTTACAGACTAAGAACAAGGGCACTAAAGGAGAGAAAGAGAAGAAAACTATTAGCCTCTTGGGGCTTTATCGCGGTGGAAACCCACCTACAAACAGAACAGGGGATCAGAAGGGATCCTCCGATCTAAGTCTATGCTTCTAGGTCTATGCTACTTCATAATATAGGTCTGAGCATATATGTTCATTGCATCATGCAAGTCTGTGCACATCTGTTTACTAGGACTGTGCACATCAGGTCATATATTATGAGGTCTGTGCATGTTTGCAATCATCAAGTAACTAAAGCTGTGCATGTTTTGATTTCTACATAAGAGAAGTCTGTGCACATTGCATTGTTGCATAACCAAGTCTGTGCACGTTTGCATTTTGCATAACACAGTCTATGCACATTTTGCATTTTTGCACAACACAGTCGGTGCACATTTGCTCACTATACACTTTTAGATCTGAGCATATATATACAATTGAACTCTGAGCTTTGAGGTCTGAGCACATATATATATATATATATATATATATATATATATATATATATATATATATATATATATACAATTGAAGTCTGAGCACATCCACCCATTTGTTATTCAAGGTTGAAGCATGTGCATATATTAGTCATGCTGACCAAATGTTTGATGAAATGTCTCAGAGAGTCTGATGATTAGCAGAGTAGCACGTGAGCTCGAACTGAAGCAGGCACGTGTTCCCTGAATGACTGGAAGCTGGCACATGATCCTAGGGAGCATATGATGGTCACGTGATCCAAGGCTCATAATTGGAAGAACATTCTCATACCTGCCATGTGGTCCAAACCCTATCCGAAAGTGCCTTTCTGGAGCCTCTGTTTTGGGTATAAATAGGGAGCATCCTTCTCTGAGCAAAGCACTGCTGATAAGAAAAAAAGTCAGAGCTGAAAAAAGAGAAGAGCCAGAGAGCAGAAAGGAGAGCCACCAGAGAAGAGGCTATTGCGAAGAGAGAGCCAGCATCTGAGCAGAAATGAAAAAAGAGAGAGGTCGAGATTAAGAGAAGAAAAGAGAAAGAAAAAGAGAGTGAGAGCTTAGAAAGAGAAGAAGATGAACCAGTGAGAGAGCAGAATAGAAGAAAGAGAGAAAGGAAGAGAGAAGAGCTGAGGCAGCGTTTGGTCCACTAAAGATTTGTTTGATTGATCACTTCTTGGATCAAATGCAAAACTACAGTGCTCCCTTGGAGCTATATTTGCCTTGTGTTTCTGTCTGCTTTTATTTTTCCCTTGTTGCTTTTGTTTTCCACTTTGTTTCTTCCGATTCCTTGGCTTGGGATCGGGGTTCCTCCTGAGAATTGAGGAGAAGGGAGAGCAATCTCCGGTTTGCCTCTAGGTGTCAGAGGAAGGGAGACTGTGTCTCCGGTTGCGAGTTGTGGTGTGCCACTCGTGGGTTCCCCTTCGGTTTGGAGGAAGCGAGGATTGATCCTCCGGTCTTTGAGTAAGTGGGTGTTACTCAAGTTTCCTTCTGATTTGATCAGAAGAAGAGAGTGATCTAGCTCGCAGAACCTGGGACTCTAGCTCGTGGACGTCCTTAAGCGAGGGAAGCGCGTGGATGTGCGCGGTTGAGGAACCGGCAATGAGTCTCGGGTATGTGCTTTTCTGCGTGCTCAGATTGAATCACGGGACGAGTCACACTCACTCTCTCGCAACGGCAATTGAAATGATATAACGAGCTAAATTATCCTATCACTCTAGAAGTAGCATATAGAAATATACGAGGAAAGCAAATGCCAAGTGGGGAGCATACACGATACCTCCACGCTCCGGGCGTGGGGAAGATGACCCCGGCCGAAACTCGTACTCCCGGTGTACAGTAAATAAATAATTATAGCAGTGAATTTAATTGCCCACTCCACGTAGGGAGGTAAAGGGCTACACGTGAGACCCGGAAGTAGCGAACTCAGGTTGACGAGTAGCAAGCCGGAAGGCTCTCAGGCCGGAGACGGGCTGTTGGTCTGGCTCGGTTCTACGGGGCCCGTGGGACAATAGGCAGGTCCGGCTGCTGGCACGGCAGTGCCCGGGCGTCTCCTTACTATGGCGACTGACTGGGACGCTGCTGGGGGTTGCCGATCGATCTCCGGGAGTGGCGGTCGCCGAAGGTGAGCCGGCGTATTTTACCGGAATTAGCCGGCAGACTGATCTGCTGGCCTATTCTCGGGACAGAATTGCGCGCCTCCACGAAAATAATTGTTTCGCCCAGATCCGGTGTCGGATTGAGCCAAAATTAGAACCGTTGAAAACTAGACTCAAAGGTCTACAACATATATTATTTTCAGATCCATCCAACAAACGGATTTGAAATACAAATGGCTGTAACGCTGTAACTACCTGTGGCTCGGAACCTAGAACACACAGGACATAAAAGGATTTGTCTGAAGATGAACTTTGACCAAAATAAAAATGATAGATCTAGACTCTGGGAAAATTATGGGTGGAAGGAGGGGGTGTGAGGATCACGTATGAATTTTTTGAAATTTTTTGGAGATGTTCAAAGGGACAGGAAAAATACAACAACAGGCTACTATCCCGCAGATCTGTAAACTGGAAGATTGCTGGGGGGAAAACTAAATCACTAGGAAAAATAGTAAATGAAGGTGGAATGACACGAAATTTAAAATGGAGATGGAGAATGATAGGAAGAACAAACTCACAAAATTTAAGGTCGAACAGATCTATGAACTGGATGATAAAATTCTGGATTTAAGCTTTTGTCCAGGGGTGGACAGAACTCCGACGATGTGACGGTGGCGGTGCGATGGCGGCTCGACGACGGTGGCGGCGGCGGTGCTGAGCTTCTCACTTAGAGAGGGGTTGATAGGGAGGCTTCACACCTCTGAACATCTGAACTTTCACAGCTCTAAGTGGGAGAGAGGAGAGAGAGGGGTTGCGCCCTTGGGTGCTTGGAGCAAAATTGCCAATTTTCTTTTCATTAATTCCATGAAATGTGGAAATACAAGCTTATATAGAAATAGATAAAAGACCTAAACTATCCTTAGATCTTGGGTTAGGGAGGGACAAATGGGGAATGGGGAATTAATCTCTCATGTGGTCAAATGACCATTAATAAAAAATTACAACATGAATTAAATACTATAAAAGGCGGGGCGCCCCTTTGAAAAGGGGGGGGGGATTTTGAATTTTCTTCTATTTTTGTCCCCTTGGTCCAAGTCCTCCCATGGACCAAAGATGAGCTGTAATGCCCGAGAATGTCCTATGAATTTTTTAGAATTAAAATATAATTATTAAGCATTTAAATGGGCTATTAATGAATTATGTTTAATTAAATCTAATTATTAAGGCCCTACACTGATCCAAGAGGATTAGGCCCATATAATAAACCCAATAGGCCCAAAAAGATTGTTTTGGACCTTAGCCCATGTTCTAGAAGCTTAAAACTAGTGTAATCACGGAATTAAAGGAGATAACTGCTGCTTGGTAGATAAATAAAAGGATGATGATGAGGATAATATCAAAAGAGTTTGATTCTGTTCAAATTCGGCGCCTAAGATAGGAAACGGTCTATCGCGAGACCGCAAGGGACTATAAACGGCCGAGTCCTAGACCGCTAAGGAACTGCAGATTCCATGAGTGAAAGAGAACGTGAAAAGATTAGATTTTTGACATCCAAATCACCTAGGATCGATGCTATCTACTAATTAGATGAGTCTAGAAGGCTAGAGGATCGAATTGAATACCTAATTAGAACTCTATGTTTGTTCTAATCATCAAAACCCTAGCTAAACCTATAAATAGATCCCAGAACCTAGCAGTGCGACCCTTACTTTTGGCTCACGTGAAACTAAGGTAAGGAGGCAGAATTAGAGGTAAGTTGTTTAGAATCTTTTATTCACAATACTTAGGTCTAACTCCCCTCCGAATTTTGTTCTAGGAGATCAAGTCTACAACGAGTTAGAGGCTTCTAAAGTTACTGATCCTACACTAATAACTCAGGAATTAGTGCGTCCGACCCAGATTGATCAAGGAATTTGGAGCCTACAACGAGGTATTTAGCAAAAGTGTCTATAGAACTTTCTGTTACCCTTTATATCTTCTATCTACCCTCAAAAATTTCACGTCTTTAGGACAAGAGAATCAGGAGATAGAAGGACGTGAAGTTGCTGGTTCGGTTCAGGATGAGTAGAGAACTAGGGTTGACTTCCAGCCTTAAATTCGAAGTCTAAAGCCCAAAACCAAGGTAGGTTATCTCATGAATGGCTTAAACTCGAAGTTAGGGATAAAAGCCCTCTGGTTTAAGTTGATTTAACGCATTGTACCTTGAGAATTTCATGTTTTTTTGGACTATGTATCTAGTATACTCTTCATGCATAAATTCTTAGCCAAATGAAGTAAAAAGGAAAAGTTTCTTGTTTATTACACAAACCCATGCATATTGGCTAGCCTATCCTTGTTCTATCTGTTGTGTAGTGGACAGCTGATCTAGAGGGGAGGGGTGAATAGATCTGCCCCTCTTTTCGCAATGCAACCCTCTTTAATGCTAGATGAAGAAATAAGCAGCGGAATATAACTAGCTTGATGAAGAACACAATTGATTTGCTTGGCAAGATGATTACGTAATATAGATATTGAACCTAAGCATGCATCTAACACATATCAATCGCACAATCAAATCACAACACAAAGGATTTTAAGGTGGTTCGGACTGAATCCCCAGTCCTACGTCCACCCCTCACCAAATCCGGTGAGGCTCCACTAGTTCCACGCACTGAACCGCAAATCGGAAAGACCACCGATTGCCTTCCTACTAACCACCGGTAGGGACGTCAACACCGCAGATCAGACAACTTCCGATTGCCTTCCTACTAACCATCGGTAGGGACGATCTTCAGTTCCAAATGTTTGAATGAAATGGAAAAGAGCAAGATATGAAAACACTCAAACAAGATATGAAATATGCTCAAGGAGAAGGATCTTGTCTGAGATTGCTGGGGCTTGAATCTTCTTTTGAAGTAGCTTGAATCACTTGGAGATTTGATGAAGAACTTCTTCCCGGAGTACTGTTCACAGCTACAATACTCGAACTCTTCTCCCTTGAACACACCCTTGCAGCCTCCTTTGATCTCCCTTATTAGCCTTTCTTGCTTCTACTCTTCTTTGGAGGTTGCTGGATTGAGATATGAACTTGAATCACCTTGAGTTGATGGAGAGAGTGTTGGATGTAGCTTTGATCTTCCTTTTGATCCTCTTGAGTTGATGAAGAGGAAGAAGGATACAGTTTAGATCACCTTTGAACCCCTTGATTGCTTCTTCTTCCTTGGAAGTTGAGATGGCTTCAGATATGGACTTGAATGTCTTGGAATGGATGAAGAACTCCTTCCCGAAACACTGTTCACGGAGGTGCTACAGTACCTCGAAAATGGCCTCCCTTGATCTCTCTTGAAGCCTTGAAGCATTAGGGTTTCTAACCCCTCAAGTGTTGGTTTTATAGACCTTGAATGGTCCATAGACACCCTCCAAACCAGATCCATAAATCATGGAAGATTAGGTAAGGTTTGATTAAACAAATCCATGGAAAGGGGCTGGCCACGAGGTGGAATTCGAAGTCAAACAAGGTTGCATCGGGGCTGGCAGTTGACCTGCAGCTCCTGGCGGTCGACCGCTACTGAGAAATGCTGTAGACGAATGGCCCCTGGGATTTCCAGTCGATCGCTACTGGCTGGTGGTCGACCGGTAGCTGAAACATCTTCGGCCTGGGATTCCCTAGCTAGGGCGGTCAACCGCCCCTGTGCTGGCGGTCGACCGCCAGCTGGGCAGAACTCGGGCTTGCCCGGGTTGGTCCGTTAAGTCTTGAACTCTGTCGTTCAACTCCATTAGCAGCCTGTGCATGTTTGTGGCATCGCCCTTGATAGTCTTGAAGATTTTATTATTGAGTCTTCAAAATGTTATCGGCGTGCGACCTGACCGCGTAGGTCGATCCGCGTGCGAGGGCGCAACATTGAGATTTCACTTGTCCATTCATTTGCATATCTGTCATGAACACAACAGCACATATGTCAATCATATAAGAGTGAAAAACAACAATAACTAATAGTGTTTAGCCATTATCAAAACCAAGAATACCACAGAATGCATATGACCATAGAATGATGTCGAATGACCCAAGTGACCACAGAATGACTCAAATGATTTCAGGGACACAACACTATCATGCCATAGAAAGTTTATATATGTTGATTTCCAGGCATGATGTGCATTAGATTAGTATTTTACTATAATTATTATTTGGTTTTCTGTAATATAGGAGGAAACGGTCTTCCTGTAGACCGTCAAAAATTCTAGCGGTCGCCCGACAGTCCGTTTGCTCTAGTGAAACGGTCCTGTGCTAGACCGTTTTTGATTGCTGATTTCTGTAATATTGTTTATCCAAACATATTGCAGATTAGCCATAATTCTTATATGATAAGCCTAGTTAACTAAGTTTTATTCTTGATTTGAGTACTGGTTTCAGATACTTAGTTAATTTCCTTGTTCATCATAATAGATTTCATGATTTGTGCTCATTGGTATTATTTTAACTTATGCTAATTTGTTACGAAAATCATATACTTTTGTAATAAATACATGTTCAAATGATAGAGGATTCATGATTTAACTGGATCACTGTTTTATCATGATTCTCTCTCTTCTAGAGTCATTTCTTAAGTACATGGCACATATCCCAATATGTTGTCATTAGTTACACGTTTGCACATTAAGAACACAATCTTGGACTTGATGACCTCTCCTTTGGATATTCTTTCCAACGGACTAGGAAATCTTATTTTAAGGCCTCCGTAAGACTTCGCAAGCCTGGGATTCCCACTAGGACATCGAGCTGGTTGTACCATTAAAACGCATTGTCTAGAAAAGTACTTACCGATATTTTACATAGTCTGGATCATAGCGGCCATCTGGTTGACCGCCAGAGTCTGCTAGCGGCCATTCACTAGTCTGCTAACGGATCCTAAACGGCCATCCACTAGACCGCAAGACTTCAGAGATGTTTTTTTTCATATAACGATTCTATCTTATCAAACGATCCTACACTAGATCGCCAGACGTTCTAAACGGTCCAGTAAATGACCGCTTGGTTCTTGATTGTGTCTAACCCAAGGTTTGACCTTTGTGGTTGGTTTTCTTGAGTTCCTAGATGGCCTTAGGATTATCTGGAGCCTAAATTATGTTTAACCAAGTTAAGCTTGAATATTGAAACTTGAAGAATGTACTGTTATGCTGCCAAATTCTTTCCGTAGCATGACCTTGTTATTAATGCATTTCTTGAATTCTCATGATCAATTATTGGTACGTTCTATACCTTGGTTACCTTATCTTGGAATTATTGTTGAACTTGTACATTATTGGCCACATTATTGTTATAATCGTGGAAGTAGCTTGATTTTTACTTGAAGTTACAGTTCGAGCATTGATTGTGTTCAAGAGCTCTATGCTAGTCCCCTCGGCTGATTGTCGGAAACATACTGTTAACCATGGGGTATGATGCTACTAGCGTCACATTGCGCTGGGAGTACTTTCTTTATAAATAAGTGAAAATCCACGAGACATGAGTAAAGATCCACGTAAATTCACAAAGTACTTGCTACTAAGTGAAGAGTACATTCTTGCTTGATACATGACTTCTAGTGCATAGCCGTCATGGTTATGAAAAGTACATTTTGTTAAATTCTTTAAAAGGCTAGATCTATATTCTAGTTATATACTTGATCGAATCATATTCTCATATCTCAAACTTGATCATATCTTGTTACTTTGGCTTTATTCGCATGTTTCATCGTATTTGCATGATTTACCTTATTTCTCTAGAGCTAAAATGTTAATTACTTAAATTTACCAATCATGTTGATACACAGATACCTACTAGGCAAGTATGCTCATTATCTACTTTCTCAATATTTCAAGAAGTACGGATGAGTCGGATTCGGATTATACAAGTAACGGGTCCGAGAGCGATTGAAGGATATATGGATCAAGAGAAGCCTTAGTAAATTAGTGTCTAGTCAATTCTTTATGTAATTTTCTATTTTCTTGAGTCTATAATGTAAGGAGGTTAAGAGTCAAAAAAAATCTTATGTATTTTGAGATTATATGATGAAGAAATAAAGTTGAAGGTTTGAATAAATTACTTGTGCAATTACTCTGTGTGATTGTCTTGTGCTCTGATTATACTGCTTGCTCGAGGCGTACTTGTCGGTTGTTCACGTTCCCGATTATTTCCGCTGCATAATCTTGGGGCATGACAGTGAAAGTGGTATCAGAGCACTAGGACTAGAAGTCCTAGAGAAAATGTCATGTCATAGGCTAAGTCCAAGGTTTAAGGACCCACACCTATGAAACTAGGAAAGAAACTCTCAACCTATGAGAGGAATCGGGTAGAACCTGGGATAAGATAGTAACTAGAATTATTTCTAAGATTAACCCCATTCATTCCATTAGAAATTAATAAATCCATTACTCTTCTCAGGTATCTTACTCTCATAATGGCTCATCGTGTTGACTGGAACGGTATGCAAGAGATCGTTGCGGGTCTCACCCAAGCTTTATAGAATATGGCTCAAGCTGGCGCTAGGGCAAGAGTTGGTGACTTACACTACAATTTTTGAAGCTTAAATCCTCCGCGGTTATCGGGATCCTCAAATCCAGATGAAGCCCAGAACTGGATTGACGAAATGAATCGCATAATCGAGGTTATGCAATGTACAGACCAGGAGAAGGTTCGTCTAGCCACGTTCCAACGAAATAAAGATGCTCGCACATGGTGGAAGTCAATTCCTGCACATCCACAAGAAGCACCACATACATGGGAAGGTTTCCTTACCCTCTTTTGAGCAAGGTAGTTTTTCGAACATGTCAAGGAGAGGAAGGCTATGGAGTTTGCCTCATTGCGTTAGGGCATGATGTCGGTGGCAGAGTATGGACTCCAGTTTTCTAGGATGGCGCCATATGCTCCCCATCTGGTTAGTACCGACTTATTAAAAGCTAACTAGTTTATGGACATTTTGAGGCCTAGTTTTATCCAACAACTAGGGACTAAAAATATCCATACTTATGCAGAGATGGTCCAACGGGCGCATCTATGTGAGAGGACCTTAGAGAAGGTCGAGAAATTAAAGGGCAAGGGAGAAGAGCCGAGCCGAAGGTCAGATCGACATGAAAAGAAGGGAAAGTTTAGAATCACGGAACTTTACAAATCCTGTGACAGCAAGAAGAGATCCTTGAATGGGAGTAGTAGTGGCTACCACAAGAATAAGAAAGTCAAAAAAGAAGAGAAGCAAGTCACCACGGCTTGCACATTCTGCGAGAAGTTCAACCATTCAGCCGAAGAGTGCTGAAAACGTCTCAACACTTGTTTAAGATGTGGCAGCCGGGAGCACCGTATGCCGGATTGCCCCCTTATGAAGGAACAATCTTCCGGTGGTAGGCGTAAGCGTCAGGCTCGTATAAATGCTATTCTGGAAGAGGAAGAAGCGCCCAAGAATGATGGGCTAATGGAAGGTACTATCCAAATCTATTCCCATCCTGCATTCGTGTTATTTGATATTAGTGCTTCTCATTCGTTTATATCTACTTCTTTCGTAAAAACCTTACCTACTTCATCAGCTCCTTTACCTTCAAACCTTGCTATTACCACACCCTTAGGTCCCGGAACCAAACTTACAACCTACTATCCTGATAGTGAGGTAATGATAGAAGGTCACAATCTTCTAGCAAATCTCGTATGCCTTGACATGGAGGGCTACGATGCTATTTTAGGTGTAGATTGACTTGTAGACCATGACGCCTATATAAATTGCCGCAACCGGATTATCTCTTTTCGAAAACCTGGTCTTCCAAGGTTTTCCTTCCTTGGTATCTAATATAGGAAGTATCCTACCATTATTTCATCTCTTCACACTTGTAAACTAATTTCGCAAGGATGTGTAGCTTTTCTAGCTTCCGTAATCATTACTGAACCCAAGTAAATCATCTTAGAAGATATTCCCATCGTGAATGAGTTTCCCGACGTATTTCTGTCTGATTTACCAGGTTTACCGCCTGAAAGGGAAGTAAACTTCTTCATTGAACTCATTCCCGGAATAGCACCTGTTTTAATAGCTCCCTACAGAATGTCCCCCACAGAACTCAAGGAATTGAAGAGACAACTTCAGGAGTTATTAGACAAGGGTTTCATTCGACCGAGCACATCCCCTTGGGGTGTGCCAGTTCTATTCATCAAGAAGAAGGATGGATCCCTTAGGCTATGTATTGACTACCGGCGACTAAATCAACTTACAATTAAGAATAAATATCCGTTGCCGCGTATAGATAAACTCTTTGATCAGATCTCAAGGGCGGAATATTTCTCTAAGCTAGACCTCAGGACAGGTTATTATCAGCTAAGGATCAAAGATGAAGATATACACAAAACTACTTTTCGGAGCAGATATGGCCACTATGAATTCGTGGTAATGCCATTCGGGTTAACCAAAGCCCCGGTAGCATTTATGCAACTAATGAATAATGTCTTCAGGCCTTATCTTGACCAGTTTATAGTCGTCTTCATAGATGATATTCTTATATACTCCAAGACAAAGGAGGAACATGAAGAGCACTTAAGGATAGCCTTGCAAACATTAAGAGAACGAAAACTTTATGCAAAGCTTAGTAAGTGCGAGTTCTGGCTAAAGGAAGTCTCTTTCCTTGGCCACATCATTTCAAAGGAAGGAATCACTGTCGACCCTTCTAAAATAGAAGCTGCTAAAAATTGGAGTCTGCCGATGACTGTGTCAGAAGCCAGAAGTTTTCTAGGTCTAGCTGGTTATTACAGAAGATTTATTAAAGATTTCTCTAAGATCGCCGTCCCTTTGACTAGACTCACAAGAAAGGAGAACCCTTTTGTATGGTCGAAGGACTACGAAGAGAGTTTTCTAACTCTTAAGGATCACATTACTACAGCCCCTATTTTGACATTGCCCACTGAAGGAGGTGGTTTTGAAGTCTATACGGATGCATCTAGCATTGGCCTAGGATGCGTCCTTATGCAAAGTGGAAAGGTGATTTGCTATTCATCAAGGCAGTTAAAGCGTCATGAAGAAAATTACCCTGTGCATGATCTGGAACTAGTTGTAGTTATCTTCACATTAAAGATTTGGCGACATTACCTTTATGGGGAGAAATTCACTATATTTTCAGATCATGAAAGTCTGCAATACCTCTTCACCCAGAAGGAGCTAAATATGCGAGAACGTAGACGGTTGGAGTATCTCAAGGACTTTGACTTTACTATTCAATATCATCCAGGGGAAGCAAATGATGTAGCTGACGCTCTGAGCAGGAAACCAATGGCAACTCTAGGAAGCCTCAGGAAAGGTATAACTTATCTTATTAAAGATTTTTCTCATTTAAATCTTGATATTGATAGAGGAGGAGAAGGAGGCATGATTGCCAACATAAGGTCTCAACCTACATTGATCGAGGACATAATCCAATTGCAAGAAAATGATCCCTCATTGATGGAGATTAAGGATAATGTTGATCAGAGAGCGGAATTTTCTATCTCAAACGATGGAAGACTATTGTTTAAGGATTGAATTTGTGTGCCGAATCATAATGACACTAAGAAATTGATCATGGAAGAAGCTCACAAATCAAGGTATACTATTCATCCTGGTGCTACCAAGATGTATCAAGGTTTGAAAAGAAACTTTTGGTAGCCCAATATGAAAAGAGAAGTAGTAGATTTTGTATCTCGATGTCTCACTTGTCAACAAGTTAAAGCAGAACATTTAAGACCCGCTGGAAAATTACAACCCTTGAATTTGAAAGTGGAAATGGGAAAGTATAAGGATAGATTTTATCATGGGTTTACCTAAGACAAGAGGAGGACATGATGGTATATGGGTGATCATAGACCGATTGACTAAATCTGCACATTTTCTACCAATCAAGAGTCGATGGTATGTGGATGTATTAGCAGCATTATATATGGAGGAGATTGTTAAACTACATGGTGTCCCTATCACCATTGTATCCGACCGAGATCCTCGATTCACATCACAATTCTGGAAGGGTCTTCAACATTCCTTAGGGACCCGACTTAACTTTAGCATTGCATTCCATCCACAAACTGATGGTCAAACTGAAAGGACAAATCAAGTGGTGGAAGATATGCTCAGGGCTTGTGTTATTGACTTTGGAGGAAGTTGACATGATCACTTGCCTCTAGTGGAATTTTCATATAATAATAGCTACCAAGCTAGCATACAAATGGCACCATTCGAGGCTCTGTATGGAAGAAGCTGTCGTTCGCCTATTTGCTGGAATGAAGTAGGAGATAGGCAATTTCTTGGTCCCGACATTATCAGGGATACTACCTAGAAGATAAAGCTTATTCGGGAAAGACTTCAGATGGCTCAAGATAGATAGAAGTCATACGCTGATAATCGAAGGCGCGACCTGGAATTTCAAGTAGGAGACCATGTGTTCCTTAAAGTTTCTCCAGGTCGAGGTATTCGAAGATTCGGTATCAAAGGCAAGCTTACGCCACGATTCATTGGCCCCTTTGAGATTCTCGAAAGGGTTGGTGAAGTCGCATATCGAATAGCTTTACCCTCTCAACTATCTGAAGTTCATGATGTATTTCACGTCTCAATGCTCAAGACTTATGTACCTGATCCTTTCCATGTCATCAATTACGACAATCTGGAGATTAAAAATCACTTGACATACGAGTAAAAGCCAATCAGGATCATTGAACGAGAAGTACGTCAACTTCGGAACAAAACCATTCCTATGGTCAAGATCCAATGGACTAAATCAGGGTCTCATGAAGCAACATGGGAAACCGAAGAAGCCATGCGTAAAAGATTTTCAGAAATATTTGAATGTAAGTACACTCTCCATAAGTCTATGCATTGAATTTGGGGATAAATTCTTTTTAAGTGGGGGAGGGTGTAATGCCCAAGAATTTTCTAAGAATTTTTTAGAATTAAAATATAATTATTAAGCATTTAAATGGGCTTTTAATGAATTATGTTTAATTAAATCTAATTATTAAGGCCCTACACTGATCCAAGAGGATTAGGCCCATATAATAAACCCAATAGGCCCAAAAAGATTATTTTGGACCTTAGCCCATGTTCTAGAAGCTTAAAACTAGTGTAATCACAGAATTAAAGGAGATAATTGCTCCTTGGTAGATAAATAAAAGGATGAAAATGAGGATAATATCAAAAGATTTTGATTCTTTTCAAATTTGGCGCCTAAGATAGGAAACGGTCTATCGCGAGACTGCAAGGGACTATAAACGGTCGAGTCCTAGACAGCTAAGGAACTACAGATTCCGTGAGTGAAAGAGAACGTGAAAAGATTAGATTTTTGGCATCCAAATCACCTAGGATCGATGCTATCTACTAATTAGATGAGTCTAGAAGGCTAGAGGATCGAATTGAATATCTAATTGGGACTCTAAGTTTGTTCTAATCCTCAAAACCCTAGCTAAACCTATAAATAGATCTTAGAACCTAGCAGCGTGACCCTTACTTTTGGCTCGCGTGAAACTAAGGTAAGGAGATAGAATTAGAGGTAAGTTCTTTAGAATCTTTTATTCACAATACTTAGGTCTAACACCCCTCCGAATTTCGTTCTAGAAGATCAAGTCTACAAGGAGTTAGAGGCTTCCAAAGTAGCTGATCCTACACCAATAACTCAGGAATTAGTACGTCCGACCCAGATTGATCAAGGAATTCGGAGCCTTAAACGAGGTATTTAGCAAAAGTGTCTTTAGAACTTTCTGTTACCCTTTATATCTTCTATCTACCTTCAAGTCACGTCTGTAGGACAAGAGAATCAAGAGATTGAAGGATGTGAAGTTGCTGGTTTGGTTCAAGACGAGCAGAGAACTAGGGTTGACTTCCAGCCTTAAATTCGAAGTCTAAAGCCCAAAACCAAGGTAGGTTATCTTATGAATGGCTTAAACTCGAAGTTAGGGATAAAAGCCTTCTGGTTTGAGTTGATTTAATGCATTGTACCTTGAGAATTTCATGTTTTATTGGGACTATATATCTAGTATACTCTTCATGCATAAATTCTTAGCCTAATGAAGTAAAAAGGAAAATTTTCTTGTTTATTACATAAACCCATGCATATTGGCTGGCCTATCCTTGTTCTATCATGCCATAGAAAGTTTATATATGTTTATTTCCAGGCATGATGTGCATTATATTAGTATTTTACTTTAATTATTATTGGGTTTTCTGTAATATAGGAGGAAACGGTCTTCCTGTAGAACGTCAGAAATTCTAGCGGTCGCCCGACAATCCGTTTGGCCCAGTGAAATGGTCCTATGCTAGACCGTTTTTGATTGTTGATTTCTGTAATATTATTTATCCAAACATATTGCAGATTAGCCATAATTCTTATATGATAAGCCTAGTTAACTAAGTTTTATTCCTGATTTGAGTACTAGTTTCAAATACTTAGTTAATTTCCTTGTTCATCATAATAGATTTCATGATTTATGCTCATTGGTATTATTTTAACTTATGCTAATTTGTGACCAATAACATATACTTTTGTAATAAATACATGTTCAAATGATAGGGGGTTCATGATTTAACTGGATCACTATTTTATTACGATTCTCTCTCTTCTAGAGTCATTTCTTAAGTACATAGCACATATCCCGGTATGTTGTCATTAGTTACACTTTTGCACATTAAGAACACAATCTTGGACTTGATTGTTTGGATATTCCTTCCAACAGACTAGGAAATCTTGTTTCAAAATCTTCGTAAGACTCCGTGAGCTTGGGATTCCCACTACGATGCTGAGCTGGTTGTACCATTAAAACCCATTGTCTAGAAAAGCACTTACCGATGTTTTATATAGTCTGGACCTTAGCGGCCATCTAGTTGACCGCCAGAGTCTGCTAGCGGCCATTCACTAGACCGCTAACGGATTCTAAGCGGCCATCCACTAGACCGCAAGGCTTCAGAGATGATTTTTTTCATATAATGATTCTATCTTATCAAACGGTCCTGCACTAGACCGCCAGACGTTCTAAACGGTCTAGTAAATGACCGCTTGGTTCTTGATTGTGTCTAACCCAAGGTTTGACCTTTGGGGTTGGTTTTATTGAGATCCTAGATGGTCTTAGTATTATCTGGAGCCTAGATTATGTTTAACCAAGTTAAGCTTGAATATTGAAACTTGAAGAATGTACTGTTATGCTGCCAAATTCTTTCCAGAGCATGACCTGCTATTAATGCCTTTCTTGAATTCTCATGATCAATTATTGGTACATTCTATACCTTGGTTACCTTATCTTGGAATTATTGTTGAACTTGTACATTATTGGCCACATTATTGTTATAATCGTGGAAGTAGCTTGATTTATATTTGAAGATGCCGTTCGAGCACTGATTGTGTTCAAGGGCTCTATGCTAGTCCCCTCGGCTGATTGGTGGAAATATACTGTTAACCATGGGGTATGATGCTACTGGCGTCGCATTGCGCTGGGAGTACTTTCTTTATAAATAAGTGAAAATCCACGAGACATGAGTAAAGATCCACGTAAGTTCACAAAGTACTTGCTACTGAGTGAAGAGTACATTCTTACTTGATACATGACTTCTAGTGCATAGCTGTCATGGTTATGAAAAGTACATTCTTGTTACATTCTTGAAAAGGTCAGATCTATATTCTTGTTATATACTTGATCAAATCATATTCTCATATCTCAAACTTGATCATATCTTGTTACTTTGGCTTTATTCATATGTTTCATCGTATTTGCATGATTTTTTTTTTATCATCCCCTTCTTTTTTTTTTTTATCAATTTCCATATAAGCTCTCAATCCTGTACAAGCTAGGGGCAATGCCTTCATTCTGAACATCAAAAAGAGAAAAAGGGGCCCTATACAACCAATCTAAGCAAATAGAAGGCTTGCCATCAACCAACCCTAACAATAGGGTATCAAATAAACGAAAATCTATACAGCTGTAACACGAATGTTAGGAATACCCCTAATGTCCGCAAGTGCATAACCACGAGCCCTAGGAGGAAGGCCCTTAATCGAATCAAATTCAGTGTTTCTACCAGTTTGAACTGCATAATTTGCTAATGCATCTGCAAGTTGATTCCCCTCCCTATATGTATGCATAATAGGGCAGTTAATCTGCAAAATCAATTGCTTCAGCGCACTCCACCACGGGATAAGTGACCACGGAGGATCCTTTCCATTCTTCAGCAAGCCTATCAGCACCTGGGAATCAGTAAAGATAGCAGAGATTTTAATGTTATGCGACTTAGCAAGTCGCAAACCATCAAGAAGCGCCCTACCTTCAGCAACCATATTCGAGCCTTTCCCATAAAAGTATGCAAATCCAAGAATGAGCTGACCAGAAGGTCCCCTAAAACAGCCACCACCACCTGCCATACCGGGTTCCCCTTGCTTGCACCATCAACATTTAGAGCAAAGTCTTTTTCCGGGGCAGTCCAACGAACAGTAATGATCTGTGTGTTTTTGCAGTTAACCTGAATTCCATAATCCAACAAGTTAAGCTGTAAAGATTTGCTGGCTTCCTGCTTGAAGTGAATCTGGTTTACCACAGTCATTGTATCAGCAACAATTTGGTCATATGTTTTCTCCATAACGACATTAATCCCCTCAAATTTCATCTGACATCTGATTTTCCATATCATCCATATAATCAAAAGCATAACCAGAAGAGATATAAAACCCGCAGGTTTGCTTAATGAGACCCTATCCACAGTAGCTAAAATTCTGCTGTGAATAGAGGGGATCTCCCAGCAAAAATGTGGTAGCAATGAAGAAAACTTAGACCACATGCTTGTGGCTAATTCCCCCTTTAAAAAGAGGTGGTCTTCATCCTCAACCTCTGGAGCAGCAGGGCAACATACACATCTGGAGGCAAAAGGAATACCACACTGCTGTACTAAATTATCAACAGGAATGGCATGCTTCAATAGCTTCCAACAAAACATAGCAGCCCTAGGAGGGAGCTTTGAGTTCCATATTTTCCTATAATTAACATCAGAGTTCAAAGACTGACCTTTTATGAACTCATATATGGATTTCGTACTAAACTGTCCTTCACTTGTAAGAGACCATACTGGAATATCTTGGCCAGAAGATAGGGGAAAATTCTTAATAAGGTCCCTCAGTTGTTGATTGTCAATAAGTAGCCATGTATAATGAGATGCATCAGATAGTACCTCTTTAACAGAAACATTATAAGAGCCGCGGGAAGACTGAATATCCATGCATTCCAACAGTGGTTGATTATTAAGCCAGGAGTCCTTCCAGAAATTAGTAGTTTCTCCATTAAAGACAATCATCTTGGTGTTAGCTTGAAGGATTGCTTTAGCTTTCTCAAAGTCCTTGAATTTGATGCCTGAGGGAAAGGCCATCTGACAGTTTGAGATATGAGACCCTTTTATATACTTGCTTAGAATATACTTTGCCCACAAAGAACTCCCATTTACAGCCTGCCATAAAAGCTTTACATAGAAGCTAACCTGCATGTCTTTTTGATCTCGGATGCCCAATCCCCCTTCTGATATAGGCCTGCATATTTTCCTCCAGGACACCCAATGCTTGCGATGACTATTCTCAAAACCCTGCCAAAAGAAAGTAGAACAGATGGAACCAATGCGATATAGCACAGTATAAGGAATGGATGAGGCATTAGCACTGTATATAGGAATAGAGTCCAGCACTGAACGAATGAGAGTGAGTCTACCAGCTTGAGACAGCATTTTACTTTGCCACCCCTCTAGCTTGGCATGTATCTTGTCAAGGACATACTTGAAGTGGGGGACTTTAGTTCTACCCTTAAATAAAGGAATACCCAGGTACCTGATGCAGCCACTTTTAGATTGAAATCCAGTGAGGGAACGTATTCTGTCTATTGATCTCTTTGGCATCTGTTTAGCATGTAGGAAGCAACTCTTTGCAGCATTCACCTTTTGGCCCGAAGCCCTTTCATATTTCCCCAGAAAACCAAGCAAAACTTAGACAGAGGAGACACCCCCATTCATGAAAATAATAGTATCATCTGCGTATAGAATATGTGAGATTTGTTGAGCACCCCGTGATAGATGAAACCATTTGCACAGACCATTAGAAAAGAGCCTGTGCAAACCTCTACTAAGAACTTCTTCTGTAATGATGAAGAGCGCAGGGGCCAATGGATCCCCTTGCCTTAAGCCTCTTGTTGATTTAAAGAAACCCCGGGTGACACCATTTAGAGAAACTGAAAACCAACAATTAATAATCATTTGGGATATCAAAGATATAAATCTATTGGAGAAACCAAAAGCTCTCAGTACTTTGAATAAGAAATCCCACTCAATTCTGTCATAGGCCTTAGCCATATCCAATTTCAGCATTATATTGTGACCTCTAGTAGGTCTATCCAACTCAAACATCATTTCCTTTGCCAATAAAAAACTCTCAGATATTTGCCTTCCTTTTACAAACCCTGATTGCTCATCTGAGGTAATTGTCAGAAGGATGCTGCTTAGTCTATTACACATCACCTTTGAAACAATCTTATATGTGAAGTTACATAAGCTCACAGGTCTAAATTCAGCAAAGGTTTTCGGAGAAGAGACCTTAGGGATCAAGCATAAAATGGATGAAGTAACCCCCCTTGGCAATCCCCATCCCTGAAAGAATCCTTGGACTGCCTTGATTATATCATTTTCAACAATCTCCCAGCAGAAGGTGAAAAAACTACCACTGAATCCATCCGGACCGGGAGCACTGTTCCCTGATAAATTGAAAACCGCAGTCTTAATTTCATCAGCTGTTGGTAGCTCACAAAGCATCTGATTGTGTTCCTCCATAATCAACTGGGGGACCATATCTAGCAGAAGAGATTCAGTGTCATGATCCTCCGAGGTTAGCAAATTTTTAAAATACTCCACAGCACCACTAAACAGCAGTTCTTGGTTTTCCATCCAAGCATCATTCATCATCAATCTGTGTACATAACTTTTTTGACGTTTAACTTTTGTGTAGTGATGAAAAAATTGGGTATTCTTATCCCCACAAGATAGCCACTGTATCCTGGACTTTTGATACCAAAAAACTTCTTCTCTAGCCAGAATAGATCGCATATGGGCATTAGCTTTCTGTAGTTTATCTTTGTTCTCAAGTGTAGGATGTTCATCAAAAACAGCCTGAGCTCTTTCTATCTGACTGCTAGCTTCAATTTTGGCCTGAATGACATCTCCAAAGATTTCTTTGTTCCAGATTTTCAGAGCAGTCTTAAGATCACTCAGTTTCTTCTGTAATATATAAAAAGGATGAGCTTCACAGTGAGTACCTCTGTGCCATTGTTCCTTAACAAAATCAAAGAACCCTGCATGCATGTGCCACATTTGCTGGTAGATAAATCTCCCCGGAGTGGTATTTTTTCCCAGCATATTCATCTGAACCAACAAAGGTGAGTGGTCAGATGGTCCCCTGCTAAGGTGTCTGACGATCAGATTATTACTAGACTGAATCAATAAAGGATTAACAAGCACCCGATCCAGTCTGGCCCTTATGTTGGAAGCCCCAATCTGATTGTTAGTCCATGTGAACTTAGGACCAATGAAACCAACATCAGTTAATCCAACTGCAGAAATAAATCCCTGAAAGTCAGTCATCGATGATGATAAAGACAAATTACCACCCATTTTTTCCTCTGGAGTGACCACACAGTTGAAGTCTCCACCTATTAGCCAGGGAACATTAACATTTTGGCTAAAACCCATTAATGAATCAAACAAAACTCTGCGACCATCCGCATTACATGATGCATAAACAATAGTGAGAAACATAATAATAGAACTATTCTCCTTATATGCTACTGTCAGGTACTGAAGATGGGATTCTACCACTTCTATGCACAACTCAGGACTATGAAAAAGCCAAATCTTGGAGAATTCTCCATTATTGCCAATAACAGAAGTGAGATCTATACGCCGGGCCACTTGAGAAGCCCTGCTTATTTTGATTCTAGGCTCTGAAATTGCAACTAGATAAATTTTGTGCTCTTTAATGTGTTGGGCTAAACTGCGAACAGTAGCCTTATTTCCTATCCCCCTCACATTCCAAAACAAAACAGATTCAATCATTATCAAAATTGGTACTGGAGTGAGCTGCCAGCTCTTTGGCCCAGGCTCTAGTGAGGCGGGCATCATTAAAAAGAATACCTGGATGCACAGACAAATCACTATCCTTTGAAGCTTGAGTCTCGATATTATATGTGCTATTTTGACACAGCATTCTAGAATTCTCCCTATGCGAGAGCAAGGAAACATTTGAAGCTTTGTCTAAATGTATTACAGTATCCACCTGACCCGAAATCATCTCTTGATTCCTCGTTATATCAGGGGATGGCATATAAAAATCATCAGAAGATG
The DNA here is from genome assembly GCA_022559845.1 of Amorphophallus konjac. Classification (NCBI taxonomy): domain Eukaryota; kingdom Viridiplantae; phylum Streptophyta; class Magnoliopsida; order Alismatales; family Araceae; genus Amorphophallus; species Amorphophallus konjac. The sequence goes on along the minus strand of CM040122.1, from coordinate 86,057,490 downwards.
AGTTCGTAATGTCTTTTACACAAACAGAAAGAGGGGTGTCCCCATCAGAAACAGGAATGCTATCCAGCATGATTTTTCCTTTTCCTTTGTCTCCGGGAGCGAGATTATCAAAACTACGCTCTAGTTCCTCTTCTTCTATCACCTCTGGCACAGCTGATAGTGGCACATATCTATTGAACCCTGTATCCATGGTTTTGGTGTCTGGAGTATCAATTTTCCGTGGTCTGTATATCTGAGCTAGAGCTCTCGGTACAGGGGCAGATTCTCTGCTAGGCAATTGAACAGTCTGCTTCGACCTTCTTCTATACTTCCTCCTGCATTGATCCTCCTTATGACCAATTTTGTGACATTGGGGGCAGAGGTAAGGAATTTTGTGATAATTAATGCGTTGCCAAAAACCCCCGCCCTCTGATCCTATCCAAATCCTTTCCATCCGCGGCTTATCAAGATCTATTTCAACACAAACAAGAGCTTCCGCCGTATCTGTCATCGCAGAAGTTGCGTCATGAATACGTAGGACAAAACCCAAATTCCCTGCTATAGACTGCAACATGCTATCGTGATAAAAGTTCGCTGGTAATTGTGGGAAGCCAACCCAAACCGGAATCGTCGAAGGATCTGTGTCATAATCAAAGTCCTTCGACCATCGAAAGAAACGAAATAGGAATCCCTTTACCTGTAAACTCTTCTGAATCAGGAACTGGCGAAAATCCTCTTCACAAGAGAGACGGATCAGAAGATGCCTGGCATTAAGACGACTGATTATAAAATCAGATCTAAGATGCAACTGCTTCGACAAACTAGATTTAATCTCCGGGATGGGAGGGCGACCGTAAGAACACCTTGCAATCACAGCAAACAGCAAATGCACACATGAAGCTTGAATTTCCTCATCCGAGAAAAAAACCGCGGGCTCCCCCTGATCCGGGAAGCCTGGAGATTTCGCTTGGACAAGAACCTGCTGTCGGGGCTTGGTTTCTAGCAGCACCTGAGCGAAAGTCTTCCGCAAGGGAGAAGATGCCGCATCTCTGCTGTCTGGAATACAATGAGAATGTGATGAGCCCTCCGCCTCGCCGGGCATGGCCGACGGGGAGGGGAGAAGAATTTCCTCGGAGCTTCTCTCTCTAGAATCAGGGAGGAGAGAGTGGTAAGGTACCTACACCTTATCATGATTTACCTTACTTCTCTAGAGCTAAAATATTAATTACTTAAATTTGCCAATCATGTTGATACGAAGATACCTACTGGGCAAGTGTGCTCATTACCTACTTTCTCAATGTTTCAAGAAGTACGGATGAGTCGGATTCGGATTATACAAGTAACGGGTCCGAGAGCGATTGAAGGATATATGGATCAAGAGAAGCCTTAGTAAAAATAGTGTCTAGTCAAGTCATTATGTAATTTTCTATTTTCTTGAGTCTACAATGTAAAGGAGGTTAAGAGTCAAAAGAAAATCTTATGTATTTTAAGATTATATGATGAAGAAATAAAGTTGAAGGTTTGAATAAATTACTTGTACAATTACTCTGTGTGATTGTCTTACGCTCTGATTATATTGCTTGCTCGAGGCGTACTAGCTGGCTGTTCACGTTCCCGATTGTTTCCACTGCATAATCTCGAGGCGTGACACCAGCCCATAGGGCCCATGATCCTAGGTGGACCAATGGGAAAGAGGGTGGGGGACCCTGCTGGACCTACTGACTTTTTGCAAAGAAATCCAAAGATTCCTAAGGACTAACATATTGGCTTATAATTGCCATACAATTGCAAATCAATTAACCCTAGGATATAAATGGAAACCAAAGGATATAAATGTAAAAATAAAATGTTAGTGCCCGGTGTTGATTCCCATCTATTCTCCCCTGGTGGGAAGAACTCGACCCCGTCGAGTAAGGGGTGTGGCTCCTACGGATCTATCACCGTAATAGGTAGCGCGGAGTACGCTCCACTCCAAGTAATCATCTCCTACTCACCCCGTATATATTTGATATGCACATGCTACTGTGGGAATGAGGCTAGTGGTGGACGCTCGGGGGTAGGGTCACTCACAAGGGAGGAGACGTCTCAAAGACTCACTAGGAATCACCGCTGGGTCCCTTTATGTGACTAGATCCGAGATATTGAGGTAGAGTTGATCCTAAATTTTGACAAGTCTACAACGTACGCAGTAGACCCAACTTGCCTCACACTCGAAAGGGACTGACATCGCGAGCTGACATGAGACCGACTCCACTCGACAAATGCAGACTTCTAACAAACTGTACAAAAGAGAAGCACACTCCTATGTCCTAGACAAACCTAATGCTATGCAGACCCCTACATATACAATGGCCGACCAGGACACCCAAATGTGTGACGTGCATACACGAGACGTAACCAAATGTCGGTAGAATCATGGAATCCTAGACAACCTAGGATGCACCACTCATGCACTGACGGCCTTTTGGAGTTGGATATAGGAGGGCCAGGAGAACCAAAATCACCTTCTTCATCACCCCTATAAGTATGTATCTCTTCCCGAGGAAGGGGCTCCTTGCTATGCATAGGTTGATTGGCCCGAGTGGGAGGGGTGTGATAGGGGACTTCCCCGACAATGTGGAATAAATAAGGTGGATCATAAGCTTCACTTTGGAAGGAGTCGAAGGAATCAAAGAATGTGTGACCCCTCGAGCTGGGTTCCGATAGGTCATGGTCCCATGTTTGGAATTCTTGAAGGTGTTGGTGGTCACCTTCGTGCACTGGGGTAGATGGGACGGTGGTCTCATATAGTAGATATGGTTCCTCCCTCGGTGCGTCAATACCATAAGAGGGGACAAAGTCAAGCTCATCGGGAACAGGGAAGAACAACAGGACCTCGGTGATGATATGACCCAAGGTGTACACCGAGGTAATAGACCCCAAAGCCGGGAGCATGAAGCTATGACTATAGTGTTAGTCAGACCCTAAGGCTAATATATATGTCAGCTCCCATTGACATTCTAAACTCTTTAGTAGATCATTCACACTTTCTACGAAGCAAAAGGACTAGAAAGTGGTGTGAAAAGAGTTAATGAGTACTATTGGGAGTGCTAGGTTCATGGATGGGTAGCAAGGCGGTCTAGGGACCAAGCCTATCTTGAGCCAACTAAGTAGTGGCTCAGTGATGAATACCTTTACCGTTAAAAACACAGGTGGCTCCAAATGAGGTGGCTCTAAATAAAGATCGGAAGGTAAAGTAGGTGGCAAAGGAGCTCTAGGGGAAGGGTTCCCCGACTGTAGTGGGTGAGGTCACGGGGAAGGAGCCTCCTGCCTCGTGGGCTCATGTGGCCTGCCGACCAGGTCGGCGCTCTGCTGGCTGGTAGATGCTTGTCGTAAGGCAGCATCAAACCTTGACTCGAAAGGCTCAACCTCTAGAGCGACCTGACAAGAATGCTCCAGAGTGGTCACGTTGCGGCAAAGCAATTCAAACTGGTAGTGAAGCCACAAACCTCTTCGGAACTGAAATACGATCGTGGTGCTCTTCTCTCCCACTCCACTTCCCAACCGGTACTCATCAAAGTCCCGAATGTACTCAGACACAGACTTGTTGCCTTGGACGGGCTTGATCGGGGCGTCCTCTAGGGTGGAGACTCGTGTAACCAGACCTTGGATAGTCCGGTCGGTAGCGTCCATCCTATCCTCGATGGCTTTAAACCTACCCTCGGCACGGTAAAAATATTCCCACGCGTCTCGGTCAAACCTGTCCATCCTATCCATGAGGGCATGCACCGTTTTGACCAATGAAGAATGCCTTGGGACTTGGGCATAGGGATTGGCCGCAGATGCGAATAAGTGGGCATGGAAGAGACTCTTTTTTTTAATGCAAAACTTTTATGCAAGACTAATGCAAGCATCTAGACACGACTCTAAATAGTGAAAAGGGGTAAAGTGTGGACTCAAATACAAACCTATACTCAACCCATATCCGATACGTGGCATAGGTTTGATCCAAAAATCGCACTCACGCAAGTGTGCTACCTTCCCGATAGGCATAACCTATCATTCCGGGAACACCTTTTGATATACTGGGTAAAGGGTGCAATATGAAACCATGGACCGACTACCCTAGACTCGATTGGTGCTCTGATACCAATTTGATGCGAGACGGGACGCGAACCTGGGACTCTAGCTCATGAACATCCCTAAGTGAGGGAAGCGCATGGATGTGCGCGGTTGAGGAACCGGTAATGAGTCTCGGGTATCGGCTTTTCCATGTGCTCGGATTGAGTCATGGGACAGGTCACACTCACTCTCTCATAGCGGCGATTGAAATGATATAACGAGCTAAATTATCCTATCACTCTAGCAACGGCATATAGAAATATACGAGGAAAGCAAATGCCAAGTGGGGAGTAGACACGATACCTCCACGCTCCGGGTGTGGGGAAGACGACCCCGGCCTAAACTCGTACCCCCGGTGTACAGTAAATAAATAATTACAGTAGTGAATTTAATTGCCCACTCCACGCAGGGAGGCAAAGGGCTACACGTGGGACCTAGGAGTAACGAACTCGGGTTGACGGGCAGCAAGGCAGAAGGCTCTCAGGCTGGAGATGGGCTGTTGGTCCGGCTCGGTTCTACAGGGGCCACGGGACAGTAGGCGGGTCCGGCTGCTGGGACGGCTATGGCCGGGTGTCACATTACTACGGCGGCTGGCTGGCTGGCATGCTGTTGGAGGGTTACCGATCGATCTCTGGGAGCGGCTGTAGACATGTCAAAATTGATGCTATGTTGAGTAGATCTCATGTCACCATGTGACGCCCCAGAGTGAACCTCAATATTGATTTAATATGAAGTTTTTCTATTTTTTATGAATTATTTAGGGTAATTGGAATTAACGCCTTAAGTAGGGGCGTCTTTTAAATTGACGGCCTGGCCACGGGCGCCTCTTTGAAAAATGGACGACTACCAATACGGGCGTCATTTTCTAGATTTACTAAAAATTCCGAATTTCAAATAAAATGAAAATTGAGGAATTGACGTCTCTCTTGAAGACGTTGATTATTTGACGTCCGTATGGCAGGCGTCAGTTCATCGTTTTAAATAAGGAAAGTTAATTGTTTCTATAATTAAATCCAGGAATTGACGACGTTATGGACGTCGTTATTTTAATTAACGCCTATTGTCGTGTCGTCATTTTTAATTGACGCCCTCAAAGGGGTTGTCATTTTCAATTCCGTCTCCGTTTTACCTCCTTCTTTCCAGTAATGATTCTTTCCCCATTTTAAACCTTGTGTTCGACTGGGAAGAGTGTTTCTTGATGGAGGATCATTACCTTGTTTTAATCCTTGTTTTGCAAGGATATTTGGCCCTATAAATACCCCTGCTGATTCTCTTCGCGCGACAGAGAAAGAGAGAGGCAAGAGAGGAAAAGGAGCAAAAGGCAGAGAGAAACATACAGAGTTAACAGAGAGAAGAGTGTTTCTTTGATTGCAGGTGATCCATGCAAGCTCTTCTTCCTGGCGGATTCCTTTCTACAGACGATCCTCTGCTACCCCTCTTGCATGCTGAAGACTCTTTCTCCCCTTCACTGCTGCACGCACAGCAGAAAGGAACCATCCCTTTAGATTGTTTAGTTGCTTTTGTCATTAACATATCATCATCATCACACACCCCTTTCTCTAGTTCTTGCTAGATCTCACACTACATATTATTGCTTAGCATTCATTCATATTTTTCAAACCTTGTTGCTCCTATTAGGGGTTTAAAAAAAAACACAAAACACACAAGGTGTGTTCATGTTCAAATTGATTGATTTCATATTCTTAGAGCATTGATACTACACTCTTTGGTTAATCCACTCTTTTATTTGTTTTGTGTGTGTTCTTGGAAGGTAATCAAAGCTAAGAACCCCCTTCATCGGCCGGCCGGTAGAAGGAGGAAGAAAGGATTCACAATCTCCCCCGTTAAACACAAGGTACATGCGATCATCTTCTTATTTTGAGGTAACCCCTCTGGCGATCACATTCCCCTTAGCATCCTACGCATGCTCCCATTCACCCCTTTATATTTTCCATATTATTCTTCTTTTCCTTTAAGTGGATTTTTCATAATCTACAAATTGGTGATAGCGGTGGGACTTCTTGTGTTTTTAGTTTGATTACCCCTCCCATGTGCTCCACGTAGCACACTCCCTTCGGCACCCTCGCGTGCCCCTCCCATTGACACCCTCGCGTGTCCCTCCTTTGGTACCCTCGCGTACCCCTCCATCGTGCTCCACGTAGCACCCTCCCATTGGCGCCCTCGGGTGCCCCTCCTTTGACGCCCTCGTGTGTCCCTCCCTTGTGCTCCACTTAGCACACTCCCCATTGTGCACCACGTGCACACCTCCCACTGGTTGGCCAATTTTGGAGTCCCCATATGTTTATTCTGATTGTCAGTTCATTAAGCTAAAATAACGCCCTCCCTGCTGCCGTCATTTGTTAATTCACGCCTCTTATAGAGGCGTCATTTCTTCATAAAATGCCTTACAGAAAGGCGTCATTTGCATTGTTACTGCCGTTGCTCGATCACTTTGTATTTGTTTTGACGCCCCAGTTCCCGGGCGTCATTTTCTCATTGAACGCCTTAGATCAAGGCGTCATTTGCTTCATTATTGGTGATTTGGTTATTTCTTGAATATTGTTTACAGTGCTTTACGCCCCTACCCAGAGGCGTTATTTCCACTGTTCGCAGTGATTAGCGCCTGCCACCCAGGCGCTGTTTGTTGATTTAGCGACCTTCCCTGGGTCATCATTTTGTTCTGTGCCCACAGAACTGCTCATTCTGTCTGTTTACTTGACTGATTATATATCTGTTGTTTGATACTACCTGTTTGCATTCATCTCTGCATACGGTTTGGGAGACCTCCTCTCCCCACACTTTTTAGGAGTTACACCCCTCTTGGTAAAGGAAGGACCCTCCATTGAGCATTCCGTCTCTTTGGATCGGAAATTCCTAAGCCAAGCCTTCGTAAGTCCTCGCACCCGTGGATTCCCTCACGGACGCCAGGAAGGTTGTACCATTGAAGTACCCGGAGTATAGTTGGCACATTCGTTGGAAAGGAGAGAGGAAAACATAGTTACCCGAGATTATACCTAAATTTTCAACCAGGATCCACCTTCAAAAGAGAGAACCTAATATTGAACTCACCCTAATTTCCAAGAGAAAACTTAAAATTTTTTGGGCTCATTACAACTTGTGTGTTTCTCTTGTTTGAGAAGGAAATATCTGTTGGTTATATCTCTTTATCAGAAATTTATCCCTTTCTCCCCAAGAATGAAATTACGTTCAGGTAAAATTACCAATATGGCCAACTACGGGTACACTTATGACGGTTACGAGGAAGGTCACTCTGACCCGTTCTATGAGATTCCTTCTCAGGATTCTATTTATTATGAGGAAAACTACCATTCTCCTTCTAATCAGGTCCACATGGTGGACGCCACCACTACTGCTTTGGAGGTTGAGCCTTCTTCCCAGGCCCAACCAACTAAAAATATTACAGGGGACACTTCCTCTTCCCTCAATTTCAATGAATTTCTCAAGGCTATTGCTCAGCTAGATGATTCCCAGCGTCAGGCAGCTCAAGCCGCCCTTCTAAAGGGAAAGTTCATCCCGTCATCTTCTAACCCTCCCCAGGCCATGGGTGGCCACTCTCTTAATTCCCCCAACGACCCGGCGGTCGTCCCTAGGGTGCCCTCACGCCCATCAACCCCTGTTATGACTATGCCGGCCCAACCAGCAAGTCACTCTGTTGCTAGGCCTCAACAACCCCTTGTTTCTCAAATTTTAAGAAGGCCTATGACAAACCAACACTCTTTTCATCAGGCCCCAGCCGAGTCTGATAGCCATGCTCTGCTCCTCCAAAAGATGGCTAGTATGGAGGAAAAGAGTGCATCATTCTTCCGAGATCATGCTTCCCCCTATGCCGATTTTTCATCTACCACCCTCTGAAATGCCGAATTTCTGGCGGTATAATGGCGCGGGCAACCCGAACATCCACTTGAAGGACTTTATGTATGAAGCATCATTCTGACAGGATAATAAGAATTCGTTGGCTTATCTCTTTAGATGGTCTTTGGATGGCCCAGCTCTAGAATGGTTTTATTCTCTGGAGCCGGCTGATGCCGGCGATTTTGATGTAGTTCAACGGAAGTTCATGCAGAAGTATAAGGACCATGTGGGTCCCTCCTTGTCTGTTACTGATTTGGTTGCTGAGAAGATGATGCCCGAGGAGGACTTCGTCTCATTTGCTGATAGTTGGAGGGCCATGGCCGAGAAGCCAAAAGACACATTGTCGGAGACGGAACAAGTCAAGATGATAATATCAAACTCCACTCCGCAATTCCGTCATATTTTCGCCATGAACAAATTAAGCACTATGGAGGAACTCTATGAAAGAGCTAGATATATACAGACGCAAATGAAAGATTCGCCAATTATGGGCATGTTCGAGCCAAGGCCAAAGGTGATAAAGAGGAATGTCAACATTGGCAATACTGGTGCGACCACCGAAGGTACTGTTACTAACGAGCAGGTGGGCGTGTTCGGCAATTCCACACCCTTCCGCCACCCTCCGAACCAAGGGCCGTCACCACAAAAACCCGCCTTCTAGAGTCAAGTCCACCAACCAAATAACAACCCTCCTCAGACCTTACGGCCTCCTCCACCTCCTCAACAACAACCTCACTTTGCTCCATAAAATCAAACCCCACAATATCACCAAATGCCCCCACCGGCCAATTATGCACCGCAACAATTTCAACAATCAAAAAGGCCATTGGGTCCTCGAAGGGCACAATACTCCCCTCTACCTGAAAGCTTATTAGACATCTTTAATGCCCTCATGGCCGCCAACCTGCTCACATTGCCAAAGGAAAGAGCAACATGGCCGCAACATGTAGACACCTCCCGATATTGTGTCTTCCACTGATAGTCGGGGCACAATATTGATCATTGCTTTCATTTCAAGGATTACATACATGACATGAATGATCAAGGTGATATTGACTTGGATGAGATGAGGAAAGTTATTGCTACTCTAAAGACCCGAAGACCTCCTCGGCAACCATCGGCTCAACAGCATCAGCAGCAAGGTAACAACAACAAGCCTTCCAGCAACAACATGCTCCTGCACCCCAACCCAATTGTGGGATTGTTAATAATCCACTACCAGAGCACCCGGTTCCAAATCAACAAGTGAATCTTGTCACCTCAATCCATGAAGTGGAGAGAGGGAAAATTTGGCATAATGAAAACGCCTCTGTCGGGACTATTAACCAAAATTCCAATCCACCACAACCACCGTCATTATTAAGAAGGCACCAGCCTATCCATCCTTCCCAACCACAACGTCCCCTCATACGTTCTTCAGGGCCACTCAATGCCAATCTTATCCCTTCACGGTCTCTTCTTTTACGCCAATCCACAAACTCTCCATCATCCCAAAATCTTCCACCAAATAGGCCTCCCCTTATCCGCCACTCGTCAACAGCCGTCGCTCCTCCCGTTCCACCTCCAGCTACCACTACTATGATTCTAAGGCCCCTCCTTGTTACCCAATCCCCGTCACCACATTCTGATAACCCCCAGCCAGCGAGGCCTCTTATAAGAACCCCTCCTCTCACCATTCCTGCACCTACACCCAACACTACTCCTTCTACTTCTTCCACCCCTTTACCCACTCCAAGCCCGACAGAGGCTCAAAGAACAATGGTGCTCCGTAGCGGACGGATGTTTCACCGAGTGTTTCCCCAGCGGGAGCAGGAGCCAACACAAGAGCAAGGAGAACAAGAACAAGAACCTACATCGAGCACGAAATATGATTTATTGAAGCATTTGGACAGAACACCGGCCCGTATTTCTATCTTGGAATTAATCAAGAGATCTACCACACATCAGCAAGCTTTGAAACAATATCTGCAAAGAGTAATGGTGAGTGAAGATATTCCAACTGAACAAGTCACCACTGTCTTAAATCCAGCTAGCAATCAGCCGACCATCACTTTTTATGAACACGAATTGGCTCCGCAGCCAGCCAGGAAGTATGCACTGTGCATCACCATTGATATCAATAAGATAGCCATGAAACAATGTTTGGTTGATACTGGGGCATCCATTAATGTTCTGCCGCCAAGCACTTTGAAAATGTGTGGTATCCCGGAAAGTCAGATCAGGCCATCCATAATTTCCGTCACTGCTTATGACAACACTAGAAAGCCACAATTAGGAATGATTACTCTAAAAGTTGGTTTGGGACCAGTCTCGGTCACAATAGATTTCCATATTCTGGACATGGACCCGACCTTTAATGGAATTTTGGGTCGCCCGTACATTCAAGAACTTGATGCTGTGCCTTCGACAAATCATCATTGTATAAAGTTTCCACACAAAGGGCGCATCATTAAAGTCACTAGTATGCCCATCCTGCCGACCGAAGACATACATTCCGCAACCTCAGTGCCTTCTATGTGGCCTTCCAATAGGCCTTTGCTTTCAGTTTTAGATGTTGCCGATCTGCGGCAAGATTTGGTAAGATTATCCCCTTCAACCTCTCCTACCACTCAAATGCTACCATAACCGTCCACAAGCAAGAAGAAGAAAGGTTTGATGAATATGCTAGGATGGAACATTCTGATGAAAATGGGGTATAGAACTGGCAAAGGCCTGGGTGTCAATCTTCAAGGGAGAGTCAAGCCTATCAAGCCTCAAAAGATGACTCCCCGAGGTGGTCTAGGGTACAAAGCACCAAACAAGGATGAAAAAGAGCCGTGGGCCGTCATGACTTCCACTCTCAAAATGGACCGACAACCTCTCACATGGACCCTACAAACACATTTTGTAGCAGGGGGTATTCAAAATGATGATGAGCAGACAACGGTAATTACTTCTATGCTGGATTGCCAAGATGTGCATGCACGGCAGTTTGCTCGCCATATAGCGCCGTTAGCCACATATAAAGCATTGGAGTCATTAAGGCCAGACAAGCAGAGAAAGATGGACGATCCTGAATGTGACTGGTATAGATGGTTCGATATGAATGATATCTCCATTGCCCTAAGTCGTCTCTTCATGCCAACTGATCCAGAATGGCCACCGTTGATTCACGAGCTAATTGAGAAGCCAGCAGTAATTACAGACAAGAGGCAGCTTCTGAGCAACTATACAGATACTGGGGAGCCTGATGTGCCATTCGAGGAAGGCTTCAATACAAATAGGCTATGGACCGGCCTTTTCTTTACCAAATCCATTCATCCAACGGCTGTTGTCCGTTTAATTGATCAGGTGTTTTTCTCAGGTATCCCTAGACCGCCCGCGGTCTTAATTAAATTTTCTCCAAATTCACTTCAAGTTTTTCTTCCGATCCCTCCCTTGCTCCTCGAGCAATTTTCAAAACTCTCCATTACACCCCCGCGTGGGTCATCATTCACCCAATCCCTTGACGATCTGTCAATTTCAACACCCCCCCTATTTTACCCTCTCATTGCTTTCTCCTTGAAAACGAACAAAAAAAATGCCAAAATTCAAACTTACCAATCCATCTCCATTGAGGAGACCTCCTATCTACTTCATGAGCGTGTCCTGATACCGGGATCGCTCTTCCCAGATTCATTAAGTGACCTCCCCTACCCCTCCGGTGAGGGGACTTTGTCTGTATCCCCTTCTGTACCCGCTTTTCCTCTCCTCCTTCATCTTTATTGAATTCTAGTGATCAAGCTAGTTCTTATTCCTCTAGTGTTCAAAATCATGGGGTAGCTTCACATAAGAGATCTAGGGGTAAGTAGATTCCCTGTAGATTCTTGTTGGAGTTAGCTATAAGATGCCGGGCATGTTTAGCGCTTCCCGAATTTTTGGAAAATCTGATTATCCTGCCAGAAGAGGAATATGAGGGTACTAGCAATTTTGATGAGGGTTTTGGTGTTTATGAAATAATGAATGATGAAGACCCTATTGAAGAGGGGGATGAAGGATATGAAGAATATGAAGAATATGAGGACGAGGCTGATGCCTTTGCTAATGGCATGAGGAGATTTGATGAACCATCAGCCTCAGTAGAAGAGCCTACAAAAGAAATAAATATGGGTACTCGAGAAGACCCTAGGTTTGTCCTCATTAGTAAGAACTTGCTGCCATCCAAAGAGGAGGCGCATATTTTGATTCTTCAAGAATACAAGGACACATTCGCATGGAGTTACGAAGACATGCCTGGACTAGACCCTGTGCTAGTTGAACATTGACTTACACTTAAGCCGGGGTCCATTCCAATCAAACAACGGTTGAGACGTTTCCACCCTAATATGGCATTAAAGATGAAAGAAGAGGTCGATAAGCTGCATAAGGCTAGATTTGTTAGAGTTGTCCTCTATCCTAATTGGGTGGCTAACATTGTCCCAGTCATGAAGAAAGATGGAAAGGTTCAAATTTGTATAGACTTCCGGGACCTCAATTGTGCGTGTCCTAAAGATGACTTCCCCCTCCCTCATATTGATGTTCTAATCGACAATACGGCAGGATATGAGACTCTCTCCTTCATGGATGGCTTTTCGGGTTATAATCAGATTCGCTTGGCTGAGGAGGATCAGGAGAAAACATCGTTTACTACACCATGGGGAACTTATTGCTATGTGGTCATGCCATTTGGACTTAAGAATGCTGGAGCCACCTATCAAAGGGCTATGATGGCTATTTTTCACGATATGATCCACATTTATATAGAGGTGTATGTCGATGACCTGGTAGTGAAATCAAGAACGAGGATTGAACATCCTAGGGTTCTAATTAAAGTCTTGCAAAGAGCACGGGAGTATCAATTGAAAATGAACCCTAAGAAGTGCATATTTGGTGTTTCATCAGGGAAGTTGCTTGGATTCATTGTAAGTAAGAGGGATATTGAGATTGATCCCAATAAGGCGAAGGCCATAAGAGAAATGCCTCCTCCCAGGAATTTGAAAGAAGTTCGAGGATTGATCGGAAGGTTGCAATTTATTCACCGATTTGTCTCCCAGCATTCACAAAGATGCAGGCCGTTCTACGAGCTTACCAAGCCGGGAGTCAAGTTTCTTTGGGATGACAAGTGTCAGGCAACTTTTGACGGATTGAAGGATTATCTATCAAATCCTCCTGTCCTGAGGCCGCCTGTTCCAGGCAAACCGCTTGTTCTTTATATTTCTGTCCTGGATGACTCTGGAGGCACTGTCCTATCCCAAGTTGATGAACAAGGAAAAGAGAGGTCATGATGTGACACGCCTAAGGATGATGATGCTCTGATACCAATTTGATGAGACACGTGTAGACACGCCAAAATTGACGCTTTGTTGATCAAATCTCATGTCACTATGTTAACGCCCCCAAGTGAACTTCAATATTTCTATAACATAAAGTTTTTCTATTTTTGTGTGTTTTTGTGATTTATTCTCGGGTTTTTGGTGATTCACGACTTGAAGAAGGGCGTGTTTTAAATAGTGACCTAATCTGGGGCGTGTTCTTAAGAAAGGACGACCATAGGGAAGGGCGTCAATTCCTGGTGTTTTATGAGTCCCCCCCTGATTGAAATCAATGATTAATGTCCTTCCATAGGGCGTGTTTTGTTTAACGCCTTTGCTTCAGGCGTCTCTTTGCAATTTTCAAATAAAGAAGGCTTTTATTACCAAAATTGAATCCAGGAAGTGACGCCTTAAGCCTGGTCGTGTTTTGAATTAACGCCCTTGAGCAGGTCGTCAATTCTGAATTGAAGCCCTTTGGTAGGTCGTGTCTCACCCTTTCGTGTCCTGCTTAAACTCGCCTTTCCTGAAGAGTTCCCTGCTTTCTTGATCACCTTGCTCGATCTGGGAACTAGAGTCCTTGCCGTTAACGACCACTGCCTATTCTTATCTTCCCAAATCTGTGTTTATCTTGATCGAGACCCTATAAAAGAGTCCCCTGGTTGATCTCGCGCGAGGTTAACGAGTGCATAGAGATAGATAGAGTTAGACAGAGGACACAGAAAGGTTACCGTGCGAGGTTAGAAGCAGAGCTGTGGTTGTCACAGAGGTTTACGGGTGCTGGTGATTGAGATTGAGAGATTGATTTCTCTTCTGCTTCCTCCTGCTGCCACATCCGATCCAAAGCGTTTTTCCCTCTACTGTTTACAGGAACAGCGGGGATCTTTTTCTTCTCTTCATTGTTGTCTGTTCATCTCATCATCGTATAGCCTTTTTCTTGCATTAGTTTTATTACATCTCTTCTCCTTTCCCTAATTCTCTAGGGGTTTTAAAAACAAACGAAAGGTGCACACTTTATGCTCTTCTTTCATCACCATCTTTCATCTTGGGATTGATACTACACTCACGTTTGGCTGATCTCCTTTTTTTTTTGTTCTTTGTTCAAAGGTAATCAAAGAGGAAAACCCCCTTCATCGGCCGGCCGATAGAAGGAGGAGGAAGGAACTCACATCCATCCCGCATCCTATTATCACCAGGTATTCGCGATCATCTTTTCTTCTTATTGAGGTAACCCCTCTGGCGATCACCCTCCTTAGTAGCACCACGTGCTCTTTTACTCCCTTTTTTTTCATTATTCTTCTTATGCTCTATTATTATTATTTTTTGTATTAAAAGTGGATTACTTTCCATGATTCACAAATTGGCGATCACGGTGGGACAACCACTGTTTTTCTTTTGATTACCATCTCCTTTTGGCACCCACGTGTGCCCTTTCCTATTGGCACCCACGTGTGCCCTTTCCCCCTTGGCACCCACGAGTGCCCTTTCCCTTTGGTACCCACGGTACCCCTCCTTTGTGCCCCACGGGCACCCTCCACTATGCACACTGCACACTCCCCGAGATCAGCCAGCTTGTGATTAATCTATTGCTGTTTTTGAATTAACGCCTTTCACAAAGGCACCTTTTTATTTAACACCTTTATCCAGGGCGTCTCTTTTTTGTTTAACGTCTTCCACGAAGGCGTCTTTCATCATATCTGCTGCTTCTGTGAATTTGCGCCCTCCTCTCGAGCGTCTTTTTATTTGGCAGCGCCTCACACCAAGGCGCATTTTTCTTCGATCGTGCGCACCACTTATATTTGACGCCCTCTGTCAGAGGCGTCTTTATCATATTTAGCACCCCAAATCAAGGCGCGTTTTTGCATTGCCTGTGAGCCTCTCACAGCGTTTCACGACAGCCACGCTGTCGTCTCTTTTGTTGGTAGCGACTGCCTCCAGGTCGCCTCTTTCCTGTGTGTTTACAGAGCCTTACTGTTTCTATCTATTCATGCTGGATTCATACTTACATTGATTATTTGATTATATTGCTGTGATTGGTTTATCTTATACTGCATTTTGTGGCATTTGGTTGAGAGACCTCCTCTCTCTACACTAGGATTCCACACACCTTTCTTGGAATCGAGACAACCCTCCATTGAGCATTCCGTCTCTTTGGACCGGAAATCCCTTTTCCAAGACCTCCGTAAGTCCCCGCACCCGTGGATTCCCTCACGGACGCTGGGCCGGTTGTACCCTTGAAGTACCCGGAGTTTAGAGAACCTATCGTTGGAGAAAAGAGAGAGAACCTAGTTAACCCGGAGACTACACTTGGATCCAAACTAGGTTTCACTTTGCAAAGAGGAGTGAATTATTCTGCAATTTAACTCACTCTAATCTCAAACATAACACTAAAATCTTGCGTTCATCTCAACTTGATTGCATAAACTTGGTTGGGTTGATTTGCTTAAGCTTGTTTTGATTGGGTGATTGATTGTGTGATAATTCCTTCATAAAGCTTTCTCTCTTTTTAAGCATGCAACTCCGTTCAGGTAAGATTATCAACATGGCAAGCTACGGATATTCCTATGATGATGTGGAGGAGAACGTTTTTGGTCAATCCTATGAGGTTCCCCAAGATTCTATATATCATGAGGGGAATTACCCTCCTCCTCACTCTCATTATCCTCAAGTTCATGTGGTTGATACCACTACTCAAGAGGTTGTGCCCTCTTCTCAGGCTTTACCCTCCAACACTTCGGGGAACCCCTCCCCATCTTTCAATGTTACTGATTTGATTAATGCTCTATCTCAATTAGATGAGTCCCAGCGGCAGGCAGTTCAAGCCGCTTTGAAAGGGAAGTCCGTTCCTTCTTCATCCTCCAATCCCCCTCCGGCCGAGAGTGGCCATCACCTCACTAATGACCAGGCGGTCTTGCACAAACCCCCCTCTTGTCCACCAACGCCTGGTGCGGCCATGCCGGCCCAACAGGCAAGCTACTCAGCGGTTAGGCCTCGGTTTCTCCAACCTCCCCGAATTCTACGGACGCCTATACCGAATTCTTTTATTCAAAATTCGGCCCCGGTCGAGTCCGACACCAATGTTCTACTGCTCCAAAAGTTGGCCAGCATGGAAGAGCAACTTAAGAAAGTTACTGTAGCCAAGAATGCCCCGGAGATCTCTCTCCCTACACTGCCAGTTTTCTATCTGCCGCCTTCTGAGATGCCAAATTTTCGGCGATACAATGGAACTGGCAATCCTTTCATTCATTTGAAGGATTTCATGTACGAGACCTCCTTTTGGCAAGATAATAAGGCCTCTTTGGCTTATTTGTTTAGAAGATCTTTTGAGGGGCCAGCCCTCGAGTGGTTTTACTCCATGGAACCCGCAGATGCCAGCAATTTTGATGTGGTTCAACGGAAATTCTTGCAAAAGTACAGGGACCGGGTTGGACCCTCCCTTTCAGTTACAGATTTGGTTGCAGAGAAAATGAAGCCCGAGGAGGACTTCATAATATTTGCTGATAGATGGCGATCAATGGCCGAAAAGTTGAAAGATACATTGTCTGAACCGGAACAGGTTAAGATGATTATATCCAATGCAACCCCTCAGTTCCGGCATATACTAGCCATGAACAGATTGACAACCATGGAGGAGCTTTATGAAAGAGCTCGTTATATTCAAACCCAAATGAAGGATTCGCCCATCATGGGCATGTTTGAACCAAAGCCAAAGTTGTTCAAGAAAAATACAAATGTCAACAATAGCGGGCCCACGACTGAGGGCACCGTCATCAATGAGCAGGTTGGCGCGGTCGGCAACCCCACACCTTTTCGCCAATCTAACCCACGACCCCCACCTCCATCACAAGGCACCCTCTTTAATTCACCCCCACAACACCAATTCGCACCTCAACCTTCCTTTGCTCCGCCACAAAATCAAGCGCCCCGCGCAGACCCTCCAGCTCCGCCACAATACCACCAAGTACCGCCACCCACTAACTATGGACCGCAACAACAACAGCAAAGGAGACCACTAGGCCCCAAAAGGGCCCACTATCCTCCACTGCCAGAAAGTCTCCCGGATATTTTCAATGCCTTAATGGCCGCCAACTTGCTCATGCTACCAAAGGAAAGGGCAGCGTGGCCCGCTAATGTTGACACGTCCCGCTACTGTGTCTTTCACCACTCCCCTGGTCATAATATTGATCGTTGCTTCCACTTCAAGGATTACATTTATGATTTAAATGACCAGGGTGGCATTAATTGGGATGAGATGAGACATTTTATCGCCACTATGAAAGAAAGAAAGCCTCCTCGGCAACAGCAGGCTCCCCAGCCATAGTAACCAGCTCCGCAGCTGCAACAGCAAGCTCCAGCACCTCAGCAGGATATGGGGATTATCCACAACCCATTGCCAGAGCACCCGCCAAATCAGCATGTGAACCCTGTCACGTCTCTCCATGAGGTGGAGAGAGGACAGGGATGGCATGAAGAAAACGCCTCTGTCGGGGCATTTAATCATAATCCAAATCAACCTCCGCTCCTTTTGCACACGCTTCCTTCTTTTTCTACTCTCCAATTGAGCTGAGCTCTTCTACGCCCCGTTAATCCACCTGCTCCCACAAATTCTCCATCCTTGCCAACCCGATCTCTCCTTACCCGCTTACCGCCTCCGCAGCCTACCACACAGCAAACTCCGCCATGCATCACCAACCCTTCACCTTCGCCGTCTAGACCACTCCTTATCCGCCCATCACCAACATCCACCACCACTACTCCTTCACCGGCAAGGATCCCCCCACCATTAGCTCCCCCATCTTTTATACCCAGATCTCTCCTCATTCCACCTATTAACTCTCCCACACTCGGGCACCCCTCCTTACTCCTACGCCTCCTACGGGGGCTTCTTCATTGAACTCCTCACCAACACCCCCTACGGGGTCTCCTTCTTCAAACACCCCTCCACCACTTCTTAACGCCAATATACCCTCCTCTTCTTCCAACCCTCCTCCTTTACTTGCCCTGACAGAGGCGCGGCAAAACATGGCACTGCTCCGCAGTGGACAGATGTTCCAGCACATCTTTCCCCAAAGAGAGCAAGAGCCCGTGCAGGGGCCTAATGAACAAGAACAGGAGCAAGAGTCCGTACCCGGCACTCAGTATGATTTGTTAAAGCATCTTGACCGAACTCCAGCAAGAATTTCCATTTTAGAACTGATCAAAAGGTCAACCACTCATCAGATGGCCCTGAAAGATTACCTGCAGAAAGTTATGGTCAATGAGGACATTCCGGTTGAGCAAATAACCACAGTATTAACGCCCGCTAGCAGTCAGCCGGCGATTACTTTTCATGAGTGTGAACTGGCACCACTCTCAGCAAGGAAATATGCTCTGTGCATCACGGTTGATATTAATAAGGTGGCGGTGAAATAATGTCTGGTGGACACTGGGGCATCTATCAATGTATTGCCGCCAAGCACTTTGAAGATGTGCGGCATTCCTGAAAATCTTATTCGGCCATCTACCATAACAGTCACAGCATATGACAATACCAAGAAGCCTCCTCTAGGCATGATCACATTAAAGGTCAGTTTGGGTCCGGCCACAATCACGGTCGATTTCCACATTTTGGACATGGATCCAACATTTAATGGCATTCTGGGCCGCCCCTACATTCAACAGCTCGATGCAGTGCCCTCCACAAATCATCAATGCCTTAAGTTTCCACACAAGGGCCGCATCATCAAAGTTACCAGTATGCCAATTCTGCCAGAGGAAGATATACACTTGGCTTCATCAGTTCCTTCTATTTGGCCTGCCAACAAGCCGTTGCTATCAATGCTAGACCTCCCTCACCCACGACCAATGTCGCCCGAGACTGTCACGACAGTTGCTATGACACCCTTGCCTTCCAAGGGGAGGAAGAAGAAAAGCATGATAAACACCCCTGGCTGGAAAATTCTAATGAAAATGGGGTATCAAAACGGCAAAGGACTGGGTACCAGTTGTCAAGGTAGGACTAGGCCTATTAAGCCTCAGAAATTGATTACACGAGGCGGCCTGGGCTACAAAGGGCCAGGCAAAAATGAAGATGAACCATGGGCAGTTATGACATCCACCTTGAAGATAGATCGCCAGCCGCTTACTTGGACATTGAAGACACATTTTGTCACGGGTGGCGTTCAGAATCATGAGCAGACTACAATAATCACCTCCATTCTAGACTGTCAAGATGTTCATGCGAGACAGTTTGCTCGCCATATTGCACCATTGGCCACTTATAAAGCCCTGGAGTCTCTAAGGCCTGATAAAAGAAGGAAGATGGATGATCCAGAGTGTGATTGGTACAGATGGTTCGATATGTATGATATTACTATTGCCTTGAGCCGTCTCTTTATGCCGACTGATCCGGAATGGCCGCCACTAATACATGAATTGATTGAAAAGCCGGCTGTGATTACAGATAAGAGGCAGTTGCTGAGTGACTACACTGACACTGGAGAGCCAGATGTTCCATATGAAGAAGGTTTTACAATAGACAGGCTGTGGGCCGGCCTCTTTTCCCTCACTTCCATGCATCCGTCTCTTCTGGTTTCTCTACATTCTCAATTGTTCTCTCGCGTGCCGAGACCGCCGCCAATTATGATCAGCTTTTCTCCAGATTCACTGCAGATTTCTCTCCCGATTCCTCCCTTGCTCCTCGAGCAATTCTCCAAACTCTCCATCACACCCCCGCGCGGGTCATCTCTGATTCAATCTTTCTCCAAGCTTTCAATCTCCACTCCTCCTGCTATTCTCCCTTCACATTACTTTCTTCTAGAAAAGGAAAATAAAAATGAAGATAAAGATAAAAATGAAAAAAAAAACGTCAAAATTCCAACTCTTCAGTCCTCCATCTCCGTTGAGGAGACTTCTTATCTCTTTTCCGAGTGTGTCCCGACCCAGGGGCCACTCTTCCATGATTCATTGATAAATCTTTTCTCCCCCTCTGGTGAGGGGTCTCCTTCTGTATCTCCTCCTGTATCCACTTTTTCACCTCCTTCCTTCAATCAAGCTAGTTGTTCTTCTTCTTCTAATAAATTCATGGGGTAGATTTTCATAAGAAAGCCAAGGGTAAGCAGATTCCACGTAGATTTATGTTGGAGTTAGCCAGAAGATGCCAGGCTTGTTTAGCTCTTCCCGAATTTTGGAAAATCCAGTCATCCTGCCAGAGTTGGAATATGAGGGTACTAATGTTTCTTATGAGGGTTTTGGTGTCTATGAGATTATGAATGATGAAGACCCTATTGAAGAGGGGGATGAAAGTTATGAAGAATATGAGGACGAGGTTGATGCCTTTGCCAGTGGTATGAGAAGATTTGATGAACCATCAGCCTCAGTAGAAGAGCCTACCAAAGAAATAAATTTGGGTACGGAAGAAGACCCTAGGATTGTCCTCATCAGCAAGAATTTGCCGCCCTCCGAAGAGGAGGCGCTTATTTTGGTACTTCAAGAATACAAGGACACGTTTGCGTGGAGTTATGAGATATGCCTGGATTAGACCCTGCGCTCGTTGAACATCGGCTTACACTTAAGCCAGGATCTGTCCCGATCAAACAACGGTTGAGACGTTTCCACCCTAACATGGCTTTAAAGATGAAAGAAGAGGTCGACAAGCTTCATAAGGCTAGGTTTGTTAGAGTTGTCCTCTATCCGAATTGGGTGGCTAACATCGTCCCAGTCATGAAGAAAGATGGAAAAGTTCGGATTTGTATAGACTTTCGGGACCTCAACCGTGCGTGTCCTAAAGATGACTTCCCCCTCCCTCATATTGATGTTTTGATTGATAATACGGCAGGATTTGAGACTCTCTCCTTTATGGATGGCTTTTCGGGTTATAATCAGATTCGCCTGGCTGAAGAAGATCAAGAGAAAACATCGTTCACTACACCATGGGGTACTTACTGCTATGTGGTCATGCCTTTTGGACTCAAGAATGCTGGAGCCACCTATCAGAGGGCTATGATGGCAATTTTTCATGATATGATCCATATTTATATTGAGGTGTATGTGGATGACCTGGTAGTAAAATCAAGGACAAGGATTGAGCATCCTGGGGTTCTAGCTAAGGTCTTGCAAAGATCACGAGAATATCAGTTGAAAATGAACCCCAAGAAGTGTGTATTTGGCGTTTCATCAGGGAAGTTGCTTGGATTTATTGTTAGCAAAAGGGGAATTGAAGTTGATCCCAATAAGGCGAAGGCCATCAGAGACATGCCTCCTCCCAAGAATTTGAAGGAAGTTCGAGGATTAATCGGGAGGTTGCAATTTATTCGCCGCTTCGTCTCCCAGCATTCACAAAGATGCAGGCCGTTTTACGAGCTTACTAAGCCGGGGGTCAAGTTTAATTGGGATGACAAGTGTCAGGCAGCTTTTGACGGATTAAAGGATTGTTTGGCCAATCCTCCTGTCCTGAGGCCACCAATTCCAGGCAAACCGCTTATCCTCTATGTTCTGTCCTGGATGACTCCGTAGGTGCTGTCTTAGCTCAAGTGGATGAAGAAGGTAAGAGAGGGCAGCATACTATTTGTCTAAACTTCTAAACCCTTGTGAGCAGAGGTACTCAGCCATGGAGAAGACTTGCGCTGCTTTAGTCTGGGTAGTTCAGAAGTTAAAACACTATTTCTTAGCTCACGAGGTTCACCTCATTGCTCGCATGAATCCGATTAAATTCCTTCTTGAAAAATCTGTTCTTACTGATCGATTAGCACGCTGGCAAAGCTTCCTTTCACAGTTCGACATCACTTACATTCAACAGAAAGCAATCAAAGGTTACGCCATTGCCGAACATCTTGCTCACCACCCTCTCCCCCGATTTGATCCTGTCAATTCAGAGTTTCCAGACGAAGAACTAATGTCCATTAATCAACCCCACGATCCTATGTGGACGTTACATTTTGATGGAGCTCTAAATTCCCAAGGAAGAGGGATCGGCATGGTTCTTTTAACGCCAGAAGGGGTCACCATCCCATTTGCTGCTCAGCTCACTTTCCCTGTCACAAACAACATAGCTGAGTATGAGGCTCTTTTGGCCGGCCTTCAAACCGCTCATAGATATGGTGTTACCCAATTAAGAATTGTTGGTGATAGTCAGCTCATTCTGCGCCAAGTGCTTGTCAAGTGCCGCACTATCAATCCTAAGCTCAAGCCCTACCAGGAGCTTGCTTCAGCTTATGCCAAACTCTTTACCAAGTTAATCTTCATTCATGTTCCTCGAAGCCAGAACATCCTAGCCGATGCTCTTGCTTCTTTGGCCTCTGCTCTAGTCTTCCCTCCTGAGCGTGATTTTCATGTTCCTCTCATTCATCAGCGGGACACTCCAGCTATTAAGGATCGTGCATTCCTCGATATTAGGGATAAGGTGCTCGAGAAGGTCAGGCGAAGTGAATCTCTTAAAAGCAAAGAGGTCATGTTGTTAGATTGGGAAGAAGAATTGGCTGATGAAGAGAAACCTTGGTATTATGAGATTGCCAGGTATTGCAATGATCAGTCCTATCCCGAGGAGGCCACAGTAGAAGAAAGGAAAGCAATCAGAAGAGTGGCTCAACGTTATGTTTTGGTTGGAGGTGTGCTCTATAGAAGAGGGCTCACAGGTGTTTTATTAAGATGCCTCGACGACGATGAATCTTGGAAGGTTGTGGAAGAGGCGCATTCAGGAGTGTGTGGTGGTCATGTGAACAGCCAGATGCTAGCTAAGAAGATCCTTAGGCTAGGTTTCTATTGGCCAACTCTAGAAGAGGATTGCTCCATTTATGTTCGAAGGTGTGTTAAGTGCCAACTGCACGCCGACAAAATTCATTCTCCTGCTTCTTCACTCCATCCTATGTCCTCCCCATGGCCTTTCTCCATGTGGGCTTTCGATATCATTGGACCTCTTGGTGATTCGAACCTCCTGACCAAGCAAAAGTCGTTCATCCTGACGGCAACGGAATACTTCACCAAGTGGGCGGAAGCGGAAGCATTCGTGGAGATCAAAGCATCAACTGTCTGCAAGTTCATAATGAAGAACATCATCGCAAGGTTCGGCATCCCGAGTACCATCGTCACCGACAATGGACCTCAATTCATCTCCCAAGAGCTCAAGGATCTCTGCAACAGGTATAACATTGCATTGCATCATTCTTCTCCCTATTATCCGCAGGGCAATGGCCAGGCAGAGGCCACTAATAAAACTTTGATCAAAATCGTTAAAAAGACGTGTGAGGCTAATAAATTTTTGGATTGGCCAGACAAGCTGGTTGAAGCTCTCTGGGCCTATCGCACTCCATTCGTACCCCTACTGGGCAAACCCCTTTCGCCCTTACTTATGGAATGGAGGCGGTAGTCCCTTATGAGATTCTCATTCCATCTCTGCGAGTACAATTGGACAAGGAACTCTCTATTGATGAGCGTCGTGATTCACTCCTTGCCCAGTTGGAACTCTTAGATGAGAAGCGTCTGGTCGCCCCTGAGCATGCGCGTGTTTATCAAAACAGGCTGTCACGTTTTTATCAAAAGAAAGTAATTGAGAGAAAATTCAAAGTCGGTGAGATGGTAATCAAGAGAATCTTCGTAAAGCCTGGTGGGCCCCGTTCAAAACTCCAACCAAACTGGGAAGGACCATTCGTCATAAAAGATGTTTATCCTGGCAATGCTTATAAACTGATTAATGCTGAAGGACAAGAGCTAACTCATCCTTGGAATGGTCTGTACCTTAAGAAATACTATCCCTAATTAAAATCCAAAAAAAATAGAAACTATCCAAAAAACTAAAAAAATATAGAAATTTTCAAAATCCAACCAAAAAAAGAAATTTTCAAAATCTATCCAAAAAAAATAGAAATTTTCCAAAATCCAAAAAATAGAAATTCTCCAACAAGAATAAAAAATTTTTAAGATGGTTGCCATGATTGCGAGGACGCAAGGTCCGAAAGGTTAAAATTCAGTATTCATTCATCAGTCTTGTTAACTCAAAATGGGGTCGACACCCACACACACTACACGCTTACCCTTGAACTCAAGCGGTGCAAAATCCGATGGAAAGTCAAAACCTGACTAAAGGTGAAGACAATACCCATTCTTTTCCTCTTCGGCCCATAAGGGAGGAAGGAAGGTCTCGGGGTAGACCCGCCAAGCCTATCCGCCGCCCTAGTAGGTGGAAGTCAGGGCCCAAAAGGGAACAAATGCCACAAATGCCAAGTACAATTAGGTTTTTTTTTCATCAATGCAAATCAGTCTCGAAGTGAAAGTCAAATCGTGAAAGAAAAGCATGTCAAGAGGGCAAAGTCCCCGCAAGGAAAACCTTGGGCGTATGCATGCAATACAAAAGAGGCAAAAGGTAATAAAATTTCCCTATGCCCAAGACCGAACCCCAACAGGCATAGGGTAGGGGAGGTAGTTTTACCTTGAGCTTTTCAGAATCCCTTATGGGCTTCCTTATATTTTCTTCCATCTCTTTCTTTGTGGTAAGTCATAAACCAGCAGAATGGTCCAGACCGACCTAGGAAATTGCACCGGGCGAGATCTTGTGTATAAGTTTAACTACTGGCACGTCGACCCCCTTTTGATTAATCAAGAAAGGTCAATGAATCCTCAATGATGACCGTGTAGGACCTAGTGCCCTATTAGCTTTGTCAACCTAATGCTGAAAACAGGAAAATTAACGCCTTTGAATGAGGCGCCTTTTCTGAAAATTAACGCCTGTGGAGGAGGTCGTCTTTTATTAAATAACGCCCTTGTGTGGGCCGTCTTTTCAACAAAATTCAAAACATTTTTCAAATTCACGCCGTCACCTAGGGCGTCTTTTGTTTGAATAACGACCTAATCTAAGGCGCGTCTTTTGAAAAATAAAAGAAAAAAAATATAAAAGAAAAGAAAAGAAAAGAGGAAATGGGATTTATTCTTCATGTGCGTGCTTGCATTATTGCATAGGGCATCTTGATTATTGTTTGCATACGTATGCTTGCGTGTTGCATCTCCCTTTATTGGTTATTTCATTTGCCTTATTTGATTAAAGGCTTGGCCCCTTGACCCGCTATCCAGGTCAAAAGTAAAGGCACCCCTTGCTTATTGAGCAAGGGGCCAAGTCGAACAGATGAATTAACCTGTTTATTCAAGTGTGAACCACAGCTGCAGGTACAGGGCAGAGTAAGGTAAAACAAAGAACGTGGAAAAGAAGCAAAGTACCACAAGTACACAACTACACAAGTGCTCAGGTAACAAAAAATGTCAATCTCATATATCTATACATCATGAATATCTGAGTACAGGTGTGAGGGTGGAGGAGTACAAGTAAGTCTCTCAGCTCTCGCCTCCACCCTCCTCTCTCCTACTCTCTACCTCGTCCTCGCCGTCCCGAGGAGGCGCTGGTGGAGGGGCATGGGCCCCCGTGAAGAAGATGGAAGTCGAACCTGGCCCCCTGCCTCGCTCCTCTCTCGAAGAGAAGAACCCGCCACAAAGGTGGAGCTGGTGAAGGAGTACCCCGCAGCACGCGCTCGCTCACGCCCTCGCTGGAGACGCTCCTCAGACACTCGTAGCCGCTCCTGAGAAAGGACCAGCTGGGTCCTCAGGTCGCCAGCTCACGCTCGCGTGCTGCCACCTGCTCCTGGTACCGGGCACGCTCCGACTGCTGTAGCTCGTGGTGACGGGCACGGTCCGCCAGGTGCTCCTCCCGCTCTCGAGCACGCTCTCTCCGCTCCAGCTCGAGGGCAACCCGCAGCTCTGCCACGTCCTAAGGCAGCTCCTCCCGTCGCCTCAGGGACCACTCCAGCTCTGTAATCCGCTGCTCGCGGATCGCCAGCTCTGTCCCGGCCAGGCCAGCCTGGGTACGTGCCACCTGTAACTGTCTGGTCTGCAAACAGGTAAACAAATCATCAGTTCCATTGTGCAATAATTCATGAAATAAGCAATACATGACGGAAAGTAAATCACTCACCTGGGTAGTCATCGCCTGCTGTCCCTCGCAGACGCAAGTGAGAGCGGCTCGAAGCTCCTCAGTCTGAAAGAAATGAATTTCATCAGTGCACATTGAAATATATAATCAATAATTGAATGAGGTTTGAGTTCTGGAATTTACCCGTGAGGCGAGGTCGCGCTCTGCAGCCTCGGCCCGTGTGACCGCTCCCGCTAGCTGCTCTGCTAGTGCGGTCACCTCTGCACTGGGTCCCCTCGAGCTGGAGGCTTCCCCTGCATCTCTCTCTACGGCTCCCTGCTGGGCACGCTGCATTTATTGAAATTGTCAGTGGCTAATCATCAATAATTCAACAAAAATTCATTTGCATATAGAAATAATTTAAACACTCACCAGGGTCTCGAGGTCGGCCGTGTGGCAGCTAGCTGGTCCTCCAGGCTGTGTAGATGGGCCTGGGCATCCATCGCCGCTATGTCCCGTGCATCCTGCATCCATTTCATATTAGTCACATAATAGAATACATAAGCATTTGCATTTAATTTAGAAGCAATTGCATTCATACCCCCAAGACCCTCATCTGGGGTCGGCCAGCGTAAACCTCCCAGTAGCGATGGAGGTACTCGGAGCTGTCAGTCGCCTGGGAGGTGACTCGGGTCCCGCCTCGCCGCCAGTCGGCGTACTGGTCCTCGAACCGCACCCTCCAGTCGATCGCCTTCGTGCGACCGCGCGTCTTCTTCCCGATCCCTCGCGGCTCCCCGACCTCTATCCACTCCTGGTGTAGGCCCAGGGTCCTCATCACCAGTCTAAGCCGTAACGGCTCGATCTCGCTCAAGCAGTGAACCCAAAGCTCATGCTCAAAGCGAGGTCGCCCTGCTACGACCCATGGCTGGCCCTCGTCGGTCATCCCCTCGTAAGGCCTCCATCGCACCTGCATCCATGAACATGCATGTCATCTCATCATAATCATAATAAATTCAAATAAACATAAAAAAAATGCATCATTCATACCAGCGAGGGAGGGAAGTCTCGGAACTCTCTCCGTAGCACCCACAACTCGTAGCCGAGTGGGGCACCGAAACACCACTGGCAGCCAGCGCCGTGCTAGAGGGAAAGCACCCTCACCTCCTGGCCGTGGGTCGGCGCGCCCCATAGGCATGTACAGATGGCTCCAAACCTGCATCCATGCATTGCATTAGTAGGCATTCACATGCATAAAAAAGAAGAAGAAAAAAGAGAAATATATATATATAATAAAATATATAAGTGCATACCTGAAGAAAAGGTGAGAAGCCACTGACGGTCGTCTCTCGTCCTGTCCCGTGGACAGGTCGGCTAGTAGGTGCGCCAGCAGCGCCGCTCCCCAGGCGTATCTGCCGACTCCCTCTAAATCCTCGAGGATCCCTAGGAACCGGCAGTTGATGACGTCGCCCTTCATGCCGAGCAATAGCCTCCCGAGCAGCAGCAGTAGGAACCTCCTCAAGTCTCGGTCTGCTCTCTCCCTGTCAGCTGGGTCCTGGCAATGGACTGCCCTAGCCCCATCGATCAATCTCTGTGAGAACCGCTCTAAGGACTCCCCTGAACTATGCCTAGCATCCCCTAAGCCCATCACTGTAGTCAGGTCGGTGCGGAAGATAGTCCTACACTCGCTAGGTGTCTCGTAGACCATCTCTAGCCCTAGCAGCCTTTGGGCAAGCTCGGTATAGTCTGGTAAGGTGATCCCGCTCACTGCCTCCCCATCTACCCTAAGTCCCGTGATCCTAGCTACATCCTCTAGGGTAGGAACCATATGCCCCAAGGCATCAGGAATGCCCGGCTAGTCCTATCCCATCTCTCCCTCAGAACCTGGATAAGTGGTAGGTCGGGTCTGACTGGCTCTATGCTAAGGAAGGCCCCAAACCCCATAGCATCTACCCTGGCTCTCTGGAACTCGGGAGGCCGTAATATGCTGCTCGGACCATGACCCAGGAGATCCGTGTCCTCATCAACCCCTGCACGCATAAAGAAAGAAATTTTGGTTTAATTGTTCAATTATTCTTGTTGAAATTCACTTAATTGCCTTGGTTTGAGATGTTGATGTTTGATTTAATTAACGACCATCCCAAGGTCGTGGTTTGTTTAATTGGCGCCCCTGAGGAGGGCGTGGTTTCTAAGTGAGCTTTGAATTAACGACCTACCCTAGGTCGTTGTTTATCTAAGAGACGCCCCGGTGGGAGGCGTGGTTTTGAGGTTAATTTCTAAATTCCTAAAAGGTTTTCAATTGACGCCCGTCCCAGGGTCGTCATTTCATTAAGTAACGCCTCTGAATGGACGTTTTTCTTAAATGAGTTTTGGGTTTTAATAATTTATTCTGGAATTGTTTAAATGGACGACCATCCCTATGGTCGTTATCTGTTGAATTGACGCCCCGATGGGGGGCGTTGTTTTCCAGGGTTTTTTTGAAAAGAAAATAAAAACGGCATGCGATATAAATCATGGGAAAAATATATAATTGAACAAAGGCATGGAAATTAACAGCATGATTGATATAAAAAAATGATAATTCAAATTAACGACATGCTGTAGGGCGTGTTTCATGAGGTTAATTATTTTTCAGAAAATAATTTGAATTGACGACCCAGGTATGGGCGTCTTTTCTTTAATTCGCGACACCCATGAGGGCGTCTCTTTTCTGAGTTTCGAGCTTTCTAAACCCGAGGGCTATGGAAAATACCGAAAAAATGAAAATAAATTTGAAAAAAATGGAAAAGGGGGTCAGGGGGGCTTACCTTCTGTCGTTTGGGTCCGGCCAGTTCTCCCCGGAGACCGAGCCGTGGCTGCCATGGCCGCCAGAGTTGGCCACGACGAGGCACGGCCTCCGCCGGTTGTCCCTCTTCTTCTCTCTCCCCCTCCCCGCCTTCGTCCTCTTCCTCTTCGCCATCATTTCCTCCCTCTTCGTCATCACCGTCGGCCTCATCACCGTCGGGTTCCGTGTTCTCGCCGTGCTCCTCTGCCGCCGCCGGCGGGGCTCCCTCCACGATGCCGTCTTCCTCCACGGCGTCTCCCTCCACGGCTTGCTCGCCTTCCAGGTCCACCACCTCTGGGGCCGAAACCCTCTGCCGCTTGAGTCCACCGGCCATGGCTAGGGTGTAGAAGAGAGAGAGATAGAGAAAGAGAATGAGAGGATGGGGGAGGGTTTCGGTTAGGGTTGCAGTGGGAGAGAAGAGAGAAAGAGGGAAAGAGGACGAAGGAAGAAGAAGAAAGGAGGGAAAGTTAAGTCGAACGGTCAAAAGAATTAACGACTTAAGGAAGGCCGTGTCTTATGGAATTAACGACTAAAACAAGGGCGTTTCTTGATAATTGATGACATTGCTTAAGGCGTTATTTTTGTTTGCATGGGGAATGATAACCGTCGTCAGACGCATTCAATGGGGATTGATTGATGTGATGGGAGTGATGATTACTGTTTCTGAGTAACGACTATGCTTGAGGCGTTATTTATATAAAACGTGGCTTTGCTGAAGGCGTTACTTTTGGAATTTCAACGAATATCTTTTGGAATTTAAATCGAATTAACGCCTTTTCTTAAGACGTCATTCAGTTAACGCCCACAGGTGAAGGCGTCAATTATGAGAGATCAATCGTTGAAGACGACGTATTCTGAGGCGTCATTTATGGAATTAACGACATGGACTGAGTCGTTATTTGCAACAGAACAGCAGGCTATTGGAAGATTTGATCAGAATCACTGTGTTATTGGCTCAATCAGAATATTATCATTGATTTATTGAAGAAAAGATTACATTGCTTCAATGAGTCACTTTGGGCCTCAAGCTTCTTAAAGCTATTACATAAGACTTCCACTGATCTCTGTCTTCTTCTAAGTTCTCCACAGGATGATGAGCCTTGTTGATTTTCCACAGAGCTTGGATAGTTGTGCACTCTTCTCCATCTTCGTTGCTGCCAATATCCCGTGTCTTGATCGGAGGGAGATGAGATGGATCCTCGAAGATTCGTCGTGGAAGCCCAAGTTGAGGAAGGCACCGATGTGAGTTATACAGAACGAATTCTGAAGCGCCTATGAGTCGAAGGTCCGTGCCGGAAGAGAATCGTGCGCGGAGTTCTTGAGTCTTGAGTATTCCCGGGGCACAAGTAAAAAGGTTCTTTGGCATTACCTTGAGATGTCCTCTCCATTCCACTCTCTTTTTGATTTGAGGTATCCGGTTCATCACCCTATTGCTTATCCCAGTGAGCCGGTCATGTAAGAGAGTGGACTTTTTGAGAAGATTCTAGAAGGTTGTTGGGTCTCCTCACATGGATCGAATTTGAAGTGGAGATCTACCCAACTTGAGAGTGCTAGCATGCATCCATAGATGGGTCTTCCCATTGCCGCTGAAGTAAGCCCGCTATAGAGATAGGCTAGAATTGCCGCTCCCGCTCTCTCTCCTTCCCATAGGCTCACTATTGCGCTTAATTGGGTTTCTTCCAAGAAGTCTTCCGTGGATGGAAATAGGATTGCTCCTGCCAAGCACACCACGAAAGCTTTTGCCACCCGCTCTATCTCTTCGTCTTCTTTAGCTTGATCGGATCTCTTGTACACCCAAGAAGCAAGCTTTAAGAGATTGATTCCCTTGGAAGCTTTGATTTGGTTCACTAAGTTTGGGCTGGGAATTAAACTTGTTAGTAGCTCATGTGAAGAAATTGGTCTTGGCATGATGGCCATCTTTTCCTCTTCTCCTTGCTTCATTCTTTTTAAACCTAAGAGCATCTCTAGTTCTTCTAACAAGATTGAGGCTTCAAAAGTTGAGAATAGGAAGGTATGAGTGGAAGGGTGCCATATTTCAATTAGAGCTCCTATGGCAGCCCAATCAAGGTGAATCTGGTCATAGTGTTTGGCATGGGTGACTAGGCCTAAGAGGTGCCATCTTGCTAAGTAGACCCTCATGTCTGAAGAGAACTTGGAGAGAAGAAGAGGCAGCCACTTAATCTTTGTGAATCTCCTGGCTCCTGGAACATTTGGATAATCCTGTAGGAAAAACAAAGGAATAGAGAGAAGGATGAGAATACAGACAGAAGGACTATGAAGATATGAAAGAAGAACAGAAAGAACAATTCCACTTACCTGGTTCATGGCAATTCGACTGCTGATATGCCCATTGATTTCGGTTAGTCTGAGAGTGGAACTCTTGGATCTTTTAATAGCTCTCTCCATCTTCGATCTGCAAGAAGAGCTTGAGCGGTCGCAGCACCTGTGAACAGACAGAGGAAGTAGAAGAAGCAGAATTCGACGAGCTGCTTGATTGATTATAAGGAAGTTTCTTCCTTTTTATAGAAGTTTGGAGAGTTTAATGCCCGTTCGGAGTTGCAGGTTGATTACCATTAGGATTGGGCTTAGCTTTCGAGTCGGAGACGGAAGCGCGTTGTTAATTAACGTCCTCTCTTGGGGCGTCAATTGTTGAATTGACGACGTGACCGAGGTCGTGTGTTATTTCGCGTCTCCAGGAGGGTCGTCTTCTTCTTGAACTCTCGGTGAATTTAACGCCTTGATGAAGGGCGTGTTTTATCTTTAGACGCCTTGATGTCAGTCGTCTCTTATGAATTTGACGCCATGAACTCCAGTCGTTATTTTTGACTTGCATATTTGATTCTCCTCTATGCTTTGATGAACTTAAGTGCTATCTTTTAATTGGAGTTATTTTTGGTTAAGCACTTATGATCATATTTTGCTTTGCTTTGAGAGAACTAATGAACTTTTGAGTGCAGAAGATTGCAGGTTCGAGGAGCGTGGGTCATGTGTCGGAATAACATCATTCTATTTCTTGTATTTCTTTCCTGTAAGCATTGTTACTATATGGTATCTACGCTATTATAGCATATCAAGGACCTTGTGGTTCTGATGAACCTGGAATTTGAGTTCCCCTTCATCAAAAACAGTGATAATTCCAGGAGAGTCTTGATCACACGGATAGGCCGTTGAGTCATTAAAAGGTTTGGGACGATGGTTCCACTTTCTGGTTGATGCGCGGACAAACGGGCTTCGGCTTAGTGTCAGCTCAGAGATTTGGATTCTTGACCAAATCTAGATGGCTTAGCAATATTATCCTTGATTAGTTTCTATTTTTAGTTTGTTTTAATTTTCCTTTTAGCCCAGCATGCATCATGTAGGACTTTGAGCTTCGTGCTGAAAATCTTCATATTATGGTAATAATGAAGGTCACTCGCTCTTGATTGAGTTGACAGGAGATATTCCATTCCAAATTGAGTACTTTATTCTCTCTGAAGCCGCTCAGGCTAGTTCCTTGAAACTGTTCCTTTTGCTGGATCTTCACCTCGATTCCCTTTATTTTTCTGCAAATCCACCTTGGTTGTAGCACGTCCACATTGGCTGGTAACCGCTCTCCAATGGTGTCTCCCTGTCGTGCCCACGTGCACATTTTATTTACTTAGTTTAGTCTCATATATCCAGCAAATCGATGCTTCCTTGGAATCACCTAGAGTTGTTTCACTTTGAATCTTGGAAATATTTCCAATGCTTAGTGTCTGAGGCGTGTCACATCACACCTTGACATCTACTTATCAGTTTGCTCTACTTCATTTCACTTCATTCCACTTCGTTTCACTCCGTCTCACTCCCTTCCAAAGCAGACGCCAAGGCGGGGCAGCTGTAGACACGCCAAAATTGACGCTTTGTTGATCAAATCTCATGTCACTATGTTAACGCCCCCAAGTGAACTTCAATATTTCTATAACATAAAGTTTTTCTATTTTTGTGTGTTTTTGTGATTTATTCTCGAGTTTTTGGTGATTCACGACTTAAGAAGGGCGTGTTTTAAATAGCGACCTAATCTGGGGCGTGTTCTTAAGAAAGGATGACCACAGGGAAGGGCGTCAATTCCTGGTGTTTTACGAGTCCCCCCTGATTGAAATCAATGATTAACGTCCTTCCATAGGGCGTGTTTTGTTTAACGCCTTTGCTTCAGGCATCTCTTTGCAATTTTCAAATAAAGAAGGCTTTTATTACCAAAATTGAATCCAGGAAGTGACGCCTTAAGCCTGGTAGTGTTTTGAATTAACGCCCTTGAGCAGGTCGTCAATTCTGAATTGACGCCCTTTGGTAGGTCGTGTCTCACCCTTTCGTGTCCTGCTTAAACTCGCCTTTCCTGAAGAGTTCCCTGCTTTCTTGATCACCTTGCTCGATCTGGAAACTAGAGTCCTTGCCGTTAACGACCACTGCCTATTCTTATCTTCCCAAATCTGTGTTTATCTTGATCGAGACCCTATAAAAGAGTCCCCTGGTTGATCTCGCGCGAGGTTAACAAGTGCACAGAGATAGATAGAGTTAGACAGAGGACACAGAGAGGTTACCGTGCGAGGTTAGAAGCAGAGCTGTGGTTGTCACAGAGGTTTACGGGTGTTGGTGATTGAGATTGAGAGATTGATTTCTCTTCTGCTTCCTCCTGCTGCCACATCCGATCCAAAGCGTTTTTCCCTCTACTGTTTACAGGAACAGCGGGATCTTTTCTTCTCTTCATTGTTGTCTGTTCATCTCATCATCGTTTAGCCTTTTTCTTGCATTAGTTTTATTGCATCTCTTCTCCTTTCCCTAATTCTCTAGGGGTTTAAAAACAAACGAAAGGTTCACACTTTATGCTCTTCTTTCATCACCATCTTTCATCTTGGGATTGATACTACACTTACATTTGGCTGATCTCCTTTTTTTTTTTTGTTCTTTGTTCAAAGGTAATCAAAGAGGAAAACCCCCTTCATCGGCCGGCCGATAGAAGCAGGAGGAAGGAACTCACATCCATCCCGCATCCTATTATCACTAGGTATTCACGATCATCTTTTCTTCTTATTGAGGTAACCCCTCTGGCGATCACCCTCCTTAGTAGCACCACGTGCTCTTTTACTCCCTTTTTTTTCATTATTCTTCTTATGCTCTATTATTATTATTTTTTGTCTTAAAAGTGGATTACTTTCCATGATTCACAACACGACCCCTCGGACCTAGAATTGCAAGCAACCGAACCGAACGGCGGACCCACTCAAGCGGGTTCACCCGCGTCGCGCACACCCGGGTCCGTAGGCAGACCGGCGATGATGGGGAGGGTCCGAGGTTGGACCTCAAGGTTCCAAGGGTATGGCCAGTTAGGGATGGTCCTCAATGGGCCAGGGATGCCTAATTTCAAGGGCGGCCGGCACGCCGAGGGCGTGGGTTGTAGTGTCACACTCTCAACTCACTCCGCGGTGTTCACACAATTCAATGGCGTTTGAGATAGGGCACTCACCTCACCGCCGACGGTCAACTAGAAATAATACTAAGACAAGTAAAAGTAAAATCAGCAGAGGAAGTGGCTAGAAGCTCACCTGATCGGCGTGAGGACGCCGATCCTGGCCGGAGATGAGGGCGAGCGGGGAAGGGTGGGCTACCCGCACGCCGCGCCGATGACGCTTCGGCCGCTTACCTGCTAGTACAATCACTACGCCCTCACAGAGGGGGTGGACTAGGGGTGGGGAAATGAGGTTACAAACCAAACACTACCTCCACGCAGGGAGGGGCGCTAAGCCGGCCAGGCGGGGAAAGGAGTTATGCTTGATTAGCGCCGATGAAGCACCCCGCCGAATCTGCCCAGGTCTGGGACAGCAAGATAGGGGGTCGGTGTAGTCATCCATGTGCACTCCTCCGAACTCAGAATTCGACGAGACTGGCACTGAAACGACGCTGACAGGTCCAGGCACGTCTGTGAATTTTGGTGGGCAGTCCTGAAGTCGTCACCAGCTGGGGCAGGCTCTGGAACAGGGCCCCTACGCTCAGATTCGTACTGTTCCCAGGGTGCAGCAGCAGATGGATGTAGTCACCACGACCGCTCCTGAAGTCCGATTGATGCGAGACCAAGTCAAGGACGACCGTGGATGAGTCTTCTTCGAGCAGCAACCAAGCAGAGCACCAGATGATGTCGGGGTGGCAAAGAGGAGTTCGTTGAGTGAGGGGGGGTCAGGGCAGGACCTGAACGATCTGTTCTGTGCGCCTGGGAGAGAAAAATTAGAAAAGGATCTTCCTGATGCCGAAAGGGACTCCGCTTGTTGGTGATGGTAGATGCCTTGTGGTAGAAGCTCTCGGCCAAGTGGCGCCTTCAGAAGTTGAGGGGTGTGGCCGTGGTAGCTTCTGTACTGCAGCTCTGGTCCAGGTTCTGGTCCCGGTTGTGCAGTCGGACGAGCATGGGCACCACGATCTGTAGTGAAGTTGGAACGAGACGATTCAACCTCTTCTGTGAAGAAGACTGGAAGACCATTCCGGCGATGTATGGTGCACCTCCAGATGAAGTCCGACAGCACCGGGGCAGTCTCTGCAAGTCGGGATCCAACTGCTGCCTGCGAACTGAGATTTATAGGGTGATGAAAGGTGATGGGAGACGGAGTAGATGGGGTGGGAAATGGGGTGGATGGGTGTGGGGGTGACACCTGACTATGTGGGGGTCTTTTAGGGGGTGATTCAAGGTGTGGGAAGGGCAGAAAGGGGGCTGGGAGGTGGTCTAGCAAGTGGAGGGAGGGAGAGATGCGAATTTGGGTTGGGAAGGAGAGAGGGAGGAGAGATCTCTCCTTTGTTTTGAATGGTGGGTTAATGGAGGGGTTAATAGGGGCCTAGGGAACGGGAAGGGTTACCTTGGGGAGGGGAAGGGGTGCTTGGGAGAAGGGATTCTTTCTTGGGAAAATGAGAGGTTGTATGGGGAAGGGGAAAGGTTGCTTGGGAGGAGGGAGAGGTGCCTAGGAGAAGGGGATTCCACCTAGGGGTTGGAGGGGACTTAAATGGGAGGTATGGGGAAGGGGGAGGGGTCTTAATTAGAGGTGAATAGGGAGGAGAGAAAGTGAATTTCGAATTTGGGGGTGGGGAGGAGAGAGAATGGGGTTCACCCCCTTTAGAGAGAGATATATATATATATAGAGAGAGAGAGAGAGCTAGAGAGGTAGGCACAAATTCTGGTGGCAATTTTATCAATACTTCATTAGCTTCCAAATAAGGGATTGGGGTCCTATTTATAGGAATCCCACATTTTCACATAAGTCCTTGACTTTTGGACTACTAACACTTAACCAAGGGGAAGGGGGCGCCCCTGGGCCTAGCCCATATAATTGGACCCATTAACCAACATAATGACTCTGGGCTTAGGTAAATAGCTACCTAACCTAAGTATTGGACTCAAATAAAAGGAAAAGTACATGATAAGAAAATGAAAATTACATCATATGACTCGAAATATAGTGGCGGACAAGATATAGCATAGCTGGCGAGCTTCTGGATCCTCGAACAAAGGGGAAAGCTGGTGATGTCCTCATCATACCCCCGGGGTGCGGAGAACTCGACTCCGTCGAGTATGGGCTCACCGGGGGAGCGGTCCTCCAAAGCAGGTCAGGGCGACCCTCAACCTCCAAACTCAACCCCCATCTGCGACCAGGGGACGGTCCTTCATCCTCTCAAGGTGGCTGGGGCACACCCTCTTGCTAGCGATGGAACCCTGCTTGCATAGTATTGCCCCTATGTGCACACGTCGGGCTCTCAAGGCTATTTTGTGGTGGCTCTCCGGGGTGTCCCTCTTAAAGGAAGGTATAGGCTCAAAGCACTCACTATGATCCACCGCGGTGCCCATATAGGGTGCCGGGTCTGTCACGTGAGAAGTGGGGTATATCCCATAACCCATTGGTAAATTCAATCCACAAGCTATGTTGCCAAAGCCACTAGGAACAGGGAAAGGTCCAAGTCCTCGTGCCATCGAATGGGAGGTGACCCTAAGGTAGAGCCACTCCGATGCCATCATCACCAAATCGCCTACTTGAAATTCCAAGTGGCGCTCGCGAGCTCTTATCCGCTCTTTGTGAACCTCACGGCCCATTGCGAATTGCTTGCGTGCATGCGTATGCCATGCACTATGATGCGATGTGGGTGTGAAAAGCTTGGTGTGTAAAGGTGGACCGGGGCAACCGTAAATTGACCTATCATGTTGTGATGCCATGTGGACCTTGATGAACTTAGGTGGACCGGGGCAGCCATAAGTGGCCCTATCATGCATGGGCTTCATAACAATGGTTGGAGGACCATGGTATCTGTAGGGGAATCTATCACACAAAGTGGTGATGAATGCCGGGGGACCCGGACACCCGTAGATGCTCCTGACATGCATATGATCAATGATGAATGAGGGAGGACCAGTACATCCAAATGTGAGTCAGTCTTGCATTGGGCCCACAGTGTATGTGACATGTATGAGATGACTGGGCTTACTAGCCCTACCAGATGATGCAAAATGTAGTGGCACATGCATTCCCATCCAAATGGCTCCTTCTATGTGTATGACTTGGTGTGAGATTTTTCACTCATAGGGGTCAAAGGGGTCTAGGAAAATGGAGTGGGCTTGGTCCAATAAGATTGGTTGGGGCAGGAAAAGGTTGGTGGTGAGTAAGGTGGGTGGGTATAGGAAGGGATCCAAGGGGTCATGGTAAGGGTCATCTAAAGAGAGGAACTCTAGGTCCTTT
Organism: Amorphophallus konjac; assembly: GCA_022559845.1. Taxonomy (NCBI): domain Eukaryota; kingdom Viridiplantae; phylum Streptophyta; class Magnoliopsida; order Alismatales; family Araceae; genus Amorphophallus; species Amorphophallus konjac. The sequence goes on along the minus strand of CM040122.1, from coordinate 86,019,819 downwards.
TGGTCCTCACAACATGGTGGTGGGTCCTCCTTCTCTAGAAAAATGATTGGGCCAAAGTTTTTGGTGGGATGGTCTGCCATGAATGGAGGGCTGGATGTTCTCCCCGAGATAAGCAACTCAAGTTTGTGGATAGCATCGGGCTCATCGGGTGTAGGGAGGAGTAAAAGAAGGTTGCTAGTGTAGCAACCCACAATGTAAATTGAGGAGATGGACCCGACACATAGGTGTAGGAGGTTAAGGCTCCTAGGTCGGTCAGTCAATGCAGTCAATATGCCAGTCAGCTCCACTTGCCATGCTAGGCCGTGAAGGAGGTCTCCTAAAGTTTCTACTTGGTAGGAGGATTGGATGGTAGTGTGGTAGGAGGAGAAGGGAACTATGGGAAAGTTTTGTTCCATGGGGGAGAAAACATGGGTTGTGATCTCTCTAATTGGGCTCTCCTTTAGCCAACTAATAAGGGGTTCTCCGAAGATGATCTTGGTCCCAATTAGAGAGGGTGGTGTAAGGTGAAGGCCACCATGTGAAGTTTCTTCTTCTTCTTGGACATGGGTGGTCTCCATGGCGGGGACTGGGTCCGGAGTGTTCACTCCTATGGGGTCGGGTATGGGTTCCTCTACCAAGGAGGTGAGTGGGTCCTTTGAGGGCGGGATGATAAAGGTTGGTGTATGGTGTACCCAGGACGGTGAGTGAGGCCGGACTTGGGTTGCGGTTGGGAGTGGAAGTAGTGGGGGGCTAGGTTTAGGTAGGATAGGAGTTGGAAGCAGAAGGTGGATTGGGTGAGTAACTTTGGGTTGGGGAATGGTGGCTGTCACGGGCCTAGGTGGAGGGGTGGACATGGGGTCCACGTGGGTTGAATGGTGAGGGTGGAGTGAGCCATGATGCTTCTTCCACATGGGATGGGAACTTCTCGGCCTAACCCATGACATTGTGACTCGTATTCTTCTTCCCATTCGGGGGAGGCCTCATGTACCTCAATCACATTCTTATCCCTTTGGGGTGTGGGGGTTTTACTCTCCAAGGGAATTGGAATCATTTGGGGTGGTGGAGTTTGGGCCCTAAGGGAGGTCTTGGGTTGATTGGGAGGGAAAGGGGGAGTGGGAGTGCTCCTCGGGTTGTGGTTCTCAAGGTAGGAGTGGGAAGGTCGGGGAGTGAAGATCTTCCTAACCTCAATTCTCATCTCTTCCCATGAGTCTATGGGTCCTTTGGCTTCCCATCCAATTTCATCCCGAGGTGACCAATCTCTAGGGCCGTGGTTCCCTTTTGCTTCGAACCGATCAAGTCGGGTGGTGAGGGTATCTAGACAGTTATGAATCTTGTTGATGACAATGTCAAATTGGTCCATATTTATTTGGGGCATCTCCCTAGGGTGGTCATGCACAGGAGTGATGGAAAACATGATGCAAGGGAGACTCAAATGTCAATGCCCTAGGACTAGACTCGTAGAGATAAGTCTAAAACTTGCTCTGATACCAAGTTGATGTGACACGCCTAAGGATGATGATGCTCTGATACCAATTTGATGAGACACGACCCCTCGGACCAAGAATTGCAAGCAACCGAACCGAACGGCGGACCCACTCAAGCGGGTTCACCCGCGTCGCGCACACCCGGGTCCGTAGGCGGACCGGCGATGATGGGGAGGGTCCGAGGTTGGACCTCAAGTTTCCAAGGGTATGGCCAGCTAGGGATGGTCCCCAATGGGCCAGGGATTCCCAATTTCAAGGGCGGCCGGCACGCCGAGGGCGTGGGTTGTAGTGTCACACTCTCAACTCACTCCGCGGTGTTCACACAATTCAATGGCGTTTGAGATCGGGCGCTCACCTCACCGCCGATGGTCAACTAGAAACAATACTAAGGAAAGCAAAAGTAAAACCATCAGTGGAAGTGGCCAAAAGCTCACCTGATCGGCGTGAGGACGCCAATCCCGGCTGGAGATGAGGGCGAGCGGGGAAGGGTGGGCTACCCGCACGCCGCGCCGATGACGCTTCGGCCGCTTACCTGCTAGTACAATCACTACGCCCTCACAGAGGGGGTGGACTAGGGGTGGGGAAATGAGGTTACAAACCAAACACTACCTCCACGCAGGGAGGGGCGCTAAGCCGGCCAGGTGGGGAAAGGAGTTATGCTTGATTAGCGCCGATGAAGCACCCCGCCGAATCTGCCTAGGTCTGGGACAGCAGGATAGGGGGTCGGTGTAGTCATCGCTGTGCACTCCTCCAAACTCAGAATTCGACGAGACTGACACTGAAACGACGCTGACGGATCCAGGCACGTCTGTAAATTTTTGTGGGCAGTCCTGAAGTCGTCTCTGGCTGGGGCAGGCTCTGGAACAGGGCCCCTGCACTCAGATTTGTACTATTCCCAGGGTGTAGCAGCAGATGGATGTAGTCACCACGACCGCTCCTGAAGTCCGATTGATGCGAGACCAAGTCAAGGACGACCGTGGATGAGTCTTCTTCAAGCAGCAACCAAGCAGAGCACCAGAAGATGTCGGGGTGGCGAGGAGGAGTCCGTTGAGTGAGGGGGGGTCAGGGCAGTACCTGAACGATCTATTCTGTGCGCCCGGGAGAGAAAAATTAGAAAAGGCTCTTCATGATGCCGAAAGGGACGCCGCTTGTTGGTGATGGTAGATGCCTTGTGGTAGAAGCTCTCGGCCAAGTGGCGCCTTCAGAAGTTGAGGGGTGTGGCCGTGGTAGCTTCTGTACTGCAGCTCTGGTCCAGGTTCTGGTCCCGGTTGTGCAGTCGGCCGAGAATGGGCACCACAATCTGTAGTGAAGTCGGAACGAGACGATTCCACTCGCCTGCGAAGAAGACTGCAAGACCTTTCCGGTGATGAATAGTGCACCTCCAGATGACGTCGGACAGCACTGGGGCAGTCTCTGCAAGTCGGGCTCCAACTGCTGCCTGGGAACTGAGATGGATAGGGTGATGAAAGGTGATGGGAGACGGAGTAGATGGGGTGGGAAATGGGGTGGATGGGTGTGGGGGTGACACCTGACTATGTGGGGGTCTGTTAGGGGGTGATTCAAGGCGTGGGAAGGGCAGAAAGGGGGCTGGGAGGTGATCTAGCAAGTGGAGGGAGGGGGAGATGCGAATTTGGGTTGGGAAGGAGAGAGGGAGGAGAGATCTCTCCTTTGTTTTGAATGGTGGGTTAATGGAGGGGTTAATGGGGGCCTAGGGAACGGGAAGGGTTGCCTTGGGGAGGGGAAGGGGTGCTTGGGAGAAGGGATTCTCCCTTGGGAAAATGAGAGGTTGTATGGGGAAGGGGAAAGGTTGCTTGGGAGGAGGGAGAGGTGCCTAGGAGAAGGGGATTCCACCTAGGGGTTGGAGGGGACTTAAATGGGAGGTATGGGGAAGGGGGAGGGGTCTTAATTAGAGGTGAATAGGGAGGAGAGAGAGTGAATTTCGAATTTGGGGGTGGGGAGGAGAGAGAATGGGGTTCGCTCCCTTTAGAGAGAGAGAGAGATATATATATATAGAGAGAGAGAGAGAGCTAGAGAGGTAGGCACAAATTCTGGTGGCAATTTTATCAATACTTCATTAACTTCCAAATGAGGGATTGGGGTCCTATTTATAGGAATCCCACATTTTCACATAAGTCCTTGACTTTTGGACTACTAACACTTAACCAAGGGGAAGGGGGCGCCCCTACGCCTAGCCCATATAATTGGGCCCATTAACCAACATAATGACTCTGGACTTAGGTAAATAGCTACCTAACCTAGGTATTGGACTCAAATAAAAGGAAAAGTACATGATAAGAAAATGAAAATTACATCATATGACTCGAAATATAGTGGCGGACAAGATGTAGCATAGCTGGCGAGCTTCTGGATCCTCGAACAAAGGGGAAAGCTGGTGATGTCCTCATCAGGTCAGCCTACTACTTGTCAAAACTTCTTAACCCCTGTGAGCAGAAGTACTCAGCCATAGAGAAGACTTGTGCAGCTTTAGTCTGGGTAGTTCAGAAACTTAAGTATTATTTTCTAGCTCACGAGGTTCATCTCATTGCTCGTATGAATCCAATCAAGTTCCTTCTTGAAAAATCTGTTCTCACTGACCGATTGGCACGATGGCAAAGCTTCCTTTCTCAGTTCGACATCATCTACATTCAGCAAAAAGAGATTAAAGGCTATGCCATAGAAGAACATTTTGTTCATCATCCTCTCCCTAGATTTGACCTTGTTCGCTCAGAGTTTCTAGATGAGGAACTAATATCCGTCAATCATTCCGACTCAATGTGGACGTTACATTTTGATGGAGCTTTGAATTCAAAAGGGAAAGGGATTGGCGTTGTTCTTCTATCACCGGAGGGTATCACTATTCCACTCGCCTCTCAACTTGCATTTCCAGTTACAAATAACATAGCTGAATATGAGGCTCTTTTGGCCAGACTGGAGGCCGCTCATCAATTTGGTGTTACCAAATTACGAATTGTAGGTGATAGTCAGCTTATTCTTCGCCAAGTGCTTTCCAAGTGTCGCACGCTCAATCCTAAACTCAAACCCTATCAGGAATTGACCTCTGCTTATACCAAGCTTTTCACTAAATTAATCTTCGTTCACATCCCTCGTGACCATAACATTTTAGCTGATGCTCTTGCTTCTCTCGCATCTTCCTTGGTTTTACTCCCCGAAAAGGATTCCCACTCCATCATTATTCACAAGCGACTCACTCCCGCTATTCAAGATCCCACATTCCTTAGGATTAAGGAGGAGGTGCTTAGGAAGGTTGAGCAAGGCAGGATCATTGAGAATAAGGAGGTCATGCTATTGGACTTAGAGGAAGAATTGGACGATGAAGAAAAGCCATGGTATTATGAAATTGCTAAGTATTGCCAAGATCAATCATATCCTGAAGAAGCCACGGCTGAAGAAAAGAAAGCCATTAGAAGGGTTGCCCAGCGATACACCCTGATTGGAGGTGTGCTTTACAGAAGAGGTCTCACTGGAGTTATGTTAAGATGCCTAGATGATGATGAATCTTGGAAGGTTGTGGGAGAGGCCCATTCGGGAGTGTGTGGTGGTCATGTCAATAGCCAGATGCTTGCTAAGAAGATCCTTAGGCTAGGTTTCTATTAGCCCACTCTAGAAGAGGACTGCTCCATCTATGTTCGAAGGTGTGTTAAGTGCCAACTGCACGCCGATAAAATTCATTCTCCTGCTTCTTCCCTCCATCCTGTATCTTTCCCGTGGCCTTTCTCCATATGGGCTTTCGATATCATTGGACCTCTTGGTGATCTGACCCTCCTCACAAAACCAAAGTCATTCATACTAACGGCGACGGAATACTTCACCAAGTGGGCGGAAGCAGAAGCTTACGTGGAGATAAAAGCATCAACCGTGTGCAAATTCATAATGAAGAGCATCATCGCAAGGTTTGGCATCCCGAGTACCATCGTCACCGATAATGGACCGTAATTCATCTCTCAGGAACTTCAGGACCTCCGCAACAGGTATAACATTGTATTGCATCATTCATCTCCTTATTATCCATAGGGCAATGGCTAAGTAGAGGCAACTAATAAAACCTTGATTAAAATTATCAAGAAAATGCGTGAGGCTAACAAATTTGCGGATTGGTCAAAAAAGTTGGTTGAAGCTCTTTGGGCCTATCGTACTTCCATTCGTACCCCTACAAGGCAAACCCCTTTCGCCCTAACTTATGGAATGGAGGCGGTAGTTCCTTATGAGATTCTTATTCCTTCTCTACGAGTGCAATTGGACAAGGAGCTCCCCATTGACGAGCGTCGCGAATCCCTCATTGCTCAGTTGGAACTCCTAGATGAGAAGCGTTTGGCCGCCGCCGAGCATGCGCGTATTTATCAAAACATGCTTTCACGTTTTTACCAAAAGAAAGTAATCGAGAGAAAGTTCAAAATCGGTGAGATGGTAATTAAGAGAATCTTTGTAAAACCTAGTGGACCACGTTCAAAACTCCAACCTAATTGGGAAGGACCCTTTATCATAAAAGATGTTTATCCTAGCAATGCTTGTGGATTGATTAATGCTGAAGGCGAAGAGCTAACACACCCTTGGAATGGTCTCTATTTGAAGAAATACTACCCCTGAACCAAACAAAAAAAAGAAGAAAAACAAAAGAAACAAAAATAATAAAAACAAAAAATAATAAAAAGAGAGAAAAACAAGCAGAAAAAAAATCTTTGAGGCTGGTATGGTACGTGGGCCACGATGCCGAAAAAATCAAAATCCTTAATTCTTTCTTCAGTCTCGACGATTTAACTCTTGGGTCAATTCACGCACACACTACACGCTTTATTCTTAAACTCGAGCAGCCCGAAATTCGAGGAAAGTTCGACCCAAACTAAGAGTGTAAAAACCTTACTTATTCTCTTCCTTTCGGCTCACGAGAGGGAATACAAGTTAGGGGTTACCAACCAAGCCTGCCCGTTGCCCTAGTAGGTGGAAGTCAGGGCCCAAAAGGGAACCAAATGCTTAAAGCCCAAGTACAATTAGGTCTTTATCTATTTCGAAGAAAAAGAAAAGAAAAGGAAGTTATGATAAAAGAAAGCATGACAAGAGGGCGAAGTCCCCGCAGGGAAAACCCTGGTCATAAGCATGCATGAATAAGGGCAAAAAGAGCAACAAAATTTCCCTAAGCCGAAGACCGAATCCCAACAGGCATTAGGGCATGGGAGGAGCGTGCCCCGTTCTTGAAAACCTTTCATGAGCTTCCTTAATCATTCTTCCCTTCTCCCTCCATGGTGGATTGTGAACTCGAAGAATGGTGAAGACCGACTAAGAAGGATGGGCTGTGAGAGAATATGAGTAAAAGCCTAAATATAAGTCACGTTGACTCTTTTGTTAAGTCTCTTGAGAAAGTCTAATGAATTTTAGATTATAATGGTTAAGGTTTCAAAGCCCTATACTATACTCGCCTCCAAAACAAAATTTTTTCAAATAGGCGTCCTTTTCAAAATTAAGTGTAACTTTCAAAATAAAAATTCAACAAAAAAGTATACATACAAGTAATAACAAAAAATGACTGTGGAATTTCAAGCCCTTTGCTTGGTTGCATTCTTGTATGGGCATCTTTTATTTTTAGCATTTGCTTGCTTGCGTGGTGCATTTTATATCTACTCTTTACCTTCATTGATTAAAGGCTTGGCCCCTTGACCCGTTATCAAGGTCAAAGTAAAGACATCCCTTGCTTATTGAGCAAGGGGCCAAGTCGAACAGATGGATTAACATGTTTGTTCAAGTGTGAACTACAAGCGCATGGCAAAAGTAAAAGGCGAGAAGGAAAAGAAGATACAAGTACACAACTGCACAAGTGCTCAGGTAACAAAAATTTCAATCTCATATATATATACATAACTATCTGAGTATAGGTGTGAGGGTGGAGGAGTACAAGTAAGTCTCTCAGCTCTTGCCCCCACCCTCCTCTCTCCTACTCTCTGCCTCACTCTCGTCCTCCCGACGAGGCGCTGGTGGAGGGGGCATGGACCCCCGGGAAGCAGCTGGAGCTCGAGCCGGCTCCTCTGCCTCGCTCCTCTGCCGGAGAGAGGAACCCGCCACAAAAGTAGAACTGGTGAAGGTGTACCCTGCAGCTCGCGCTCGCTCCCGGCCTCGCTGAAGCCGCTCCTCGGTCGCTCGTAGCCGCTCCTGTGTAACGGCTAGCTGGGCCCTCAAGGCTGTAAGCTCCCGATCGCAAGCTGACCGCTCCTCACGGTCCCGGGCACGCTCTGCCTGGTGCTGCTCACGATCCCGGGCACGCTCCGCCTGGTGCTGCTCACGGTCCCAGGCACGCTCCGCCTGGTGCTCCTCGCGCTCCCGAGCACGCTCTCTCCCCTCCATCTCGAGGGCGACTCGCAGCTCTGCCACGTCCTGAGGTAACTCCTCTCGCTGCCTCAAGGCCCGCTCCAGCTCCACGACCCATTGCTCGCGGATCACCAACTGTCATGCCCCGTACTCTATACCGTCGAGGTATTGTCCGCTTTGGCCTATCGGCCTCACGGTTTTGTCACTTTCTAACAGTGATCGGCTCCAGAATGGGGGACTTCCCGGGAAGTCCCCCATTCTGGAGCCGATCACTGTTAGAAAGTGACAAAACCGTGAGGCCGATAGGCCAAAGCGAACAATACCTCGACGGTATAGAGTACGGGACGTGACAGAATGGTATCAGAGCTAGACCCCAGCCGGAAGTGTGGGAACTAAGTGCCATGCAGGGCAAAGTGCTACGCTATGGGAGCCACCTCTTGAACCCGCATTGGGACAAAGTGCTACATAGTGGGAGCCACCTCTTGAGCCTGTAGGGGCCACCTCTAGAGTCCTACCTGCTTGGTGGTTGATTGCGTGATTGCATGCTATATGTGCCCAGCGATGAGGACGTCGCCTATATAAGAGGGGTAGATTGTAACACCCTCAAATATAGACAAGTTGTACTCTATATCACCGAGGCGCCTTTTGAAGTATCGGCTCAGTTCTTGAAAAGAACTCCGAAGTTAAGCGTGCTTAATGGGGAGTAGTACTGGGATGGGTGACCTTCCCGGGAAGTTCCCCATTCTGGAGCCGATCACTGTTAGAAAGTGACAAAACCGTGAGGCCAGTAGGCCAAAGCGGACAATACCTCGACGGTATAGAGTACGGGGCGTGACACCAACTCTGTCCTGGCCAGGGCAGTCTGGGTAAGCGATGCATGTAGCTCCGAGGTCTGTAAACAGGTAAACAAATCATCAGTTCCACAATTCAATAATTCATGGAAATAGGCAATATACAACTGAAAGCAAATAACTCACCCGAGAGGCCATCGCCTGCTGTCCCTCCGTGACGCAAGTAAGAGCGGCCCGGAGCTCCTCAGTCTGTAAACACCAATTTTCATGAGCATATCACATAATTTAATTTAACGCACGGTTGAGTTTGAGGTTTAAGACATACCCGTGTGGTGAAGTCGTGCTCAGTCGCCTCGGCCCGCGTCACTGCTGTGGCCAGCTGCTCTGCTAGTGCAGACGTCTCTACACTAGGCCCTCTCGAGCTAGAGGGCTCTCCTGTCTCTCTCCCTGCCGCTCCCTGCTGGGCACGCTGCATTCATTAAGATCGTTTGTGGCTAATCATCAATAATTCAAAAATACATTTGCATATAGATAATTTAAACACTTACCAGGGTCTCAAGGTCTGCCCGTATGGCAGCCAACTGGGCCTCCAAGCTATGGAGGTACGTCTGCATGTCCATCGCCACTATATCCCGTGCGTCCTGCATTCACCACATATCAGTCGCATAATAGATATACATAAGCATTTGCATTTAATTTAAGAAATAAGTGCATTCATACATACCCCTAAGACCTTCATCTGGGGTCGGCCGGCGTAAACCTCCCAGTAGCGTCGGAGGTACTCGGAGCTGTCCGTCGCCTGTGAAGTGACCCGGGTCCCGCCACGCTGCCAGTCTGCGTATTGGTCGGAGAACTGCACTCTCCAGTCGATCACCTTCGTGTGACCGCGCGTCTTCTTGCCTATCTCACGCGGCTCTCCTACCTCGATCCACTCCTGGTGTAGGTCGAGGGTCCTCATCACTAGCCTAAGCCATAGCGGCTCAATCTCGCTCAAGCAATGAACCCAAAGCTCATATCCGAAGCGAGGTCCGCCCGCTACGACCCACGGCTGGCCCTCGTCGGTCATCCCCTCGTAGGGTCTCCACCGCACCTGCATCCATAAACATGCATACCATCATCGTCTCATCATAATTAATTAATAAAAAAATGCATAACATTAATCATGCGTACCAGTGAGGCAGGGAAGTCTCGGAACTCTCGTCGCAGCACTCGTAACTCGTAGGTGAGTGGGGCTCCGATCACCACCGGTAGCCAGCACCGTGCTAAGGGGAAAGATCCCTCATCTCCAGGTCGCTAGTCAACACGCCCCATCGGCATGTACAAATGGCTCCAAACCTGCATTCATGCATCGCATTAGCAAAACATTCATATGCATATGCATTCTAACAAGAAAACAATAAAAAATGCATACCTGAAGAAATGGTGAGAAGCCACTGACGGTCATCTCACGACCTGTCCCTGTGGACAGGTCGGCTATCAAGTGCGCCAACAGCGCTGCTCCCCAGGCGTACCTGCCAACGCCCTCCAAGTCCTCGAGTATCCCTAGGAAGCGGCAGTTGATGACATCACCCTTCGTGCCGAGCAGCAGCCTCCCGAGCATCAAAAATAGAAATCTCCTCAAATCTCTGTCTACTCTCTCCCTGTCAGCTGGGTCCTAGCAGTAGGCAGCCCTAGCCCCGTCTATCAACCTCTGTGAAAACTGCTCTAAAGACTCCCTAGATCTCTGCCTAGAGTCCCCCAATCCCATGGCTATGGTAAGGTCGGTGTGGAAGATGGTCCTACACTAGCTCGGTGTCTCGTACACCGTCTCTAGCCCTAGTAGCCTCTGAGTAAGCTCACTATAATCAGGTAGGGTGATCCCGCTCACCGCCTCTCCATCTACCCTCAGCCCAGTGATCCTAGTGACATCCTCTAGGCTAGGGACCATGTGACCCCATGGCATCAGAAATGCCCTGCTAGACCTATCCCATCTCTCTCTGAGTACCTGGATCAAGGGTAGGTCGGGTCTGACTGGCTCAATGCTAAGGAAAGCCCCAAACCCCATGGCATCTACCCTGGCTCTCTAGAACTCGGGGAGGCCGTAGTACGCTGCCCGGACCTGGACCCAAGAAATCCGTGTCCTCATCAGCCCCTGCATGCATATAAAAGATTTTTTTTTTTGCTTAAGTTTTCATGTGAAAATTCATTCAAGTTCATTAACTGTGATATTTGCTGTTTGGATGATTAACGACCTGCCTTGGGTCGTGGTTTTTATGATTGACGCCCCTGAGGGCGACGTTATTTCCAAATGGGTTTCGGGTGATACTGTGCGTTCATTGAATTAACGACCCAGCCTGGGTCGTTGTTTATCTAGAAGCTGCCCCTGTGGGGGACATTTTTTTGAAACTAATTTCCTAAATTCCAAGAAATTTTGAATTGACGCCCATCCCTGGGTCGTCAGTTGTTTAATTAACGCCCCTGTAGGGGACGTTGTTCAGAGTGAGCAATTTTTCGCCCAAAAAAGAAATTCTATTTTTTTAATTAGCGACCACACCATTGGTCGTTGTTTGTTGAATTGACGCCCCGATGGGGGGCGTTGTTTTCCCAGGTTTTTTTTAAAAATAAAACAGCATGCGAAATAAATCAACAGGGGCGTACATATTGAAATAATTGAAAAAAAGCATGGAAAAATAATAGCATGGAGCTAAACATGATATTACTTTTAAATAACGACATGTTGCAGGGCGTGGTTTTCATGCGATTAATTATTTTCAAAAAAATATATAATTGAAATTGACGACCCATTCTGGGAGGTTATTTAAATTGACGACACCCCTGGGGGCGTCATTTTTCTGAGTCACAGGTTTGCCCTCTTCCGAGAGCTATGGAAATGGAATGAAATGAAAATAAAATAAAAATAAAGTGAAAACATGGGGCGTAGGGGGGCCTACCTTCTGTCGTTTGGGCCCAATCAGCCCTCCACGGAGGGGCTGCCGTGGTTGGCATGGTCGCCGGAGTTGTACGGGCCGAGGGGGTGCCGCCGCCGCCGCCGGTGGGTCCTCTCCTCCTTCTTCTTTTTCTCCCCCTTCCTCTTCACCTTCTTATTCATCCCCTTCTTCATCTTCTTCATCGCCTTCTTCTCCCTCTTCATCATCACCTTCATCGCCTCCACCGCGTTCTTCCTCTTCACCGGCCGCCGCCCCCGGTGCGTCTTCGGCCGCCGCGGGAGGAAGCTCCTCCACGGCGTGCTCTTCTTCTAGGTCCACCACGGCCGGGGCAGACACCCTCTGCCGTTTGAGAGCGCCGCCAGCCATAGGGAGAGAGAGTGGAGCGAGGGAGAATGAGAGAGATAGATTGGGGGGTTGCGGTTAGGGTTTTGCAGGAAGGGAGAAAGGAGAAATGAACGAAGGAATGAGAAAGGGGGGAAAGTAGGGTTTAACGGTCGAAATGAATTAACGGCTGTATGGAAGTCGTTAATTGGTAAATTGATGGTTTAAGGAAAGGCGTGGCAATTAGATTTAACGCCCTGAGGCTAGATGTCAATTGTGATTTGCATGGGAATTTGTAATCGTCGTCAGGCACATTAATGGGAGTTGATTGATGTGATCGGGCGCCATTATTACCCATTGAATTTGATGACGACAATACGGGCATCCATTTCTGAACACGCGACGTGAGCAAAGGCGTGTTTTTCTAAGAAATTAAGGAATTATTTTAAAGATAATTTGAAAATTTGAAATGATTAACGCCTTATCTAAAGACGTTAATTAAGAAACGCCAGTGCCCTGGGCGTCAATTATAGTTTTGAAATATAATGGACGACATTAGCTGAGGCGTGGTTTCATAAAGTAACGCCGTTGATGGAGGCGCCGTTAAGAACAGAGAACCCGAAGTTTGCTTTATCAGACAGAATTGCATAAATTGGAAGTTATGATCATTTTAACTCATTGTTTTGGCTCAAATAAGAACAGAATTTTTATTTCGTTAAAAAGAAATCATGATTACATTCTCTAAGCCACTGTGGGCCTTGTCTTTTTGAGAGCCGGTACATAAGCTTTACATTTGTCTTCTTCTTCTTCAACATGAGTCTTGGATCTGTGAAGAAGTCTCACCTTCCATTGAGCCATTATGGTCTTGATTTCTTCATGATCTCCATTTGAGCATAGTTCTCTTCTCTTGATTGGAGGAAGGTGAGAAGGTTCTTCGAAGAGATGTCGAGGAAGCCCGAGTTGTGGGAGGCACCGGTGTATGTTGTAAAGGAAGAAGTCGGTCCCACCAATTAAACGGAGCTCGATGCTGGAAGATAACCTTGAGCGAAGTTCTTGGGTTTTGAGAAAACCCGGCGTACATGTAAAATTGCTCTTTGGCATTGATTTGAAGTAATCCCTCCATTCATTCCTCTTCTTGAGCTTGGGAACTCTGTTGGTCACCCTTTCGCATAGACCCAATGAGTCTGTCATATACCGAAGTGGGCTCTTGGAGAAGATTTTGGAAGCCGCTTGGTTTGCTTGACATGAATCAAATTTAAAGTGGAAATCTATCAAACAAGCTAGAAGGAGCATTGACCCAAATAGGGGCCGTCCTAGTGAAGCTGAAGTGAGCCCGTTGTATAGGTTGGCTAATATTGCCCCACCTATTCTTTTTCCCTCCCACGTGCTAGCTATAGCACTTAGGTGTTGCTCCTCTAAATGGTCTTCCAATGAAGGGAATAATATAGCTCCCGCTACACATATGACAAACCCTTTCAGCACTCTCTCAAAAAGATCTTCATCTTCTTGAACCTTGTCCATGTTTTTGTATACCCATGAAGCCAACTTCAAAAGGTTAATTCCATTATTGGCCTTCATTTGATTCACCAAATTCAGAATTTGGACGAGACTCATGAGCATGTCATGGGCTTGTATGGGCTTGGTCATATGAGCCATCCTTGATTCCTCTCCTTGCTTCATCCTTTTCAAACCCAAGAGCATCTCCACTTCTTCTAGGAGTATGGTAGCTTCAAAGGTTGGGAAGAGGAAAGTGTGAGTATGAGGGTGCCATAATTCTATAAGAGCTCCAATTGAAGCCCAATCGAGGTAGATGTCATTGTAATGAGTGGCATGGGTGATGAGGCCAAGAAGGTTCCATCTAGAAAGGAAGGATTTCATATCTAATGAAAGTTTTGAAAGTAATAAAGGAAGCCATTTGATTTTCAGAAATCTTCTTGGACTAGGGACAATGGGGTAATCCTGAAAACATAAAAGAAAGGAAGAAGAAAGAGAATGATATCAGAAATTTAGAAAAGGAAGAAAGACAGAACCGGAGTAAAAGCTTTAATAATAAAACACTTACTTGGCTGTTGATGATTTTTCCACTAATGTGGCCCGGCACTTCACAAATCTTTGGAAAACTCATCCTTGGCCTCTTGGAAAGCCTCTGTTGCATCAGATGGTTCATCCTTCTGACAGTGTTACTAATTCTATCTGCTCTTCGGTGCTCTGTTCGGTCTTCTGCTAGTTTCTCTGTCTGTTTACAGAAGATGGCTTTGGTACTCTGTGCTTCGATAGTTCTGATGCTTGGAAACACCAACAGTTGCCCTATTTATAGTATTTTGAACGTTAACGGGTATCATGGTTTGTGTTTGAATAAAATGATTTGCTGGAAGCTTAATTCCGAGCAGGAAGTGAAAACAGATAATTAACGACGTGCTTTTAGGCGTCATTTGTTCAATTGACGACATCTTTAGGGTCGTCATTTATCCAGCGCCTCCAGGGAGGGCGTCATTTGCATTCTGATTCCAAGTTAAACCTTTAGTGCAATTAACGCCCCAGTAAATGTCGTCCTTTATTGTTTTGACGCCGACCAGAAGGGTCGTCATTTTTTTTCTGAGCTTATGTTCTTGAGTTGCTTTCTAATATCTTGACTTCTCATGAACTTAAGTGCTGTCATATCATGATTAGATTGTTTATATCAAGCACTTATGATCATATTTTGAGCTAATGATCTTTTTGAACTAATGAGCTTTAGTGCATGTTGTGTAAGTCTGGAAGTATTTGCATAAGTTTAAGCATCATGGTTGTAAAGTTCTAAAGTCTATACACTCCATTCTGAAGTCTGTACATTCGTTTCAAGCCTATACATTCACAAGCACAAGTCTCTACACTCCATTCTGAAGTCTATACATTCCATTCTCAAGTCTATACATTGCATAGAGTCTATCCATTCCATCCATCCTAAACATGGAGTCTACACATTGCATTGTCAAAGTCTACACATTCGTTCTTCATCCCTAAGTCTATACACATTCTGAAGTCTGTACATTCGTTCCAAGCCTATACATTCATAAGTCCAAGTCTATACATTCCAAAAGTCTGTACGTTGCATAAAAATTTAAAAAATTCTCATAAAAATTTAAAAAAATTCTCAAAATTCTAATAAAAATTCTCAAAATTATAATAAAAATTCTCAAAATTCCCATAAAATTCAAAAAATTCTCAAAATTCCATTAAAAATTTAAAAAAATTCTCAAAATTCCAATCAAAATTCAAAAATTCTCAAAACTCAAATAAAAATTCAAAAAAATTCTCAAAATTCCAATTCAAAAATTCTCAAAACTCCAATAAAAATATTCTCTAAAAAAAGAAAAATCTAAATAAATCCAAAAATTCTCAAATTCAAATCAATGTTGTTGAGTATGCTTTATGCATCTTTATATCATGGCTAATGAAATTTTGAGTACAAGTTAAGAAGCTCTTGGTCCCATCAACTGGGCCTCAGCATCCAAGCCCCACGGTGACTGCACCTCATTTCTCAGTTCCCACGTGCTCATGTTATCACCATCTCCCTGTATGCATCCCTGTATGCATTGTTACTATAAGGTATCTACGCTATTATAGCATATGAAGGACCTTGTAGTTCTGATAAACCTGGAATTTGAGTTCCCCTTCATCAAAAACAGTGATAATTCCAGGGGAATCTTGATCACACGGATAGGCCGTTGAGTCATTCAAGGTTTGGGACGATGGTTCCACTTTCTGAGTTGATGTGTGGACAAACGGGCTTCGGCTTAGTATCAGCTCAGAGGTCTGGATTCTTGACCAAATCTAGATGGCTTAACAATATTATCCTTGATTGTCTTTTATTTTAGTTTGATTTAATTTTTCTTTTAGTCCAGCATGCATCATGTAGGACTTTGAGCTTAATGCTGAAAATCTTCATGTTACACCAATAATGAAGGACGCTCGCTCTTAATTGAGTTGACATAAGATATTCCATTCAAAATCGAGTACTTTATTCTCCTTGAAGCCGCTCAGGCTGGTCCCTTGGAAATCATCCCTTTGCTAGATCTTTATCTCAACTAACTTTACTTTTATGCAAATCCACCTTGGTTGTAGCACGTCCACATTGGCTGGTAACCGCTCTCCAATGGTGCCTCCCTGTCGTGCCCTCGCGCACATTTTGTTTATCTAGTTTAGTCTCCTTTATCCAGCTAATCGATGCTTTCTTGGAATCATCCGGAGTTGTTTTATTCAGAATCTTGGAAAGATTTCCAAAACGCTTAGTGTCAAAAGCGTGTCACATCACACCTTGGCATCTACTTATCAGTACGTTCCACCTCATTCCACTTGTTTCACTTTCGCTTCATTCCGTCTCACTCCCTTGTAAAGCAGACGCCAAGGCGGGGCAGCTGTAGACACGCCAAAATTGATGCTATGTTGAGTAGATCTCATGTCACCATGTGACGCCCCAGAGTGAACCTCAATATTGATTTAATATGAAGTTTTTCTATTTTTTATGAATTATTTAGGGTAATTGGAATTAACGCCTTAAGTAGGGGCATCTTTTAAATTGACGGCCTGGCCACGGGCGCCTCTTTGAAAAATGGACGACTACCAATACGGACGTCATTTTCTGGATTTACTAAAAATTCCGAATTTCAAATAAAATGAAAATTGAGGAATTGACGTCTCTCTTGAAGACGTTGATTATTTGATGTCCGTATGGCAGGCGTCAGTTCATCGTTTTAAATAAGGAAAGTTAATTGTTTCTATAATTAAATCCAGGAATTGACGACGTTATGGACGTCGTTATTTTAATTAACGCCTTTGGTCGTGTCGTCATTTTTAATTGACTCCCTCAAAGGGGTCGTCATTTTTAATTCCGTCTCCGTTTTGCCTCCTTCTTTCCAGTAATGATTCTTTCCCCATTTTAAACCTTGTGTTCGACTGGGAAGAGTGTTTCTTGATGGAGGATCATTACCTTATTTTAATCCTTATTTTGCAAGGATATTTGGCCCTATAAATATCCCTCCTGATTCTCTTCGCGCGAGAGAGAAAGAGAGAGGAAAAGGAGCAAAAGGTAGAGAGAAACATACAGAGTTAACAGAGAGAAGAGTGTTTCTTTGATTACAGGTGATCCATCCAAGCTCTTCTTCCTGGCGGATTCCTTTCTACGGACGATCCTCTGCTACCCCTCTTGCATGCTGAAGACTCTTTCTCCCCTTCACTGCTGCACGCACAGCAGAAAGGAACCATCCCTTTAGATTGTTTAGTTGCTTTTGTCATTAACATATCATCATCATCACACACCCCTTTCTCTAGTTCTTGATAGATCTCACACTACATATTATTGCTTAGCATTCATTCATATTTTTCAAACCTTGTTGCTCCTATTATGGGTTAAAAAAAAAACACAAAACACACAAGGTGTGTTCATGTTCAAATTGATTGATTTCATATTCTTATAGGATTGATACTACACTCTTTGGTTAATCCACTCTTTTATTTGTTTTGTGTGTGTTCTTGGAAGGTAATCAAAGCTAAGAACCCCCTTCATCGGCCGACCGGTAGAAGGAGGAAGAAAGGATTCACAATCTCCCCCGTTAAACACAAGGTACATGCGATCATCTTCTTATTTTGAGGTAACCCCTCTGGCGATCACATTCCCCTTAGCATCCTACGCATGCTCCCATTCACCCCTTTATATTTTCCATATTATTATTCTTTTCCTTTAAGTGGATTTTTCATAATCTACAGCAGCGATCGCCAAAGGTGAGCCGGCGTATTTTACCGGAATTAGCCGGCGGACTGATCTGCTGGCCTGATCTCGGGACAGAATTGCGTGCCTCCACGAAAACAATTGTTACGCCCAGATCAGGTGTTGGATCGAGGCGAAATTGGTACCGTTGGAAACTAGACTCAAAGGGATACTACATATATTATTTTAAGATCCATCCAACAAACAGATTTGAAATACAAATGACTGTAACATTGTAACTACCTTTGTCTTGGAACCCAGAACACACAGGACAGAAAAGGATCTGTCTGAAGATAAACTTTGACCAAAATAAAAATTATGGATCTAGACTTTGGGAAAGTTATGGGTGGAAGGGGGGATGTGAGGATCACGTATGAATTTTTTGGGATTTTGTGGAGATGACTAATGGGGCGGGAAAAATACAACAACAGAATACTATCCCGCATCTCTGCAAATTGGCAGATTGCTCGGGGAAACCTAAATTACTAATAAAAATAGTAAATGGAGGCAGAATGACACGAAATTTAAACTGGAGATGGGGGATGATAGGAAGAACAAACACTAGAAATTTGAGATCGAGCAAATTTACGAACTGGAAGATAAAATTATGGCTTCAAGCTTCTGTCCAGGGGTGGACAGAACTCCGACGATGTGGCGGTGGTGTTGCGATGGCGGCTCGACGGTGGCGGCGGCGGTGGTGCGGAGCTACTCACTCAGAGAGGGGTTGATAGGGAGGCTTCACACCTCTGAAGATCTGAGCTTTCATAGCTCCAAGGGGGAGAGAGGAGAGAGAGGGGCTGTGCCCTTGGGTGCTTGGAGCAAAATTGCCAATTTTATTTTCATTAATTCCATGAAATGTGGAAATACAAGCTTATATAGAAATAGATAAAAGACCTAAACTATCCTCAGATCTAGGGTTAGGGAGGGGTAAATGGGGAATGGGGAATTAATCTCTCATGTGGTCAAATGACCATTAATAAAAAAATTACAACATGAATTAAATACTATAAAGGGGGGGCACCCCTTTGAAAAGGGGGGTGGAATTTTGAATTTTCTTCTTTTTTTGTCCCCTTGGTTCAAGTCCTCCCATGGACCAAAGACCAGCCCATAGGGCCCATGATCCTAGGTGGACCAATGGGAAAGAGGGTGGGGGACCCTGCTAGACCTATTGGCTTTTTGCAAAGAAACTCAAAGATTCCTAAGGACTAACATATTGGCTTATAATTTCCATACAATTGCAAACCAATTAACCCAAGGATATAAATGCAAATAAAAGGATACAAATGTAAAAATAAAATGTTAGTGCCCGTTGTTGATTCCCATCAGAGAGGAGAGTGTTCCTCTGGGTCAAGCTGTTAGGTAGCATTTGTAGCAGACTGAGTCTGCGTCTACTTTGGTAGGGAAGCCTCACTCTGGTTTGGAGTGAGGGGTGGACGTAGGCGGACTGGTGTCCGACCGAACCACCTAAAAATCCTGCAAGTCGTGTGATTGCTTTTGTGTGTTTGCTCCCTATTTCCTACCCTCCATTCGCAAGTTGGCTTCTGAAATGGTTTGATTGAACTCATTATTTCTAATTGGGTTTGCTATTCACGATAAATGCTTGCTTAGGCGGATTTCCTTTTCATTCTGTTGGCCTACATCTAGTTGAAGCTTCTCTGTTTGTTATAAGTCCAGTTCCAACTCTGCAGCCCAGTATTGTCCGCTGTTCAGTAGAATCTCCAGCTGCCTACGTTGGCTTAACGTTTAAGTGTGAACCACAATAGTGCATCTGTTTAGTTTGAGCCATCCCATTTTATTTCTGCACGTATTGCTCAATGTGAGTGTTAATCAAAGTAATTTTTTTAAGGGGGATTCATTCACCCCTCCTCTGAATCCGTGCCTTGCACCCCAACAAGTGGTATCAAAGCGGGTTGCTGTCTCATCGGATCCAATGATCCGCAGTAGATCCTACAACGTCCTTGGTGCATTTTCGAGCATACCTATTTCAGTGCATTGATTTGTTTGTTGATTATATCCATGGCCTGTCCACCGGTTTTTGATGGTACTCATTTCAATCTATGGTTTAACAACTTGCGCATGTTTGTCAAGTCTGTTGATTCTGATTTATGGAAGATCATGTCACACGGTCCATACAGGCTACCAAAGAACAAGTCCAAATGGACTGACATTGATAGATCAATGTGCGGTAAAAATCAAAGAGCACTTGAATTGATGAAAGCAGCTACTGACAAGGCCTTTTACCCTTGTCTCAATGATTGCAGGACAGCTAAAGATATTCTGGACGAGCTGAAGCTTGCCTACAGGAGAGGTGAAGACCAATGCATGATGGCTAATGGCAGCGTTCAAAGTAGCAACCAAAATGAAGAGGAGGAGGATGGTCAGGTAAATCCGTTTGAGAACTTCTCTCTAGATGATTGGCAGGATGCATATGGTGATCTATTAGAGTCACATGAGATGTTAAGAAAACAACGCAAAAAATTGAAAAAGACTATTGGTATGAATAGTTCAAATTCTTCATGTGAAAACTGTTCAAAACTGAAACAGTCTTATGATGGTTGTCTATCTGATATCCAAAAGTTTAAGAAACAAATTAGTTTATTAAAAAATGAAAATCAAGAACTTGCAAATGAAATTTTTGAACTTGAAGAAAAACTTAGCTCAACTGATGATGATCAGATTCTTATCAATAATCATGTTAAGAATGAAAAATTGCTGAAAGATCTTGAAAGTGTTAACTCAGATTTAAACAAGCTGAAATCTAAAAACAAATCTATTAGAAAATACGTTAAAGAAAATGAAGAAAAATTTGAGAAACTTGAACAAGAGAAGAATCTGCTTGTCGAAAAATTTGATGCTATCAAGTCTGTAAACATGGAGTTACAGAAAAATGTTGAAAAACAGCAAAGAGATCTGAAGGAATTAGAAACTAGAAGAAAGTATGAAATTTACTCATAGGATCAGGTTCTAATAAATAAGTTAATTCAAAATGATAAACTTAAGGAAGAAAATGAGAAGCTAAAACAGCTGAATTCTGCTATATCTGAAAGGCTTCTCACATAGGAAAAAGGGAAAACAGTCTGTACAGATCAATCTGAAAAAGTTGGTGAGCTTAAAAAGGAAATCGAAGAATACAAAACTACTAACAAAGTATTGAATGAAACTATTAATTGCAGTGAATAAGAGATTGTGAGTTATGAAATACACATTGCATCTCTAGAAAATAAGATTCAGGATTTGAAAAGTTCTTTGTCTAAATTTCTTAGTGGGTAAGATAATCTGAAGAAATTGTTGGGAACAAAGGTCAACTTTCAGAAGGAGGGGTTGGGTTATAACCCTGTAAATAAAAAGAGTTTTGAAAATAAAATTCAAACATCCTTTGTTTCTAGTTCTACTTCTCACAGTTCTCAGAACCCACATGTCTTTCAGTTTACGGCTCAGAAAGCTTTAAAACCAATTGAAAAGCAAAAGAACAAAAAGGTTCATGTCACTTCACTGCATGGTGTTCAAAATTCATCCATGCACACACATGCACATAAGAAAATCATGTCATGTCATTACTGTGGCTTGTATGGTCATTGCATGGATAATTGTCTTGCAATGAAGAAGGATGATCTGAAGTTTAGTAGAAATCATGCTAAGAAGCCTCATGACAAGAAACATTTTTCTGCTCCAAGTAAAAAGTCTCAGTGCTTTTATTGTCATAAAATTACTCATCTAATGCATGAATGTAAACTAATGAAACAAGATGACCTGAATGCTAAGAAACCTCAAGTTAAAAATCATGGATTTTAGAAGAAGAAAACTCGTTGTTTTTGTTGTGGAAAATTAGGCCACATTGCCGCACACTGTTGGCATAACCACAGAAGAAATTTCAATTTTAAATTCGCTAAATTCCCTCCAAAAGGACATGAATTTGACAAGAACAAATTTGCATTTAAAAGAAAGATTCATGCATGTTATGAATGTGGAAAACTTGGCCACCGAGCCTCTGACTGCTAGATGGCAGGTTATGAAAAATAGTATGTTCATGCAAATAATAGAAATTTTCATGTTAATGCACATAGATCCCATGCTTATGATAATGTGCATAAAAAGAACTCAAGATTTGCTATTTCATGTCATTACTGTGGAGGCTTTGGGCACTCTATGAGTGATTGCAATTTAATGAAATCTGATGATTTACATGCTCAAAGATTATGGAAAGCACTTATCAGAGGTGATACTAACACTACAGGACCCAAGAACTCTTGGGTACCTAAAAATGCAAAATGAGAAACTATTTTGTAGGTATGCCTTGGGGCTGAAGAATAAAAAGGGGGACAATAAGTCAAGGCACCTGAGTATGATAAACCCCATTTCTGCACTCTTATCATGCTTGATGTGTTAGTTAAAATCTCATGCATACATGTTCTCATTTGTATATATTATGAGCATTCATGTCTTTCAATGCATATGATTGAGTTATCTGTGCATATATGAGATTGAAAAAGAATTGGATATCATTCACTAAAAATCAGAATTGCCTATATTTCATGCACACTCATGCCAATTGCATTTGTCTGATATTTATCATGATGCATAGTCATTGAAAATAAACTGCACTTCTGAATATCTGAAAGGCTGGAATTTGATGCCTGCATGTTGTCTCATGCATAAAATGTTCATCTGCATACATAACATGCACACATATTCACATTTTCATATGCTTAGCATATTGTCAATTTAATATGCTTATAGGACTGCATTTGTATTGCATTGTCCTGCATGATTACATGGTATATCAAATAGTTTAGTGCTAAAGGGCAGATAAAGTCTGTCTGGAAACTCTAACCATGTGTGAGGTGGTTATTAGACCAAGTCCTCTGCCTAGTACCATGGATCAGTGTTGAGCAGTCTAGATGGTTGTGAGTACAAGTCATCAAACTCCCTACATAATTGTCATTGCATATGCTACATTCAGAACTGCCACACATGTCATATAGATAAGGGAAGTATGTCAAGTTAAGTCTTGTGCTTCATGCATATTTGGTTAGATTAATCTCCCTGCATGGTCTTCATATCATAATTGTCATATAGTACAATAAATTTAGGGGGAGTCAATGCATAAGCATACATTCGGTTAATTGCATCTCTCATGTTGAAAATATCAAAAAGATGAGTGCATTCAGTGAGGGGGAGCATATAACAAGATTGTGTTCTTCATGTATTTCATCTGATTCCTTAATATCTCATTCAGTCAATTGATATCTTCACTGTTTAGCCATATCTTTGCTCATTCTGCAAACTTTGCTCTTCCTGCAACATACATCAAAAATTGGCATCAGTTTGCATCTGCTCTAAATTCACTTGAACTGTTACTCTTCTTAAATCTGAATTGCCAGACTTTCATGCTTGCTTGATGTCTTGATGCATATAAGGCTCATATGCACACACTCATGCTCAGCAAAGTTGTCATGCATATAGGACTGCATTTCCATTGCATCATCATGCATATTTGTAACTCTTGCATACATGTTTAGATTAAGTCCTCTGCATGGTCAGTATATCATAGCTATTATTTCAATGCATTGACATAAAGGAGGCTCATGTGTGCTAATCATTCTTGTATGTCTTCCTCCTCTCTTTCTGGCATTTACACTTCTTGCTAGCTCATGCATGTATTCAAGGGGAGCATACACTAGCTTCAGGCAATGGTTGTTGAATATCTGGTTCTTTGTTCCTTTACTGTCTATTTTAGTCGACCAGATTCCTTATTTCGGTCAACCGTTGATTCAACTATCAGCTTGAGCTGTCATCTTGGCTATGATCCTTATTGATTAACACTTTGTGATGCATGTGTAGTGGAATTCATCTCAGTTCCTTAAAATCTATACTTGAACTCAGGTCTCCACAGCTGTCCTGATCTTTATGCTTTCACCCATTTTTAGCTATTCTGAATTTCACTTATGTCTATCTTGAGATCATCTGAGTACATCAGTTTCATGTCTTTGAAATCTATTGTCTGTTGCTCCTATATTTGCTGAAGGGGAGATTGTCTTAACCTTTTCCTGCTTGATTTTCACTGCTAAATCTTTGATCTAGCTGCTATCTGAAGAATCTTCAATCATTGCAATTTATGAAACCCTCTTGATCTATCTGTAATTCAAGAAGATTTCAATTTGTATACCTTGCTCATAAATCTGGAAAGTTTGTCAATAAGGAATCTTCTATTATAAGGGATTATGAATAGTTGAGATTCTCAGCTGGTTTAAGTTTCATGCATTTCTTGTGTTTGAATTTAAACATTCTGAAAATATCTGAATCAATCTATTTTAATAAACTTTAACCAGTTGTTTCATGATTATATCTTGTAAGATCTTCCGAAATCCAGAAGTTCTTATCATGGCTTACCTTGGTTAAAATACTTGTTGTGAATATTGTTCTTAAACATTTGATTGCTCTGAAATTTCTCTAAAGGATAATATATGGTCAGAACAATGACCTTGGTCACTGAGAAACTGGGTTCTTCATCAAAGAAATGAAATCAACCCATGCCATGAAGTGCCATAGTTATCTCTGCTGAAAATTTGATGAAAAATCAGTGAAATTTTAAGGCAGAGCAATGATTAGGTTGCACTGAGAAACTAGCATCCTCATCAAAGAAATGGAGTTAACCTACGTCATGAAGTGCCCTAGTTAACTATGTTCAATATGAATCATGACAGTTAGTCATACTAAGTGCTCAGGGATACTTGCGTCTAAACAACGTGTATACTCTAGTTACAAGGTGTGTAGTAAACTTGATTGATCTTGAAAGATATTGTTATAAAAGGAAATTTTTTTGCTGCTGCATAGAAAGAAAAATCTGAAATGTTATTGAAATCCTGGACACAATCTGATGCTTTTAAGTATGTTTAATATCAATATTTGTCTCTTGCAACTACCAAAGAGCCATTGAAATTGAATGCTTAAGATGAAAAGAGATCAAACTAGATGTTAACATGAAAGCTGGGTTCACTTTTATTAAAATTTGTTTTTAGATATGAGTACAGAAACTTTCATGAACAAACTTTGAATACATTATATTTAAACCACACTTTAAATAAAGATCATTTAATAAGTCTTTATGGTAGAAGAATCTGAAATATCTTCAAATTTTGGATTTATGGCATGGCTATCTCATTGAAAATGTCTTGAATATCTTGATCCCTTGGGTTTTCAATCTGGTCTATTGTGCCTAACTTTACTCTGCTAGAAAACTCTTGCTTGCTCTCATTCCTTTACAGCTGAAACTATGAGCTTGTCTTGATTGTCATATTTCTTGACTGCAGTCCTCACAGCCATATTTCTTGGCTTGTTTGATTGTCTAACTGCCCCTATGCTTTTGTTGATACATTCTAATCATTTCATTCCAAGGGGGAGAGTGCCTTCCCAGCACACCTTATAGCTCTCAGGGGGAGATTTGTCTGCTGTCTGCATCTTTAGTTAATGATTCCATCATATCATGCATGCTTGTATTTATCTTATCAAACTATCTTCTTTTTAATGAAGTCAAAGGGGGAGAATAGTTTGACATGAGTCATGAGTCAGCATCTTGCTTTATCCTTATGACTCATAGTGTTGCCATCATCAAAAAGGGGGAGATTGTTGTGTCTCTGTGATTTTGATGATAGCAAACACTATAAGTCTTCATGTGTTTGCATGAAAGATTGAATGATGATGAAATATGCATTTGATTATGCATCTGGTCATTGCACTGTGCATTAATGAGGATTGATTGATGTGCATTAATGATGTCATCATAATCATTTGCATGATATGTGCATTTTCAGATGGATGGATTTTCATGCTGCATAGAACCTCATCAGATTGCATGCATAGTCATTCAATCAAACAGGTTGCATGCATTGCAAGTCGATGAACATGCATTAAGTCCTAGTCATGCAGGTCGATGCACATTTTCATTCAGCATTGTAAGGTCGATGCACATTTCACTTTGCAAGTAGAATGCTTATATAAGGTCGATGCTAGTTTGCTTCTGTGCAGGACCAAGGTCGATGCACATCCAGTCTATGCAGGACCAAGGTCGATGCACATTCAGTTTGTGCAGAACCAAAGTCGATGCACTTTGTCTGAATGCATTGTAAGGTCGATGCACATCTTCCTTAGTTCATTAAGGTTAGTGCACATTACTGTTCACACACATAGAAGGACTGTGCACATCTTGCTTTCAGCACACACGGTCTATGCACATCACTGTTCACTACATGAAGAAGGTCGATGCATGTTACAGTCGATGCACGTTTAAGTTTTAGTTCATTCAGGTCAGTGCACATTTCCATCTAGTGTTAACCAAGGTTGGTGCATGTTTTTTTCTGCAATGCATAAGGTCTGTGCACATTTTTTTGCTAGCTGTTATATGGTCGATGCATATTTTGCTGCATGCACATTAAGGTCAATGCACATTCTGCATTGAGCATATTGAGGTTGAAGCACATTTTGCTTCTAGCACACCAAGGTCGATGCATGTTTTCCAGAAATGCATCAGGTTGGTGCATGTTCACATTAGTAGCAACCTAAGGTCGGTGCACATCTTCTGTGACTGAATATAAGGTCGGTGCACGTTTTGGTTTCAACACTACAAGTCTGTGCACGTTTGACTCCAATGATTCTAGGTTTATGCTACTTCAAAATATAGGTCTGAGCATATATGTTCACTACATCATGCAAGTCTGTGCACATCTGTTTACCAGGTCTGTGCACATCAGGTCATATGTTATGAGCTCTGTGCATTTTGTAATCATCAAGTAACTAAGTCTGTGCATGTTTTGATTTCTACATAAGAGAAGTATGTGCACATTGCATTGTTGCATAACCAAGTTTGTGCACATTTGCATTTTGCATAATATAGGCTGTGCACATTTTGCATTTTTGCACAACATAGTCTGTGCACATTTGCTCACTATACACTTTGAGATCTGAGCATATATATATATAATTGAACTCTGAGCTTTGAGGTCTGAGCACATATATATATATGTACAATTAAAGTCTGAGCACATCCACCCATTTGATCTTCAAGGTTCAAGCATATGCATATATTAGCCATGCTGACCAAATGTTTGATGAAATGTCTCAGAGAGTCGGATGATTAGCAGAGTAGCACGTGAGCTCGAACTGAAGCAGGCACGTGTTCCCTGAATGACTGGAAGCTGGCACGTGATCCCAGGGAGCATATGATGGGCACGTGTTCCAAGGCTCATAATTAGAGGAACATTCTCGTACCTGTCACGTGGTCCAAACCTTATCCAAAAGTGCCTTTCCGGAGCCTCCGTTTTGGGTATAAGTAGGGAGCATCCTTCTCTGAGCAAAGCACTGCTGATAAGAAAAAAAAAAGGCAGAGCCAAAAAGAGAGAAGAGCAAGAGAGCAGAAAGGAGAGCCGCCAGAGAAGAGGCTATTGAGAAGAGAGAGACAGCATCTGAGCAGAAATGAAAAGAGAGAGAGAGAGAGATTAAGAGAAGAAAAGAAAAATAAAAAGAGAGTGAGAGCTTAGAAAGAAGAAGAAGATGAACCAGTGAGAGAGCAGAATAGAAGAAAGAGAGAAGAGCTGAGGCAATGTTCGGTTCACTGAAGATTTGTTTGATTGATCAGTTCTTGGATCAAATCCAGAACTGCAGTGCTCCCTTGGAAGTATATTTGCCTTGTGTTTCTATCAGGTTTTATTTTTTCCTTATTGCTTTTGTTTTCCACTTTGTTTCTGCCAATTCCCTGGCTTGGGATTGGGGTTCCTCTTGAGGATTCAGGAGAAGGGAGAGCAATCTCCGGTTTCCCTCTAGGTGTCAGAGGAAGGGAGACTGTGTCTCCGGTTGCAAGTGGTGGTGTGCCACTCATGGGTTCCCCTCCGGTTTGGAGGAAGGAAGGATTGATCCTCCGGTCTTTGAGTAACTGGGTGTTACTCAAGTTTCCTTCTTGATCAGAAGAAGAGAGGAGAGTGTTCCTTTGGGTCAAGCTGTTAGGCAGCATTTGTAGCAGACTGAGTCTGCGTCTACTTTGGTAGGGAAGCCTCACTCCGGTTTGGAGTGAGGGGTGGACGTAGGCAGACTAGTGTCCGACCGAACCACCTAAAAATCCTGCAAGTCGTGTGATTGCTTTTGTGTGTTTGCTCCCTATTTCCTACCCCCCATTCGCAGGTTGGCTTTTGAAATGGTTTGATTGAACTCGTTGTTCTAATTGGGTTTGCTATTCACGATAGATACTTGCTTAGGCACATTTTTTTTTCATTTTGTTGGCCTACATGTAGTTGAAGCTTCTCTGTTTGTTATAAGTCCAGTTCCAACTCTGCAGCCCAGTATTGTCCGTTGTTCAGCAGAATCTCCAGCTGCGTAGGTTGGCTAAACGTTTAAGTGTGAACCATAATAGTGCATATGTTTAGTTTGAGCCATCCCATTTTATTTCTGCACGTATTGCTCAACGTGAGTGTTAATCGAAGTAAAATTTTTTTATAGGGGCATTCATTCACCCCCCCTCTGAATCCGTGCCTTGCACCCCAACAAGCGTTGTCGCGGCCCTCCTGGCAGTTGAGGTAGAGCTTACATGACGGAGAGATCGTGGCTCCCCTCTTGGTTCTTGACCGAGGTTTCTCCGGGTTTGAGGCCATAGTCCTCCCGAGAGTGGAGGTTGCGCCTTTGACTGCATAGTCTAGGCTGTGGCTTCCGTCAGCATGGACTCGCCTTCACGACAGAGGTGTCGTAGATCCTTCCCGATAACGTAGCCGTGGGTTGCCGTTGGTTCGGCAATTCCAACCTTGAGGTCTAGGTGTTTCCACTGAGGTTAGGAGTAGCTTAGAGTGTTGTGTTTCCTCCAATCGTTGTCGTTGCTACTTTTGTTATTGCAGTTACTCCTATTGTTATTGTTATTGTTGCCTTTCTTGCTCCCACTACTACTGTTATTATTCTCGTTGTTTAATGTTATTGTTGTGGTGGGGATCCGTGGGACCCCTACTGAACCAATGAGATGAGGCTCACCCCTTTTTCTTTTCAGGTTTGGAGTGCCTCCAGGTAGCTCGAAGGCCTTGAGCAACTCCTTCTAAGTTCTAGTGCCGCCAGTCTTTGCTAGCCGGGGTATGCCCCAAAGGCTTTATACTCTTCTTTTGTTAAACTGTACTTTTTGGACTTGTACATATGGACTATAAACTGTGAAAAATATATAAATCTGTTTATAAATATAAGTTCTAGTTTCTGCATTTTATTACTACGTTCATTGTAGATTTCCACACACTCCCGTGACATTAATTCTAACCCTTCCGATCCCCGTGGCTCGTGGGTGGCGAGTCGGGATTCGGGTCGTACAAGTCACTTTCTAGCGCTCGGATTCCGGGTCGTTACAATATTGATGACAAATTTTAATATCTTAATATATATTGTTATGCATTAATACAATGATATCTAATAATATTGCTTTATTAGCATTTCCATCTACAAAAGTATAATGTTTCTTTTATCTATTCAATTAGATTAAAATAATTAAGGAAAAGTAAGGACGATGCTTCGATCAAGTCTACGATGACTAGAAAGATGTCAAGGAATAGAATTGAATCGATGAAAGTATACGAAAGTAATTATGATGGGAAAATTTATAAGATAAGGTTCATTGGAAATCGAATAGTCAAGGATTTGGAAATTTAGGTAAGGAAATAAGAAATGTAATTCAAGTCATCCACCGAAATTGAAAATCAACTCAACAAGAAATCACAATTTGATAGAGAGAATATGATCTATTTTAATCTCGTGTTTAATCCAAGTGAGAACACCTACCTCTTAATTGCACAAAAATTATGTAGCAACCTGATTTTATAGGATTAATTAAATAAGTATAAAATTAGAAAAAAGGGAAAGCTTAAATAATTATAATGGAATTAGATAAAAGAAATTGTAATGAAAGATAAATAACGAAAATTATAAATGGTTTCAATATGTAATTAAGGCTTAATGGGCTTAATTAAATCCTAAAATTTGGAATGTCAAAAACCCTAGTTTCTAAATGGGCTAATTGGGTTTTAATCTAACCTTAATGGGCTAATAACCCCAACCAAACCCTAATCCACTAAGGGAGGTCAAAATCCCTAATTCGAGCTAGATAGGGTAGGGCGACCCTAGATATAGATACAAATCGGATTTTTTCAGAGTTCTTCCCTATCTAGACTTTCTTGACCTTATTAGGACTCGTAGGAGCCTTAAATCTTATAAATAGAACACTATAGCCTCCCTAGTCGACCCTAGTTCATGGGAGAAGGCTTCTAGGCGTGGGAGGATCGATCTAGGAGAAGGAATCAAGGGTTCTTCAGGGCGTTCATGGGCTTCTTCATTCTTCTTCCTCTTATTCCTTAATCAACTCAATGTAGGTGATCTCTCAGGCTAAACATCAAATTAATGGTCCAAACATATTCATTTGCATGTATATTCTCTTCCTGCGTCGTTTTCCCTAATTTTTAGGGACTATATTGCATGTATTTCAATGATCATGGACTGGATATCGCTACTTTAGGGTTTTTCTGTGGGAAATGGCCCTTTGTACGTGATCGCAGCCCTAACAGTAACCGCGTTCATGAACGTGGTCTTACGATAGACCGCGATCTTAAACTTTTATTTTAAACATGATTGTTTATTTATATATTTTTAATATAAAAATTATTAATTTTATATGAATGTGATTCTCTTGTTGACCGCGATCTCAAATATTCATTTAATTTAAACGTAGTTTCTCCATGTGAAAAATTCTTATAAAATGAATATTTTTATATGAACACGGCCTTCATACTGGCCACGTTCTGATCACGGCACCCATGATGACCGCGTTCTGGCTCGGGTTCCTAGGAACCATAGTGCCCTTTTCATCATGATAGGTTAAGTGCTATTGAATCTAGAGGCATATTTTCACGTCAGCATGTCATCTGAACCAACTAAAGTAAATAGGAAACTTGTATAAAGCTTAATTTCCTTAAGTTCATGATTCATGTTTATCTTTTCCTCTTGATTTCATATCTCATCCTATCTCTACTGTTCTTAGCCTATTAAAAGAATAGATCTCACTGTTAACCTGAAATTGGCTCGTCATAGCATGATTTAACTTTATTGCATGATAGTTATATTGATTGAGGGTTCATGATTTTATCATGTGATATATCATGGATTTACTGTTTGAAGGTTTTATCACTCCAGTGATAACAACCCACCGTTGGTTCATTATTTCTGGTAGTTGATAGGAACCCACAATTCTTGTTGAAGTTAAGACCCTCCAACGATAATTCTTTCTATCGAACTGGAACTTTCTTCGTCAAGGCCTCCATAAGTCTCCGTGAGCCTTAGATTCCCACAAGGACGTCGAGCTGGATGTACCATAAAAACCCTACAAACCACTAGAATCCACGTCCTACTATGCAAGATAAGGTTCGACCAGCCTTTTTAATGATAGAACAATGTTATGTATGCGATTTGTTGAGTTTGTACTGAACATGGCTTGTCTACAAACTACGTTCAGGTTCTATTTGAGAACGTGCCTGATAAGAGACCGTGTTCTCTCAACCCCTGTTTGGATCACGACCTTAGGTCCGACCGCGTTCATATTTGAAGGCAGTTTCCACCCTGACCGTGTTCTGGTTTGACCCCTACCGTTGACCCTAGTCGTGGTGTTAGGTTCAACCGTGTTCAACCTAGTTTCCCGAATTTTCCCATTTCATGATTTTAATCTGTAAATACCAATTCTAGCCCACGTGGCTAGTGTTTCTTGATATCCTCGACCCTTCTTCAAGGGGTTATGATCCTTATTGGCATGTCTATCTATTTTGACTACATTTCCAATGTCATTCTCTAATGACTTATTGCCTTGAATTATTAAAAGACTTTGGAAAAATCTTATTTCCAACTCTTGAATACCTTGATTACATGAGCATATTATTGAAATTCTTTAGCCATATTATTAAAATTCTTTAGCCTTGACTTATCCTTAATGTATGCCATTAACTCCCATACAGAGGGAATGTAGTGGTAAGCATAGATGGGGTTCTTTGAAGATAAAATTCCTCGTGGGCATTTCTGCAAACAGAAATGTGCCTGTGTGTGACTGACCCAAAGGCCAAGGTGACCACCATAGAAAACAAACAACAGCACCCAAAGGGATGGAAATAAGATGCAGATTCTAGTAAATCTATGGAGTATATCGGAGACCACACAACTCATGGGTATGAGTGAGAGGGCAACCGGATGTCTTCACAGAAGGTATATCGTGCATAAGTGACTCACAGCAATACACACTCGCATCGAAGCCGAAAGACTATGCATCAGAGAAATTAGTGCCAAAATGACAAGGACGAGTCCATCAGAAGCAGTGGGGGGGAATTGATGTCATCCGTGAGGATGCGGCCCATGCCCATTCAATCGCAAACCCGGAATGCGCAACTAAAACTGGCTGGATGATCAAGGAGCCACATATGTGTGGCCTTACGGAGGCCTCCTCACGTCCGGGGGAGGGTATATCCTTTTAAGCGATCCGAGGTGAGCATGTAAGCTATGAAAACAGAAATAAGAGGAAACCACACGCGCATGATGACTAGCTCCTGAAGCATTAAATATATCCATTCATTTAAAGCTCTTTCATAGCATCCATTACAACTCTTAGTAACCACGACCACGAACAATAGACGAGAGGAAAAGAAATATGTCACCCCGAAGGGCTTTTACAGATTCACTAAAATTCGAAGCAAAGCCACGCAAAGACTATCATATTGCAGACCGCGAGGGGGATATTACAGATTTACAGACTAAGAACAAGGGCACGAAAGGAGAGAAAGAGAAGAAAACTATTAGCCTCTTGGGGCTTTATCGCGGTGGAAACCCACCTACAAACAGAACAGGGGATCAGAAGGGATCCTCCGATCTAAGTCTATGCTTCTAGGTCTATGCTACTTCATAATATAGGTCTGAGCATATATGTTCATTGCATCATGCAAGTCTGTGCACATATGTTTACCAGGACTGTGCACATCAGGTCATATGTTATGAGGTCTGTGCATGTTTGCAATCATCAAGTAACTAAAGCTGTGCATGTTTTGATTTCTACATAAGAGAAGTCTGTGCACATTGCATTGTTGCATAACCAAGTCTGTGCACGTTTGCATTTTGCATAACACAATCTATGCACTTTTTGCATTTTTGCACAACACAGTCGGTGCACATTTGCTCACTATACACTTTTAGATCTGAGCATATATATACAATTGAACTCTGAGCTTTGAGCTCTGAGCACATATATATATATATATATATATATATATATATATATATATATGTACAATTGAAGTCTGAGCACATCCACCCATTTGTTATAAGGTTGAAGCATGTGCATATATTAGTCATGCTGACCAAATGTTTGATGAAATCTCTCAGAGAGTCTGATGATTAGCAGAGTAGCACGTGAGCTCGAACTGAAGCAGGCACGTGTTCCCTGAATGATTGGAGGCTGGCACATGATCCTAGGGAGCATATGATGGTCACGTGATCCAAGGCTCATAATTGGAAGAACATTCTCATACCTGCCACGTGGTCCAAACCCTATCCGAAAGTGCCTTTCTGGAGCCTCTGTTTTGGGTATAAATAGGGAGCATCCTTCTCTGAGCAAAGCACTGCTGATAAGAAAAAAAAGTCAGAGCTGAAAAAAGAGAAGAGCCAGAGAGCAGAAAGGAGAGCCACCAGAGAAGAGGCTATTGCGAAGAGAGAGCCAGCATCTGAGCAGAAATGAAAAAAGAGAGAGGTCGAGATTAAGAGAAGAAAAGAGAAAGAAAAAGAGAGTGAGAGCTTAGAAAGAAGAAGAAGATGAACCAGTGAGAGAGCAGAATAGAAGAAAGAGAGAAAGGAAGAGAGAAGAGCTGAGGCAGCGTTTGGTCCACTAAAGATTTGTTTGATTGATCACTTCTTGGATCAAATGCAAAACTACAGTGCTCCCTTGGAGCTATATTTGCCTTGTGTTTCTGTCTGCTTTTATTTTTTCCTTGTTGCTTTTGTTTTCCACTTTGTTTCTTCCGATTCCTTGGCTTGGGATCGGGGTTCCTCCTGAGAATTGAGGAGAAGGGAGAGCAATCTCCGGTTTGCCTCTGGGTGTCAGAGGAAGGGAGACTGTGTCTCCGATTGCGAGTTGTGGTGTGCCACTCGTGGGTTCCCCTTCGGTTTGGAGGAAGCGAGGATTGATCCTCCGGTCTTTGAGTAACTCGGTGTTACTCAAGTTTCCTTCTGATTTGATCAGAAGAAGAGAGTGGTCTAGCTCGCAGAACCTGGGACTCTAGCTCGCGGACGTCCTTAAGCGAGGGAAGCGCGTGGATGTGCGCAGTTGAGGAACCGGCAATGAGTCTCGGGTATGTACTTTTCTGCGTGCTCAGATTGAATCACGGGACGAGTCACACTCACTCTCTCGCAGCGGCAATTGAAATGATATAACGAGCTAAATTATCCTATCACTCTAGAAGTAGCATATAGAAATATACGAGGAAAGCAAATGCCAAGTGGGGAGCAGACACGATACCTCCACGCGCGGTTGAGGAACCGGCCCGCCTTTTCATCCTCTAGCCGATTCAAGGTGGAAAAAAAGGGGGGTGCCTATTCAACCATCCCCGCCAGTTCATTGGGTGAGAAGGGGGTGGCCGATTCATTTGGCCCCGCCTGTTCATTGGGTGAGAAGGGGGTGGCTAATTCATCTTGGCCCCACTGATTCATTAGATGAGAAGGGAGGGTAGCCGATTCATCTTGGCCACCTAAAGGGTTTTTTGGTAAGTTTTGACTTTCCCATCGCTCCGTTGGCTTCGGATTGGGACAGACAAATGCTTGTTGTCTGATACTGCTCCAGGATTGAAGAAATGCCTCTGGGTTCCGAACTCGAGGTCCTCGGGCTTCAGCTTGCAGTTGCGAGTGATTCCTGACACATGCCGTGCGCGTGTCGGATTGCTCTAGTTTTAGCCTAATTTGGCCTTCAAAACCGTTATTTGTGTCATGCCCCGAGACGTATGTGTAGGCCCCGAAGTCGGTGGTGGCCGCGATGGTCGTCGTGTGTCCTCCCTCCGAACTATGTTGCTGCTACCTACAGTGCACAGATTAGAAACAAAGAAAATAATGTGATCGCCAGAGGCTAATACCTGAGCCTCACAGGTGTAGGATGATCACAATGCCCTTAAAGTGGGAGATGTGGATTCTTTCTATCCTCGCTCTCGGTCGGTGTTGACACATAAAATATACAAGAAGATGCCAAAAGCAAGCTTGGTGCTCTGAAGACCAAATCAAGGGTGCAGCCTCTGTGCCATCCCTAAAAGTTCTGAGAATCAGAATAGACGAGGTTCACTACCCCTAAACACTCTGTTCGGTTGAAGCCACCTCTGGCTAGGCCGCTACCCAGCATGACTATCATTAAAATAGTCAGGCTGATAGAATTATGACAAATTCCAGGCAATCATCTGCCTGCTGAAGAGAAGCCTCAGATAATTCTGATTCTCATGAAAAGGGGTTCACACTGCCTCACACATGTGCATGAATGCAAGGTGTTAAACAAGCCTCGTGAAGAATATACCAAGAAACCCACCAGAACAATGAAAAGAAGCCCATTAGATGAGCCCCTTTCGGCGCCAAGTTACGAACAAATGGGCCAAGTCCAATACGAAGCTAGGCGCACCGAGACGACGTATGCTGGGGCGCACCGGGGAGCTCGTGCCGAAAGCAAAGGGCCATCCTTCTATAAAGCAGTTGCCTTCGAAGCTGAATAGAGAGAGAGGCACAGAGTGAGAGACACACAGAATAGAGAAGAAAAAAAGAGAGAAGAGGGAACATATAGAGGGACGGAAAGAGAGAATGGAGTCTCGGAAGATCGGAGGGAAGATTCAAGGTGGGATCGGTTCCAGGGTGCCCTGAGGGGCTATATTCTCCCCTTCCCCTATCTTTTATTTGAATATGCTTTTCTTTGTTGGGTCCGCTTCCGAGCATCTTTTTTCCAGTAGCATCGAATGCCAATGTAACCCTATTGTCAGGGATATAGTCTGTGTGTAATTTTCTTAGTTTGATTCTCTTCAGAGCTAAATGTATGCACTCCGTTTGTATGAAATGGTTAATAAAAGGGGCTGAAGTTTGCCCTTTCTTTCCCTTTTTCCCTCTATATCCTAGATTCGCCGTATTCGATAGCTACTGCAAACGAAGTAGATCCTACCGTATACCTGTCTTCTAGATCTGCTGAGTGCGTTTCTACCGTATTTCTTTCCAACCTCACAGCCACATTGAGAGCCTGAGACAATCCATCTCATGGCTTCTCATTTGTGAAACGAAGAGGGATACGCTCGAGTCAGAGCTCGTGAGTTTTCATCTGTAACCCTGCTCCCAGTGAGGCCCCAGAGTGAAGATCCCCTTCTCCCCGAAATAGCTTCATCCCCCCTAGAACCATCTCAAAGATCCTTTGAATAGATTCCCCAAAACCTTGGGCAAAACACCTCAAAGGCCTCGAATAAACCCCCCTTCAAAACCCCCAAAAAACTTTCTAAAACCCTTAGCTCCTGACCCCTCTGAAACCCCTTGAAACCCTATCCTAAAAAACCTCCCGGCGCCACCCTCTCTCGGCGCGAGTCCCGCGCCGAGGGCTTCCCGCGCCGGTTGAACTTTCGCCATCGTGCCAAGGCCTGTTCTCCTTGTCGCACCGAAGCCTTTATATCCTTCGTGCCGAAGCCAGCCATGCCGATAGTTTCGTGCCGATACCCTCAACATTTCTGAGCCCTGTGATCCCTGGTAACAAGACCCTATCACTGTGAGGAGAAACACTATCCTTCACTCAGCCCTCACGGGAGCTAAATCAATGGGGTTAATCCCCCTTACATTCTGTCGCCCCGTCAAGTCATGGAGTTCTACCATTGCATGTTCTCCGTTGGCTACCTAAGGGATATTAATAAATCCCACTACAAGTGGACACTGTCCCATAGGATTGAGATCCTTTTGGATCCAGGGCTACGCCCGACTCTCCTTTGTCTTCCATCCAGGCATTCCGTGGGTGGATGACCTATATTCCCCTTTTGACACAGTCCAAAATAAGGGGAGATGCTGCAAAAATTCATCGACGATCCTTACTTTATCGCATCGTGTGACGCTGTCATTGAAACTATGGATCTACCCCCGACTGTGTGGCAGAGATCTGAGGCAGACCATCTCATGATCCTTTGCCCGCCATACGAAGGGAATATAACCATTACAGTCACATGGTCTTTCTAGACCTTCCATGGATGAGTCTACCCTCAATTTCCACTTTACCCAAATACCACCATGGACAAACCCATGAAATCCTCACTGAACATAAGAGGGTCCCCCCCCTCAATCTCACAAAGCCTTCAAAACGCCTGAAATCTAAAGAAACACCTTGTCGGTGCCACTCAACCTCCTGACGCAGCCCTCTCTCGACGCCAGTTCCGCGCCGGGTAACAGGCGCGCTGAGATGATGGTCGCACCGACAACTTGCCACGCCGATCCCCCTTTGTATTCGCTGTCGCGCCGGGACCCCAGCCGCGCCGGTTCACCCTAATACTAGCCACCACTCAAACATCTAACGTCTCAGCAACTTTACTGAGCCTAGAACCAGTCTAGACCTGGTACCCTAACCTCCGTGGGCATCATGCCAGTCCTTATCGTATCATGGGGGATCATGATTCCTCATCCAAGTCTAAAGGAGCTAAATTAACGGGGTCTTACCCCCACACCATGCCATTTGACTGCAATGTTTTCTGCTAACCCTGCTGACCTTTGGAGTTCTGCCACTGCATGTCCACCAATGGCTTCTAAAGGGGATATCAACAAGTACCATGATAGTGGACATTGTACTGTCATATTGTGATCCTTTTGGATCCCGGGCTACGCCCACCTTCCCTTTGGCTTCCATCCCAGCATTCCGTGGGTGGATGACCTATGTCCCCACTTGGCATAAACCAAGATAAGGAGACATGATGCCAGATTTACGCCATACATTATTATCACGTCTTGCGTTGCATGGTTATTTATGCATATTTCGCATCCTGCTAGCAAAGTTAGCATCACAGTCTTATCTTGTTTTGCCCTCAAGGCATCCTTTCCTGGCAATTAATCAAGGGTTGTCCTCTACCTTAGAGGACGTAATTAATGTCATAACCTTTATGGTATGACAGACTCTGGGTCCCGACACGATTATCACAATCGACTGACCGAGTCAGA
This sequence comes from Amorphophallus konjac, assembly GCA_022559845.1. NCBI lineage: Eukaryota > Viridiplantae > Streptophyta > Magnoliopsida > Alismatales > Araceae > Amorphophallus > Amorphophallus konjac. The sequence continues at coordinate 85,982,027 of CM040122.1, read as the reverse complement.
TAGAGCGCACAATAAATTGTCACGATAGTGACTGGCACGCCTAATTAATAAACCAAATAAACTAGCAAAATAAACGAATAAAAAGGATAGGAAAAATAAAATCCATCCCCACAAGTCTGGCACGCCCGGTAGGACCTGAGTCTCCCTTCATCTCTTTGCCAAGAGAGGATACCTTCGGGGGCTTCCCCCATGAATACTGACTGTTTCTCTATTTGTCTCAGGTGAACAATGGCGTCATCTGGACTCACCGGTCTTGACTTTGGCCCCGCGATTGTCGCCGGCCATGCGGAACACGGGTACATGGCTGTGCCCATGGTCTTCGACTCCTTCACACAAGCTGTAGGCTTCCCCAACTTCTTGGGGTTGGCCTTTGCCGACATGCTACAGACGGAGTCCTCAACACCCGCAGAAGAGAAGGCTGCAGAGAAGGTTGAGGCCCTGGAGGCTCGACACTGTGCTGACTCACCTACAAGCCCGATTCAAGTCGCCAGCTGCATGGTGCATCATATTGCCCACGGGGCCCGCCCCATTCCTGCCAAGAGTTACGGGAAGCGCCGACATCGGAACCCCCGAAGGAAGACTGATGCTACTGTGACCGGACGTCTCTCCGCGTCCGGCAAGTCTATGCTGGTCGGTGGCCTCCGCGTCTTTCTGGATGGATGTAAGGCTCGAGTGAGCCCAGACTGGGTAATCCCTACAGTACCAGTCCACAACTCCTATCAGGCTCTTGCTGGAAGAAGACCCGAAGAGGAAGAAGCCGGCCGCCATGGCCAGAGAAGGTTAGCTCCCGAGCCAAGAAGATTCAAACAGGTTTGGGTCCCCAAAAAGGTCCAGCCTATCTACCAAGATGCACCAGTCCAGTATCGCTCCAGATTCATCGGAGCAGAGGAGAATAAGAAGAGGGGCCCTGCCCCGAAGAAGGAAGAAACGGTCGTGGACCCTCCACGTCATGGAAGCTTTAGGGCCTGCGCCCGACAGGCCAACATCCCCGTCACGGGAAGAAGATTTCATCAAACTATCGAAAGAGCTCGGCTTGCTTACGTCCCTCCGATGGGAGGTCGACAACTATCCCCGACCCTGCATCCGATCCGAGGGAAAGAAGAAATGACCAATATGGTCAGGAGCTATTTTAGGGGATTAGGCAACCCCTCCTTGGGCCAACAACGGCTGTTGCAAGCAGCCGTGGCTGAAGAAGATCACTGCCCATCAATGGCAATGGAAGAAGAAGAAGATAGCAGAATGACGTCATCGGTCAATGACAATAGGTATGAAGACGGCTTTGATATTCAATCCGATGAAGTTACTCCCCACCAGGGGGAAGGAAGAAGGGTCTCTGTATTTGAAAGGCTCACCTTCCCAGAAAATGTCAAAAAGAGGGTTTGCAGACAGAGAAGAAAGATGCAGATTTTCACCTACAACATGGCTGGGATATCTAGCCACTATGGGAGATTGCCCGAGGAGCCTCAGGAGTTAGCCTGGCTGGCCAGAAGATCGGGGCCGAGTACTCGAAGGGCAGAAGCCGCAAAAGAAAAGTTGGCGGCAACCAAGTGGGTGCAAACCCTGGCCCACCTCCAAAAACATGATAAGACCGTTATTCTTACCGCAAATGTGGTGACGGCAGGAGAAGAAGAAGATGTCTTGCTTGACATCCTACCTGAGTGTGCATCTCGCGAGACGACAGAGGCTATCCCCAGCACTGCATCTATGGATCCGGCCGTACTGATGATACTCCAAAGGTACTTCCAAGAGATAGAACTGCTGAAAAAGCAATTAATGGAGAAGACAGGGCAGTCTTCGGCATCCAAGCAGCCTGATATGCAGGCCGAGTCATCACGGGGAGCCGTCAACCAAAATGAATTCCCACCACTCTACACCCCGCCTCAGCAGGTAGAACCAAGCTTGGTGACAACTCAACAGTGCCCATCACAGTCGCTGATGTCGCCAGTACTACCACATGTGCACCAGACACCTCCACTACTGCGTCCTCCTCCGCAGGCGACCACCCTGGTCACCCCATACTTGCAACCGGCACACTTCTACCCAGAACCGATTGATCCGACCGTCATGAGCAAGATGATGGTGGAAAGGATGATCGAGCTGAAGCTCACCGAGAGGGCCGAAGGTGACTATGTCGCATTCGATGCAAACAGGGTTCCATACCCGCCACATCATGTTGCCAAGCGGCTCCCTCCAGGGATCAACAAACTGCCAAAATTCGACAAGTTCAACAGGAAGGGATCCCCAAAAGAACATGTCGCCTACTACATGACCGTCATGGGTGACCTGGCCACCGACGAGTCATATCTACTGAAATTCTTCGGGTCCTCACTCACGGGACTCACATTTGAATGGTACTCCAGCCTTCCGACCCGGTCGATCAGTGACTGGTCGGACATGCAGAGGAAGTTCAGGGAAAGATTTCATGTCACATAGAGGGAGGTAACAGTGGCTGAACTCAATTCAACAAAACAGAGGGCAGATGAAACGGCCCTTGACTACATCAAGAGGTGGAGGAACCTCGGAATGAGATGCAAGCGGCCCCCGCACCAGGAGGATGTTGTACATATCTGCAAGCAGAACCTCTAGAGAGAGGTGCTGGAAAAGATGATTGGTATGGAAGTTCGGTTGTTCGACCGCCTGAATAATATCGTGGCCGAGGTAGAAGCCTTCCTGGCAAAACCTGCCCCGACATCCAATATTACCACTACACAGAAAGGCAAGGTAGCAGAGCGGCGCCAAGCACCCAAAGAAGCAAATGCCCTTGATATCAAGGCGTTTGAACAATAAAAAGACAAAGGCAAGAAGATGGCTACTCCTCAGCCTGCTAAAACCGAGGACGGCAAAGAAGGTCTGTCACTCCGGGACAAGATGAAGAAAGCCTACTCTTTCCCAAAGGAGAAGACCATGATCTTGTTTGACTAGGTTACCCAGTATGATAAGGTCACCCTACCTGAGCCAAAGAGGCCGGAGGACCTGAAGAGAAGAGATAGCACAAGATTTTGCCCCTACCACCAGATGCCGTGATGCGGGACGGACACGGGAGACGACACTATACAGTGCCACCCTCGGACTCTAGATGAAGACCCGACCAACAATACACACCAGGGAGACACTAAGCCCGACACTACGAGCTCCTAGTGGCAAAACGTCGCTAACAGAAGTACAAGCTCACTCGGCGTCCCATGCGAGGGAAAGCGTGGATCGTGCGCGGTTAAGGAACCGGTAGAGTTCAAGGTAGTCAGACTCACTTCCAGACTCGGATCGAGTCGCGGGACGGGTCACTCTCACGCTCACAGCGGTGACATGGACACACGGGCTAGGAACCTACACTCTCGGCAGCGGCCTAAGACCGTATACTAGTTAAGCAATGTAACGCCAAGAAGTTAAGACCTTTACCTCCACGCACCCGGCGTGGCGAAGACACCCCGGCTGACTTACGGACCCCCGGTTAACATAATTCACAGCAGTACAAAAGGATTCGACCCACTCCACGCAGGGAGGTAAAAGGTCACATGTGGGCCCCGGCGATCACGCAAATCAGGTTGACAGGCAGCATCTTGATGTCGACTCGACGCGCCGAACTCCGCGTTTTCGTGCTTCCCGAACGGCCGGTTCTGCGGGCCCGTGGGGCCCACGGATGGCGCTGTCCTCCGGATCTGCGGAGGTGGGTCCCACTATGATGGAGACCCCTGGTGGTGCGCCTCCACGGACGGCGATCGGCCGGAGACACCGATTGGTGGCCGGTCGGGTCCGATCTTCAAGTTGTGGAATGGCTGCCCACGGATTTCAGTTCTATTTTCCCTGCGCGCGCTCCGGCGAAAACAGCCGCTGCGTTCGGCCCCGTCGCCGGAATGCGACGAGACCAGCGCCGTTGGAAAGAGGACTCAAAATCATCCAACCTAGGGCCAGTGGAATCTTCTGAACCTCTGCGGACCTGGACCTTAACTAATTTTCAATTCTCTGTTACACAGTTCCAGAACTCTCAGATCAGTACCTTAGTTCCCTGTAAATGGCCATTGACCGCCTACTTACAGTGGGATTCAGACATCAAGCTCTTCTTCGAAGTGATTGATATTTAAACCACGAAGCTGGGACAATTTTTGGAATTGGATGCCTAGGTGGTGGTGATTTGATAGAGTTTTAGAGTGTCTGGTGGTCAGATCTGGGAACTGGCAGAAAGTATTATAGCTAGGGAAGAACTCGATTTTTGTAAAATATAAGATGGACTCACAAAAATTCAAGAAAATTTGGTGATAGAGGGGATAGTGGACAGAATGCCCAGTAAAATTGGGAGAACTAACAAAAATCAAAAAGTGGACCTAAGACTTAAAACGCAGGGCGTGTGGAAATGGAAATAGATAGGAGACAGATCTGGAAACTGGGATTGGATGAAAATAAAAAAATACCAAATGAGCTCTTTATGACCAACCAAAATTCTGAGGACGTGCTGGACACCTCTGGAACATCCATTAAAATTCCTAGCTCGATCGGAGGCCGTGGCTGAGACTGAAATTTCATAGAAGCTGCTGTGGTACTGCGCAGACAGAACTCCGGCGATGGCGATGGCGGCTCGTGGCGGCGGCGGCGGCGACCGGAACTGATAGGGTGGAGTCACACCACCACGAGGCAGCCTTCACAGCTGCAAGGGGGAGAGGGAGAGAGGAAGGGGGCGGCCTAGGCCTTGCTCCAACATTAAGTTTGATTCAAATGGCATTAATGAAAAAATACAACTCTTTATAGGTTACATGCCAAATCCAATATCCACCCTTAGATCTAGGTATGGGGGAATGGATGGCTTGGATTGGATGTGACCACCACAAAAAGAAATATTTAAAAGAAACCAATTCATAATTTTATCCCATGTGGTCAAAGAAGGAGAGGAAAGAAAAGAAAAAAAACTAACCTAGCCTAATAAGGCCAAAAGAGGGGGCGCCCCAAGCTTGGGCCCTTCTTGGGCCAAATTGCTTCAAGTCTCATAAGGCCTTCCACAAGTCCATATTACTCCAATCTAGGAGGCCCATGTGGAGGGGAGGCTTAATTGGGCCTTAAGTGGCTTAAGAACCCAATATGAAGCCTAATGAGGCCTTATTACCCAATATGGCAATTAACCCTAAATGGACCCTAAAGGACTCACCCATTTGGCACCCATTTGGCTTATTAAGAGCCTTACATTGAACCCAATATGAAAAACCCACATAAAACACTCATTACAACCCAATGGCAAAGCAAACAATTGCTAAAACAATGCAAGTAAATGCTAAATGTGACTAAAAATCAAAGTGGGGACTCCAGGCTATCGCCTAGCCAAAGAGATGCTGCTGTAGCTCGAGTGGTGCTCCGTGTACGGTACTGATGACTCGCCGGCTCGTGTCTCTCGCGTGCTCTGGTGTCCGCACCAATTCTCCCTGGGTGGGAGAAACTCGACCCTGTCGAGTAAGGGTCTGCATCGCTCCTGTATCGCTCCAAAAGGTCCGGATCGATCCGCTGCAACTCGCCATGTGTGATCCAAGTGTCCTCAGTAGCGGGCCGTCCTCTCCATCGCACTAGGTAGCGCGGGTAAGATCCACTCCTGGTAACTGTCACCTGCTCATCCAGTATACGATCTATATGCTCACGCTGCCGTGAAAAAGGGGCTGGAGATGGAAGTGGACGCTCAGGTGTGGGATCACTCTCAAGGGGAGGAGATGGCTCAAAAGGCTCACTAGGGATCACCGCTGGGTCCCTATATGCAACAAGATCCGATACATTAAAGGTAGAGCTTATACCATATTCCTCGGGCAGGTCCACAACATACGCATTGGATCCAACGCGTTTCAACACTCTAAAGGGACCGGCTCCGTGAGCTTGTTCCAGAGGGAAACCGTTCAGGTCTTACCCTGATCATGACGTATTCGCCCTCCTGGAACTCTCGGTGGTGTCGGTGGGCAACGGCTAACTCCTTGTACCGTGCATTGCTGGACTCAATGTGACGACGGATGTCGTCATGCACACTCCTAACATGCCTAGCAAATGACTCGGCCGACTCCGACACTCTAGCATGGACAGGCATGGGGACAAGGTCAACGGGTTTCCTAGGCCTACGACCTGTGACAATTTCAAATGGACTCATGCCAGTAGACCTATTCACCGAATCATTATATGCAAACTCAGCCATAGGTAGAATGAGATCCCAATCCCCAATGCGGTCCCTAACAAGACATCTCAAAAGATCACCCAGACTCCTATTGACCACCTCGGTCTGACCATCTGTCTGGGGATGGTATGCAGTGGAAAACTTGAGCTGCGTACCCATCATATGCCATAGTGTCTTCCAAAAATAGGAAGTGAACCTAACATCACGGTCAGACATTATAGTGCGAGGCAACCCGAACTTGCACACCACATGAGTAAGGAATAGGCGGGCTACCCTAGAAGCATCCGAAGTCTTCGAGCAGGGGATAAAGAGGGCCATCTTCGAGAAACGGTCAACCACCACATAGACCGAGTCATGCTTCCTAGAGGTACGTGGCAATCCCAAAACAAAATCCATACTAACATCCTGCCACGGGGCATCAGGCACGGGGAGAGGCGTATAAAGACCCGAACTTTGCTTCTTCATCTTGGCCGTAGCACAAGTACGGCACTGAGCCACGATGTTAGCAACATCGCGCTTCAAGCTCGGCCAATAAAAACGATGCTCCACTGCCTCAATAGTCTTGTTCCGACCAAAGTGGCCGGCTAGACCTCCCGCATGTAGTTCCCACACTAAGAAATCTCGAACCGAAGTTCGGGGAACACATAGCCTGCTACCTCGAAAGAGGTAACCCTCCTGAAGCACATACTCATCAAGGTCTCTCGAGGGTCCGGCCTGGAGGGTGGTAAAAATCTGACCAAAGTCAGGACAATCAACATAGGCCTCCTTCATCTTTTCTAACCCTATGACCTCGGCACTCATGGTGGTAAGCAAACATGCTCGCCGACTCAAGGCATCAGCCACCTTGTTCTCCACTCCAGCCTTATGTTTAAGCACAAAGGTGAACTGCTGGAGATACTCGACCCAACGACTATGACGCGAATTAAGCTTCTTTTACGAATGGAGGTACCTCAATGCCTCGTGGTCGGAGTATAGGACAAACTCCTGATGTAAAAGATAGTGCCTCCAATGCCTAAGAGCCTGAACAACTGCGTAGAATTCTTTATCATACGTGGAATATCGCAGTTTCGCGTCATTCAGCTTCTCGCTGAAATATGCGATCGGGTGGGACTCCTGACTCAAAACTCCTCCAATCCCAACACCCGACGCATCACAACAGACCTCAAACACCTTCGAGAAATCAGGCAGTCGAAGGATAGGTGTCTGGGTCATACGCTCCTTGATGTCCCTGAAGGCAGCAGATGCGGCCTTCGTCCATACAAATGTGCCCTTCCGGATGCAATCCGTGATCGGGGCAGTGACGGAGCTAAATCCGCGGATGAAGCGACGATAGAACGTCGCAAGGCCATGAAAGCTGCGGACATCATGAACCGTACGGGGTTCCGGCCACTCAACAATGGCCCGGACCTTCTCCGGATCGGCGGAGACCCCAGTACTAGACACAATGAAACCCAAGAAGGTAAGCTGAGGTGTCATGAAAGCACACTTCTGTGGGTTTGCAAATAACTGCTCTCGCCGAAGAAGTAGACAGACCTGCCGAAGGTGGTCTAAGTGGTCCCCTGTGGTGCGGCTATAGATAAGGATATCATCAAAATACACCACTACAAAGACTCCAATGAAAGGTCGAAGGACCTGAGTCATGAGCCGCATGAAAGTGCTAGGGGCATTGGTCAACCCAAAAGGCATGACCAACCACTCATATAGACCGTCCTTGGTCTTAAATGTGGTCTTCCACTCATCACCTGGCCTAATCCTCACCTGATGGTAGCCACTCTTAAGATCGATCTTCGAAAAGATAGTGGCACCTGCCATCATGTCTAGCATGTCATCAAGGCGGGAATAGGGAACCTGTACTTCACGGTGATTTTGTTGATGGCACGACTATCAATGCACATTCTCCACGTGCCATCCTTCTTCGGGGTGAGTAATGCGGGTACAGCACATGGACTCATGCTGTCCCGGACAGATCCTCTCTGCACAAGCTCATCGACCTGCCGTTTAAGCTCGGCATGCTCCGTGGGGCTCATTCGATAATGAGGAAGATTGGGCAAAGAAGAGCCCGGAACAAGGTCGATGGCATGCTGAATATCCCGCATAGGTGGGAGTCCCTCGGGAAGCTCATCGGGGAATACATCAGCATACTCCTGCAGAATGGGAACAACCTCGGGTGGGAGCTCACCCTCGGAGTCCCGCTCCACCTCTTGGACCGTAATGGCAAACACCGGACAGCCCTGACTAAGCTCCTGCTCCATTTCCCGGGAGCTAATCATCATCAATCTCCTCGTCGAGGGCTCTCCTTGGCCAGAGGTAACGGTCATAGCCCGAGCTGGGGATGGGGTACTAGGCCCGGGAACGGAAGGCTTCGGAGTACTAGGGCCAGTAGGACCCCTAACAGATGGGCTCCTGGGCCGAACGGGTTGGAGGGTGACCCGCTGGCCATCGTGGTCGAAGGTACAGGTGTTCGACCGACCATGGAGTGTGGCATCTCGATCGAATAACCACAGCCTACCAAGAATGATACTTCCCACTTCCATGGGAAGAACATCACACCAGATCTCGTCACGGTAGGAGTGGAGCTACAGCGGGACCAAGCACCGCAGCCTGACCGAAATGGAAGTGGTATCCACCCATGATACCTGGTAGGGGCAAGGGTGGTCTACGGGTGTGAGACCAAGACGAGTGACAGCGTTCGTGGAGATTGCATTGATACAACTCCCGCTATCGATGACCACCTTGCAAATTTGCTTTCCCAGCCTACAGAATACATGAAGGATAGTGGTCCGACGCCAGTCATCACTGACCTGTGGCTGGGTGAGGATACATCTGACGACCCCCACATGGGTATCGTCTAACTGCTGGGCATCCTGGGCCTCACCTCCCATCTCATAGTACTCGTCAGCTAGCTCTTCATCTACCTCATAGCTGACTAACTCTAGGCCCGTAGGGGTGGTATCCTCGGCCTGTGTGTCCCCAATGTGAAGAGATGGGCGAGTGGGACACTGGTTGGCGAAATGGCCAAACCCATTGCAGCGATAACACTGCTGCCATGATCCACTAGGCTCCCCAATCATAGGTCCTTTACCTTTATCCTCCCGACGGATAGGAGGCGTAGGCAACAAAGGACGTGCGGGTGGTGCGGGTGCCGGGGGACGGGCTATGGGTGGGGCCGTAAGATGCTGGGGACGAGGAGGGTCCCTCGAGGGTGGAGGGCGAGGCCTAGGAGCAAAGGGCTCGTGGCGAGCGGGCTCCTGAGGTCGAGCCATGGGGGCCCTCGGATATGTGCCAGATGAGCCACGGGACCCGACATTACGAAGGGGAAAGGAGCCCAACCGATGGGGTGACTCGAACTCGGCCTCGAACTGCTCCAATTCGAGAGCAATCTGATATGCCTGCTCCAAAGTGGTGGCATTGCGGCGAAAGAGTTCATATTGATAATTAGGCCGCAAACCTCTCCGAAAGCGGGATATCGTCATGGTGCTCTCTTCTGTGACCCCGCACCGCAAATAATACTCATCGAACTCGGCGGTGTACTCGGTCACGGATCGGTTCCCTTGGGAGATGCTTTGCCACTTGTCTATAAGACGTTGGCGATATGAGGCAGGAAGGTACTTCTCCCTCAATTTGAGTTTCATATCATCCCAGGTACCGATTTGGGGTTGACGTCGCTGGTTGAGCAGGCTCTCCACATTGATCCAATAAGTTTGGGCCTGCCCTTGCAGCTTCATCTTCGCATATCGGACTCTTCGGTGGTCCGTCATCTCAAACCACTCGAAGTACCGGTCCATACCGGCCTCCCAATCTAGATACACCCTAGGGTCCAAGGACCCACTAAAAGTGGGAGGGTCCGCACGCACACCCCTAAGAATGCGGTCGTCATCCTCGTCATCACGATTCCGTCGTTGATGACGACGACCGTTACCCCCGTGATCATTGTCGGAGGCATAATCATCCACTATAGGCGCCTGTTGCCTCCCGACATCCTCTACCTGAGCCCTTGGCACAGCGGGTTGCTGCACCGGCTCTTGTTGGCCGTTCGTCGGCGCGGGTTGCGCCGCTACTGGGCCCCTCTCTAGGACGGCAATCCTCCCAACAAGGCCTTGAATGGACTGCTCCGAAACCCCGGCCCGATCCTCGAGGACCTTCATCCTCCCTTCTAGACGCGTCCCTATGCCATCCATACGCGTACTAAGACCATCCATACGCGTGTCTAAACGATCCATGATGGCCCGGAACATCTCGGCCGTGGAAGACTCATCGGAACTACGGGCTCGGGAGTCCGCCATAGGTGGTGGTGGCGAGTATTGGGTGCCTCGACGGGTGGGCATGCAAAGACGTACGGACTAGGTGACAACGACCGACTAATGCAAACACACTAAATGATACACTTAGACCTAACTGCAATTTGAAAACACTCCTTTTTTGGTATTTTGAAAGAATGCAATTTAAAACACTTTTTTTTGTTTTGAAAAGAATGAGACTCGACTACACCCTATACACGGCCAAGACTCGGTACGCGGCGGAGGTAATCGACCCGAAGGTCACTCGCGCAAGTGTGTGGTCTTCCCGGTAGGCGAAGCCTAACGGTCGGACAACACCTTTGGATATACCGAGTGAAGGTGTGTGTGGGGTAACCTTAGACTATGCAAGACTTATGCAACGACTACCCTAGACTCGACTTGCTCTGATACCAAACTGATGCGGGACGGACACGGAAGACGACACTATACAGTGCCACCCTCGGACTCTAGATAAAGACGCGACCAACAATACACACCAGGGAGACACTAAGCCCGACACTACGAGCTCCTAGTGGCAAAACGTCGCTAACAGAAGTACAAGCTCACTCAGCGTCCCATGCGAGGGAAAGCGTGGATCGTGCGCGGTTAAGGAACCGGCAGAGTTCAAGGTAGTCAGACTCACTTCCGGACTCGGATCGAGTCGCGGGACGGGTCACTCTCACGCTCACAGTGGTGACATGGACACACGGGCTAGGAACCTACACTCTCGGCAGCGGCCTAAGACCGTATACTAGCTAAGCAATTTAATGCCAAGAAGTTAAGACCTTTACCTCCACGCACCCGGCGTGGCGAAGACACCCCGGTTGACTTACGGACCCCCGGTTAACATAATTCACAGCAGTACAAAAGGATTCAACCCACTCCACGCAGGGAGGTAAAAGGTCACATGTGGGCCCCGGGGATCACGCAAATCAGGTTGACAGGCAGCATCTTGATGTCGACTCGACGCGCCGAACTCCGCGTTTTCGTGCTTCCCGAACGGCGGGTTCTGCGGGCCCGTGGGGCCCACGGATGGCGCTGTCCTCCGGATCTACGGAGGTGGGTCCCACTATGATGGAGACCCCTGGTGGCGCACCTCCACGGACGGCGGTCGGCCGGAGACACCGATTGGTGGCCGGTCGGGTCCGATCTTCAAGTTGTGGAATGGCTGCCCACGGATTTCAGTTCTGTTTTCCCTGCGCGCGCTCCGGCGAAAACAGCCGCTGCGGTCGGCCCCGTCGCCAGAATGCGACGAGACCAGCGCCGTTGGAAAGAGGACTCAAAATCATCCAACCTAGGGCTAGTGGAATCTTCTGAACCTCTGCGGACCTGGACCTTAACTAATTTTCAATTCTCTGTTACACAGTTCCAGAACTCTTAGATCAGTACCTTAGTTCCTTGTAAACGGCCATTGACCGCCTACTTACAGTATGATTCAGACATCAAGCTCTTCTTAGAAGTGATTGATATTTAAACCAAGAAGCTTGAACAATTTTTGGAATTGGATTCCGAGGTGGTGGTGATTTGATAGGAGTTTTAGAGTGTCTGGTGGTCAGATCTGGGAACTGGCATAAAGTACTGTAGCTAGGGAAGAACTCGATTTTTGTAAAATATAAGATGGACTCAAAAAAATTCAGGAAAATTTGGGAATAGAGGAAATAGTGGAAAGAATGCCCAGTAAAATTGGGCGAACTAAAAAAAATCAAAACGTGGACCTAAGACTTAAAACGCAGGGCGGGTGGAAATGGAAACAGATAGGAGACAGATCTGGAAACTGGGATTGGACGAAAATAAAAAAATACCAAATGAGCTCTTTATGACCAACCAAAATTCTGAGGACGTGCTGGACACCTTTGGAACATCCAGTAAAATTCCCAGCTTGATCTGAGGCCGTGGCTGAGACTGAAATTTCGTAGAAGCTACTGTGGTACTGCACGGACAGAACTCCGGCGGTGGCGATGGCGGCTCGTGGCGGCGGCGGCGGCGACCGGAACTGATAGGGTGGAGTCACACCACCAAGAGGCAGCCTTCACAGCTGCAAGGGGGAGAGGGAGAGAGGAAGGGGGCGGCCTAGGCCTTGCTCCAACATTAAGTTTGATTCAAATGGCATTAATGAAAAAATACAACTCTTTATAGGTTACATGCCAAATCCAATATCCACCCTTAGATCTAGGTATGGGGGAATGGATGGCTTGGATTGGATGTGACCAACCACAAAAAGAAATATTTAAAAGAAACCAATTCATAATTTTATCCCATGTGGTCAAAGAAGGAGAGGAAAGAAAAGAAAAAAAACTAACCTAGCCTAATAAGGCCAAAAGAGGGGGCGCCCCAAGCTTGGGCCCTTCTTGGGCCAAATTGCTTCAAGTCTCATAAGGCCTTCCACAAGTCCATATTACTCCAATCTAGGAGGCCCATGTGGAGGGGAGGCTTAATTGGGCCTTAAGTGGCTTAAGAACCCAATATGAAGCCTAATGAGGCCTTATTACCCAATATGGCAATTAACCCTAAATGGACCCTAAAGGACTCACCCATTTGGCACCCATTTGGCTTATTAAGAGCCTTACATTGAACCCAATATGAAAAACCCACATAAAACACTCATTACAACCCAATGGCAAAGCAAACAATTGCTAAAACAATGCAAGTAAATGCTAAATGTGACTAAAAATCAAAGTGGGGACTCCAGGCTATCGCCTAGCCAAAGAGATGCTGCTGTAGCTCGAGTGGTGCTCAGTGTACGGTACTGATGACTCGCCGACTCGTGCCTCTCGCGTGCTCTGGTGTCCGCACCATGCTGGGACATCCGATTGAAGACTGTTATGTTTTCAAGGATATTATCGAAGGCATGATAAAGAAAGAAGAGATAGAGCTGGGGGAGTACAAGGTTGACCTTCCACAACCACATGAGGCGCCTCTAAGAAGAGTCATCATCAACATGGTCTCTCTATATCAAGCACTGCCTGAGGAGACCACAGAAGCCAGTACTCAGCACACCTATAAAGCCTGCTTTCTGGCCCCAATGAAAGAACAAGAGGGATGGCAGCAAGTCCCCACAAGAACCAAGAAGAAGGGCACGTCTCGCCCAGCAGTGGGGGCACATATTCGTGGCATCACACCATGACCCCCTCTGCCAAAGGCAACACCTATGTGGACCAGCCCACCTGCAGTCATCAGAATACCTACCCACAACCGGAGGAGGCAGACTCCATTGCCGGCAGTCAAGGAAATTAGTCTAGAAGCCCCGTGGCTACAGGACTACATAAATGGGGTAGATGAGTATGTACAGCCTGAGCTAGAACCTCTGCTAGTACGGGATCTTGTCCCGTGGCAGGAACTAGAACAGCTTTCACTAAAGCAGAAAGAGGAAGCTGACAAGGCATCAGACAAGGATAGAAGCCTATTCTGGGGGCAAGCGCCAGCCGAAGAAAAGAAAAGAAGACGAAGAAAGAAGAGAAGGGCCAGAAAGGCTACAAAGGGTATAATCCATTCTTGCAACACCCTCTCTGCTCTGTTCAATTTGCTTGGTGAGGAGGATGAAGAAGAGATATGCTTCACACCCGCCGCCAAGGAAAGTCAGGCCGAAGCCGCCACTGCTGCACGTGCAACCCGGTTAGGCCGAAGGTGGGGGCGTCAACCACCTGCCAACCATAAAATTATCTTCAGGGGTTAACAACCCTATAAAATAACCCCTCCGGAGGTTCGGGGAGTCCAAATCCCTCTTCCATCAGGCCTATACAACCAGAGTAGGGGCAGCACTGTCGCTCCTTCCTTCCTAGAATTTGTGAAGATGTCAAAGGGGAAGCAACTATGCCAGGAGGTCGAACCAGCAACTGGGGGTATATACTCGCAACTCCAACAATCTGCCGAATTACCAGAGGAAGCAGAAGCTCGCCCGGCCGCGGCCAATGAAGGATAGCAAGGAGACGACCCCAAGCAGAAGGGTGTGACCTCCGAGTCCGATGAAGCAGGCCCATCAGGGGCCGTAGTCCAAGACTCTTCCAAACTCAGGTAGGCAGAAGAGATGAAGCTATCCAATGTCCGAGCAGGAAGTCGGGTGGTCAAGCTATTGAAAAAGCTCCCAGCAAGATTCACTGTCTGGGAAATCCTCTCCCTGAGTGAAGAGACCCGACAGGCGATTATTACTGCTCTGCAGACGCCTGCTCAATATGAAGCTTGCCTAGCTGAGGCACTACCGGAAGCCAGCATGACCTTCACTAAGGAGGATATGTTGCTCCCCACTACCAGCCACAATAGACCTCTATATATGTGGGGACATCTAAATGGCAGGGAGTTGAACAGTATCCTGGTGGACCCCGGGGCGGCTGTCAACATCCTGCCCTATAGGATATATGAGAGGCACTATTTCAACGTGCATCTCCAAAAAGTCAGGGATATGCGTATTGCCTGCTTCAATTAGAAGGGTGAAGTGTCGCTAGGAGTAGCAGAATTCACACTCACTCTAGCGGACTTTGTCACGAGGGTGCAGTTTCATGTCATTGATTCTCGCACCTCATACAAGGTGCTGCTTGGCCGTCCGTGGCTACATGAGAACATGGTGGTGCCCTCTATGCTCCACCAGTGCATCAAATACAACCTGGAGAGAAAGGAGGAAAGAGTATTTGCTGATCTCCACCCGTTTGAAGTGTTCGAGTGCCACTTGGCGGATGCCCCTCTATATACAGAACGGTCGCAGAAGGCCCCTGAAGCCAAGACCCCTTCCAGCACAACAAAAAGCACCTCCGGAGCTGAATGGTTCCCTCCGCCGCCGCATGGATATGTTAATCCCAAGACGGTCTCACACATCACTGTCACCGGGAATGTGGGCCGGGTAGCACCTCCCACCATCTACCCCGAAGCTAATGAAGTCAGGGTCAACCAGCAGCACGACCACATCGGGATCCCAGAGGGCCTTACCAAGACTGGGAGGTTGCACAGATAGATGAGCCCAGCAGCCTGTTCTACACAGCTGAGGAGCACCATACACAGGAGGATACCGATTGTCATCTACCTGAAGATATAGAAGACCCGTCAGCGGCCATACAGGGGTTGACATTTGTAACAAGTCGAATGGCTGAGATGTTCCAGAAGCAGCACATCCCCTCTGGCCAGCATCGCAAGAAGAAAGAAGCATTCCAGAAGTGGTGGTATCCCCCGAGCTTGGATAAAGAAATGAGGCGTGTATCTCAACACCCAGGGTTGGGCTTCACCCTCGAGGAATATTATTACAACGAACGCTATGAAGTGGATACCATTTCCGCTTTCTACCCAATTGAGGATAACCCACTGGGGGCAACTTTTGATGAACACCCAGCAGAAGCTGAACATACTGAGCCAGCTCAACCAAGAAGTCTGGAATCAGAGGCCATGTTCCCTGTCGATGTTGGGAACAGGTCTATCCTGAAGAAGCAGCTCTTCAAGCCAAATTCGACACAGCTAGCAGTAGTGAAGCTGAAGATGTTGAAGAAACGGGGCTACCTCCCTCCAGTAGCCCTCCTCTATCAATGATGTCAGCACTTCTTGAACCAGTCAAGGAAGCTTCTCCCAAGCCTAATCAAGAGATAGATGTTGCTAGAAAAGAAATAGCGACCTCCACTGAAGATATGGTGATCCAAGGGAATGGGACCTGCTCACCCTGCACCATGAAACTACAGTGCTACTCTGACTTAATGACAAACAATCACCAGTCCCTAGCGACTGCAACCCCCTCAGCAAGGGATAAGACAGTCCACTCACCCCTCAGAACTGCTATTAAGGTAGACTTGTTGGCGGAGCAATTCGTGCAGCCGCTACCAGCCGAACCAGAGGTTCCTAACGAAGCTCAGATAAGGCAAGATGAAGAGATAGAGGTCCTTGACCTCGAAGAGGACATACCAGACTTTGTCGACCTCCAGCCTGCACCCCCGGAGATAGAAGATGGAGGCCAAGCAACAGTCGATGACCTGATAGAAGTCAACTTGGGAGATGAAGACGACCCCAGGCCAACCTTCCTCAGTGCCCAAATATCTACCGAAGAGCAGAGGCTATATATCCAGCTGCTGTAGGAATATCGAGATTGCTTTGCATGGACCTACAAGGAAATGCCAAGACTGAGCCCCGCAGTCTCACAGCATGAGCTAACCATAAGCCCTGAAGCTGAGCCAGTGAAGCAGCTGCCGCGACGCATGAGGCCGGAGCTCATCACCCAAATATGCAAGGAAGTCGACAAGCTCATTGATGTGGATTTTGTCGAAGAAAATCAATATATCACGTGGCTAGCCAAGATCATGCCCGTAAAGAAGAAGGATGGACAGATTCGGATATGTGTCGACTTCCGGGATCTGAACAAAGCATGCCCCAAAGATGACTTCCCAGTGCCAATGACCGAGGTCATGATAGATGCAACGACTGGTCATGAGGCCCTATCATTCATGGATGGGTTGTCCGGCTACAACCAGATATGGATCACAGAACATGACCGGGTCCACACTACCTTCCGAACTCCCAAAGGCATTTATCATTACAAGAGAATGCCGTTCGGATTAAAGAATGTCGGCGCAACTTATCAGCAGGCAATGACCAAAATATTCAATGAGCTACTCTACCATAAGGTCGAGTGCTACATAGATGACCTGGTAGTCAAGACCAGAAAGAAAGAAGACCATATGCAAGACCTCCGAGTTATTTTTCAGAGGCTGAGGCAGTATGAATTGAAGATTAACCCTATGAAGTGTGCGTTCGGAGTATCGAGCGGAAAGTTCTTGGGTTTCATTGTCAGATATCGGGGAATTGAGATAGACCCCATAAAGATCAAGGCAATTCAGGAGTTACCCTCTCCAAGGAATCTCTCCGAGCTGAGATCTCTTCAAAGCTGCCTGGCATACATCCGGCGTTTCATATCCAACTTGTCAGGGCGATGCCATCCCTTTCATAAGCTAATGATGAAAGATGTTCCCTTCTATTGGGATGAAGAATGCCAGACGGCCTTTGACAAGCTCAAAAATTACCTAAAGACTCCGCCAGTGCTGGGCGCACTAGTGAAAGGACGGCTGTTGGTCCTATACATAGCAACCACATATAACTCCCTGGGGTAATGCTGGCCAAGAATAATGAAGAAGGAAAGGAACAAGTCCTCTATTACCTCAATCGAAGAATGGTCAGAACTGAGGAGAGGTATACTTATATTAAGAAGATCTGCCTGGCACTGGTCTTCGTGGTCAAGAAGCTCCGACACTATATGTTGTCGCATGAAGTTAAGCTGATTTCCAAAGAGGATCTGCTTAAATACATCATGTCCCAACCAGCCCTCAAAGGCCACCTAGGCAAATGGGCGGTGCTTCTCATGGAGTATGATATCTCCTATGTACCGCAAAGGGCCGTCAAGGGCCAAGCTATCGCAGACTTCTTTGCTGAGCATCCAGTACCTGAAGACTGCCCCCTGGAACCAGAGCTTCCTGAAGATGAAACCTTATAGGTCGTCCAAGTGCGGCCTTCTCTATGGCAGCTGTATTTTGACGGCGCCTCCAGAATTGACACCTCAGCAACTGGATCGGCCAGGGTCTGGGCAGGGGCAGGCATAGTTCTGAAATCTCCAGAAGGAGAAGTCATACATACATCCTGTTCAATAAACAAGCCTTGCACAAACAATGAAGCAAAATATGAAGCCCTCATAATCGGGCTACAGATTGCTCTATCCATGGGGATTCAGATGCTAGAAGCATTCGGGGACTCCATGCTGATTATAAAACAGTTGGAAGGGGAGTTTGATGTACGGAAGCAAGAACTCATTCCTTATTACCATTTGGCTTTCCGCCTGATGATAAGATTCTATTTCATTAGCATCAAGCACATCAATCGAGGACGGAATGCTCAAGCTAACGCCCTCGCAAAGCTGGCAAGTTCTCTGGCAGTCCCGCCTGATACAATCCTTAATATAACAGTGATCAACCGGCGGCAGGTCCCCAGTGTGACCGAAGCTTTAGCCGATGAACAAGCAAATGAAGTGATAGCTGTAGAAGCAATCTAGCAATCCAATTGGCGGGAGCACCTCCTGCATTGGTTTCAACACCAGCAGCTCCCGAAGGAAAAAGAACAGAGAATGAAGCTCCTGAGAGTCAAAGACTCTTATGAAATGAGGAATGGAACATTGTTCCAGATAATGGCAGATGCCCAAAAGAAGATCTTGCTTCACTGCTTATCCCCAGGGGAAGCCAGGCAGGTAATGCAAGAGGTCCATGCTGGGTCAGTCGGGGCACACCAGGCTGGTCCAAAAATGAAAATCAAAATAAAGAAACTGGGCTACTATTGGCCTTCTATGTTTGACGATTGCTGCAGGTTCGCCAAAGCCTATCAGAGGTGTCAAGAACATGCCACTGTGTCAAGAAGGCCACCTATGCCTCTGCATCCTACCATCCCAAGCTGGCTGTTTGCTGAATGGGGTACGGACGTGGTAGGACCACTACCAGCATCCTCGTCAGGATGCAAATATATCTTAGCAGCTACAGACTACTTCTCCAGGTGGGCAGAGGCAGTAGCATTGAGAGAAGTGACAAGAGAACTGGTTGCCAGATTCATCCGACAAAATATAATATTCCGGTTTGGAGTTCCCAGCCGAATCATCTCTGACAACGGCAGTCACTTCAAGAATCAGAAGGTGTACCGACTAGCCGATAAATACAAGATTGACTGGAGGGCATCATCTCCCTACTTCCCTCAAGCCAATGGACTTGCAGAAGCCTTCAAAAAAATGATATGCACTCTGCTAGCTAAGATTGTCAAGACTAACAAAAGAGATTGGGAAGAAAGGATGTACGAAGCACTCTGGGTTTACCGTACAGTCTACAAGACCCCAACTGGCTGCTCACCCTACTCCCTCGTATACGGGTCGGAGGCTATAGTGCCAATTGAATTGGAGGTTCCCTCTATGAGCGACGTCACACGGTTCGAGGAGCGAAGAAGACGCGGAGCGCGCGGGCTCCTTTTGTTTGCTGCAACACAGAAATAAGAGAAAAGAGAAGGGGCCACCACGGGAGATTACTCCGGCGGGGCGAGCAGGACAAATGTAATATAGCAAGATATGGGGGTTAAACGGCCATAGCGGGAAGTGACTCGCCGCGGCCTCGGGGGGACGGGAATGGTGTAGAAATCAAATAGCAAGAATTGAAACGGCCATTGGGGAAGTGACTCGCCGCGGCCTCGAGAATATGAGCAGATAAGAATATAACAGAATATAAAGAGAATATAAGAACGGGAATTTAAACGGCCATTGGGGAAGTGACTCGTCGCGGCCTCGAGAATATGAGCAGATAAGAATATAACAGAATATAAAGAGAATATAAGAACGGGAATTTAAACGGCCATTGGGGAAGTGACTCGCCGCGGCCTCGAGAACATGATGTGATCGCCAGGGGCCAAAAGACCCCAAAATAAAGAAAGTGATCGCGTCTACCTCAAGAGCGGGTGATGGCGGGTCGCTTCTTCCTCCCCCTTCGGCCGGTCGACGGAGAGGGCTTTCCTTGGGTACCCTTGCAAAACAACGACAAACAAGTAACGAGTGGATTAGAAAGATGAAGGTGTAGTATTCAAATCCTTGTGATAAAAATAACGAAATGATGGCAAGACACACACCTGGTTGGTGTTATCTTTTAAACCCTTCTCGGATACGAGTAGGAGGAAAATACTTATGATGAATGGCGATTATGCCGACGTAGGAATAGAAAAAAGACTCCCTTATAAGGGGGATGGAGGATGCGATATGATGAATGCAAGATATCTATGAAAGAAAAGGAGAGAGTGGCTTATTGGTTGGCCGATAGTGAGATCCGGCGGAGCTTCGGTAGCGTAGGGATGACGTGGAAGTACGGTGGACGAGGACAGCCTTCCTCCTGCGAGCGTGGGCACTCGAGAAGCCGGCAAAACCTCCACCTACAAAAGACCCCACGGGTTAGAAATGACTCCGGTAGCCTCTGGGCTCCGACAGCCTATCAGATCTCTTAGAAGCTCCCCCAGAACTGAGGGGGTGGGCCTCTATTTATAGGGCTCCAGAGGATGGAGGCGTCCAGGACCCTGGACACCTCTATCAGGGCAAAAACAATATTTTATTCTATTTTTATTCATTTTTTTTGAATATTTTCATGGAGGCGTCCAGGGGACCGGACGCCTCCATAAAGGCCCACCGAATTCCCACCGAAAGCCGCACGCAGTTTAACACGACGCGTGGTTTTGAACGGCGCCCGTGATTCAGCAATGGGCGCATCCAGCTGGCAGGACGCTTCCACAATTGGATTTTTTCAAACACGACAGACCGTCGATCGGTGGACGGGGCCCGGTGGGCAAGTTGATGGAGGCGTCCAGGGTCCTGGACGCCTCCATAAATATTTTATTATTTTTGTTTTGTTTTTATACCAAAACTGGTATTATGCATTTTTTATATTTTGTTTTTATGGAGGCGTCCAGGGGCATGGATGCCTCCAATAATAATTATTATTTTTATGTGTTTTTTGTATTTTTATATATATTAAAGTCATGGAGGCGTCCAGGAGCCTGGACGCCTCCATGAAGACCCCCCCGGGTCCCCTGAAAAGGCGTCGGCAGCCGCCCGGCAGACACTCTTCCTGGTTTCGGAACCCTCCGGTGCGTCCGATTGGTGTTGATGCCGTTCGAATGCCGCAACGAGATGATTTCCAGATGCCGAAAAGGCGGAAGAAGACTCAAGAATAGGAAATACTCAAGCGATTCAAAATGCGAAAGTCAATGCGGGGCGTCGTATAGTAATATGAGATTTTCTCAGGAGATGTCAGGAATGGCGTGTCTACAGCTGTCCCGCCTTGGCGTCTGCTTTGCAAGGGAGTGACACGTAATGGAATGGTATCGAAGTGGAGTGAAATGGAGTGGGAATGGACTGATAAGTTGATGCCAAGGTGTGATGAGACACGCTTTTGACGTTACTGTTTGGAATCTTTCCTGAAGTTTCAATGAGGCGACCTTGAAGGAGGTCCTTCAAATTTTGACGATTTGCTTGGACGGAGATCAAATAAGGGAGGGTAAGATGTGCGCTCAGGCACGAAACAAAAAGAGATCAGCTTCTCGGTGTGGAAGTACCTGGGTCATAAACCTGCAGGTTTCACCTTTGGGGAGCGGTTACCAGCCAACGTGGAAGTGCTGCGGCCAAGGTGGGTCAAGCAAGGTAAAAAGCAAAGGAATATCTGAGGGTCTGTCCAAACAAGGTTCTCCTTTGGAAGAGCAACGTAGGGCCGTTTCAAGGAAACTCAGTATTTCATTCGGAGTGGAATATCTCATATTTGTAAGAATTGAAGTATAGCGGCTTTCGCAATCGAATCACTTGAATGATCTTCCGCAATAAATCAAAGTCCCATATGAATGCATGCTGGGCTTAAAGAAAAATTTAAAACAAACTAAAATAGAAAATAGCCAAGGATAATATTGTCAACTTGTTAAGAACGGGTCAGGATACCGATCCGGTGAGCCGACACTGGACTGGGGCCCGTTTATCTGCGCACCAACTCACTGAATGGAACCGTCGTCCCCATGCTATCACAAGTTAACGGCTTATCCGTACAACCCAAATTCTTCCGGGATCATCACTATTTTTGTTGAAGGGGAACTCAAATCCCAGATTCGTTCGGGCCGCGAGGTCCTTGACATATTCTAGTAGCGTAGGTATCATATACTACGATGCATGACATGGTGGGACCAACCATTGAAAGGTGGGACAGGAGATAGGACAAAGACGTCCGTTAGTAAAACCTGCACAGGTCAGCATGGATTAATAACATCAGAAAGTAACAGAATCGTAACAGAATCGCACCACAATGGAAAGGAGATCTTGCCAAAATCCTAACATTGACCGCTGATGTGACATGTTCTGTCCTGTAGCGATATTCCCTTCCTATAAGAACTCCCCTTAGGCTAGTTCATTCAAATGCACCAAGGTGGGTTTTGGAAGCTCAGGAGAGGAAGGAGAGGAGAATCTAGAGATCTCAGGACGGAAGGAGAGTCTTCCCGTGTTATGAAGAGGAGCAGGCCTGGCCGCGAGATTGGGCGACTCTCTGACCTCGAGGGTCATCTCAGCGGGATGATCATGTCGCATATAGTAAGCTGATTCATTTCAACTTTTCTCCTCTTGAACCTTCTTCTCACTTGCTCCCTTCCTCCTTCTTTCTTTTCCTTTTTCAGCCATATCCACTCTTCCCGGGCCCGAGGAAGTTTTCCAAATTGCCATGGCTTTCAAAGTTAACTTCCAACATATCCATCGGCATGAGGGCCATACTCTCGAAGTGACATCTGCAGGGGCTCCTTATTCACGCCAAACACTACGAGAAGATTCGTACGGACTGGGCGGCTATGGGCGCACTAGTGGAGATCTGGCATCCCCAGACCCACACTTTTATCTTCCCGACCTTCGAGGCGACCATCCTCCTCGAGGAGGTGGAACTTCTGCTCGGATTGAAGAAATTCAAGAGTGACGGGAAGGTGAAGGCTATGCGGATGCTGACACGGGGGACTTCCGAAAGCGTCCTTGGAAGCTTCATGCCGCCCGACGCAGCCCGAAAGGTTCGTACTCAAAAGGGAATTGATTTGCAAAAGCTTGCGGAATGGGTCATGGAGGCCCTGAGAGGGTTACCAGACGATGACTATTTGGAGGGAATCATGAAAGGGTTCACCATTTGTCTGGCGGGCGCTCTCTTGTTTCCTTATACCGACAACATGGTGGAGGAAGACCAACTGAGTGCTATCTGCGGGATCTGGCGTGGAAAGAGGGTGGGACCCACTGTCCTTGCCTACCTGTATAGTGGCCTTACTGTCTCGAGTATGGGTAAGCCTACTTTTGGTTGCGCACTTGTCCTGAATTGCTGGCTGGATTTGTATTTCAAGTTTGATCACCGTGAGGGAATGCCAACCGCTTCGAAGCTCTTCCAACAAAGCCCCCTTTATCATATAGCCGACGTGTTAGGCTTTGGTGGCACCGTGGCGAACCGTGTTCCATGGCTAAAGAGACGTGAAGACTGGCAGTCTCACTTTCGAACCGTGACACAAAGCTTCTTCTCTTGCGCACCGGCATGTTTACTCCTGCTTGAGCTCCTCATGAGGTCTTCTTGTGAAGTTGATCTCCAACTGATTGGTGCGACCGAGTTTGTCCTTTACAACGCGCATCGGTGCTGCCTCCAAATTGGCATTCCACGTCATTCGTTCCCACCACCGACTGGCATCGTTCCTTTGAAGAAGAGAGAGTTTGGCACTGAAGTGGATGCGAAGGAAGCGAAGGCCGTCAAAGCACCCTGGAAGACAAGTGTTGTGGGAAAGGCCTTAGCGCATGTGGGGGAAGAATGCAAGCTGTGGAGAGCTTATGTAACCGAACTGGGGAAGTTAAGGCCTAAGGCGCCTAAGCCCCTGATGTAGCTCGTTCTGCTTTCTGATGGAATAAAATCTGTCATTTTGATGTTTTGGACCACGTTCCCTTTGTTATGATTTTTATTTTTCCATTTTTCTATTTTTGTGTTTTCTTTCTTTTTATGTACCTATTTATTCATAATATGATCATATGTAAATATATATATTAAAAAAAATTATTTTTAATGGGGGCGTCCAGGGGCCTGGACGCCTCCATTTTTTATTTATTTATTTATTTTTTATTTTGGGGGCGTCCAGGGGTCTGGACGCCCCTATAATTTCTTTTTTATTATTTTTTTGGATTTTTGTTTGGGGGCGGCTAGGCGCCTGGACGCCCCTAAGTTTTTGAATTTTTGAAAAGGAAAGAAAAAAGTGGGGGCGTCCAGGCGCCTGGACGCCCCAAAAAAAGGGATTTTCTTATATAAGGGGGGCCTCACCCCCCCTTTCACTTCTACTGTTCATTCTGACAACTCGTTCACTCTAAACGACCCATTCCCAATTCCAATGGAGCAAGGAGGCCCGAGCCAGGGTGGGGAGAAGCGGAAACGATGGGCTCGTCGTCCGAGGAGGCTGAGAGATGACGCCGAGGAGGCTGTTGTGGCGGACGAGATTGCCGTGGAGGAGGAGGCTCTTCTTTTGGCCGTGGAGGGCCCTGCGGGCGCTGGTGACGCGGGAGAGGACAAGCACGATCCGGTAAGCCCCTTAGACTTCCATTCTATTGGTTCACTGGGCTAAACGGGCGGACGAGAGGCTGTGTGGAGAGGCCGGGGAGAGAGGGAAGGAGGCGCCCAGGGTCCTGGACGCCTCCAAAAATGTTTATTTTTATTATTATTATTTGTTCTTTTTTTTGGGTTATTACGTAAATAAAATAAAATAAAATAAGGTAAGGAGGCGTCTAGGGCGGTGGACGCCTCCACGATAATATATATTATTTATTTATTTTTGTTTTGATTTTTGATTAAAAAGAAAGAAATAAAAATAGGAAGGGGGCGTCCAGAAGGTTGGACGCCTCTAAAAATATATATATAATAAATACTATGTACAGTGTTATTGTTTATTATTATCCGTGATTCTGATGTGTTGCCCTGTTGGTTTTGTGGTGTGCAGGGCGTGATGAAGGGCCGGATCAGCTGGTCCCTAGTGGTGGCAGCGTACCGTGGGCTGCCAGACTTCCAGAGGGCGCGTGTGGACGCCATGGGCTTTGGAGCCTTCCTCAGGATCGAGCCCTTCCGGCTCGACCTTCCTCTCATTCAGGCGTTGAGGGAGCGGTGGCACGCGCCGAGCCGGGCGTTTCTGATGCCCTGGGGGCACATGGTGCCGACACTAGAGGACGTAGCTCGGATCACCGTGCTACGAGTTGACGGAGAGGCAGTCTGCGGGGTCACCTACCTCGACTACCGAGAGAGTGCCCTGGACCTGCTGTGGTTAGAGACGAGCATGACCGACAGAGACAGCAGGGTAGTCAGCCGAGTGGAGATTATGGAGGCGCTCGGATTCGTCGACCCACGCCAGCGGGTTAGCGAGACTGGAGCGGAGTTTCTGGCACGACTGGAGGGAGATGCCCGTGCAGCTTTGACCCAGGACCCGAGCGAGTGGGAGTTGGTGGATCTAGACCTCCGGAGGTTTCTTTTCTTCTTCCTGGGCCGCCTTCTGCTGGGGACGAAAGGTGACGGCATCCACTGCCGCTTCCTCGGGATCCTGGCGGACCTTGACAGAGTGGGGCACTACGCGTGGGGAGCGGCTCTGCTTGCCCATTTGATTGCTGATCTCTCCCAGACTTCAGAGAGGGAGACGACAGTCAGCGGCTTCGCACCTTTTCTCCAGGTACACAATTTATTTATGCATTTTTCGTAGTTAAATATGCAATTACTCGTGCTAATGATGTATGATGGATGCAGGTGTGGAGTTATTACTACTTTCCAATGGGGAGGGCCAGGCAGGGGAACAGGAGAGCCGTTCCTCTAGCGCGACAGTGGAGGCCTGTCGTGGTAGCGGCACCACACAGCTACCAGCTGACGTCACTTCGTCGGGAGTTGAGCGAGTACCCCGAGGCTATGGTATGTTGCGTATGATTTCTTTGTATTTTTTTTGCATGCGACCTAATGGCAACTAGTATGATGTATGTATGGTGATGTAGGTGGTGTGGAGGCCCTACATGGGTATGGCCGACGCTGGCCAGCCCTGGGTTGTAGGGGGTCTTCCTCGTTTCGGGCGGGACGTGTGGGTCTATTTCCTGAACGAGATCGAGCCGCTTCGGCTGAGGCTGGTTATGAGGACGTTGGGGCTGGCCCAAGAGTGGGTCGATGTAGATGAGCCGGTCCGCATCGGGCGGAAGACCAAGGGGAAGGCGAAGATCGCGGACTGGCGCACGTGCTTCCCAGCACAGTACCAGGACTGGCAGCAGGGCGGGGTCTCAGTGGTGTCCCATGTACAGGATAGCACAGACTACATGAGACGGTATCGAGCTACGTACGGGGACCGTCTCTCCCTCGGTGGTATGGCAGGGGTAAGTGTGAAATGAAAATGCTTCACTCTTTTATACGTATATGTATGTGATACTAACTTATATGCAATGCAGGATGCTCGTGACGACATGATCGCCGACCTGCGGGCCCAGCTGGCGGACGCCAGGCGGCAGTTAGTGGCCATCCGACAGGAGTTGGAGATCCTGGTGAGTCTATGCAATGCATTTTTGTGACCTGGATTTTTGATACTTGGCCTCTGACTGTCGTTTGCTCTGTGTTTCAGCGGGCCCACCAGGTAGCGGCAGCCGGGACGGCTGGTGGAGTGGGTTCCAGTTCGTGGGGCCCTCCCCCGGAGGTCTCTGCCCTTCAGGAGCAGTTGGCGTATGCGGTGGCTCAGGCTGAGGAGGCCGAGCGTGACCGCGCGGCTCGAGTGAGTGTCTGCCTGACCCCGACTCTCCTTCTAGCTACTTTCCTTCTATCATTGCTCTCTTACGGTGCATGCGTGCTTCAACAGGTGGCCGAGATTTGGGAGGCCCTGGCCCGTTCTGTTCGTGCCGAGCAGGAGCGCGATGCCTGGGCGGCAGAGCGTGACGCCCGGATTGCGGAGCTAGAGGAGGAGCGGCGACGGGAGGCTGAGGAGCTTCCTCACGACGTGGTGCATCTGCGGATCGCCCTCGAGCTGTCAAGGAGAAAGGCGATGAGAGAGAGAGAGGAGAGGGAGAGGGATAGGGAGATCCTAGAGAGAGAGGGAGAGGGAGAGGGATAGGGAGATCCTAGAGAGAGAGAGGGAGAGGGATAGGGAGATCCTAGAGAGAGAGAGGGAGTACAGGAGGGTAGAGCGACATCGAGATTGGGACGAGAGGAGGGCACTGGTGGCCCTGGTGTCGGAGCTCCGACTGAGTCTTGGCACGGCAGAGGGGAGACTTCGGGAGAGTGAGGAGCGGTATCAGAGGGCGAAGGAGCGCGGGGTGCGACTTCGTCAGTCTGGTTCCTTTTCCGTGGGTAGCTTTCTAGTTTCTTCGATCGAGGAGCGTCGCCGCACCTTGGAGGCTAGCGCGCCACCGCAGGGCGAGGCGAGCACGGCTTCTCAGGGTTCACAGCGGTCGCAGAGGCCCCCTAGGGATCCCCGTCAGAGGAGGGAGGAGAGAGATGACCAGGAGGGTGATGGCGAGAGTTAGAGAGTTACTTGTACACTCTACCCTCCTTACTGCATGATGTACTTTCGACTATTATATGAAATGAAAATGGCATTCTTGTGTTGTGTGTTGTGTCTCTGAGGATGGGGTAAGGTAAGAAGGTAAGATTATGTGAAGTCATTACTCAATGCATGTGGTGAATGTGGTAAGATTCCTCTTCTTATTCTTCAGACTCATAGTTACCCTGTGAGTTTATAATGACTCATATAGTTCAGAATGACTCATAGTTGCCATCATCAAAAAGGGGGAGAATGTTGTGTCTCTGAGGTCATTTGAGTCATTATGTGGTCTCTTGGGTCATTCGACATCATTCTATAGTCATATGAGTTCTGTGGTATTCTTGGTTTTGATAATGGCTTAACACTATTAGTCATTGTTGTTTATCACTCTCTATGTATTTGGTTTCATGATGCCCATTCACAACTTGCATTATATGTTCTCACATTGCATTAA
Source organism: Amorphophallus konjac (assembly GCA_022559845.1). Classification (NCBI taxonomy): domain Eukaryota; kingdom Viridiplantae; phylum Streptophyta; class Magnoliopsida; order Alismatales; family Araceae; genus Amorphophallus; species Amorphophallus konjac. Next base: position 85,954,114 of record CM040122.1, on the reverse strand, counting down.
TACCAAGGAACATGTGGTTCTTGAATGCTCACATCAATCTTGAAACTTTGGGTTACTTGATGATCATCCATTCGTTTAAATTCATTGTCATATGAACTTGCTCTTTTGATATGGATGGTTAATTTGGGAATGAGCTTGTCTATCCTTCTTGTTATTGAAATTCCATGAGTGTGTTTCATGGATATTTTACTTGGGGTGGTTGAGCTCTTATTTCTTGATCTTTAGCTCAGAACACTTGTGATTCAAAGTGTTCACATATAACTAATTCATGAGATTTCATATGTGTATTTCATACATTTATTATATGGATTATTGAGCTAAAGTTCTAATCCTTTTTATATGATTTTGCAGGCCAAAACACTCAATATATATTCCCCAAGATCAAAGGAGTTTGATGCCACAGAGTTCGGAAGGGTTACAATGACATTTGGGGCTGAATTGTGTTAATCTGGAATTTACTGTAGCTTTAGGTCGACCGGCGGCACTGTAGCTAGGTCGACCGAATTTCCCAGAACCAAAAGGTTTGGGGTATGTGACATTCCGATCGACCGCCCCATGAATTCCGGTCGACCGGTTTTGCCAGAGCCGAAAAGTTCTGGCTGCAGCAGGTTCCGGTCGACCGGCCCATGAATTCTGGTCGACCGCCAGCCCCGATGCAGCCATGTTTGACTTCAAAATCCACCTCGTGGCCAGCCCCTTTCCATGGATTTGTTTAATCAAACCTTACCTAACTTCCCATGATTTATGGATCTGGTCTGGAGGGTGTCCAAGGACCATTCCAAGGGTTATAAAACCAACATGAGAGGGTTAGAAACCCTAGTTGATGGAGTTGATGAAGTGAATCAAGGGAGGCCATTTCGAAAGCACTGTAGCACCTCCGTGAACAGTGTTTCGGGCAGGAGTTCTTCATCCTTCCAAGGTGATTCAAGGTGAGATCTGAAGCCAAGCAACCTCCAATCAAGCAAGAAGCATTCAAGGCTTGCAAAGGTGATCAAAGCTACATCCATACACCTCTTCATCAACTCAAGGAGATTCAAAGAAGATCAAAGCTACATCCAACAATCTCTCCATCAACTCAAGGTGATTCAAGCTCATATCTCAATCCAGCAACCTCCAAGGAAGAGTAGAAGAAAGCAAGGCTAACAAGGGAAATCAAAGGAGGCTGCAAGGGTGTGTTCAAGAAAGAGGAGTTCAAGTTACTGTAGCTGTGAACAGTACTCCGGGAAGAAGTTCTTCATCAAATCCTCAAGAGATTCAAGCTCCAACAAACCTCAGACAAGATATTTTCTCTTAAGCATATTCTATATCTTGTTTGAGTGATTTCATATTTGTTCGTTTTCCATTTCATTCAAACATTTGGAATTGAGAATCGTCCCTACCGGTGGTTAGTAGGAAGGCAATCGGGAGTTCTCCGATTTACGGTGTAGCCGTCCCTACCGGCTTTGTGTGTAGGAAGACAGAAAGAGGGGTTTCTCTGTTCTGTGGTTTGGGGCGTGTCCCCGGGTCAAGCTGTGTGTCAGCAAGGAAGCCTCACCAGGTTTTGGTGAGGGGTGGACGTAGGTTGCGGGGTTGCAACCGAACCACCTTAAAAATCCCTGTGTTGTGGGTTGTTTATCGTGTGTGATTGATCTATATCTTCTAACCCCATTCACATGTTCGTGTGCTTTACATACTTGGTTAGATTGTTCACACACATATGCACTTTGAGTGATCATCATAGCACACACACACACAAGCACGGTTGTTGCAAGCTATTGCATGTTTTAGTGTTATGCTTTATGATCCCTGCACTACACGGCTTATTTCTTTCAAGATCACAAATGTGCTTAAAGAAGTGTGGACGTTTCATAGCTTGTAATTCAAGTCTTTTCATTTGAGTCACTCTACTTAATTCCGCTGTGCATTGTGTCTAAGTGATTCATTCACTTTTATAAGAGTGGTTTAAGCTTCCGCCAGCTAAGAATTTTTAAATAGGCCAAAGCTTGTGAAAGGATCTATTCAACCCCCCCTTCTAGATCCGTTTACACCTCATGGGACCCAACATTGTGTGTACCTTTCCTCTCTCACTTTTCTGCTGCACCGAGTTGTTTCGAGGCATGCCTTACGAGACTTTGCCCTGAACAGCGGGGAACTGCGCTTTGCACGGGGGGATTCTGTTTCCTTTCTCCCCCTTTTTTGGGCGCGTCCAGGCGCGATGACGTGTCTTAATCCTTGAATTCAAATTTAAAGCGACAGGTGGCCTTTCTTCTCCCGTGCCTTACCCGCAAACGAGCCCGCCTTCCGCCGAAACTTGCTCGCCCGTCTTTGTCTTCTTCCCCTCGATCGATGAAGTTCGGCGGTCTGGACCATGGCGAAGGTGGAGAGAGACGCGGGACCCCTCGCCCAAGGAGGGACGCGCCAGAGCATGGAACGGCGTCCATGGAGGAGGAAGGGCCGCTTCGAGCCCCCCAGGGACCCGAGGGTCCCAATGGCGCGGAAGGAAGTGAACACGGCTCGGTGAGTGCTTCGGTTTCCCCTTCTTTGATCTATTTTGAGTTTTGAAGCGAGGCGTGCGAGGGGGGAAAGGGTTCAGCGAGTGTTGCACTCTAATGATGGACGCGTCCTAGACAGGGGACGTGTTCTTTGTTATTATGCGAGGCCCTTCTTTCTTGGTGCAGGACATGGCGAGGACCCTGGGCCTGGCCGATGAGTGTGCGAGTGCAGATGAGCCGAGCCGCGTCAGGAAGGAGAGTCGCGGCAAGGCGAAGCTTGAAGACTGGCGCATACGTCTCCCTGGACAGCAAGGGAGCGTACTGGTGCAGGATAGTGCCGACTTCCTGCGGCAACAGAGAGAGAGTTATGTGGGTCTTCCTCGAGCCGGGGATACGCGTGACATCAACGGCTCTCGTGCCCAATTAGCCGAGGTCAGGCGGTAGCTGGCCGCCACTCAACAGGAACTGTCGCTCCTGGTAAGCTAAGTGCTGCATTTTCTATTTTTAAATGTGGAGCTTAGCTGACTACTGTTGTGTGTTCGTTCCAGCGTGCCCAGCAGACAGCGATGGTGGGAGTGGCTGGCGGCGCATCTTCCAGTTCCTCGGCCCCTTTTCTTGAGATTGCCTCCCTCCGGGAGCAACTTGCCGATGCAGTGGCTCGGGCTGCCCAGGCGGAAGAGGAGCGTGATGCCTGGGTGGCGACTGTAGCAGAGCTGCGACATCGCGGTGAGGAGAGACCTTCTCCAGACATCCTAGAGTTAAGGGTTCTTCTGCAGATGATGAGGAGAGAGGCAGAGAGAGAGAGAGAGTCGAGAGAAGGGCCGAGCGTCAGTGGGATCAGACCGAGAGGAGGGCCTTGGAGGCCCAAGTGAGGGAGCTCCAGCTGGGCCTTCAGGCCGTCGTGCAGAGGCTAGGAGGGATGGAGACGCGCTACGAGAGAGCGCGAGAGTTTGGGGAGCGACTGCGCCAGTCTGGTCGCGTTGCCGCTAGTGACTTCTTCGCCACGCCAGGGGAGGAGCAATGAGTCATTACTGTGGAGCCGGCGCCACGAGGCGAGGCGGGTGCTACTGCACGGGGATCCAGGAGGCTTCTGAGGGACCCTCACCTCAGGGGAGAGGAGAGGGACGCCTAGAGGGACAAGCATGAAGATAATGGCAAGAGTTGGCGAGCTAGTGGACCCGCCTCCTCTCTATGATTGTAGTGTTTATGACAGCTTATGTAGAATTATGAATGGAGTGATTTAATTTTCTGCTGCTTGTTTGTTCTCTTGTGCGTTCCTTCTTCCCTACACTTCTTCTCCTTTGCACTGTTCTCATATGATGGGTCTGCCGAGACTCACCCCAAGCGGAGAATCGCGTCTTGTTGTGACCATTTTCCATGGGAATCTGTCGTCGAAGTCAATAATGACGGCCCTAGTTCCTTCTCCCAGATGTTGTGTCAAGTTTTGCGGACGTCCTCCAAAACATGATAGGGTATCCCTAGACAACATAGGGGGCTATTCGTCATATTCTTCGTCCAATCAATCACCCTGTGCGAGCGGTGAAGTGACACACGGGACCGCATGGTAGGTGCCTCATCGCGAGGGCTATCATTAAAGGTGATGGAGGCAATCTTGGCCTGCACTCCTTCCATTTTTATGAATTCTTGTCCCTTTTATCCTCCCAGGTATATCGAGATTTAACTCGAGGAGCACAAGTTCTCACGGGAGAGGAGGAGTTCAAAATTCTGAGAGTTGGATGGAGGGCGAATCTTCCCACTCCTCGAAGAGAAGCAGGTCCAGTGGTAGTAGTTCCAGGAGGCTTTCAGACCTCGAAGGGCACTTCAGCGAAAGGGCCCAATCATAACTCATAAGCTGAGCTTTCCTGCCCTTTTCTCATTCTTTCTTCCTTCCTCTTGACAACACCCTTCTCCATTTCTTATGCACGCACAGAGTGTGATGAAATCACACATTTCATGGGAGTTAGCAGTGGCCGCATACAGGGGTCTCCCAGATTTTTAGAAGGCCAGGCTAGACGTGATGGGATTTGGCACCTTTCTTCGGATCGAGCCGCTCGAGCTCGACCTGGTTCTGATCCAAGCCTTGTGTGAGAGATGGGACCCAGTGAGTCGGACATTCCTGATGCCCTGGGGGCACATGGTGCCCAGCTTGGAGGATGTGGTCCGGATCACAAGCCTGAAGGTGGAGGGCGAGGTAGTGACCGGGGTCACTTATGCGGATTACCGAGAAGGTGCTCGGAAGCTGCTGGGTTTGGACCTAGATGGTCGAAAAAACAGTCGATAGCTAGGGCGTCCCTCATGGATGCATTAGGGCTCACCGACACTCGTCGGCGGGACGATGAATCCTCAGAAGAGTTCATGGAAAGGATGAAAATAGGATGCCGTGCCGTGTACTGCATAGATTTCGGTAACTGGGAAAGATGCAACATGGATTTGTGGAGATTTCACCTCTTCCTTTTGGGGAGATTGGTATTGAGCTCGAAAGGGGACGGTATCCAATGTCGCTTCCTGGAGCTGCTATCAGACCTTGAAAGAGTAGGATACTACGCCTGGGGAGCTGCCATGCTGGCGCACTTGTTTGCAGGCCTGTTCCAAGAAGCGGATCGTGAGATGGCTGTGAGTGGTTTCACACCATTCATCCATGTATTTTTGGTTTTGCTTGTTTTGTATATATATATATTTTTTTCTTGTTTGTGCAAGGTACTGATGACCTGCGCCGAGCTGTGGAGCTATTATTTCCTCCCCATGGGGTGAGCTCGGCATTGGCGACCCGCGATGGTGCCGCTAGCCAGGCGGTGGGAACCCATCATGAGTGCGGCACCCCTAACCTACCAACTGATGGTGCTAAGGCGGGAGCTACAAGAGTTCCCTGCAGCGATGGTAAACTGGAGACCCTACTCAGACATGGTCAATGCCGACCAGCCGTGGGTTCTAGCAAGTCGTGCTCGATTTGGACGGGAATTGTGGATGCACTGTCTGAATGAAATCGAGCCGCTTCGGCTACGATTGGTTATGAGGACTTTGGGACTGGCTCAAGAATGGGTGGATTCAGCTGTGCCACCTCGCGTTGGGAGAGAGACAGGAGGACCGGCGACCTGCATTGACTGGCGTGTGCGATTCCCCGAACAGTATGAAGACTGGCAACGGGGTGGCATAATCGTGGAATCGCAGGCACGGGATAGCGAGGATTACTTGCGTCTATACAAGATAAGGTACGCAGAGCAGTTCCAACCCCGGAGACTTGCGGAGGTAGGTATCCCCTTTTTCTCTTTTCTTCTTTCTTCCTTTTTTGGTTTTCTGGTGGAAATGCTGACTCGTATGGCTGCAGGATATCCGCGATACGATGATAGTAACTTTACGAACTCGCTTGGCAGAGATGGAGCAACGGTTGGGCGATGCCCGCGGAGCTACGAGCGCCTTGGTAGGTGTACAGTACGTTCCTAATTAAAACCGCAGATTCCAGATGTTGGCTGCTAATTCACGCGGTCGTAGCATGCCCAGATTGGCGCGGCTTCCCCAGCGATGGGAGTAGGTGGTGCCTCTTCCAGCTTGTGGATTCCCACCTCAGAACTTGACTTGCTTCATGAGCAACTTGCTCACGCCACGCAGCGTGCTGTGGAGGCAGAACGAATGCTCTGTATACAGGTAAAACTTTCAGTGTTGAGTTCTCTTTATTTACGCCTTATCGCCTATCTGAGATGGTACATCTGGCAGGAAAAGGAGACGGAAGACGTGCTTGCCCAAGCTGCGCAGAGGGCGGCTAGGATAGCAGAGCTGCAGGGGGAACTGCAGCGTCATCCAGATGACGACTCTTCTAGGGATGCTATGGAACTGAGGATCACTCTCCAGTTGGAGAGGGAAGACCGTGAGAGAGAACGGGCAGAGAGAGAAAGAGACGCAGAGAGAAAAAGAGCCAAACAGATTGACTGAAAGGGAGGAACGAAGGGCCATGGAGGCCCAGTTGTTCGAACTCCAAACCAGCCTTGGTCTTGCTGAACAGTGGCTGAGAGATGGTGAGGAGCGCTACCGAAGAGCACGAGAGCGTGGCTTTCGTGTTGGCAGCCTCTCTGCTGCTTCCGTGGATCAACGTCGGGGTGTGGGAATAGGAAGGGGAGTACAGAGCGGTAGGAGTACCACTTTTCGTAGTTGGGTAGCACCTTTGAGAGCGTTTTGCCAGGAGAGTAGTGGGACGAGTAATGCAGAGAGAGAGGGCAGAACTTGATGTAATTTTTTTGATTTTTGGAATAAAATACAAGGTTTGGTTTGTTTGGTTTTCACCTTTGCTTCTGTTACCTGAATCCCTGCACACATCACTGAAACAAACAAATCAGAATTTCTGTTCTGACTTGGCCCCTTGCTCAATAAGCAAATGGTCACTGTGACTGTCCTTGATAACTGGTCAAGGGGCCAAGCCTTTATTAACAAAGGCAAGGGAAAGATGTGGTGATGATGGATGCAACAGACAAGTATGCGAATGCAAACGATATTAAAGTGAAATGCTGCATACTAATGCAATCATACAGAATTGATTTGTTTTTCTTTTTATATTTTGCATTTTTTTTGTTTTGTCATAAAAAAGATTTTTTTTGTTTGCAAATATGAACATGTTCTCTTTTCCATTTTTTTGTTGCTTTTATTATAATTTTTTTTTTATTGCTAACGCCTGGCAAGCACCCAAATGGCACCTAACCTACGTGAGAACAGGGGTTTCTTACTAACCTCCCAGGTATCCTAAGTGCACATCTAGGTTGATTTGGGCCTCTAGACCCCTCGAATGATGATCCCGCCGGCTAAGACTTACCATGATGACAATACCGTCATGCCATGCTTAGGCTCCCAGTCGCTTCCGACCACAGGGATTCACCCAAAAGATGTTTGAGGTAAATGATTTGCCCGACCCGGGTCTGTTTCCTCACAACTCTAGATGGTATATGATGGAACACCCTGGAACCCTAACGACCAACCGCGCGACGCTGACCCGGAATCAGACGCCGTCGCACCCATAGGTGACGCGCTTGCATTGGCCTAAGCCTGAGGTTAAACAAGAAGACATCAAGGCGGTAAACATGGGTCTTGACCAGCCAGAAACACAGAGACTCCTTCGCAGCGATAGCTTTTGCTTTTCAAAGTAGGCAACCATATGTGTATATTAAAATAAGGTCGCAGACCTTGGCGGGTTTCGCCCTTTAGAAACTCTATCTAGCTTTCATCTTCAAAGGAAGGAGGAAGAGCATGGGGGATAAACCTCCTGAGAGGATCGGCAAAACCGTTAACCCGGCGAGCCAATAAGGGTCCATTTAACTCTTTCCTTTTGGACAACTTCGGACCAAATCTCGAGAATTTACATTCCATAGCCCCCCCCCCCTTTTGTGGATTCGAACTTTTGCTTTGAGGGGTTCCATTTATCGCATCAGGCACTGTAAGGCCCGTGCCTTAATGGATCCTTCGTGGTATTTGTTCTATTAATTGTTCTGGAATTTCCCGGCTATTTTCCTGGATTTTTAGGAATTTGTCTGGTATTTTTCCGGATTTATTTGGAGCTGTTTGAGGGTTATTGGAATATTAATAAGATTTTTATATATATAATGATTAAATTATATATATATATTAATTTTATTTTTATTTTATTAATCCCTCACCCTCTCTCTCTCTTCTCCCCGTCGATCACTCTCTCTTTCCCTTTCTCTCTCTCTCTTTCTCTCGCGCGATCGCCTCTCTCCTCCTTGTAGGGATCGCGGCCGAGACGAGGACGGATCGAGACGAGGTTGGCGCCGTTGGATTCCTCGCGTCGAGGCGAACGCGTGGGTACCCATTTCGGCGTGGATCGGTGGACGTGGGAGCGTGTTGGAGCTTGAAGGCTCGGCGAGCCTACCTCGGTGCATGCGGGCTTTTCGCGCGTTTCGGCTTGCAAGAGGTAGGGGGATGGAATCCTTAGCTCGCTAGGAGCATTTCCTATAGCTCATTCTGTTGATTAGCGCCCCGTAGTATGCATGTTGTCCATTTTCCATATTTGGGGTTTTGGCCATGTTCTTCGCGTTTGATCGGTTATAGGCGATGCATGTGCTAGATTAGTTGTTAAACTGTTGTATACACTGCGTGGTTTGGCAGGTTACAGGTTTTTTCGTCGTTACCCGGCGTTTTCAACCGTCCGGGGGGGCTTCGGTTTACAAACCGTACCCGCTCGTAGCCCAGGTGGAGTGACGGTCCTGCCAGGAACCGTCACTTGCCTGACGGTCCAAGATGGACGCGTCACTTACCAAATAACGGCCCAACGAGGGGCGTCGTTTGGAGAGTAACGGTGGGAACCCCATCCGTTACTCGATCGTTGTTTTCCGTTAGCCCGGTGAGGCGGTGAGCCCGGCGGTCTGTCGACCGGCCGTCGCTTGTAAACGACGCGCCGAGACCGGGGCGTCGCTTCATCTGCTTGAACGCTGTCAGTTGATTTGAGCCTCGGGTGAAAGTAACGGCGGAGTTCCCGCGCGTTGCTTGGAAGCAACGCATAGGACCCCCACCGTCACTCTCCCCTTGGTGGCCTTTGGGTTTGGTACTCGGGAGGATGTAACGGCGGTGACCTACCGCGCCGCTTGGAAGCGACGCGCAGGGCCCCTACCGTCACATTCCCCCCTGCACCTGTGAGTTGGAACTCGGGAGGGAGTAACGGCTGGAGACCAGCGCGTCACTCTTGATGTAACGCACTAGTCCCCGACCGTCACTTCCAAGTAGCGCGTGGGCCTCCGACCGCCGCTTGCCCGTCAGTTTGGTTATGTTCACAGCCCATTGCTTATGCGTTCCGTTCTATACTCATGCCATAGTTGTATTGTTTTACTATATTGTGGCGTGTTTTATATGCCAATAGAGTAGCTTTTCTTTCCATGCAATGGAGCCACTGTTGTTGCCCTAAGGTCTGTTGAGTACCGACCCGCTTGAGGATGGCGGAGGGGTATGTTTCCCATTCACGGTTTGTAAGCTAGTTCCGTGGGCTCCCAGCCAATGGTAGCGTCTTGCCAAGGGAGAAAACTAGTTAGAGGGCCTGGCTCAGGCTAGAGTCAGTGTGTGCACACGTGGTCGGAGACTGTGGACTGACACCGACGGGTGCCACTCCGACTGGTCACTTGGTTTGGTACTGTTTACGCGCTTAGCTTGTCGCTTCGTCGACTGCGAGTGCTTGAGACGCAGTGTAAGCCGTCAGTGGACGCTTCTGGTTTCTGCTCCAGTGGTTGTCCGTCCTTGTTGTCTGGATTAGTTGCAGCTTATCCTATTTGGTAGTTTTGGCTTCAATCGCTTGCATTTAATTAGTAGTGGCATGTGTTAGCTGTTATACCTGCTTAGATAGAGCTTACAGCTTTCTTGTGATTAGATATTCATGCCATTGCCTGTGTATTTATTTAAATGCATGCTTTGATTGCTGTTATTTATGCATGTTCGCTTGTTTAGTGCGAGGTAGGGATCCGCGTGACCCCTACTGAGTCTGGCTGTGACTCACCCTTCTCCTTTCAGGTGAGCCATGCCCGACGTCTCCCGGAGTTTAGCGTGCTGTTTCGGGACCGTCCCTAGCTGCCAGCTGAGCACGAGCTGCCTTTTTGAGGCTTGTGTTGTACTTTTGCCGGGGTATGCCCCGCGTAGTTGTACTTTGAGGACTAGTGTTTGTCGCTCTGGACTAGTTATATATGTATCACTCTGGTTATTTTAAATTGCTTCCGCTCTTGTGTTTAAATCTTAATACTTAATTGTATTGCGCGCCCCAATTCGCAATTAATTATGCATATTCCTCAGCTAACCCCCACTAACCCTTCAGGGGCCTCATCAGCCTCTTGGGTGGCCTCCCCAGTTCTTGGTATCGGTGTATCGATGTTATCGGTATATCGGTGTCCTGAACTCTGGGTCGTCACAGCTGGTATCAGAGCGTAAGTTGAGGATTTGCGTAAGGAATTGGAATTGACGCTTGTCCAGAGCTAGTCCTGTTGTCGTCTCCTGCTGGCATAGGATGTTTTCCGTATGATTGATGGATTTTATTGTTGATTGTGTTTGCGTTTTGGCAGCATAATTATGCCGCCTCGTCGAGGAAGACCTCCTCGAGCTCCGCGTGTTCCTCGAGATGCGCCCAGGGAAGATAGTGGTTCTGCACCTCCTCCTGCAGTTCCCGCTGTTCCTGTCGTTCCAGTTGCTCCTCCAGTGCCGATCGTTCAAGCTGAAGTGCCTGGCAGTCGAGGCAAGGCTTTGAAAGAATTTCTTATGTTCAATCCGCCTGCTTTCGATGGTCAAGCTGATCCAGAGGTGGCAAGGCAATGGCTGGATGCGATAGAGCGTGTGTTTGTCTCGATGGAGTGTGCTGAAGATGAGAAAGTCATGCTTGCTGCTTTTCAACTTCAGGGTACATCCATCACGTGGTGGAAAGCCGAGTGGCAGGTTGCTTTTCGTTCCAGACCTCTTCGGCAGATCACTTGGGCAGAGTTTGTTGCTGCTTTTGAGCGTGCCTATACTCCTGCTTGCTTACAGATGGACAAGATGTATCGGTTTATGGAATTGACTCAGGACAGTATGACCGTGCTTCAGTACAGGAATAAGTTCTTGGAATTGGGTCAGTATGCGCCCCATGTGCTGGCCAGTGAAGCTTTGAAGACCCAGCAGTTCTTGCGAGGGTTGAGGCCAGAGTTGAAGATGCCGTTGATAGCGAGTCGTGTTGCGGATCTTGATACTGCGTGTCAGACAGCTGTAGCTTTAGAGCTGGAGATGGTGAGACCGGGTGGATATCCCCAGGCAGGGTCTGTGCAGCCGGTAGCCCAGGTTTAGCAGACTTACCGACAGCCCGTGCCAGGTGTTCCTTCGGTTCAGTCAGAGGTTTCCAGTGCTTCCTCTCCTTCTAAGCCCAAGTTCAAAAGGTTCAAGAAGAAGAAGAAGTTTTTTCAGCAGCCGTCCAGTACATATTCTGTTCAGCAGCCGACAGCACCTCCTTCTCAGACTCAGCAGAGTTCAGCTTCAAGTCAGCCGTGGACGTGTCGGAGATGCGGTGGTCATCACAAGGGCCAGCCGTGTTCTCTTCCTATTGTTTGTTTTAGGTGTGACCAGCCAGGTCATGTGGTTCGGGATTGCCCGCTGAGGCCGAATCCATTGCAAGCTCCTCAGTTTTCTCAACCTCAGCCGCAGTTTAGACCTCCTGCACCTCAAGCTCCACAACAATTCTTCTCTCAGGCGTCGGCGTCTTCTCAGCAATCTTCAGCTGGTTCTAAGAAGCAGAAAGGCAAAGTTTCTCATTTGACTAGAGCTGATGCTGCTGCGTCCCATCTTGTGGAAGGTACGATTATGCTTTATGGTCATTCAGCTCGTGTCTTATTTGATTCTGGTGCTTCTCACTCTTTTATTTCTGAGGATTTCATGACCTGTATTGAGGAACCGACTTCCGAGGTGTCTTGTGAGTTATTTGTGGAATTGCCTTCTGGAGATTTCATGGTTACTCCTCTGTGTTTGGAAGAATCTCCTGTTATGATTGATAGTCATCAGTTGCCGGCAAGACTGTATGCGTTGCAGCTGGCAGATTATGATGTTATTCTGGGAATGGATTGGTTGGAGCATTATGGAGCTGTAGTTGACTGCAGATCGAAGAAAGTCTATTTTCATCCCCAGGGAAAATCAGCCTTTTATTTTCAAGGTATTCGATCCCGATCTTCTCGTATGATTATTTCTGCTATTCGAGCCTACAGGTTGCTTAGCGCAGGTTGTCAGGGATTCCTTGCTTCAGTGGTAGCTGTTGAAAAACCACAACGGGATGTTTGTGATATTCCGGTTGTCTGTGAGTTCCCTGATGTGTTTCCTGACGAGTTGCCAGGCTTGCCCCCAGAGCGAGAGATTGAGATGGTGATTGAATTGATTCCAGGTACTGGCCCCTTGGCAAAGCCGCCGTACCGAATGGCCCCAGCTGAATTGAAAGTACTGCGTGCACAGCTACTAGAGTTACTGGAGAAAGGTTATATTCGCCCCAGTTTTTCTCCGTGGAGTGCCCCAGTGCTGTTTGTGAAAAAGAAAGATGGAAACCTGAGGCTTTGTATTGATTACAGGCAGCTGAATCAGGCGACTATCAAGAATAAGTATCCGCTCCCCAGAATTGATGATTTGTTTGACCAGTTACAGTCTGCTACTGTCTTTTCACGGATTGATCTCCGGTCTGGCTATTTTCAGTTGCGGATCCGGGAATCTGATGTGGAGAAGACTGCTTTCAGTACTCGTTATGGTCACTTTGAATTTTTAGTCATGCCGTTTGGTTTGACTAATGCCCCAGCAGCTTTTATGGACCTAATGCAGCGTATCTTTCGTCCATTTCTAGACCAGTTTGTGGTGATCTTTGTTGATGATATTTTGATCTATTCTGCCTCTGTTGATGATCATGTGCAGCATTTGAGGATCGTTCTGCAGACTCTAAGAGATCACGAGCTTTATGCGAAGCTTAGTAAATGTGAATTCTGGCTTCGGGAGATTCATTTTCTTGGCCATGTGATTTCTGGTGATGGAGTGGCAGTAGACCCTGCAAAAATTGAGGCCGTTTTGAGTTGGCAGAGACCGAGGACCATCACTGTGATACGAAGTTTTTTAGGATTGGCTGGGTATTACCGCAGATTCATTCAGGATTTTGCGAAGATTGCAGCACCGATGACTAAATTGACACGGAAGGATGTGCCATTTGTCTGGTCGGATCAGTGTGAGGCTAGCTTTGTTGAATTGAAAAGGCTATTGACTTCTTCTCCAGTGTTGACTTTGCCTTCCGACTCGGGTGGTTTTCTTGTTTGTACTGATGCTTCTCGAGTAGGTTTGGGTGCAGTGCTGATGCAACATGGTAAGGTTATCGCATATGCATCTCGGCAATTGAAACAGCATGAAGGAAATTATCCCACTCATGATCTGGAGCTAGCTGCAGTTATTTTTGCCTTGAAGATTTGGAGACATTATCTGTATGGTGAGGAATTTCAGATTCTTACTGATCATCAGAGTTTACAGTATATTTTCTCCCAGAAAGATCTGAATCTCAGGCAGAGGCGATGGATGGAATACATGAAAGATTATGACTTTACACTCTCCTATCAGCCAGGTAAAATGAATGTTGTGGCCGATGCTCTGAGCAGGAAAGTAAAGGTCAACCATTTGTTGCTTCATGAATGGAAATTATGGGAACAGCTTCCGAGCGAGGCATTGTGTGTAGAGATTCCTGCCGATCCGAAGATGGCAGTTTGTGCTAGCTTGGTTTTGGGTTCAGCTTTGTATCAGCAGATTTTAGAAGCCCAGCAAGCTGATTCTGATTTGGCCCGTGTTATATCAAGATATGATGTGGAATTTGATGACGAGCTGGTTGTCAGTTTCCAGGGCAGATTGTATATTCCTGTTGATAATGATTTGAGGAATGAGATTCTGAGTGAAGCCCATGGTTCCCGTTTTGCTATTCACCCTGGTGTCACCAAGATGTATCAGAATTTGAAGAAGCAGTTCTGGTGGCCCGGCATGAAGAAGGACGTGGCTATTTTTGTTTCTAAGTGCTTGACTTGTCAGTTAGTTAAAGCCGAACATCAAAAGCCAGGTGGTCTGCTTCAGCCCTTAGAGATTCCGATGTGGAAATGGGACCATGTTACTACAGATTTTGTGGTGGGTTTGCCTCGAACTTCTCAAGGTTTTGATGGGATCTGGCTGCTTGTCGACAGATTGACGAAAACTGCCAGATTGTTGCCGATTAAAGTTACTTGGAGTGTGCAGAGATTGGCCGAGCTCTATGTACAGAAGATCGTGCCGCTACATGGAATTCCTGTTTCACTTGTGTCAGACCGTGACCCGCGTTTTACCTCTGGCTTCTGGCGTAGTTTCCAGAAAGCTTTGGGCACTGAGTTAGCTTTCAGTTCAGCGTATCACCCACAGTCAGATGGACAGTCAGAGAGAACTATTCAGACTTTGGAGGACATGCTGAGATCGTGTTGCCTTGATTGGCAAGGTTCGTGGGGTCAGCATTTGCCACTTGTTGAATTTACTTATAATAACAGTTTTCACTCCAGTATTGGTATGGCTCCTTATGAAGCGCTGTATGGTCGTCCTTGTCATACTCCTCTGAACTGGTTTGATGTTGGGGACCGACTGTTGACGGGACCGGACTTGGTACAACAGTGTTCTGATGTGGTTCGTCTGATCAGGCAGAGATTGTTGACGGCTCAGAGTCGACAGAAGAGTTATGCAGATCAACGCAGACGTCCACTACAATTTGAACCGGGAGATATGGTGTTTGTTAAAATATCTCCGATGAAAGGTGTTTCCAGATTTGGGAAGCGTGGAAAGCTTAGTCCGCGGTATGTTGGCCCTTTTCCGATTGTTGAAGCTATTGGTTCAGTGGCTTATCGTTTGCAACTGCCGGCGGCCATGCAAGCTATTCATGATGTGTTCCACGTGTCTCAGTTGAGGAAATATGTGCCCGATGCTTCTCATGTTCTCGATGATTCAGTGTGGCCCGAGGTGACTGCTGATTTGTCCACACCAGAGTTTCCTATCCGAATTGAAGACCGTCGTGAGCAGCGGTTGAGAAATAAGGTTATTCCTCTGGTAAGGGTTGCTTGGCAGCGTCACTCTGGTAACGAGTCTACTTGGGAGCGTGAAAATGAGATGCGTCAGCTTTTTCCTTTCTTATTCCAGTGAGGTATGTGTCCTTTCTCAGTTTCCTCTTTATCCTTGTTGTCGTAAATTTCGAGGGCGAAATTTCTGTAAGGAGGGAGGGACTGTAAGGCCCGTGCCTTAATGGATCCTTCGTGGTATTTGTTCTATTAATTGTTCTGAAATTTTTGGCTATTTTCCTGGATTTTTAGGAATTTGTCTGGTATTTTTCCGGATTTATTTGGAGCTGTTTGAGGGTTATTGGAATATTAATAAGATTTTTATATATATAATGATTAAATTATATATATATTAATTTTATTTTTATTTTATTAATCCCTCACCCTCTCTCTCTCTTCTCCCCGTCGATCACTCTCTCTTTCCCTTTCTCTCTCTCTCTTTCTCTCGCGCGATCGCCTCTCTCCTCCTTGTAGGGATCGCGGCCGAGACGAGGACGGATCGAGACGAGGTTGGCACCGTTGGATTCCTCGCGTCGAGGCGAATGCGTGGGTACCCATTTCGGCGTGGATCGGTGGACGTGGGAGCGTGTTGGAGCTTGAAGGCTCGGCGAGCCTACCTCGGTGCATGCGGGCTTTTCGCGCGTTTCGGCTTGCAAGAGGTAGGGGGATGGAATCCTTAGCTCGCTAGGAGCATTTCCTATAGCTCATTCTGTTGATTAGCGCCCCGTAGTATGCATGTTGTCCATTTTCCATATTTGGGGTTTTGGCCATGTTCTTCGCGTTTGATCGGTTATAGGCGATGCATGTGCTAGATTAGTTGTTAAACTGTTGTATACACTGCGTGGTTTGGCAGGTTACAGGTTTTTTCGTCGTTACCCGGCGTTTTCAACCGTCCGGGGGGGCTTCGGTTTACAAACCGTACCCGCTCGTAGCCCAGGTGGAGTGACGGTCCTGCCAGGAACCGTCACTTGCCTGACGGTCCAAGATGGACGCGTCACTTACCAAATAACGGCCCAACGAGGGGCGTCGTTTGGAGAGTAACGGTGGGAACCCCATCCGTTACTCGATCGTTGTTTTCCGTTAGCCCGGTGAGGCGGTGAGCCCGGCGGTCTGTCGACCGGCCGTCGCTTGTAAACGACGCGCCGAGACCGGGGCGTCGCTTCATCTGCTGGAACGCTGTCAGTTGATTTGAGCCTCGGGTGAAAGTAACGGCGGAGTTCCCGCGCGTTGCTTGGAAGCAACGCATAGGACCCCCACCGTCACTCTCCCCTTGGTGGCCTTTGGGTTTGGTACTCGGGAGGATGTAACGGCGGTGACCTACCGCGCCGCTTGGAAGCGACGCGCAGGGCCCCTACCGTCACATTCCCCCCTGCACCTGTGAGTTGGAACTCGGGAGGGAGTAACGGCTGGAGACCAGCACGTCACTCTTGATGTAACGCACTAGTCCCCGACCGTCACTTCCAAGTAGCGCGTGGGCCTCCGACCGCCGCTTGCCCGTCAGTTTGGTTATGTTCCCAGCCCATTGCTTATGCGTTCCGTTCTATACTCATGCCATAGTTGTATTGTTTTACTATATTGTGGCGTGTTTTATATGCCAATAGAGTAGCTTTTCTTTCCATGCAATGGAGCCACTGTTGTTGCCCTAAGGTCTGTTGAGTACCGACCCGCTTGAGGATGGCGGAGGGGTATGTTTCCCATTCACGGTTTGTAAGCTAGTTCCGTGGGCTCCCAGCCAATGGTAGCGTCCTGCCAAGGGAGAAAACTAGTTAGAGGGCCTGGCTCAGGCTAGAGTCAGTGTGTGCACACGTGGTCGGAGACTGTGGACTGACACCGACGGGTGCCACTCCGACTGGTCACTTGGTTTGGTACTGTTTACGCGCTTAGCTTGTCGCTTCGTCGACTGCGAGTGCTTGAGACGCAGTGTAAGCCGTCAGTGGACGCTTCTGGTTTCTGCTCCAGTGGTTGTCCGTCCTTGTTGTCTGGATTACTTACAGCTTATCCTATTTGGTAGTTTTGGCTTCAATCGCTTGCATTTAATTAGTAGTGGCATGTGTTAGCTGTTATACCTGCTTAGATAGAGCTTACAGCTTTCTTGTGATTAGATATTCATGCCATTGCCTGTGTATTTATTTAAATGCATGCTTTGATGGCTGTTATTTATGCATGTTCGCTTGTTTAGTGCGAGGTAGGGATCCGCGTGACCCCTACTGAGTCTGGCTGTGACTCACCCTTCTCCTTTTAGGTGAGCCACGCCCGACGTCTCCCGGAGTTTAGCGTGCTGTTTCGGGACCGTCCCTAGCTGCCAGCTGAGCACGAGCTGCCTTTTTGAGGCTTGTGTTGTACTTTTGCCGGGGTATGCCCCGCGTAGTTGTACTTTGAGGACTAGTGTTTGTCGCTCTGGACTAGTTATATATGTATCACTCTGGTTATTTTAAATTGCTTCCGCTCTTGTGTTTAAATCTTAATACTTAATTGTATTGTGCGCCCCAATTCACAATTAATTATGCATATTCCTCAGCTAACCCCCACTAACCCTTCAGGGGCCTCATCAGCCTCTTGGGTGGCCTCCCCAGTTCTTGGTATCGGTGTATCGATGTTATCGGTATATCGGTGTCCTGAACTCTGGGTCGTCACAGGCACGGTCACGACCAGGCTCTTGATTTTGATTTTGTATTTCTTTTTGTGAGGGAGATATAGTCGTTTGACGTTTGTGGGCTCCCTTTCGTATGCCTGCGGGGACACTGCCCTCTTCTCGTGCTCTGATCGATGCTCGAGGAAATGGATCCTACTCTTGCCCTTGGGGTTTGAGTTTCGGTTTCTCATGCTCAGCGTTTTAAGGGCACTGACTGCCTCATTTGGTCGAAGAGAAAAGAATAAAGATTACAGCTTCCGGAGATCTTCTGGGTGGGGCCCCACCGTAGGTGATGCTACCAACTTTTTTGAATAAAATATATAAGTGAGCACATGTTAGCTTCCTTCGAGCGAGCATAGGCCGACGTGGCCAGACAGGGATCTCCACGGTTCTGACAAACCAAGACCCGGTGCCTACCAAGCCTTAATGTGCCCTATCCTAACATGAAGGTTAGATGCAGTGACTTGACTACATGGTGACCACCAGGCATTGGCATTTTGAATTTTCTATATTTTTAGTGGTTTTCAATATTTCTTTGTTTTTGATGTTTTCTATCTTTTCATCATTTTTTTTGTTTTGTGCTAAGGGTAGTATTTCTTAAGATAAAGCCCATTCCAAGGGTGGGATAACTCGGTCCCTTCGGCGTTGACTAGCTTGTAGGCGTTGTCAGGGTACACGGCTTGAATTACAAATGGTCCTTCCCAATTGGGTTGGAGCTTAGAACGCGACCCTCAAGGTTTGACAAAAATTCTTTTTACGACCATCTCACCGACTTTGAATTTTCTCTCAACGACTTTCTTTTGGTAAAAGCGAGAGAGTCTATTTTGATACATACGCGCGTGTTCGACAGCGGCCAGCCGCTTCTCATCCAAGAGTTCCAACTGGGCGAGGAGTGAATTACGACGATTATCGAGGGGAAATTCCTCGTCCAATTGTACCCTGAGAGAAGGGATCAGAGTCTCGTACGGGACTACCGCTTCCATACCATAAGTAAGGGCAAACAGAGTCTGCCCGGTGGGGGTACGGATTGAAGTGCGATAGGCCTATAGAGCTTCGATAAGCTTTTCTGGCCAGTCTGAAAACTTACTAGACTCGCAGGTTTTTTTGATGATTTTGAGCAATGTTTTATTGGTGGCCGCTGCTTGGCCGTTACCTTGTGGGTAATAAGGCGATGAATGATGCAATGCAATTGCGTACCTTTTGCAGAGGTCGTATAGGTCCTGAGAAATGAACTGTGGCCCATTGTCGGTGACGATTGTGCTTGGGACGCCGAATCTGGTGAGGATGTTCTTCATCATGAACTTGCAGACTGTTGACGCCTTGATTTCCGCGTAAGCTTCGGCTTCGGCCCATTTGGTGAAGTATTCCGTCGCAGTAAGGATGAAAGATTTCTACTTGGTGAGGGAATTGGGATCACCTAGGGGACCAATGATGTCGAATGCCCACATGGAGAAAGGCCACGGGGAGGATATTGGATGAAGTGAGGAAGATGGTGAATGGATTTTATCGGCGTGAAGTTGACACTTGACACACCTACGGACATAGACAGCACAATCCTCTTCCATAGTGGGCCAATAAAAGTCTTGGCGAATGATCTTCTTGGCGAGCATCTGACTATTCACGTGGCCACCACACACACCCGAGTGCGTCTCCTCTACACATTTTCAAACTTCATCGTCACCAAGACATCTTAACAGAATACCAGTAAGGCTCCTCCTATAGAGTAGACCTCCAACCAATGTGTATTTCTGAGCCACCCTTCTTATGGCTTTCTTATCCTCTGTGGTGGCCCCTTCAGGATAAGACTGATCTTGGCAGTATTTGACGATTTCATAGAACTATGGTTTCTCTTCATCAGCCAGTTCTTCTTCAGCCTCTACCAACATGATTTCCCTCTTCTCAAGGATATCTTCCTGTAGGATCTTCCTTGCTATCATGTCTTTGATATTTACGTAGGAAGCATCATCGATTGCAGGGGCGTGAAGTTTGTAGATGGAAATGGACTCAAACCATCTTCCTAGAGGGAACCTTATGGATGATGCCAATGAGGCGAGGGCATCGGCGAGAATATTCTGATGACGAGGGACATGAACAAAGATCAGTTTGGTGAACAGTTTGGCAAAGGCAGCAGTGAGTTCTTGGTATGGCTTGAGTTTGGGATCGCGAGTGCGATATTTAGTGAGCACCTGGCGAAGGATGAGTTGACTATCACCTACAACTCGCAACTCAGTGATACGAAAAGAATGAGCGAGTTCTAGGCCAGCTAGAAGAGCTTCATATTCGGCTATATTATTGGTAACTAGAAATTTGAGCTGATATGCCAATGAGAATGTGAGGCCTTCAGGCGACAGGAGGGCGACGCCGATTCCTCTCCCTTGAGAATTCAGAGCTCCATCAAAATATAGCGTCCACATTGGCTCATCTGATTGGTTGACGGACATTAGTTCCTCATCTGGAAACTCTGGATGGACGGGATCGAACTTGGGAAGAGGATGGTGAGCGAGATGCTCGGCTATGGCATAGCCTTTAATCACCTTTTGTTGGATGTAGGTGATGTCGAACTGAGAGAGAAAACTTTGCCAGCGTGCTAGCCTATCCGTAAGGACGGATTTCTCCAGAAGGAATTTGATAGGATTCATTCGAGCAATCAAGTGGACCTCATGAGCCAAGAAGTAGTGCTTCAATTTCTGCACTACCCAAACGAGGGCAGCACAGGTTTTCTCCATGACGGTGTACTTCTGCTTACAGGGATTGAGAAGTTTGGACAAGTAATAGGTTGCCCGTTCCTTGCCTTCTTCATCAGCTTGTGGGAGGACGGCTCCCACGGAGTCATCCAAGACTGAGACGTAAAGGATCAGAGGTTTTTCTAGTTTGGGTGGAATGAGAACGGGTGGACTATCCAGATATTCCTTCAACCCTTCAAAAGCTTTCTGACATTTAAAATTTCAGTGGAATTCTACTCCTGGCTTGGTCAACTCGTAGAGAGGTCTACACCTTTGTGAATGTTGGGACACAAACCGACGAATAAACTGTAACCTCCCGATTAAACCTCGGACTTCCCTCGAATTCTTGGGAGGCAGCATATCCCTGATAGCCTTGGTTTTGTCGGGATCTATCTCGATCCCTCTTTTACTCACAATGAAACCCAGCAATTTATTTGACGACACACCAAACACACACTTCTTCGGGTTCATTTTCAATTGGAACTCTCTTGACCTCTG
This sequence comes from Amorphophallus konjac, assembly GCA_022559845.1. NCBI lineage: Eukaryota > Viridiplantae > Streptophyta > Magnoliopsida > Alismatales > Araceae > Amorphophallus > Amorphophallus konjac. The sequence goes on along the minus strand of CM040122.1, from coordinate 85,933,221 downwards.
CAAGACCTTAGCCAAAACTTCTGGATGTTCCATCCTGGTCCTTGATTTCACCAATAAGTCATCCATATACACTTCCAGATATATGTGCATCATGTCATGAAATATGACCATCATCGCTCTTTGGTAAGTAGCTCCAGCATTCTTTAATCCGAACGGCATGACCACGTAACAATATGTTCCACAAGGGGTAGTGAATGACGTCTTTTCCTGATCCTCTTCTGCCAAACGAATTTGATTGTATCCTGAAAATCCATCCATGAATGAGAGGGTTTCGTAGCCTGCCGTGTTATCAATCAACACATCAATGTGAGGTAAGGGAAAATCGTCTTTTGGACACGCGCGGTTAAGGTCCCGAAAGTCGATACAAATCTTGACTTTCCCATCTTTTTTCATGACCGGGACAATGTTCGCCACCCATTGAGGATAAAGAACGACTCTAATGAACCTAGCTTTATGGAGCTTATTGACCTCTTCTTTCATTTTCAAAGCCATTTGAGGGTGGAAACGCCTTAACCTTTGTTTTACCAAGACGGACCCTGGTTTTAAGGTTAAACGGTGTTCGACCAGGGTTGGATCCAGACTCGGCATATCCTCGTAGCTCCATGCAAACGTGTCCTTATATTCCTTGAGAACCTCAATTAATGCCTCTTCTTCAGAGGGTGGTAGGTTGTCACTTATGAGGATGATCCTAGGGTCTTCCTCAGTTCCCAAGTTGACTTCTTTGGTGGATTCTTCTACAGCGGTTGACGGCTCGTCGAATCTCTTTATTCCACTAGCGTATGTACCCGCCGCATCCTCATATTCTTCACCCTTATTGTCAGTGGGGCATTCTTCATCCGTGATCTCGTAGACTCCATACCCTTCATCAAATGCACCATCGCCCTCACATTCTATTTCCGGTAGCCGGATGGGATTTTCTAACAACTGGGGGATGGCAAGAAGGGCCTGACACCTGGCGGCTAAATCCAGAAGGAATCGACGAGGGATCTGCCTACCCTTGGATTTCTTCCTAGGTACTACCCTTGACCTATCATTCCTAGATTGACTGACAATATTTACAGAAGAAGAGGAAGACGAAGAGGATGGTGTAGAATGTACAGGAGAAGACCTCTCAGAGGAGGGGTAGAAAAGGTCGCTCATCGAACCTTGGACGGGTGATCCGCAGGGCGGGACGCACCCGTGGGAGATGTAGGAGGTTTCCTCAACGAAGATGTGTTGTTGAGGAGTTTGAAAATTGACGTTTTTTTTCATTTTCATTTTTGATGACAAGACAGTGAAAAGAGATCGGAGGAGAGAGAAAAGTGGTTATGGCTAGAGGATTGCGAGGCTCATAGAGCAGATCATGGTTGAAGACCTGGCGCGGGTTGAAAAGCCTGCGTAGGTATGTAAGCAAAGAAGGGGACCTGAGAAGATCATCAGACAACTGTCTGGCCCAGGAAGAAAACATCAGCAAAGGCTGAGACGAGTGGATGGAGAAGATGGCGGCTAATGAGCCGTCGACGGCCATGTTGAGGATGGATGAAGATCCGTCGATGACAGGGTCCTTCTAGCGAGGACGAGGATAGTTTGGAACCTTGGCAAGAGTGGTAATATTCTCTGGTATTCTGGAGATCAATGGTGATCTTTCAAGCTGCGGAGACGAGAACATCCTTTCCAGTGCAACGGAAATGTCCCGTATGTCGAACCATTTGTCCCACTCGCATTCCGGATCTTTGATCTTGCCTCTTTTGGTAATCCTCGGACATTTTTCAGCCAAATATACAGCATGTGATCCCCCATATGCTTCTCGTGGGTAATCTCCCATATGAACAACGGACCCTCTGTTGAAGTGGTTTGATAGAGTCCATGTGAGGGGCTTCCAATCCGCCTTGAACGGTCCTTTGAAGCCTAGGCCAAACCTGCGGTTCGGCCTAATTTCCTTTGGCGGTTTCAGCCTACCCTGTAACTGTGCGCCCAGACCTTTACCCTGTTGGTAGCCGATGTTCCTCATAATCTCCCACCCTTTGGAGTGAAAAGGGAGATATGATGTTGTGGTTGCCCTGACCGGCTCCTTTGGTGCTAGTGGAACGTGAGATAGATCACGCACGTCCAGTAATGACAATATGGGCCGATGAGATGGCCAAACAGAGGGCAGAGAGGTGTTGATAGTATCCACTGTGTGAAGGATAGGTGTACTGACCACTTTAATAATCCTCCCATTGTAAGGAAACTTCAGGCACTGATGGTTGGTGGAAGGCACAGCGTCCATGGCTTCGATGTAAGGGCGACCCAGTATAGCCTTGAATGTGGGGTCCATGTCGAGGACATGGAATTCCGTGGGAATTGACATGGGGCCTAGTTCTACCTTCAGAATAATCATCCCCTGCGGCGGCCTTTTGCTATTGTCATAAGCCATGACCGTGATCGAGGAATGTCTTATTTGTTCCTCGTTGACCCCACACAACTGAAGGGTGTCCATGGAGATCACATTTATGGACGCACCCGTGTCCACAAGACACGGGTTTATGGATACCCCATTAATTTTTATTGAAATGCACAATGCATATTTCCGATCCTCCTTGGGAGTGAGCTCGTAGTTGTGGAACATGATGGCTGGTTGTGTGTCTGTTGGGGTCAGGACGGTCGAAATCTTCTCCACGGGGAGGTCTTCATTAACCATGACTTTTTGAAGATATTCCATCAAGGTCACCCGGTGGGATGTGGATCTTTGAAGTAGCTCCAGGATGGAGATCCGAGTAGGTGTCTTGTCCAAGTGTTTCAATAGATCATACTGTATTCCAGGGATAGCTCTTTCTGGTTGTTCTCCATCATCCTTCTCTGGCTGAGATTGCTCAGGATTCTGATTGTTGTGGGGGAAAACCCTGTGAAAAATCCTTCCACTCCGGAGCACCATTGCCTGCGGCTTTTGTACCTCTGTGGGGGTAGCAGTGGGTTTTAACAGGGATTTGAGGGGTAGTGGTGGAGGAATGGTTGATGAAGCAGGGGTGATGATGGGAGCAGGGATTCTGATGAGGGGTTTGTTAGGTGGAGGCATGGTGGAGATAGAGGGGATATCACACGGATTATGGAGGATAAGGGGTCTGGAAGGTGGAGGTGGAGACGAAGTAGAAGTGGGTAGGGCTTGAAGCGGGCAATGATTTTGAGGTGGGTGATGGGTAATGAGTGGTTTTGAAGGCATTAGTGGTGATATGGTGGAGAAAGACGGGGTTATGTATGGTTGACGGATGATAAGGGGTTTAGAAGGCGTAGGGGTAAATGTGGTAGAGGTGGATGGTAAAGTGGGGGAGTGAGAGAAGATGAGAGGGTGTGAAGGCGTAGTGGAGAGTGTCAGTTTATAGGAGATCGGGGTGCGGATGAGAGGGCGTAATGGTAGTGGAAATGGTGAAGGCGATACTGACGCGGGTTGATGAGAGAGAGGTGCTACCCGGGCAAGGCAAGGGTGTTGCGTGATGATAGGATTGGCGGTAGAAAGAATGGAGGTACTTTCCAGGTGCCACACCTGCTCTCTCCCAACTTCCAGGAAGGAGGAGATGGGGTTAACCTGATGATTGGGCTGTTGGTGCTCCGGTAATGGATTCTGGATTATGCCCATGTTGGGCTGTTGTTGTGGGGCCTGCTGAGGCTACTGTTGTTGTTGTGGTTGCTGCTGCTGCTACTGTTGTAACTGCTGCTGTGGCCTATGAGGAGGTCTCCTAGCCTTGAGAGCGGCGATGTATCGTCTCATTTCATCCCAATCTATTTGATGTTCATCATTCATATCGTGGATGTAATCTTTGAAATGGAAGCAGTAATCTACTGTGTGTCCTGGCTGCCTGTGGTAGACGCAGTATTTGAAGGTATCAACATTCGGGGGCCACACGGGCCTTTCCCTGGGTAGCACAAGTATGTTTGAGGCCATAAGGGCGTTGAAAATATCCGCCAGAGTTTCTGGCAACGGTGGATAGTAGGCTCTCTTGGGACCGACCGGCCTCCTTTGTTGTTGTTGGGGACCATAATTCCCCGGGGGTGGAACTTGGTTGTACTGAAGCGGTGGTTGTTGTTGCTGAGGTTGTGGTTGTTGTTGCTGGGTTTGACGTAATGGAGGCATATTATCCTGGGGTGGATTATTTTGGGGTGGAGGACGAAGAGGGAAAGCACCTGGTTGGAGGGGAAGTCGGGGCATTTGTGGAGGCCTTGGGTTGACTGCATAGTTGGCATTGTTGACTGCACCCACTTGCTCATTTGTCACGACCCCTTCTGTGGCTCCGCCCGGGACACCAGTGCCTGTCTTTCTGACCACTTTGGGCTTCGGCGACTCAAACATGTTCATAATGGGGGAGTCTTTTAACTGGGTTTGGATGTACCGGGCCCTTTCATAGAGTTCCTCCATTTTAGTAAGTTTATTCATGGCCAGGACGTGTCTGAACTGTGGGGTTGCATTAGACACAATCATCTTCACTTGTTCGGGTTCGGAGAGGGTATCCCTTATTCTTTCCGCCAGAGACCTCCATCTATCAGCATAGCGGACAAAATCCTCGTTGGGCTTCATCTTTTCGGCCACTAGGTCGGTAATGGAGAGTGAGGGACCGACCCTATCCCTATATTTCTACAGGAACCTTCTCTGGACTATTTCAAAATTCTCGGCCTCGCGGGGCTCCAAAGAATAGAACCACTCTAGCGCGGGACCATCCAATGATCTCCGAAAGAGGTATGCCAGGGACCTCTGATCGTTTTGCCAATAGGAGGACTCATACATGAAATCCTTGAGGTGAATGAAGGGGTTGCCGGTGCCATTGTATCTGCGGTACGTAGGCATTTCGGAGGGAGGAAGATGAATGACGGGAAGGATTGGCAAAGCAACCTCCGGGGTGGCTGTCACGTCCACCATTCTTCTCAGATTTTGAAACTGCTCGTCCATGCGATTGAACCTATTGAGGAGCGATTGGGCGAGCTCCTCTGGAGGTGAAGGTGGTACTTGCCACTGGGGGAGAAACTGTCTCCCGGAGACTTGAGAGGGGAACCTCGAATGAGAGGGAGCTGCCGGACCACCGACAGTCGGCCCCGGCTGAAGCGGTATGTGGGGAACAACGGGAGTTTGAGATTGTGACGGGAACTGGAATGAGGGTGGTTGTTGGCTCACTTGTCCTTGAAGCGAGGGAGACCGGATGGCTTGCGCCAATGAAGGAGATGGAATGGCCTGCACAGACTCTTGGAGAGGTGCGATGGCCGGAGTTGATTCCTGGGGCGTGGGGGAAACAGATTTCCCCTTCAGAATGGCCTGGAAGGCCCGGAGCTGTTCAGAGGTAGCTCCGTGTTGGCGAGGACGCCCAGTAAGGAAGAGATATCCTGTGGTGGGGATGTGTCCCCGGCAATAACCTGCACCTCATGCGAGAGCTCATGAGAAGGACCCGAGTCCATAGCATAGACTCGCGGGTCGGCTGACAAACCACGACTAGGGTGGTTCTCCTCAAAAGACTCGTGAGCCATGCTCACAGTTTTACCAGAACGCAAAAACATACACTAGCAAGCAGGTAGCAGAGATTATCAAACAAGTGGATGCCTTTACGCCTTTTTTGTGTTTTGATTTTGATGATTTTTTTTATTTTTAGCGAGATCCGAAGTTCACACAAAATAGGGACCCTAGTTTATTTTTGTTTCACCGCCGTGTCAGCTAGGGTCTCTCGTCTCACCACGAATGGGATGACTAACTCCAGGGAACTTCAATGGTACAACCAGCCCAGTGAACGAAGAGAAGATTCTTCGATGTCGGGGACTTACGGAGGTCCCAGTGGAGGAGATTCTAGTCCGTTAAGAGGAATTCTCAAACGAAGAGTCCTTCCTTCACCGGGAAAGGGTGATCCTTAGAAAGAATGAAAAAGGATATAAAAGAGGGATGGATGTATGCAATGGAATGCTGACAGAGATATAGAGTAAGAAAATAACAGAAATAACAAACATATAATAAACACCCAACCAATCACAACTGACAGTGCTGCCGTGAGCACAACGGGGGCGTGTTGTGCCTCTTAGGCACAAGCATGTGCTATGTCGCCTTGATGATAGCAATACTTTTTGGTTTTGATGATAGCAAGACAGTGAGTGCATTTGAGTGCATTTGATATTGTATTTTGATGATAGCAATGTTATTATATTTTGATGATTGCAATAAACAAAGTGCATTTCTATGCATTATTATTCTTGAGCATTCTGCATATTGATAGCAACATGAATGATGATGTCTAGCATTGATGGCATTTGCTCTTTATATATGTGCATTGCATTCTGTCAGATATCATGTCTCTGCATATATCATGCCTGGGTAGCAAAGTCTATACATTGGACTCTCGTTCAAGCCTATGCATTGTCTTAGGCTAAGTGTGTACAGCGTCTTAGGCGAAGTCTGTACAGCCGTGTCTTATGCTCCTAAGTCTATACATTGGTGTTGGTCATCAAAGTCTGTACATCGCCTTCAATCTTCAAGTCTATACACTGGCTTATTCTTCAAGTCTGTACATCCACAGTTAAACTTGAAGTCTGCACACTAGTCTTCACTGTCAAGTCTGCACATTGGTCTTCGATTTCAATGTCCAATACATTGGGCTTTTACATGAAGTCTATACATTGTTGTTTGCAGTACAAGTCCATACATTGGACTGTTCATCAAAGTCTGTACATCAGACTGCTATAGTAAGTCTGTACAGTGAGTGATTCATTGGTAAAGTCTGTACACTCAACTGAACTTCAAGTCTAGACATTGCACTGTAGCATCCATTGTCTTCGTGTTGTGTTTGTTTGATTGTCTTCATGTTGTTTACTGTAGCAGCTCGATTTGTTCTGATGAATTTCGAGTCGTTTCCCAGTGAACCCCGTGTCGCTTCACCTCGTGCTGTTCTCATCGTCTTCGTGTTGTTTTCACTTCGTGTCAATTTCATCTTCGTGTTGTTTTTCAACTCGTGACGGTCTCTGTCATCTGTCTCCATGTCGTACTTACTTCGTGTTGGTTAATGTTGTTGTTGTGTCTTCGTGTCATTTTCCTTGTTGTGTCTTCGTGTCGTTCTGTGTAGTGTATGTTTTTGTCACCACTACACTTCGTGTCGTTGTTCTTTACTTCGTGATGTTTTCACTGTCTTCGTGTTGGTCTTTCTCATTAGACCTCGTGTCTTTCTCGCCTTGACCACACTTCGTGTTGCTTTACGTAGACCTCATGTCTTGCTTGTTTGCAACCACTTCGTGTCAGTTTCTGTTGTCAGCACGTGTCGTCCTTAGTTCGAGTCGGTTCTTTATCTTTTCGTCTTCGTGTTGTGGTCAGCTCGTGTCATTCTCTTTGTTGTGTGTTATGTCGTGTTGTTTTTATGTTCGTGTCTCCGTGTTATTTTTGTCTTCGTGTCTCCGTGTTGTTTTTGTCTTCGTGTCTCCGTGTTGTTTTTGTCTTTGTGTCTTCGTGTCGTTTTTGTTCCACTGCGTGCAGAACAGTGCAGCACCTCGTGTTGCTTTCTGTGCCACCTCGTGTCGTTTCTGTGTGAACCTCGTGTCGCTTCTCTCTGTCCTCTAGTTGCATCTCGTGTCATCTTTTATGTCTTGCTTGTTGTTGCAACCACTTCGTGTTGTTCCTCTTTTTACCTCGTGTTGTTTTATAACCTCATTTCGTGTCGTTCTCTTCGTTGTGTCTGTTCTGTCACAATGTATCTCGTGTCATTCCTTACTTCGTGCTGCAGTCACCTTGTCTATCTCGTGTCATTCCAAGTACAGTGCCATCGTATTACTATTACATATCTCATGCAGCTTTAGTTCCTGTGGCCCTCAGTGTTAATGACTTTAATCTCATTACAGGTCCGAGGAAGAACATTCCACACTCCTGGGCTGCACGTGATCCGAGACAAGAGGAACCAATCTGATAAGGACACGTGGCAGGAAGATTCTGGAAATATGGGAGGCACACGCGTTTTGTGCCCTATCCACCTGCTGTTGCTGCTATAAATAGAACCCTTCGTCCTCAGATGAAGGTGATCGAGTTGGCAAGAAGAAAAGCTCATACAGAGAGCCCCGATCCAGAAAAAGGAAGAGAAGAAAGAAAAGAAGAGAGCAGAGAAGAGAGTGAGAGTAAGAGCAGAAGAAGAAAAAGAGAGAGAAGAGAGTTGAGAAGAAGAAGAAGAGAAGTAGCAGAAGAAGCTCCTAGGAGAGTAGAAGAGAAAGAAAAGAGAGATAGAAAGTGAGCGAGAGAGCTCGTGGAGAACAAGGAAGAAGTTACCTGAAGATCTGTCTACTGGACCGTGGATCAAATCCAGGCCAGTCAGCTCCATGCGAGCCACATTTGTGTTATTTGTCTTTACAGCTTTCTGATCGCTGTGTATTTTTCTTTTCTTATTTTTCCTGTTTCATTTGGTTATATGTGTTCTTCCGATCCTCAGTAGTGAGGTCGGGGTTCCTCCTTTCAGTTCAGGAGAAGGGAGATTGCTATCTCCGGTTGCAAGTAGCTGGGTGCTACTTGTGGTGTCCCTCCGGTTTGGAGGAAGGGAGATCTGATCTCCGGTTCTGGGCTTGTGGATTCAAGTCCAGGGGTTCCCTCCGGGTCTAGAGGAAGAGAGACCGTGTGTCTCTGGTTGGCTAGTGACTGGTGTCACTAGTGGTTCCCTCCGGTTGGGAGGAAGAGGGGAGGTTGTTCCCCTGGTCAAGCTGTGTGGCAGCACCTGTTGCAGACTGAGTCTGCTGTGTCTAGCGTGAGCTAGTGGAAGCCACACTCGGTTTGAGTGTGGGGTGGATGTAGGTCTGGAGGACCGAACCACCTAAAAACCCCTCTTGCATTGTGGTTTGATTGCTTATGATTTGCTTCCGCTAGAAGAATGCATAGGGGCGCTCCATGCGTTTGGCTTCGGGTTGAGAAGAAGAGTTAATTAGTCTTCTTAGAATGTTTTAATTTGTCAAGAGAGCGAAATTCTTGTTGAGCGACTCCTTGTCAAATTCAGCCTAGTTAGCATCCTAGTGATCTCACTGTATGCTTGTTTGGTTCTGCAACTGATTATTAGCTTTTAAGCTTATCTAGTTTGCGAACTAGTAATTCTAGTGAGCATCATATTTTAACTGGGTGAAAGTCCTTTAAAGGGCTATATTCATTCACCCCCCCTCTGAATACTGCACCGAACCCAACAATTGGTATCAGAGCAGGTCTCTGATCTATCAGATCTAACAATCTGCAGAGGATCCTGCCGATTTGTTTGGTGCATTTCAGAGTGGATCTCTTGAAATCGTGTCTTGCTTCATTGACTTGTGTCTTATTTTGATTATCTGGTTTCAGTGGAGTTCGTGTCATTTGTTTTACTTCGCTGAATTTGTCTGCCATCTGTTCTAATGGCTCGACCTCCGATTTATGATGGTTCTAACTTTGAAAGTTGGCTAGGAGGCCTAGCTGTGTACATAGACTCAATTGGTCCACATTTGTGGAGTCTTATATCTAAAGGCCCACACCGCTTACCTAAAGATCAGACCAATTGGTCTAGTGAGGACAGCTCTAAGAATTGCGATAATACCATAGTTCTTAATATCTTGAGAGCTGTAGTTAATACTGATATGTATCCTTTTGTTCTCAGGTGCACATCTGGAAAGGAAATATATGACAGAGTCGTTTCTGCGCATAATCAGCAAGGTGATAGCTGCTTGATGGCCAACCGGGATGATGAAGATGAGATCTCATCTCAGGTAAGTTCTGAATCAGAAGGATACTCTTTCGATGAATTAATAGAGATGTATGAAAATTTGTTAGAAGTATCCAAGAAATTGAAATCTGAGAACAAAAAGTTGAAAAAGAAATGTGATAGAATAAATCTGAAAGATTCCTGTGAAAACTGTCCAAATATGAAAAAGTCTTATGATGCATGCATGCTAGATGTTCAGAATCTTAAGAAACAAAATGATTCTCTAAAAATTGAAAAACAAACATGCTTAGATAAAATGTCTGAACTTCAGAATCAACTGAATGATAAGAAAAATGAGCATCTAAAAGGCATGCAAGAACTAACTGAAGTTAATTCTGAATTGGACAAAATGAAATTGGAGAATGAGGATCTTCAAAAGAAGAATAAAACTCTTATTATCAGAATGAATGAAATCAATGAGGTTTCACAGTCCTCTTCTGCTAAATCAGATTGTAAAATATGCTCTGCTTTAAGAGAACGAAATGAAGATCTCTTTAGTGAGAATGAACGGCTAAATAAACAAATAGCCTCACTTAAAGATGATCACAAAAATCTGCTCGCTGAGAAAATTAAAGTGGAGGAAAGAGAAGAGGAATTAATTGAAAAACTGGAGCTAATGTCTGGAAGAGAGAGATGTGAGGGTAATGAATTTCAGACTAGAGATCTTGAGGAAGAAAACACTGAATTAAAAGCTGAAGTTGAAAAACTAAAGTGGTTAAACACTGGCTTGTCTGAAAGACTTCTCACCACAGAAAAAGGAAAAGTTGTTTATGATGAAAATTCAAAAAGTTTGAACAGTCTAGAACAAGAAATTGAGAAGTATAAAACTGCAAACCAAGTTCTAAGCGAATGTGTTAATTGCAGTGAACAGGAAATAGCCAGTTATGAACTTCACATAACATCTTTGGAGAATAAGATTCAGGATCTAGAAAAATCAGCATCCAATTCTGCTAAGAATGAAAGAAAAGTAAAAACTGTTGTGAAAATGAAGGATGGCAATCCAAGAAAGGGGACAAGCTGTAGTCCTGATGTTAAGGAAACTACCAGAAACCAGTTATATACTACCTTTGTGCATAGTTCTAATGTAGCTGGTACCTCAAGGCAATCCCCAAAACAAAATGAAAATCATAAGTCACCTTCAAAACCTGTTTTCCAGTTCAGAGCCCAGAAAATAGAAAAACAAACAGAACCTGTTAAGGATAATCAGAAATTGAAAAGAAAGAGTCAAATAAAGAAGGTAAAGACTATTCCTGCTCACGAACAGAAAGCTGCTAGCTCGGTTGAGCCTGATGGTGTACACACTGTTCATGCTTCCTATACTCACTCACATACATCTAGGAACTCATATGATAGAAACCATGTTCCTAGGAAATCTGATGCCTCTTGTTACTACTGTGGTAGGCATGGTCATTATATGGATGACTGCAGAGTGATGATAAGTGATGATATGATGCATGATAAAATATTTCCAAATAATCATCACCACCCCAAAAGAAACATGTCTTCCTCAAACCAACATATCATTTGTTACAATTGCAACAGACGTGGTCATAAAGCTGTTGAGTGTTGGTTTAGGCCTTCATGGGGATTTACTGGCTCAAGAGGTAAGCACCCTAGGTGCATTGAATGTGGCAGGTATGGGCATGCAGTCAAGGACTACTGGTTTGTTCCGGGAAATCATTCTAATTCCAAATTTGTAAGATTCCCTCCAAACAAAAATTTCTTGGGCAGAAATAAAGCTGGTCTTAAAGAAAAGACTCTTGGTTGTTATGAATGTGGAAAACCTGGCCACCGAGCTTCTGAATGCTGGTGGGCAGGTAATGGTAAATCAAAAATTCATGCTTACAACAGAACAATTCATGCTCATTATCATAGGTCTCATGCTGCTGTTGATATGCATCATAGGACCAGAAAATCTGCTGTTTCATGTAGATATTGTGGTAAACTTGGTCACTCTATGGACAATTATTTTCTGATGAAATTTGATGACCATGTTGCTAAGAAACTGTTTAGAACACCTGATAGGGGTAGTGCAGGACCCAAGACTGCTTGGGTCTCTGCAGGATCAACTTGATTGACTTGCTGCAGGTGTGCCTTGGAAGGAGAAATAAAAGGGGTCAACCAAGGCACTCAAAAAGAAAACCCATGATTCAATTCAGGTCAGTTCTGAAATCTGTTTTAAATTCCATTATCTGAAATTGTGAGCATGAAAATTGTGAGTTTCATGTTGATTTGCTTGGTTGATTTTTTAATGAACTCTTCATGTCTAGCTGATCAGTCTGCATTCTAGACTCAGCTATTGAATTCAATTCTGCATATCTGATGCTCTTCTCTTGCTATATGTTGAACTGAATTTGAATGCTTCTCTAGTGTATACAGTTGATGCACTATATAGACTCTGTGTCCATGCATGTGTTTTGTGTTAATGCATTGCATGCTTGTTATTGAATGCATACTTGGACTGATTGTGTATAGACTGATTGTCATTGCATGTGTCAATGATGCTGTTCAATGGATGAAGGACTGCCTTATGTTGCATTGTCCTTGTTAACCCTGGTATATCAAATGGTATGTTACTAAAAGGCAGGGAAATCTGCCCGGAGGTTCCTACCATGTGTAAGATGGTCTTTGAGACCAGGTCCTCCGCCTAGTACCATGGGTCTAGTTTTCATGAAGAACAGTGTACTGCATCATATGTTAAAAAAATATTCTGAAAATTTAAAAGGAAGATGATGCATTTGATAAATTCTCTCTCTGATTGAACAAAGCATGAATTCTTCTTGAGTATATTCTAAAATTATGAGCAGTTCATTAATTCTATTTCATGCACTTTGTCAGGGGGAGTTTGACTAATGTTGCATAGTCTGCATGTAGAACAGTCTACTGCATAGCATATTTTTGCATCATGGTGTCAGGGGGAGCTGAGAGATTCTATTCAATTCATTGAACCCTATTTACTCCTCTTTGTCCCCATTCATGTGATTCATATCTTTTGACATCAGATGCCATTGGACCATTTTACCAATTGCTATCCTTTCCCCATCATTTTCACTAAACAACAGCTTTGCATCTGGTTTAGTACATTGAATGGTGATTATTGCAACCGTTTTTCTATAAGAATCACACTCACAAATTGAAAGGAACTAAAGGTTTAACCTTTATAAATTAGAGAGTTAAGTATCTGCACTTCAGAACTTGAGATAAAAGAAAACCTTTATAGCTCTTAATCTTTATCTCATGGTAAGATTAGAAAAAGTTTTTGTAATGCCAAATGTGTTGATCTGGAAATTTCTAGAAAAGGCTAATAAGAGTGTGTACTGATTTTTTAAACAATCACTCTAAAAGAAGTAAGGGCAGCAGTAAATAAGATCATAATGCTATGAACTGAACATAGTGACAGAGCAATGGCTGAATTGCATCGAGAAATTGTGATCTCCTCCAATGAAGTAAGGGAACTCATAGTCATGAAGTGCTTCAGAACATCTCTGTTCAAAAGGTCAAATCTATAGAGGGAGTTCTCACTAAGTAACTGAGTGTACTGGCCTCTAATCAAGGTGTACCCTTAATGTCAAAAGTGAAGACTATTCTTTGTGGGTTTTGATCTGAAATAGGTCTAGTAGTTTATGCCTAGTAACTGGGGGTACTTGCCTCTGATCAAGGTGTACACCTAATGTCAACAGCATAAATGCCACTGATCTATTTACTCAGTTCAAGTTCAGAAATTGAAAAATGTAAGTCAAACTGCTGTAACCCTTTGAAAATCAAAAGTCTATGAGTGGAAATTGTTTTTATTAATACATATTCAAGTTGCCTCTCTTGAATTTCCTTGTTTAATCACAAAAGGGTATTATGTCTGACTTATCTATTAATACCATGTGCCCTAGATTCATTGCTATAAATGGAATCTAAAACTCCTTTTCAGGGGTCAGGTGTTTTACTCTAGAATTATAACTGTTAAACCTGAATCTTTGTCAAAATTGTATGTTGCTGATTTTTAAACTTTAACAGTTGTTTATAATCATGCTTCCTTTCTGAACCTATGATTCAGCTGTTGTCAAGTGACCCTCCTACTCTCTCTACCTTGTTTATCTGTTCATATTCCTTCTCAAAGGGGGAGCTTCTATTTAGGGGGAGAAACATTTCAGGGGAGTCTTACTTTCAGGGAAAAATGTTCTAGAGGAATTTGCATGCATATTGCACTTTGCACTCATATTTTTACTATTTTTTTTTTTTGATCATGTCAAAGGGGGAGAAAATCTTGTGTGTGACTCACTGTCACATTGTGTTGCCATCATCAAAAAGGGGGAGAATGTTGTGCCTCTTAGGCACAAGCATGTGCTATGTCGCCTTGATGATAGCAATGCTTTTTGGTTTTGATGATAGCAAGACAGTGAGTGCATTTGAGTGCATTTGATATTATATTTTGATGATAGCAATGTTATTATGTTTTGATGATTGCAATAAACAAAGTGCATTTCTATGCATTATTATTCTTGAGCATTCTGCATATTGATAGCAACATGAATGATGATGTCTAGCATTGATGGCATTTGCTCTTTATATATGTGCATTGCATTCTGTCAGATATCATGTCTCTGCATATATCATGCCTGGGTAGCAAAGTCTATACATTGGACTCTCGTTCAAGCCTATGCATTGTCTTAGGCTAAGTGTGTACAGCGTCTTAGGCGAAGTCTGTACAGCCGTGTCTTATGCTCCTAAGTCTATACATTGGTGTTGGTCATCAAAGTCTGTACATCGCCTTCAATCTTCAAGTCTATACACTGGCTTATTCTTCAAGTCTGTACATCCACAGTTAAACTTGAAGTCTGCACACTAGTCTTCACTGTCAAGTCTGCACATTGGTCTTCGATTTCAATGTCCAATACATTGGGCTTTTACATGAAGTCTATACATTGTTGTTTGCAGTACAAGTCCATACATTGGACTGTTCATCAAAGTCTGTACATCAGACTGCTATAGTAAGTCTGTACAGTGAGTGATTCATTGGTAAAGTCTGTACACTCAACTGAACTTCAAGTCTAGACATTGCACTGTAGCATCCATTGTCTTCGTGTTGTGTTTGTTTGATTGTCTTCGTGTTGTTTACTGTAGCAGCTCGATTTGTTCTGATGAATTTCGAGTCGTTTCCCAGTGAACCCCGTGTCGCTTCACCTCGTGCTGTTCTCATCGTCTTCGTGTTGTTTTCACTTCGTGTCAACTTCATCTTCGTGTCGTTTTCACTTCGTGTCAACTTCGTCTTCGTGTCATTTTCACTTCGTGTCAATTTCATCTTCGTGTTATTTTTCAACTCGTGACGGTCTCTGTCATCTGTCTCCATGTCGTACTTACTTCGTGTTGGTTAATGTTGTTGTTGTGTCTTCGTGTCATTTTCCTTGTTGTGTCTTCGTGTCGTTCTGTGTAGTGTATGTTTTTGTCACCACTACACTTCGTGTCGTTTTTCTTTACTTCGTGATGTTTTCACTGTCTTCGTGTTGGTCTTTCTCATTAGACCTCGTGTCTTTCTCGCCTTGACCACACTTCGTGTTGCTTTACGTAGACCTCGTGTCTTGCTTGTTTGCAACCACTTCGTGTCGGTTTCTGTTGTCAGCACGTGTCGTCCTTAGTTCGAGTCGGTTCTTTATTTTTTCATCTTCGTGTTATGGTCAGCTCGTGTCGTTCTCTTTGCTGTGTATTATGTCGTGTTATTTTTATGTTCGTGTCTCCGTGTTATTTTTGTCTTCGTGTCTCCGTGTTGTTTTTGTCTTCGTGTCTCCGTGTTGTTTTTGTCTTTGTGTCTTCGTGTCATTTTTGTTCCACTGCGTGCAAAACAGTGCAGCACCTCGTGTTGCTTTCTGTGCCACCTCGTGTCGTTTCTGTGTGAACCTCGTGTCGCTTCTCTCTGTCCTCTAGTTGCATCTCGTGTCATCTTTTATGTCTTGCTTGTTGTTGCAACCACTTCGTGTCGTTCCTCTTTTTATCTCGTGTTGTTTTATAACCTCATTTCGTGTCGTTCTCTTCGTTGTGTCTGTTCTGTCACAATGTATCTCGTGTCATTCCTTACTTCGTGCTGCAGTCACCTTGTCTATCTCGTGTCATTCCAAGTACAGTGCCATCGTATTACTATTACATATCTCATGCAGCTTTAGTTCCTGTGGCCCTCAGTGTTAATGACTTTAATCTCATTACAGGTCCGAGGAAGAACATTCCACACTCCTGGGCTGCACGTGATCCGAGACAAGAGGAACCAATCTGATAAGGACACGTGGCAGGAAGATTCTGGAAATATGGGAGGCACACGCGTTTTGTGCCCTATCCACCTGCTGTTGCTGCTATAAATAGAACCCTTCGTCCTCAGATGAAGGTGATCGAGTTGGCAAGAAGAAAAGCTCATACAGAGAGCCCCGATCCAGAAAAAGGAAGAGAAGAAAGAAAAGAAGAGAGCAGAGAAGAGAGTGAGAGTAAGAGCAGAAGAAGAAAAAGAGAGAGAAGAGAGTTGAGAAGAAGAAGAAGAGAAGTAGCAGAAGAAGCTCCTAGGAGAGTAGAAGAGAAAGAAAAGAGAGATAGAAAGTGAGCGAGAGAGCTCGTGGAGAACAAGGAAGAAGTTACCTGAAGATCTGTCTACTGGACCGTGGATCAAATCCAGGCCAGTCAGCTCCATGCGAGCCACATTTGTGTTATTTGTCTTTACAGCTTTCTGATCGCTGTGTATTTTTCTTTTCTTATTTTTCCTGTTTCATTTGGTTATATGTGTTCTTCCGATCCTCAGTAGTGAGGTCGGGGTTCCTCCTTTCAGTTCAGGAGAAGGGAGATTGCTATCTCCAGTTGCAAGTAGCTGGGTGCTACTTGTGGTGTCCCTCCGGTTTGGAGGAAGGGAGATCTGATCTCCGGTTCTGGGCTTGTGGATTCAAGTCCAGGGGTTCCCTCCGGGTCTAGAGGAAGAGAGACCATGTGTCTCTGGTTGGCTAGTGACTGGTGTCACTAGTGGTTCCCTCCGGTTGGGAGGAAGAGGGGAGGTTGTTCCCCTGGTCAAGCTGTGTGGCAGCACCTGTTGCAGACTGAGTCTGCTGTGTCTAGCGTGAGCTAGTGGAAGCCACACTCGGTTTGAGTGTGGGGTGAATGTAGGTCTGGAGGACCGAACCACCTAAAAACCCCTCTTGCATTGTGGTTTGATTGCTTATGATTTGCTTCCGCTAGAAGAATGCATAGGGGCGCTCCATGCGTTTGGCTTCGGGTTGAGAAGAAGAGTTAATTAGTCTTCTTAGAATGTTTTAATTTGTCAAGAGAGCGAAATTCTTGTTGAGCGACTCCTTGTCAAATTCAGCCTAGTTAGCATCCTAGTGATCTCACTGTATGCTTGTTTGGTTCTGCAACTGATTATTAGCTTTTAAGCTTATCTAGTTTGCAAACTAGTAATTCTAGTGAGCATCATATTTTAACTCGGCGAAAGTCCTTTAAAGGGCTATATTCATTCACCCCCCCTCTGAATACTGCACCGAACCCAACAGGGCGCGCGAGGGAGCCAAGGTGGAGAGGCACGGACGGTGCCGAACTTGCAAGGGTAGCCAAAAGGAAGCAGTAGAAGTCCCACCGTGATCACCAATCTGTGAGCTACGTCACGCGGTTCGAGGAGTGAAGAAGACGCGGAGCGCGCAGGCTCCTTTTGTTTGCTGCAACACAGAAATAAGAGAAAAGAGAAGGGGCCACCATGGGAGATTGCTCTGGCGGGGTGAGCGGGATAAATGTAATATAGCAAGATATGGGGGTTAAACGGCCATAGCGGGAAGTGACTCGCCGCAGCCTCAGGGGGACGGCAATGGTGCAGAAATCAAATAGCAAGAATTGAAACGGCCATTGGGGAAGTGACTCGCCGCGGCCTTGAGAATATGAGCAGATAAGAATATAACAGAATATAAGGAGAATATAAAGAACGGGAATTTAAACGGCCATTGGGGAAGTGACTCGCCGCGGCCTCGAGAATATAAATAGATAAGAATATAAAAAAATATAAAGAGAATATAAGAACGGGAATTTAAACGGCCATTGGGGAAGTGACTCGCCGCGGCCTCGAGAATATGAGCAGATAAGAATATAACAGAATATAAAGAGAATATAAGAACGGGAATTTAAACGGCCATTGGGGAAGTGACTCGCCGCGGCCTCGAGAATATGAGCAGATAAGAATATAACAGAATATAAAGAGAATATAAGAACGGGAATTTAAACGGCCATTAGGGAAGTGACTCGCCGTGGCCTCGAGAACATGATGTGATCGCCAGGGGCCAAAAGACCCCAAAATAAAGAAAGTGATCGCGCCTACCTCAAGAGCGGGAGATGGTGGGTTGCTTCTTCCTCCCCCTTCGGCCGGCCGACGGAGAGGGCTTTCCTTGGGTACCCTCGCAAAACAACGACAAACAAGTAACGAGAGGATTAGAAAGATAGAGGTGTAGTATTCAAATCCTTACGATAAAAATAACAAAATGATGGCAAGACACACACCTGGTTGGTGTTATCTTTTAAACCCCTCTCGGATACGAGTAGGAGGAAAATACTTATGATGAATGGCGATTATGCCGGCATAGGAATAGAAAAAAGACTCCCTTATAAGGGGGATGGAGGATGCGATATGATGAATGCAAGGTATCTATGAAAGAAAAGGAGAGAGTGGCTTATTGGATGGCTGATAGTGAGATCCGGCGGAGCTTCGGTAGCGTAGGGACGACGTGGAAGTACGGTGGACGAGGACAGCCTTCCTCCTGCGAGCGTGGGCACCCGAGAAGCCAGCAAAATCTCCACCTACAAAAGACCCCACAAGTTAGAAATGACTCTGGTAGCCTCTGGGCTCTGGCAGCCTATCGGATCTCTTACAAGCTCCCCCAGAACTGAGGGGATGGGCCTCTATTTATAGGGCTCCGGAGGATGGAGGCGTCCAGGACCCTGGACACCTCTATCAGGGCAAAAATAATATTTTATTCTATTTTTATTTATTTTTTTTTGAATTTTTCATGGAGGCGTCCAGGGGACCGGACTCCTCCATAAAGGCCCACCGAATTCCCACCGAAAGCCGCACGCAGTTTAGCACGACGCGTGGTTTTGAACGGCGCCCGTGATTCAGCAATGGGCGCGTCCAGCTGGCAGGACGCTTCCACAATTGGATTTTTTCAAACACGACAAACCGTCGATCGGTGGACGGGGCCCGGTGGGCAAGTTGATGGAGGCGTCCAGGGTCCTGGACGCCTCAATAAATATTTTATTATTTTTGTTTTGTTTTTATACCAAAACTGGTATTATGCATTTTTTATATTTTATTTTTATGGAGGCATCCAGGGGCATGGACGCCTCCAATAATAATTATTATGTTTATGTGTTTTTTGTATTTTTATATATATTAAAGTCATGGAGGCGTCCAGGAGCCTGGACGCCTCCATGAAGACCCCCCCGGGTCCCCTGAAAAGGCGTCGGCAGCCGCCTGGCAGACACTCTTCCTGGTTTCGGAACCCTCCGGTGCGTCCAATTGGTGTTGATGCCGTCCGAATGCCGCAACGAGATGATTTCCGGATGCTGAAAAGGCGGAAGAAGACTCAAGAATAGGAAACACTCGAGCAATTCAAAATGCGAAAGCCAATGCGGGGCGTCGTATAGTAATATGAGATTTTCTCAGGAGATGTCAGGAATGGCATGTCTACACCCTCGTTATGAGTCGCCATACAGCACAGATTGGTAAGTAGCGAGTAGACCAACATAGAAAGAAGACTGGAAGAGCTCACCGAGCTCAAAGGAAAGCGTCTCCGGGCGCAACAAAATATCCAACTCTATCAAGCCCGCATGGCCCGTGCTTTTGATAAGCTGGTCAAAGGATGTGAATTCAAAAAGGGTGACCTGATAATGGTTAAAAGAAGAGAAGTGATGGCCTCCAACCCCAAAGGGAAGTTGTTTGAAAAGTGGGTCAGACCGTATGTCATCTACTGAGTATATGAAGGGGGTGCGTATGTCCTTGTGGATCACAAAGGAGTCATCCAGTTCTCCCCCCTTAATAGGAAACACCTGAAGCTGTATCAAATGGTTCAACCAGCATTCCCAGAATGACTTATGTCAACCCTTGGTCTAGTGGCACCCGGCCCTGGCTAAGTTTCATCTACCTTAGTCTAGTGGCACCCATCCCTAGCTAAGTTTCATCTACCTTGGTCTAGTGGCACCCTACCCTAGCTAAGTTTCATCTGCCTTAATCTAGTGGAACTCCGCCCTAGCTAAGTTTCACCTATCTTGGTCTAGTGGCACTCTGCCCTGGCCAAACTACCCTTATCTTGGTCAAGTGGAACTCTACCCTGGCCAAGCTATCTCACCTTGGTATAGTGGCACTCTGCCCTGGCCAAGCTACCTATACCTTGGTTTAGTGGCACTCCGCCCTAATCGAGCTACCTTCGCCTTGGTCTTGTGGCACTCCGCCCTGATCGAGCTACCCATACCTTGGTCTAGTGGCACTCTGCCCTGGCCGAGCTACCCTTACTTTGGTCTAGTGGCACTCCGCCTTGATCGAGCTACCTTCGCCTTGGTCTAGTGGCACTCCGCCCTGGTCAAGCTACCATTCGCCTTGGTCTAGTGGCACTCCGCCCTGATCGAGCTACCCATACCTTGGTCTAGTGGCACTCCGCCCTGGCCGAGCTACCCTTACCTTGGTCTAGTGGTACTCCGCCCTGATCAAGCTACCTTCACCTTGGTCTAGTGGCACTCCACCCTGGTCAAGCTACCCTTCGCCTTGGTCTAGTGGCACTCCGCCTTGATCGAGCTACCCATACCTTGGTCTAGTGGCACTCCCCCCTGACCGAGCTACCCTTATCTTGGTCTAGCGGCACTTCACCTTGATCGAGCTACCCACACCTCAGTCTAGTGGCACTCTGCTCCAACCGACCATTACACAACATTGCCATTACGGGCCTTACGCCCGAATCGGCACAAATCTATCCTTTGCGTTAGCATTACCTTCTTGCTAACGAACAAACCCTCTTTCTCGGCGCAAGACTTTGTATCCTAGCCGACCATTATACATCGTTGCCATTGCGGGCCCTATGTCTAAATCGGCACAAATCTATCCTTTGCGTTAGCATTACCTTCTTGCTAACGAACAAACCCTCTTTCTCGGCGCAAGAATTTGTGTCCTAGCCGACCATTATACATAGTTGCCATTACGGGCCCTACGTCCGAATCGGCACAAATCTATCCATTGCGTTAGCATTACCTTCTTGCTAACGAATAAACCCTTCTTGGCTCGAGACTTCGTGTCCTAGTTGACCCTTATACATGATTGCCATTGCAGGCCTTACGCCCGAATCGGCACAAGTCTATTCTTTACGTTAGCATTGCTTTCTTGCTGATGAATAAATCCCTCTTTCTCGGCGCAAGACTTCGTGTCCTAGCCGACCCTTATACATCATTGCCATTGCGGGCCCTACACCCGAATCGGCACAAATCTATCATTTGCATTAGCATTACCTTCTTGCTGACGAATAAGCCCTTTCTCGACGCAAGGCCTCGTGTCCCAGCCGACCCTCTCAGCATCCTCCTGTTACATGAGTTCAAAAAAAAAAATAAGAATAAAAAAGGATGATAAAAATGGGGCTTAAAATAGAGGTGTCCCGCCGGCCTTGTTCCTACATCAGGACAAGGGTAAAAATGGCTATAACCCGGCTGTGGCGAAAACCCGAAAGGGCGTTATAGACAAAATCGGGTACCCCGCCACGTCAAAACCCGAAAGGACGCGTGGGCAAAAGCAAGAGGGGGCTGACTTCGGCGAAAACCCAAAAGGGCGCTTAAGTCAGTAATGTGGTAATTTAAGTTCCGCCTCACCCTCATTCTAGTGAAACTCTGAAGAGGGCGATCACCACGATCCCCATCGGAGATCTTTCAACGTCCCTCTGACCCTTGTCACCGTCGGCAAGATCGGTCAGCCTCCTTGCGACCCTTGTCATCATCGGCAAGATCGATCAACCCTCTTCTGACCGTTGTCACCATCGGCAAGATCGGTCAGCCTCCTTCCGACCCTTGTCATCATCGGCAAGATCGGTCAACCATCTTCCGACCCTTGTCATCATCAGCAAGATCGGTCAACCCTCTTCTGACCCTTGTCACCATCGGCAAGATCGGTCAGCCTCCTTGCGACCCTTGTCACCATCGGCAAGATCGGTCAGTCTCCTTGCGACCCTTGTCATCATCGGCAAGATCGGTCAACCCTCTTCTGACCCTTGTCACCATCGGCAAGATCGGTAAGCCTCCTTGTGACCCTTGTCATCATCGGCAAGACCGGTCGACCCTCTTCTGACCCTTGTCACCATCGACAAGATCGGTCAGCCTCCTTGCGACCCTTGTCATCATCGGCAAGATCGGTCAACCCTCTTCTGACCCTTGCCACCATCGGCAACTCCTTGCGACCCTTGTCATCATCGGTAAGACCGGTCGACCTACCTCTGACCCTTGTCACCATCGGCAAGATCGGTCAGCCTCCTTACGACCCTTGTGATCATCGGTAAGACCGATCAACCCTACTTCTGACCCTTGTCACCATCGGCAAGATCGATCAGCCTCCTTACGACCCTTGTCATCATCGGCAAGATCGGTCAACCCTCTTCTGACCCTTGTCACCGTCGGCAAGATCGGTCAGGATCGGTCAGCCTCCTTGCGACCCTTGTCACCATCGGCAAGATCGGTCAACCCTCTTCTGACCCTTGTCACCGTCGGCAAGATCGGTCAGCCTCCTTGCGACCCTTGTCATCATCGGCAAGATCGGTCAACCCTCTTCTGACCCTTGTCACCATCGGCAAGATCGGTCAGCCTCCTTGTGACCCTTGTCATCATCGGCAAGACTGGTCGACCCTCTTCTGACCCTTGTCACCATCGACAAGATCGGTCAGCCTCCTTGCGACTCTTGTCATCATCGACAAGATCGGTCAACCCTCTTCTGACCCTTGTCACCGTGGGCAAGATCGGTCAACCTCCTTGCAACCCTTGTCATCATCGGCAAGATCGGTCAACCCTACTTCTGACCCTTGTCACCATCGGTAAGATCGGTCAGCCTCCTTCGGACCCTTGTCATCATTGGCAAGATCGGTCAACCCTCTTCTGACCCTTGTCACCATCGGCAAGATCGGTCAGCCTCCTTGCGACCCTTGTCATCATCGGTAAGATCGGTCAACCCTCTTCTGACCCTTGTCACCATCGGCAAGATCGGTCAGCCTCCTTGTGACCCTTGTCATCATCGGCAAGACCGGTCGACCCTCTTCTGACCCTTGTCACCGTCGGCAAGATCGGTCAGCCTCCTTGCGACCCTTGTCATCATCGGCAAGATCGGTCAACCCTCTTCTGACTCTTGTCACCATCGGCAAGATCGGTCAGCCTCCTTGTGACCCTTGTCATCATCGGCAAGACCGGTCAACCCTCTTCTGACCCTTGTCACCATCGGCAAGATCGATCAGCCTCCTTGCAACTCTTGTCATCATCGGCAAGATCGGTCAACCCTCTTCTGACCCTTGTCACCGTGGGCAAGATCGATCAACCTCCTTGTGACCCTTGTCATCATCGGCAAGATTGGTTAACCCTCTTCTGACCCTTGTCACCATCGGCAAGATCGGTCAACCTCCTTCTGACCCTTGTTGTCATCGATAAGATCGGTCGACTTACTTGCAACCCTTGCCAGCATCGGCAAGATCGGTCAACTTCCTCCTGACCCTTGTCATCATCGGCAAGATCGGCCAGCATTTTCTCAAGCCCGGCTCTACCCCGAGAATTGAGTTCAAATATATATATATATATATATATATATATATATATATATATATATATATATATATATAAAATAAAAAATTAGGCTTAAAATAGAGGTGCCTCGCTGGCCTTGTTCCTGCACTAGGACAAGGGAAAAAATGGCTATGACCCGGCTACGGTGAAAACCCGAAAGGGCGCCACAGGTAAAATTGGGTACCCCGCCAAGCGAAAACCCGAAAGGGCGCGTGGGCAAAAGTAAGAGGGGGGGACCCCGACGAAAACCCAAAAGGGCGCTTGGGTCAGTAATGTGGTTACTATAAAATGTATGCTATACCTCTAGGTGACACTCCCATCAGTTGTCCCACCGGTAATAAAGCATATCCCAAATGGACCTCTTATTAGCTAGCGGTTGTATTTTCGGCATTTTTGGCCAATAAAACTTATAGGTGTACCAATTTGGCAACCTCTAGAACCCCGGCACGTGGTGGAGCGGGGCCCCCATCCTTTCCTTGAAAGGGTGGATGCTCTCCTGCAGTGCAGATACGGGTATGCTTTCATACAAGTCGCCAAAATTATTGCAAGATATGATAGAACACAAGTGTGAAGGTGGACACCCGAAGCAGTAAAAGAAACGTGTATTCTATTGCAAAAAGGGGAGAAATAAATACAATAGGGGCCCTTCGAGGGGGACGGATTACAAAAGACAGATCAACTAAGAACGCCTGAAGATATCTTCAAAATCGATGAGCCCGACATGTGGAGCCGCCCCCAATTCATGGAGTTGCATTTCCTCCTCCTGAATGTGAGTCATCTCAGTCTGCAGAGATGCAACTCGACCCTCTAGCAAGGCGGTCTCCTCAATGCCTTGAACTTCTATAGCTTCCAGCAGGGGTATCTCAGCTTCGATGGCATTTAATTTAGCCCGGAGCTCTTCTCGCCGGTTGCGTAGGAATTGTGCACGAGCAGCTGAAGCTTCAACCTGGGCCTTGTTCCTATAAAGATCAGAGGTCAGAGACTCCAGCTCCGTCTGACAGTCGGCTTTCTACAATATGAGGGCCGCCAGTCGGTCATTCATTATCCGCCCGAGAAAGTCTCGGTGATTCACAAATTTCAGTAAGAACAACACCCGCTGGGTCCAAATATCCAAGGGACAGCCTAATGCCTGCAGCCCGACCATCAGTCGTTCGGCCACTTCCTTCAGTTGGAGGTAAGACAATGTCGGCTGAGATTCTACGACTCGACGTAGCATTTCTAAATTCTGCCAGATAATGTCCTCTGATGAAGTAAAGCCGAGGGAAGCTACCGGTGCCACCTCAAAGGTCACCTCCTTGTCTATGGAAGCCCATAAGCCAGTGTCGGGCTCAGAAGAAGAAGAGGGGACAGCCACCAAAGCTAAAGAAGCGGGCACCACAGCAGCTTGCTCATACTCCCCCAGGCTCTTTGAAGAACTCTCTTCCATAGGTGCTGGAAGAGACAGAAGTTTCGACTCTACTTCTGGTACAGATGGAGTCGCAGGGTCAGGCGCAATAGTCATTATGGCCGTCGGGACGAAGGCAGAACCTCTCGACAGATCGGCTTCAGCCCTCAGCTCTGTCACAGGCACTAGAGCAGAACTTTCTCCTAGTGAGCCCAGCTCTATTGACGATACTTCGGCAGCTGTGTGTATCCTTACTGGCACAGGATGAAGTATAGTAACCGCCTCTGAAGCAGACGTGGTGGCGAGTGGTAGCATATCCAAAGCCTCCGACTGAACAATGATGGCATCAAAAGATGATACCAGAGGGTGATCGACTGCGTCAGACTCCTGGAACAAGATTCTAGTAAGCACCAAGATGGCAGAAAAGAATGAAAAGGTATGCAGCTCTACAGAAGGGCGGGCAGAACTTACTATGGTCACAGCACCCATCTCTTTGAGTGCCTGTATAGAAGAGTCTAACTCTGCAGATGAAGCAACAAAAGGAGGAGTTATCTCCACCTCCATGTCTATTCCGGCAAATTCTTCCTGCAACATTCCCTCAGATGATGGTGCCAACAACCTTGGGGGACTAAATATTAAAGGAATGCTCAACAACATGGAAGGTGCCACTGCCCCTTTGCTGGCTGTCGCAGGTGCTTGTTTGTCACCTTCTGAAGAAGCATAATCAACCTCTTCATCAGAAGGGGTGGCAGAACTGTTGGAGGAGATATCTATGCTAATCTCGGGTTGGCCCGCCTCCTCTGTCACCTTACGGGCCGCTGAGCGGGTGATTACACGCCGCGACGGGATGGCACCTTTCTTTAACGCAGTTTTGTGTCCTTCATGCTGTAAAGGAGCATCCACAGCAGGCGTCTCGACCACGGTACTAACCACTCCTGCACAAAGACATACATAAGGCAGGGCAAGAAGATCACTAAGAAGATAAGAGTCGGAAGGATAGCAGTCACTTGGCTCACCCTCGACCTCACAGGCAGGCGTGGGAGAAGGGAGTCTGACATCCTCCTCAATAGTGGGGAGACTCTCCCCTATGGTTTCAACTGTCCCAGTTGCCCCTACCGTGGCCATGGCAGAAGACCCCACCTCCGTCTCCAGGGGGACCTCCTCAGCACTCGCAGTGGTGCCCTGCTCCTTGAGCTGAAATCCGATAAAGAAAGTGTCAAAAGAATAAAGACGCCATGAAAAGAAGCATTCCTACAGACCACGAAGAAAAGTAATGTCACCTTCGGTTGCTTGCTGAGTGGCCTCCTTCTGAGTGGCAAACTATTCAAATGATGGCACTTTGGGCAGAGGATCTTCAACTGCATCAGTCGAAGACGGCTTCGAGGAAGTCTTTCGAGCTTTCTTCGCTCGGCCTATTGCAACTTTCAACACGGAGGCCGCTCTCTTTTTACCAGGTGGCAGCGGAGTAGTGGTCGGCACTGGTGTGGGAGCATCAAAATATTCCAGCTTCTGGGCTTGGGAGATGATCTTCCTGTAAAGTCCCTGCTGCTTTATATCTAGGCGATCTATCAAATGAGGCATATGCCGTTATAAGGAGAATGGAGCAACAAGCTACTCTACATGTCAACTGAAGAAGACTTTACCTGCCGGGCCGTTGTAAAAAGACGAGAGGGGCCAATACTGATAAGCCACCTCCTTGCTTCGGGATGCAGCCTCCCGAACGAGCCAGCAGACGTCGCCAATCTTCTTACACTTCTCGGCTAGGTCGGCCAAGTCCGCATGACCATGGGAAGCTATGCAATGATATAAGCCAAGGTGGTCGAAACCCCAACCGTCGGCATAATGAAAAGATACAAACAAAGGTTTGTCCAGGACACTCGCTACAAGACTGTCAAGGGTAAGCCCATGGACATTCATCAAGACGAACAGCCAAGACGTATGTTGATAGTATGTTGGCGTTCTGTCTTCTCTATTAACAAACACCCGGTACGGGCAAAAGCGGTCAACCTCACACTTCCATGAAACTGCTGAAGCTCCAAGCGGGAATCACCAATCTGGCATAGATGTTCTAAATTCTGCGTGAAAGTATCTTCATCTATGTCAGCAAGCACATGCACCAGCTGTTCAACCGCTTCCTCTTTCGCAGCCTTCCTGAGTGCTATATACACATCTACCTCCTTCGGATGTTGCGAGAATAGTCTCTTCAAATGGGTTTCATCAATATCAAAAACTGGCACGGGTTGCTAGCTTAGAAAGGTGCGCTCGGCTACATCCCAGCATGTCGTTCTGGCATTGCGGTAAAAATCGGTTCGAGCATTCCACCATTTCACATATTCCGGGGTACGCGGTTTGACACTGGCATTCTGAAGACATTGGCATCCCGACGGTGGAAGTAATCCCACCAAGAGCGACCCTCGCTTGCAACAGCCGAGCTATGCTTTGACCTACTGTCCAAGGGAAACTGAGCAGCTGAAGGCGGGATGTGCTGATCATAGCCAAAATTTCAGCCAAATCTAAAAGGGTAGTAGGGTTCTAGATGAACCACACCCCCCTTTCTGAACACTAAGACACTGGGGCGAATTGATAAAGCCCAGTCAATGAGCTCAGGCTCGAGGATTGGCCGGGTCACTGTGTTGCCCGAAATGAAATGTGTGAAAGTCTCCACTACCTCGAGCTTGCACTCACAGTGGCGGTTCACCAATGGGGCAGAATGTGCTGCTAAACTCCATAAATGAATGGTCCCTGCTGAGTCCATCGGGACCCTTGTCAGCCGGCCTCTGATAGAGAAAAGCTGCTGAGACACGGGCCGGGTTCAGCACTTGCAAATTCCAGCATTCTAGGGTACAATTTAGTTGTCTGCAAGGTCCTGGGAGCCAGTTCTAGAAACAAATTGCATACCCAGGCGTTGAAGAAATGAAACGGCCCCACTGTTCTGAAGGAGTGGGGGATCCGATGCCTATGAATGTCTCCCAGAGATTTATAAATCAGGCAAAGTGTTGCTGGACATAGAGCGAGCCGCAGGCCCCAAGCCATCTGACATGCCGGGTATATTGCCTCCGGCCTAATAACTGTCTCATCTCCCTGCGGGAGAGCAAAGGTGCATAGCCAAAAAGTGAGGAAAGCATCACAATGAGTAAAGGGGTCTGCCCCAGTTGGATTCGGTCCTCCACGGCTGATCTGTCGAAGTGAAGCAGGCAGCTCTGACTTGAATTTGGGAGGCTTGCTGGGCTTACCCGCAACAGGAGCCACATGAGGGAACTCATTGTACTTCAGAGGGCCGCCAAATAAATACTGAATCCAATGTCCTACTTGGACTCTCAGCTTGCTACTCTTCTCCCATGTTTGATATCCCCTAGATGATCCCCTATGAGTGCCAGGCATAGGGAGCGGTATGCTTTCATCAAATACCGATACGAGAAGCTGAAGTAGTACTGAACCTCACCGTCTGTCTCATCCTTGATGAATTCATGAAGGCAGACCTCTTCATAAGGCTCTCCATCAATCGGTAAACCCGACAGCTGTGACAAGCTCCAGAGGTCTAAAGAAGTTTCACCCTCTACTGTGTAGAAAGTATTAAATTGTGGGCAGAACACTTCAAACATGCCGTAGCACAGTCCTTTTGAAATAGGATACTTGAAACAGGATGCATATACACTGTGATACACCCTGGCCCTGACCAATAAAGGAGCATAATCTTTTAGAACATATTCTGTAAATTCTACCGCTCCCACGCGGAAAAGATGAGCGTCGGTCACTTTTGTGTCTGCAAACCATCCAACAGCCAACTGAAACTTGAATTGAACAGCCAGGCAGTTCAGAACAAATGGCTCATCTCTGTAGCCCCACTTGATGGGCACCAAGAATAAACCGTAGCTGGGTTTCTCTCTGTTGACCCGACCTGCAGCAGTGTCCCACCTGGCCGGTGTAAACTCTGGAGCCCGCATTAGCACCTTCTGCTCCACCTCCAGCTCAGTTACTCCCAAGACGGCGTTCCACTTACGCCGCTCTCCCGAGAGATAGATGGTGTCCCTGCGATATACGGAGCCTTTCAAGATGTCTCTATCCACCAACATGGCCCGTTCTACCATCCAAGCCAGCATGACATCTCTCTTTCCCGATACATTGAAGGTGCAGATGAATGGTGTGAGATGGCGATCCATCGGAATGTCCGGATGATAGTCGCCATCACGATTGAAGTCCAACCCGTCCTTAGTGGTCAGGACGCGAGATGTAGACACTATGTCCATCTCTGAGTCGGAAGAATCGTCAACTATGGCGATCCGCCCAAGACCTCAGTCCAGCTGTCCGATGTTCCTCCAAGTCACAATAGGGCCGAATACTCCGCCCTGGGAAGAAGCATCAACATCAGCAGTTCCGGAAGCAGCACGGCTAGAACTGGCGGCCATTTCAGCAACAGTAGACAAAAATCAAAGAAAATAAGACAATGTGAAGATAGAAATAGAAAAGAAAATCTCAAGAAACTTTTGACATCACCTCCCCATATCTGGGGTATGCCTAGAAGTCAAATAGGAGAACACCCACCAAGAGGGGGTGACTCCGTAATGAAGAGGGACGTAGTCCTGTGTGAGAAGCAACAGAAGGGGAACTTACGATGAAAAAGAAGAATGGGGAGGGAGAGGGCCCTCACGCCAATCTCCGCCGCAGTGGAAGGTGGAAGGTGAAGAGAGAGAGAGCTCATATGAAAATGAGCTCTCCTCCTCCCTCTCGGCGCTAAATAGGGTGAGAACCCTGTGGCGCGCCGAGATCGCCCCGCGCTGAGAGCACATGCGACAAAAGGCACCGACGCCGACCCACGTAGGGAGCCATAGTAGGAGAGAAGGCGCACCGATATCGGCTACGCCGAGAGCATTACTACGCCGAGAGCTTCAAAGAAGGAGGCGTGCCGAGACCAGTGCTGTGCCGATATAGAGCCTGCGCCATTTGAGTGTTGTGCTGAGATGAACATGCCGTCAATGGCACCGGATAACTCACTCTAGGAAGCTGCAATCAAGAGATTAAACCCAAAATGTTGGCGTATGTTCGAGTACGTTCACAAAGTATTGGGGTTATACAAGCAGAATGAAGATTCAAAGTTATGAAAATGCACAATGAACATGAGCAAGTCTGAAGAAAATACAATGCACGGTGCAATACACACCCGCAGGTCCCGTGCCACTCATCCTTCACTTATGCCACCTGCAGGTGGGGGGCATTTGTTGACACCTAAAATATACAACAAGAGGGCAAAAGCAAGCTTGGGGCTCTGAAGACCAAATCAAGGGTGCAGCCTCTGTGCCATCCCTGAAAGTTCTAAGAATCTGAATAGACGAGGTTCACTACCCCTAAACAGTCTGTTCGGATGAAGCCACCTCTGGCTAGGCCGCTGCCCAGCATGACTATCATTCAAATAGTCAGGCTGATAGAATTATGACAAATTCCAGGAAATCATCTGAAGCCTCAGATAATTCTGATTCTCATGAAAAGGGGTTCACACTGCCTCACACATGTGCGTGAACGCAAGGTGTTAAACAAGCCTCGAGAATAATATACCAAGAAACCCACCAGAAAATGAAAAGAAGCCCATTAGATGAGCCCCTTTCGGCGCCAAGTTACGAACAAATGGGCCAAGTCCAATACGAAGCCAGGCGCGTCGAGACGACGTATGCTGGGGCGCGCCGGGGAGCTCGTGCCGAAAGCAAAGGGCCATCCTTCTATAAAGCAGCTGCCTTCGAAGCTGAATAGAGAGAGAGGCATAGAGTGAGAGACACACTAACAGAGAAGAAAAAAAGAGAGAAGAGGGAATAGATAGAGGGAATAGGCGCCACTCAACCTCCTGGAAAATCTCTCGGTGCCAGTTCCACGCCGGGTAACAGGCGAGCCGAGATGATGGTGGCGCCGACCACTTGCCACGCCAATCCCCCTTTGTGTTCGCTGTCGCACCGGTTTGTCTTCGCGTTGGGACCCCAGCCGCGCCGGTTCACCCAAATACTAGCCACCACTCAAACATCTAATGTCTCAGCAACTTTACTGAGCCTAGAACCAGTCTAGACCTGGTACCCTAACCTCCGTGGCCATCATGCCAGTCCTCATCGTATCATGGGGGATCATGATTCCTCATCCAAGTCTAAAGGAGCTAAATTAACGGGGTCTTACCCCACACCATGCCATTTGACTATAATGTTTTCTGCTAACCCTGCTGGCCTTTGGAGTTCTGCCACTGCATGTCCACCAATGGCCTCTAAAGGGGATATCAACAAGTACCATGATAGTGGACATTGTCCCGTCATATTGTGATCCTTTTGGATCCCGGGCTACGCCCACCTTCCCTTTGGCTTCCATCCCGGAATTCCGTGGGTGGATGACCTATGTCCCCACTTGGCATAAACCAAGATAAGAGGACATGCTGTCGGATTTACGCCATACATTATTATCACATCTCGCGTTGCATGGTTATTTATGCGTATTTCGCATCCTGCTAGCAAAGTTAGCATCACAGTCTTATCTTGTTATGCCCTCAAGGCATCCTTTCTTGGCAATTAATCAAGGGTTGTCCTCTTCCTTAGAGGGCGTAATTAGTGTCATAACCTTTATGGTATGACGGACTCTGGGTCCCGACACGAATATCACAATCGAATGACCGAGTCAGATCGAGCGCACAATAAATTATCATGACAGTGACTGGCACGCCTAATTAATAAACCAAATAAACTAGCAAAATAAATGAATTAAAAGGATAGGAAAAATAAAATCCATCCCCACAGTCGGCCAAGAACGTGGAGCTCTGCGAGTCGATGACGAAGTTTCTGCAAGTTAACCAGCAAACAAAGATAATAAACCCATTAGACTATGATAGTGTAATATGTGCTGAAATCAAAGAGAAAGGCATGCAAATGGGGGTGAAGGTACTGGGAAGGGGGGATGGAAAGGGGGATGGCCGAGACTTTCGACCATCTACCTTCCCTATGTTTTGGATTGAAAAATCTCTTTAAACATGGATTTAGGGAAGTCTATTATGCATGCAATGTAGTGAAATGAAGTAAAACATTACAAGCTAGAGAACAGGGAAGAAAGGACGGGGTTTGTCCGTCGACCAACAAAGGGCGGCCAACTAGGTGGTCGTTCAAAGGAGGTGGGGGGCCATGTCGATGGCCGACCCCGACAACTGGGCTCCTCGGTCACGGGGCTCTTCAATAACAGGTTCTGCTACTAGGGGAAGGTCAGGGAAGGATGCTCTCATGCTCACAGCTCTCTCTCCGAGCTCCAAGGAACTAGCCACCTCTCTTCCTCTAAAAAATGTCCAACCCCTACCGAAAAAAATGTCCAACTCCCCCCCGAGATGGTTCAGAAATGGAGTTTTTGTATGTCTGGGAATTCCCTCCCTGAAAACCATTCGAAAATGGATTATGTGTAAGCTACGTGAGTCTCGAATCCCCCCGGAGTGGGAGCAGTTTCGGAGGACGTGCTTGGAGTGGGAAGATCGTGGAGTTGACGGGCGGTTGACAGGAGGCGGCCAAGGTTCTGGTCGTCCAAAGGAGCTGGGCGGCCAGGTCGATGGCCTTATTGAGGGTGAGGGCGGCCAGGAGTGTGGCCACCTTGGGTTGTGGGTGGCCAGCTCTCTGGCCGCCCTGGAATGGCGGGGCGGCCAGCAGTCTGGCCGCCAAGGGTTGTGTGCGGCCAGCACCTTGTCTGCCCAGGGATCAGGGGAAAAATGCATATAGAACATAAAAAAAATCACCTCGGGGGCTCACGCCCCCGAACCCCCAACCTTGCGGGTAGGGGGGTGCTGCCCCCCTGCAACCCCCCGCCAACTTAGGGATCAGTTGGATCCGCAAAGAGACAAGGTGGAGCCTACCTAAACAAGGATGAGACTCCACACTACCAATCAACCAAGAGGAAGTGTCACTTCTATGGTGGTTAGACAAAGGTCCGCGGGATGTCTGGAATTAGGCATCTACAAATGCCCCTCCGGAACGCCCGTTTTGCAAGGGAGCCCAGAGGACTGATAAATGGGTGTTTCGGTAAAGAAACAAGCCTAATAAGGATATCCCGCTCAAGGAGATTCTCAAGCTGAGATTGAGCTTCACATATGAACGGACAAGTATAATGGGACAACAGAGGTCATTCAAAGGGGAGGAAGGAAGGAAAATTAATCTAAGAGGGCTTATATCTTCAGTCCAGTGGGACCCCCTAGCATAGTGCTACGGGACTTGAGGTGATGAACACAATCCAGCTCAAGGAGATATAAGACCTTAAACAGGAGTGAGTAACAAAATCAGGATAAGGGGAAAATGACCTTCGAATCTCAGAATGCTCATGACGATCGCATGCAAAACACACTCTCGACTTGTCCAATCAGAGTGAAATGAGGTATACAACAAAGAGTGATGGAATTGAGGAACTTGGATGATTGATAAAAGAGGGATAGAGTCCTGGGCAGATCAAGGGCAAACCCTTCTCTCGACTCTTGTTTCCTTCTTGCTGCATGAATGCCATGCTTTTCTAAGTGCATTTTTTTATTTTTGTATGATCGATGGTGGGACTAAAAGTGACCTATATGATGCATGTTGGGTTTAAAAGGGGGAAATCTGCCTAATGCATATCTAGAGGTATTATTATCTGGCTCCAGGAAAGACGTCGGTCGAGAGTCCGACGAGTCCATCATCCTGAGGTCAATCATGAAACCAGATGGCCATTGAATAACTTAGGGAACATAAACCCCTCATTGTTTTTGTTAGAGAGGAACTCAGAGTTTATGTGCTCGAAGTTATTAGCCTCTGGGCTCTATATAATATAGTATATATATAATAGGAGAAGGCGATGAAGAGTGAATCCCATTGCCATATGACCTGTAGCTGCATAGAACACACATTAGTGAAGTTCACAAATAAATAAGCATTAAAAAGGGAAGCATTCACTAAGGTAAGGGGAGTGGAAAAGGAAACATCGTCCTTTGACTTTACAGTGGGCCTAATGGACAAATTGAATTCCGCAGGAATGGTCACCAGGGCGTAAGTGCGTCCCCGGAGGTGGTCACTCCCGACGATAGGAGACTGCCTATGCTAACTTCACATAGCATATCAATTAACTCTAGTGAGGTGTGTGGTTGGGGGAAGACTGATCAAAAAGGATAATTCAAGCTCCATAGCCGAAGTCCGTCTTGGACCCGCTGACATAGGTAGGACGTTTGTCCAATCAGGGGGATATGGAGTAGGAAGTGTAAGAAAAAAGATACTCATAATGCAACTAGGCATCTATTGAAAATCAAGTGATATGAAAGTTTCATTTGCTTAGGACTCAAGTTGATGTGCTGAGCTGGTGGAGTTCAATGGCCATTAGAGACTCATGGAAAGTGAAGGAGAGAGGAATGCTTCTCCTCCCGACAAGGTAGCCAGGGATTTGACTAGCTTGGATGGGCAGATGGGCATGCAGTTTGCCCCTAGTTTGTGGGTTGGTAGCAGTGCAAGTATGAATGCCCTGGTGGGATGAGGTGAAGAAAGGGGAGTAGCCTTTGGGGTTCGCAGTTGTGGCGTAGTGATGAAGGAAATGAGGTGGTGTGGTGGTGTATGAGAATGCATGTTTCGAGGAGATGCCCCTCCATTTTTTGGGGGTTTTCTTTTGGAATATTCAGATTTTTCTAGGATTTTCACATATTTCGATTTTTTTGGAATTAAATATTTTGACTATTTTTGGATGAATTTTTGACATATTCGGATTTTTTTTGACCAACGTCTGGCAATTGCCCATGAGACATCACAACAATGATGAAAGGATAGGCTCTTTCTACAACCTCCCAGGTATCTTGAGCGTACATCTAGGTTGATTCTGGCCCCTAGACTCCTCGAATGTGGGTCTCGCTGGTAAAGACTTATCCTGATGAGAATGTCGTCATGCCAAGCTTAGGCTCCCAGTTGCTTCCGACCACAGAGATACACCCAAAAAGTGTTCAAGGTAAATGATTTGCCCGACCCAGATCTATTTCCTCACAACCATAGATGATATATGATGGAACACCTTGGAACTCTAGTGGCCAACCACGCGACGCTGACCCGGAATCAGACGCCGTCACATCGACAGGTGACGTGCATTGATTGACCTAAGCCTGAGGTTGATGAAAGAAGACACTAAAGGGGGATGAGAACATTGACATAACAGAAACATGGAGATTTCTTTGTAGCAGAGGCTTTTGTTCTTTTGGGGTAGACAACCATATAGTGTGTTTTCAAAAAGATCACGACAAGCCATCAACAGAGTTATATCCTTCGGAGTTTCTGTCGGATTCCGAGTCCTCAAAATAAAAAAGAATGTACGGGATAGACTTTACAAGAGGATCCGCAAAGCCGTTAAAATGATGAGCTATGAGCGAGCTTAATTAAATCCACCCTTTCGGTGATTTCGGACCACTTTCAAGATGTTATGCTTGTTGTGTGTTGCCCCTTTAATTTGGACTTGCATTTGTAGGCCTTTCTTTTATCTCGACCAGGCACGGTCACGACCAGGCTTTTTTTCATTTGTTCCCATTTGGGAATTTTCTTTCTTTTCATTCTTTTGCTTGGGATTTTGAGGATTTTGCTCCCTTTTGAACTTTAAAATTTTCTTTTCTTTGATTTTTTGCTGATTGCGGAGACACTGCCCTCTTCACGTGCTCTGGTCTCATTTTGCAAGGAAGGTGGGTCCTACTCTCACCTGAGGGTCTTGTGTTTCAGCTTGCTGAGCTCAAGGCCTTAAGAGCGCCGACTGTCCTGATCAGTCGAGTAGAGAGAAAAAAAAGAATTTTGGGCTCTTCAAGAAATCTTCGGGATATTTACCTGTTTTAGGCCGTTGCCATATTTTGAAAGCATGTGAGTGTGTGCATATTGCCTACCCCTTGGAGCATTAGGGACTTAGCCAGATGGAATTCCCCTCGGTTCATGTAGATCAAAGTCTTAACACACCGAGGCTCTAATGCAACCTAACCTTAATCATTCATGATGGGATGGAGAGTGAAACACATGGCAGATGCCAGACCGTTGATTTTCTTTGAATTTTGATATTTTATGAGTTTGGGTTTTTTCTATTTTTAGGGGGTTTTTGAATTTTCTCCTTTTTTGTTGGATTTTGGGTTAAAAGTTCTTACAGAGTGGACGGTGTTGGGACGCTAAAGGGTGATCTAGAGGGGGGTGAATAGATCACACACCCGTTAAAAGATTACTGCAGTAGAATCAAATGCGGAATTAAAACTTCTACTGAACAGATAGTGGGCACAATGGAAATACCACCCAGAACAGATGAAGAACCATCCTAAGCATACATCTACTGAGCGAAGATAGAAATATAGAAGCTAGGCAAACCACAAAATAATCACACAGTAGATAAAGGCTTTTAGGTGGTTCGGTCCTCCAGACCTACATCCACCCCACGCTCAACCTGAGTGTGGCTTATTGCTGACTCACAGCTTGAATCGCTGGGCCTTACAACTTGCCTACAATCCGCTGAGCCTCACAGCTTGCTGTCCGAGGTATCCACCTCGCCTGCTGAGCCTCACAGCTTGCTGTCCAGAGGAATCCTCCTCTGCAAAACCCGCTGGGCAATACAGCTTGGTCGTCCAGTGGAATCCACCACTGCAAGTGCTGCCACACAGCTTGAACACAATAGTTTCGAAAAACAAAACAAAAGACAAATGAAAGATAAAAGGAATTCCTACAGGGAATATAGCTCAAACAATTGAGAAAACCTCAGATCTGGTTTTGAACCAAAGATGTGAGGAATAAAACTATCAACTCTTCACTCTCTCAACTCTCTTCCTTTTCTCTCTTTTCTCTTCTCTCTTCTGCTGGATCGAAGGGCTCTCTGCTCTCTGCTTTTTCTTCAAGGCTTCTACATTCGATCATCTCTTCATTTGTGGATGAAGGTTTCCTTTTATAAGTAGTCACAGCAGGAGCAGCACTGGGCGCGTGTCTTCCACATTTCCCGCCCAAGTGTTTTGGCCACGTGTCATCCTGTCAACCCTTCCAGCCTCGGATCACGTGCCCCTTCATTAAGCTTCACGAACAGAACATGTTAGATAGAGAATTATCAGTTTAATGTCGACACATTGTATAGACTTCGTTCGATGCATCAAGCAATGTGTAGACTTGATAATGCGAAGATAGTGTATAGACTTTGCAGTGTGTGCAGTGATGCACAAGATGAAGTATGCACAATGGCTGTTTGGACTTGGCGTTCTAAACAATGTGCATACTTGCTGTGAAGACCAATGCCCAAATGCAGTGTATGGACTTAGCGTGAATGCAATGCAAACACAAGAGTGTATAGACTTGATGAATGCGATGCAGACAGTATACTTGATGAACAATGCATTCTAGGCAAACCCTGTACAGACTTGAATGATGAAGCACACGATGCAATGTGAAGACTTTGAAGAACATATGTTGTACATACTTCGAATCAAAAGTTGCACGATGTACAGACATACTCGATGTACATACTTTCTATATGCTCAAGACTATGCACAATGAATGTGTACACTTGCTGTAAGGGATGTGCAGACTTGATAAATGAACTAATGTATAGACTTAGACAGTCTTGTTAACATGCATGAACAAAAGGCATTGTATATACTTGGCCAATGCAATGATGTACAGACTTTCACAGTTCCAGCTACAGTGCAGTGTATGGACATGAAGAATGATGCATGTAACGTATGTGTAGACTTTGCAATGTTCAACTGAGATGGAAGATAAGACGATGAAGTCTGTACAGACTTTAACAGTAAGACACTGGAAGCTGTACATACTTGAAGACAATGCATGCTTCAATGTGAAGACTTTGCCTATGCATACAAGTCCGATGTATAGACTTTGGCTAGACAAGCTACAGGGCCGTTGTATAGACTTTGCAAATGTTCAGACTTGAAAGCTCGACCAGTGTACAGACTTGCCACCGACCAAAGTATAGACTTGAAAAGCTTGAACACAACGATGTGCAGACTTTGTGATGTATAGACTTATGAATGCAACGTAGGTGAAGACCCCAATGTATAGACTTTCAATATGAATGCAACCGCTATACAGACTTGCTCAACCAGTCCGATGTACAGACTTGGAATTTTAACAGAAGGATGTACAGACTTGGCATTTCAATAGAAGGATGTACAGACTTGGAAATGCTGAGGCCAATGTACAGACTTGGGAATGATGCATGACGCTGTACAGACTTGGAAAGTCAATCTGCTGAATGTACAGACTTGGTGGCTGAACATAGGTAAAGATAAGCACTGTATAGACTTCATGCATGCAAGGCTGTACAGACTTGGCCACAAGCTGAACAGTCAGATGTATAGACTTCATATATGCAAGGCTGTACAGACTTGGCCACAAGCTGAACAGTCGGATGTATAGTCTTCATATATGCAAGGCTGTACAGACTTGGCCACAAGCTGAACAGTCGGATGTATAGACTTCTCCTAACACAGTCCGATGTACAGACTTGCCAATGTGTAGACTTTAAGTCCAAAGCGAAAGGCTGTGCAGACTTGGATGAATGAACAAGCATGAATGTATATACTTCTTAACAAACACATGCAATGCAATGTATAGACTATGCTAAACACAACAACATAGCATATGCAAAGTATGCAATGCATCTATACTGACTCACTGTAATGAATGCACCTGTGAAACTCTCACTGTGTTGCTATCATCAAAACAAAATACATAAGCTTGTGCCTAAGGGGCACAACATTCTCCCCCTTTTTGATGATGGCAACAAAGTGACAGTGAGTCACCTCACCAACAAAAATATTCTCCCCCTTTGACATGATCAAAAAGAAGGAAACACATGAGTGCAAAGTGCAGCCAACATGCAGATGAACAGCTCAAAACTCCCCCTGAATGAATAAATCCCCTTGAAATATTTCTCCCCCTATGAAAAGGAATATGGATAGATAATCAAAAGGTAGAGAAGGTAGGAGGGTTACTAGACAACAGCTGAAGCATTAGTTCAGAAAATGAGCATGACTATAAACAATTGTTAAGGCATAAGAATCAGCAATATACAATCTTGACAGAAATTCAGGTTTAACAATGATAAAGATAGAGTAAAGTAGCTGACCACTGAAAAAGAGTTTTAGACCCTATTTATAGCAATGAATCTAAGGCACATGATTTTAATAGATAAGTCAGAAATAATACCCTTTGTGATTAAGCATGGAAGTTTAAGAAAGGCAACTTGAATGTGTATTGAGAAAAATAATTTTCACTCAATGACTTTTGATTTCAAGGGTTACAGCAGTTTGTTTTTCACTTTTTCATTTTCAGAAAGTGAGCTAAGTGAATAGACCAGTGGCATTTATGCTGTTGACATTAGGTGTACACCTCGATCAGAGGCAGATACCCCTAGTTACTAGGCATAAACTACTGGATCTATTTCAGATCAAGACCTACAAGGAACTATCTTCACCTTTGACATTAAGGGTACACCTTGATCAGAGGCCAGTACCCCCAGTTACTTGGTGAGGACTCCCCCTATAGATTTGAACCTATGAACAGAGGTAGTCTGAAGCACTTCATGAGTATGAATTCTCCTGCTTCTTTAGAGGAGATCACAGTTTCTCAGTGCAATTCAGCCATTGCTCTATCACTGTGTTCAGCTCATTACATTTATGAACTTATTTATAGCTGCCCTGATATCTTTTAGAGAGATTATTTAAAAATCAATACACACTCTTATTCACCTGTTCTAGGCATTTCCAGTTTAACACTTTCAGGTATTACAAAAAGACTTTTTCTATTTTAACTATGAGACAAAGATTAAGAGCTATAAAAGTTTTCTTTTATCTCAAGTTCTGAAGTGCAGACACTTAACTCTTCAATTTATAAAGGTTAAACCTTTAGTTCCTTTCAATTTGTAAGAGTAATTCTTATAAATGAACAATTGCAATGACCACAGCTCAATGCACTAAACCAGATGCAATACTGTTGTTCAGTGAAGGTTAGGGAAATGATAGCAATAGTCATTAAGATCCAAGAGCATCTGATGTCAAAGAATATGAATGAATTGAGTGGGGACTATGAGGAGTGAAAAGGATTCAAAGAATTGAACTGAACTCACTGCACCCCCTGACACCATGATGCAAAATATATGCAATGCAATACACTGTTCTACATGCTGAGTATGCAACAAATCTGATAATGATGACCAAGCGACAGTATATAAGCTCCCCATGTCTATATACATGAAATGTATTGAAATCACATCACATGATATCAAAATTTGCATTCGAATATGATTCATACAAATTAAACAGAAGAGAATTACCATTAGCATGATTGTTCAATTCATATTGCAGAAGCTTCAGTTTAGCACCAACAAATCAACATGTATGCATATGCAATTTCAGACAATCATCTATATGCAAATCATGTATGAGGAAAGTTCAGAAAATCCAAACCTGACAATGATGATATGCAATACAAAGAGACAACCCACCCTTTTATACTAGGAGATTAGGGCGTCATTAGTCAGGGCATTAAGGACAATAATACCCCTGATAAATAGAAATCCTCTTCCGGGATACATCAGACGCGCATGCTCGCCTATCCCCCCGGATGCTCTCCTGAGACCGAGTATGCTCTCTAGCGACTGCAGATGCTTCCCTGCTCGAACCAAGATAGCATATGCTCCCCTGGAGCAGTGATTTCTCCCCTGGCACTGAAGGATGCTCCCCTGGAGCAGCGATTTCTCCCCAGAGATAGCATATGCTCGCCATGCTCCCCTGATGCTGAGAATGCTCCCCTGAAGCAGTGGATGCGCTCCTGAGGCAGAGTGTGATCCCGTGCAGAGGCGCACGTTCAAGAGTTCTGACTCCACACTCTAACATTATGTACACATGCAATAACTGGCAAGAGAATATCATTGAATTTGAGTAGAATTAAATTCAATAGCTGAGTCTGGAATACAGACAGATCAGCTGGACAAGAATAGAATATCAGACATCAAACAATCAAATCAACATAACTTTCTCAATTTAGTTCTGAAGGTAAATCACTTACCTGCTTTACCAGATTGATTTATTTTTACCCTTGGTGTTGCACCAGATTTTTGACAAGGCCTCCAATTTCTTTCAGCTCTTAGGATTTTGGCCCTGCCTCTTGTCATATGCCTGAAGTAGCTTTTTCTGTTTCATCAGTTTGTTCCCGGCTACCAGACATACCTGCAAACACACTTAGGGAGCAGGTTTTGGAACCCAAGATATTTTGGGCCCCAAGACAGAACCAGACACTTGAGAGTGAAAACAAGACAACAGCTGTTTAGGGATCCACATTTGTGTAAAGATGGAAGGTTTGGTGGATTCTACAGCTTGAGAGTTCTTTTTGTTATTTTTCTTTTTCTCAGCACCAACAGGTTTAGTTTTGTTTTCCTGGTGCTTTGATGGTTGTTGTGTAGTCCTGGCATTCATTTTATTAAAAACATTTTTATTTTTCTGCTAGTGCCTTGGCCAATGAGTGTACTGGAAGTTGTGTTCCAAATTGGTCCTAGGCTGACCATAGAACCCCTGGTGACTAGGACTCCATGTCCTAAACTGACTATCCCATCTCCTAGCTGGCTGAGGTCTATATGGCTGATACCAAGTGGGGAAATTCTGATACCCGGACCTCATGTATACAAGGTTCCACCCAAGCCTATTAAGTGGTTGAGGATGAAAGTTATGATAGACTTGGGCTCTAGGGAAATAGGGATGAGCAAATGGGTTCCTAGCTGCACTTGGTCTCCCTGCCACCTTTGACCCTCTAGGTTTCTGAACTGACTTATATTGGGTCTTTTTCTGAGCAGTTGATGGTGATGGAGACTTAGCAGCCTTGGGCTGGGGTTTTGATGTGCTAGCTGGCTGACCCCTAGTCTTGGACTTATCCTTGGAAGAAGAGCATGCAGCTCTAGGCTCTACAACTTTCTGCTTTCCCTTGTCCTTAGCACTGGACACTTTTGATTTAACATTATTGAAGGCAAATTTTTCATTGACCATTTTTATGAGTGGTCCTCTATTCTTTTCTCCCACACATGAAATGGTTTTCAATTCAAAGCTCTTTTTAGCTGAGGGATTAAAACCAAGACCGTCCTTTCTGAAATTAACTTTTGACCCTAGCAAGGCATTTAGATTTTCAGTTCCTTGGGTCATACTTTTAATGATTTTCATTTTGTCAGAATTTTCATTTTCCAGATTTTCAATAGTTTTCTTTAATTCAGCATTCACTGACAAAACAGCTTCATATTTTTCATTTGAAGTCTTTATTTCATTTTCAGACTTCTGAATATTCAATTTCAATTCATCAACAACATTTTTCAGCAAATTATTTTCTTTCCTACAATCAATCACAACATGCTTTAATTCATCAAAATCAGAACATGCATTTTTCAATTTGTCATTCTCTGATTGTAAGCATGCAACTTTATCAGAAAGAGTTTTATCATTAACCAGAGAATTCATTTTCTTCTTTAAGAGTCTGTTTTCCTTCTTAATATCATTAGCTTTATCTAACAGGTCTCTGTGAATCATGTTTTTCACATCAAAAATAAATAAATAAGTAAGGGGAAGATAAACAGTGAAATAAAGGGAATAAAGGGGAGCAAGAGATTGCTATCGGAGTGTGATCACCAGAGGGGTTACCTCAAAAGAAGGGAGATTGATCGCGAATACCTGGTGAAAATAAGGATGCGGGATGAGTGTAGATTCCTTCCTCCTCCTTCTACCGGCCGGTCGATGAAGGGGGTTTTCCTCTTAATTACCCTTAAACAAAGAACAAACAATCAAAAGAGGAGGGATTAGCCAAACGTGTGTAGTATCAATCCAAAAGAGTAATAAGATGATGAAAGTGGAGCATAAAGGGTGCACCTTTTGGTTATTTTAAAACCCCTAAGAAAATTAGGGAAGGAAAGAGATATGATGCAGAGCTAATGCAAACTAACTATGATGAACAATGATGAAGTAGCAAATTGATGCAAAGAACTCCCTGCTGTTCCTGACAACAGTAAAGGGAAAAATAATTGATGTGGCTGATGCACTATGAAGAAGAAGACCACTGCAGGAGCACGGATTCGCAAAGAAAAGTAGAGTAGAAAAGCTTCAGTGCACGGAGAAAATTGCTACTGCTAATCTCTGCTCTCTGCTATTTTTAGCCAACCTTCCTATCAAGCTTCTACTATGCTCTCCCCTCGCGCGAACTCGACCCAGGAGGCTATTTATAGGGTAGAAAACATAAATCTAATGGGATAAGAACTAGCAAGACCCTTCTACGGCAAGGTCTCTAGCTCCCTAATCGAGCAAGATGACCAAACAGAGCAGGGGAATCTCCAGGAAAGGGCAGTTCAAGCAGGACACGGAAGGAAAAGAGACGACTCTCATCAAGGCGTTAAATTAAATTGATGACCTGTCTTGAGGCGTTAATTGAAATCACGACTGGGACAAAGGCATCAATTCTTGGATTTAATTTCAGTAAGAAAACCTTCCTTATTTGAAAATTATAAAGAGACGACTATAGGAGAGACGTTAATTCAAAACACGACCCAGGGAGGGACGTTAATTTTTGATTTCAATTAGGGTAGGATACGTCAAATATCAGAAACTGACGCCTCTTGCTCCAGTCGTCCTTTCTTTGAACAACGCCCTAGCGCAGGTCGCTATTTAAAACACGCCTCTCTTCGAGTCGTTTAATTACAAAAATGCAAGAAAAATCATAAAAAATCACACAAAAATAGAAAAACTTTATATTATAGAAATATTGAAGTCCACTTTGGGGCGTTAACATAGTGACATGAGATTTGATCAACATAGTATCAATTTTAGCGTGTCTATAGCTGCCCCGCCTTGGAGTCTGCTTTGCAAGGGAGTGAGACGTAATGAAAGTGAAAGTGTAATGAAGTGGAACGAGCTGATAAGTAAATGTCAAGGTGTGATGTGACACGCATGTGACACTAGGCTTTTGAAATCTTTCCAAGATTCTGAGTGAAACAACTTCGGGTGATTCCAAAGAAACGTCGATTTGCTGGGTAAAGGAGACTAAACTAAACAAGTAAAATGTGCGCGTGGGCACGACAGGGAGGCACCATTGGAGAGCGTTTACCAGCCAACGTGGACGTGCTACAACCAAGGTGAATTTGCAAAAATAAAGTGAATTGAGATGAAGTCCCAGCAAAGAGGCATTTTCAAGGAACTAGCCTGAGCGGCTTCAGAGAGAATAAAGTACTCAATTTGGAGTGGAATATCTCATGTCAACTCAATCAAGAGCGAGTGACCTTCATTATTGCCATAATATGAAGATTTTCAGCATGAAGCTCAAAGTCCTATATGATGCATGCTGGGATAAAAGAAAAATTAAAACAAACTAAATATAAAAAATAATTAAGGATAATATTGCCAAGCCATCTAGATTTGGTCAAGAATCCAGATCTCTGAGCTGACACTAAGCTGAAGCCCGTTTGTCCGCGCATCAACCCAGAAAGTGGAATCATCGTCCCAGACCTTTAATGACTCAACGTCCTATCCGTGTGATCAAGATTCTCCTGGAATTATCACTGTTTTTAATGAAGGGGAACTCAAATTCCAGGTTCGTCAGAACCACAAGGTCCTTGATATGCTATAATAGCGTAAAATACCATATAGTAACAATGCTCACAGGAAGGAAATACAAGAGTGGGATGATGTTATTCCCACGAGTCACCCCTGCGTCTCGAAACCTGCACTCTTCTATACTTGAAAAGTTCATTAGTTCTCTCAATTCAAAGCATGATATGATCATAAGTGCATAATCACAAATAAATCCTAATTAAAAGACATCACTTAAGTTCATTAAAACATAGGGAGGAACCAAATATGTAAACCCATAAAGTAACGACTGGAGTTCATGGCGTCAAAAGAATAAAAGACGACCGACATGAGGGTGTTTAAAATATAAAAGACGTCTACCATCAAGGCGTTAATTCTTTTGGGATCTCAAGAAAGTGACGACCCGAACGTAGGCGTTAAATAAAACACGACTTTAGACAAGTCATCATTTCAACAAATGACGCCTCAGACACCGGCGTTAATTAACTGCGAATT
This sequence comes from Amorphophallus konjac, assembly GCA_022559845.1. NCBI lineage: Eukaryota > Viridiplantae > Streptophyta > Magnoliopsida > Alismatales > Araceae > Amorphophallus > Amorphophallus konjac. The sequence goes on along the minus strand of CM040122.1, from coordinate 85,888,310 downwards.
TCGATCACCACGCTTCCGACTAGAAAGCAAAACCCAGTACTACTTGTAATCGTCTCTGCAGCTTTGAACGGGCATAAGATCCTTCGAACTTCTATAACAAGAAGGAATTTTCCTCAGCAAATCAACCAAATCCTTTGTTATGTTACTTCTGCTTCTGATTTCACAGGTGTTGCTACACCTGCTTCGGCTTCTTTCTACAGACAGTCACTGAAATAACCTCAGAAGATGGAGAGAGCTATCAAGCGGCCAAAGATTTCTACTCCCAGGCTCTCAGAAATCAACGGACACCTTAGTAGCAGAATTGCATCGAACCAGGTATGTGAGTTTGAATTATTCTGCTATTCTTTCCCCTTTATCTTCACCACTCCCAACCTTCTTACCATATGTACTCTTCTCTTCTTTTCTTTTCTTTTTTCCACAGGATTATCCAAATATTCCAGGAGCCAGGAGATATACTAAGAACAAGTGGCTCCCCCTTTTACTCTCCAAATTCAGCTCTGACATGAGAATTTTTATATCTAGATGGCACCTCCTAGGCCTAGTTACCCATGTCAAACATTATGACCAAATCCACTTAGATTGGGTAGCTATAGGAGCTCTAGTGGAGATATGGCAACCCTCTACTCACACCTTCCTATTCTCCACCTTTGAAGCTACCATCATATTGGAAGAGTTAGAGATGATCTTGGGCTTAAAGAAGATGAAACAAGGGGATGAGGAGAAGATGACCATCATGCCAAGAAAAATCTCCTCCCATGAATTGCTAATAAGCTTGATTCCTAGTCCCAACCTAGTGAGCCAAATCAAAGCCACCAAGGGGATTAACCTCTTAAAGCTTGCCTCATGGGTCTACAAAAGGTCCGACCAAGCCAAAGAGGAAGAGGAAATAGAACGAGTAGCAAAAGCCTTCGTTGTGTGCTTGGCGGGAGCAATCTTGTTCCCCTCCACGGAGGATTTCTTGGAAGAGTCCCAACTGAGTGCTATAGCTAGCCTTTGGGAAGGAGAGAGAGTGGGACCGGCGATATTAGCCTTCCTATATAGCGGGCTTACCTCGGCAGCAATGGGGAGACCGATTTATGGATGCATGCTTGCACTCTCTAGTTGGGTAGATCTCCACTTCAAGTTCGATCCATGTGAGGAGGCCCAACAACCATCAAGAATATTCTCAAAAAGCCCACTTTCCTACATGACCGGCTCATTGGGGTTGAGCAATAGAGTGGTGAACCGGATTCCCCAAATCAAGAAAAGAGTGGAATGGAGGGAGCATCTCAAGGTGATGCCAAAGAACTTATTCACATGCGCCCCGGGATTACTTAAAGCTCAAGAACTCCATGCACGATTCTCTCCCGGGACAGATCTTCGGTTAATAGGCACCACGGAATTCGTGTTATATAACTCTCATCGTGCCTTCCTCAACTCGGGCTTCCACGGCGACTATTCGAGGACCCATCTCATCTTCCTCCTATCAAGACAAGGGACACTGGCAGTAATAAAGATGGAGAAGAAAGCACAACAATCCAAGCACTGTGGAAAATCTGCAAAACTCATCACCCTGTGGAGAACTTAGAAGAAGACAGAGATCAGTGGAAAACATATGTAATAGCTTTAAGAAGCTTAAGGCCCAAAGTGGCTCATTAGGTGCATTGATCTTTTCATCAATAATAAACAATGATAATATTCTGATTGAGCCAAATTATGTTGTTTCTGATCAGTTCTTCCAAAAACCTGCGTTTTTGTTCTGAATAACGACTCAAAGAATGACGTTAATAATATAAATAACGTCTCAGCACTTGTCGTCTCTCATTGATCTTTTCCTGAAACATTAATTCCCATAATTGACGACTTCAGCAATGGCGTTAATAGAATCACGCCTCAAGTCAAGACGTTAATATGATTCAAATTCCCAAAAGTATTCGTTAAAAATCTAAAAGTAACGCCTTTAGATAAGTCACATCTCATGTAAATAACGCCTATAGCCAAGCCGTTAATTAAAAATAGTAATGATTATTCCAATCACGTCAATCAAGTCCCATTGAATGCTCCTGATGACGGTTGCCATTCCCCATGCGAAAATAAATCACGCCTCAAAGCACGTCATGAAATGGTTAAGTAACGCCCTTTGTTCCAGTCGTCTTTTTAACAAGACACGACTTTTATGGGGTCGTTAATTCTTTTTGACCGTTCAACTTTGCTTTCCCTCCTTTCTTCTTCTTCCTTCATCCATTTTTCCCTATTTCCCTTTTCTGCAACCCTAACCGAACCCATCCCCCACTCTCTATCTCTCTCATTCTCTCTTCCCCTCACCCCCTAGCCATGGCCGGCGGTGGACACAAAAGGCGAAGGGTCTCGGCCCCCGAAGTCGTGGACCTGGACGAGCAAGGAGCACAGGCGGTAGAGGAGCTCCCTCTTGTGGCGGCCGAGGAAGCACCGGCGGCGGAACACGGCGACGAGGGACACGGTGGAGACGATGAGGCCGAAGAAGGACGAGAAGGAGATGAAGAAGACGAAGAAGATGATGAAGATGGAGAGGACGAAGAAGGAGGAGAAGATGAAGAAGAATAAGGAGAAGACAAGGAAGAAGAAGGAGAAGACGAACCACCGGTGGCAGTCATTCCTCGCCGCGGCCAACTCCGACTGCCACGTCAACCCCGGCAACCCCTCCGTGGGGAGTTGGCTGGACCTAGACGACAAAAGGTAGGCCCCCCAGCCCTCAATTCCATATATTTTTTTAATTTTTTTTAGTTTTAGTTTTTTTTATTTTCCTTCCATTTCCATAGCCCTCGGGCGAGAAAACCAGTGACTCAGAAAGAAGACGCCCCCAAGGGTGTCATAGATTAAAAATAAGACGCCCAACCTTGGGTCGTCAATTCTTTTTCTTTATTTTGAAAAATAATTAATCACATGAGAACACGCCTTGCAGCATGTCGTTCATTTGAATTATCATGTTTAAACAACATGCTATCAATTTCCATGATTTTATCAATTCAATTGTTTATTTTTTCTTCAATATGTTTGCCATGATTTATTTCGCGTGCTATTTTATTATTTATTTTTTTAAAAAACCCTGGGAAACAACGCCCCCCATCGGGGCGTCAATTCATTTAACAACGACACAGGGGTGGTCGTTAATTTGAAACTTCCAGAACCAGATTTCAAAACAACGCCTCCCATAGGGGCATCTTCTAGATAACCAACGACCCAGGCTGGGTCGTTAATTCAATAAACGTAGATAACCATTTAGAAATAACGCCACCCTCAGAGGCGTTAATCAAGCAAGCCACGACCCAAGGTTGGTCGTTAATTAAATCAAACAGCAAACATATCAGCAAATGCAGTTTTCACATGAAATTTAAACAATTAAGCAAAAAAAACTTTATTTATGCACGCAGGGATTGATGAGGACACACATTTCCTGGGTCCAGGTGCGAGCAGCATATTATGGTCTCCCCGAGTTTCAGAGAGCTAGGGTAGATGCCATGGGGTTCGGGGCTTTCCTTAGCATGGAGCCAGTTAGGCCAGACCTAGCACTGATCCAGGTTCTGAGAGAGAGTTGTGATAGGACTAGCCGGGCATTCTTGATGCCATGGGGTCATATGATCCCCACCCTAGAGGATGTAGCTAGTATTACAGGGCTGAGGGTAGACGGGGAGGCTGTGAGCGGGATCACCTACCCTGACTATACCGAGCTTACCCATAGGCTGCTAGGGTTAGAGATGGTTTATGAGACACCTAGCGAGTGCAGAACCGTCTTCCGCACCGACCTCACCACGGCTATGGGACTGGGGGATGCTAGACAGAGACCCAGGGAGTCTTTAGAGCAGTTTTCACAGAGGTTGATGGATGGGGCTAGGGCAGCCTATTGCCAGGACCCGGCTGACAGAGAGAGGGCATACAGAGATCTGAGGAGGTTTCTATTCTTGATGCTCGGGAGGCTACTGCTTGGCACGAAGGGTGACGTCATCAACTGCCGATTCCTAGGGATACTCAATGACTTGGAGGGAGTCGGCAGATACGCCTGGGGAGCGGCACTGCTGGCGCACATGATGGCTGACCTGTCTACGGGGACAGGACGAGAGACGACTGTCAGTGGCTTCTCACCTTTTCTTCAGGTATGCATTTCTTTGTTTGAATGTTTGAATGTATATGCGTATGAATGTTTTGCTAATATGATGCATGGATGCAGGTTTGGAGCCATCTATACATGCCCATGGGGCGTGTCGACCTACGACCCGGAGGTGAGGGATCTTCCCCTCTGGCGCGACGCTGGCTACCAGTCGTGTTCGGAGCCCCACTCTCTTACGAGCTGTGGGTGTTACGGAGGGAGTTCCGTGACTTCCCTCCTTCACTGGTATGCATAATGCAATTTTTTTCTTATTGTGTTTATGTTATAGAATGTGATATGATGGATGAATGTATGTTTGTGAATGCAGGTGCGGTGGAGACCCTATGAGGGGATGACTGACGAGGGCCAGCCGTGGGTCGTAGCGGGCCGACCTCGCTTTGAGCACGAGCTTTGGGTTCATTGCTTGAGCGAGATTGAGCCGTTACGGCTTACGCTGGTGATGAGGACACTTGGCCTCCACCAGGAGTGGATAGAGGTCGGGGAGCCGCGAGGGATTGGAAAGAAGACACGCGGTCGCACCAAGGAGATCGACTGGAGAGTGCGGTTCACGGACCAGTACGCGAACTGGCAGCGAGGCGGGACCCGAGTCACCTCACAGGCGACCGATAGCTCCGAGTACCTCCGACGCTACTGGGAGGTTTACGCCGGCCGACCCCAGATGAGGGTCCTAAGGGTATGTATGGATGCACTTATTCCTAAATTAAATGCAAATGCCTACGTATATATCATGTGATTAATGTTTAATAGATGCAGGATGCGTGAGATATAGCAGCGATGGATGTACATGCCCATCTACACAGCCTGGAGGCACAGCTGGCCTCTACGCGGGCAGACCTTGAGACCTTGGTGAGTGTTCAATTTATTTCTATATGCAAATGAATTTTTGCCCTTGAATCATTGATGATTAGCCACTGACAATCTCAATAAATGCAGCATGCCCAGCAGGGAGCAGCAGGGAGAGATACGGGAGAGGCCTCTAGCTCGAGAGGGCCTAGTGCAGAGGCGACTGCACTAGCGGAGCAGCTAGCAGGGGCAGTGACACGGGCCGAGTCGGCAGAGCGCGACCTCGCCACACGGGTAAATTCAAAACTCATACCTCATTCAATTATCTATTATGTACTGATGAAAAGAAGTGTTTTACAGACGGAGGAGCTCCGAGCCGCTCTTACTTGCATCGAGGAGGGCCAGCAGGCGATGGCCACACGGGTGAGTTTTACTTTTAACCATGCATTCGTTTCATAAATTGTTGAATTATTGCATTAGATGTGGAACTGATGACTTGCTTACCTGTTTGCAGACTACACAGTTACAGGCGGCTCATACCCGAGCTTCCCTAGCTGGGGCGGAGTTGGCGATCCGTGAGCAGCGGATCGCACAGCTGGAGAGGGCTTTGAGGCGGCGTGAGGAGCTGCCTCAGGACATAGCGGAGCTACGGGTCGCTCTTGAGCTGGAGCGGAGAGAGCGTGCGTGAGAGCGAGAGGAGCACCTAGCGGACCGTGCCCGTCACCACGAGCTACAGCAGTCGGAGCGTGCCCGGTACCAGGAGCAGGTGACAGCGCGTGAGCTTGAGCTGGCAGACTTGAGGACCCAGCTAGCCGTTACCCAGGAGCGGCTACGAGCGTTAGAGGAGCATCTCCAGCGAGGGCGGGAGCGGGCGCGAGCTGCAGGGTAAAGCTTCACCAGCTCTACCTTTGTGGCGGGCTCTTCTCTTCGAGAGAGGAGCGAGGTAGGGGGCCAGGTTCGGGTTCCAGCTTCTTCACGGGGGCCCATGCCCCCCTCCACCAGCGCCACCTCGGGACGGCGAGGACGAGGTAGAGAGTAGGAGAGAGGAGGGTGGAGGCGAGAGCTGAGAGAGACTTACTTGTACTCCTCCACCCTCACACCTGTACTCAGATATTTATGATGTATATATATATGAGATTGAAATTTTTGTTACCTGAGCACTTGTGTAGTTGTGTACTTGTGGGCGTGTACTTTGCTTCTTTTCCACGTTCTTGGCTTTTGCTTTTATTTTCCCCTATGCCTGCAGCTGTAGTTCACACTTAAACAAACAGGTTAATTCATCTGTTCGACTTGGCCCCTTGCTCAATAAGCAAGGGATGTCTTTACTTTGACCTTGATAGCGGGTCAAGGGGCCAAGCCTTTAATCAAATAAGGTAAATGAAATAACCAATAAAGGGAGATGCATCACACAAGCACACATATGCACCCTATAACAAAAGATGCCCATGTAAACACACATCATGAAAGATAAGCCACCATTTTTTTCTTTCATTTTCTTTCCGCTTTTTTTTTCATCTATTTTCCAAAAAGACGCCTTAGACTAGGTCGTTATTTGTGTAGAAGACGCCCTCAGCGAAGGTCGTTAATTATGGTAAAGAGTTTGAATTTCATTAAAAAGATGACCTATCTAAAGGCGTTATTTGATAAAAGATGACTTCGACTCAGGCGTTAATTACATAAAAGGCGCCTCACTCAGAGGTGTTAATTTTGCTATTTTCAGAATTAGGTTGACAAAGCTACTAGAGCACTGGGTCATACATGGTCGTCATTCAGGATTCAGTGACCTTTCTTGATTAATTAAAAGGGGGTCGACGTGCTAGTGGTTAAACTTATACGCAAGATCTCGCTCGATGCAATCTCCTAGGTCAGTCTCAACCATCGTGCTGGTTTATGACTTATCACAAATAAAGAGATGGAAGAAGATATAAGGAAGCCCATAAGGGATTCTAAAAAGCTCGAGGTAAAAGCACCTCCCCTACCCTATGCCTGTTGGGATTCGGTCTTTGGCATAGGAAAATTTTGTTACCTTTTGCCTCTTTTGTATTGCATGCATACGCCCAAGGTTTTCCTTGCGGGGACTTTGCCCTCTTGACATGCTTTTCTTTTCACGATTTGACTTTCACTTTGGAACTGATTTGTATTGATAAAAAAACCTAATTGTACTTGGGCTTTTGCGGCATTTTGTTCCCTTTTGGGCCCTGACTTCCACTTACTAAGGCGGCGGGTAGGCTTGGCGGGTCTACCCCGAGACCTTCCTTCCTCCCTTATGGGCCGAAGAGGAAAAGAATGGGTATTGTCTTCACCTTTAGTCAGGTTTTTGACTTTCCATCAGATTTTGCACTGCTTGAGTTTGAGGTTTAAGCGTGTAGTGTGTGCGGGTGTCGACCCTATTTTAGTTAAACAAGACTGACGAATGAATACTGAAATTTGACCTTTCAGACCTTACGTGCTTGTACGCCATGGCAACGACATTTTTTGGCATTTTGGAGAATTTCTATTTTGTTTGGGATTTTGGAAAATTCTTTTTTGTTTTTTTTTATTTTGGAAAATTCTATATTTTTTTTTTGGATTTTGGATTAGGGGTAGTATTTCTTAAGGTACAGCCCGTTCCAAGGATGAGCTAGCTCTTCTCCTTCAGCGTTAATCAATTTATAAGCATTGCCAGGATAAACATCTTTTATAACAAATGGTCCTTCCCAGTTTGGTTGGAGTTTCGAACGGGGTCCCCCAGGTTTTACAAAGATTCTCTTGATTACCATCTCACCAACTTTGAATTTTCTCTCAATTACTTTCTTTTGATAAAAACGTGAAAGCCTATGTTGATAAACGCGCGCATGCTCAGCGGCGACCAGACGCTTCTCATCTAGGAGTTCCAACTGGGCAAGGAGTGAATCACGACGCTCATCAATAGAGAATTCCTTGACCAATTGTACTGGCAGAGATGGGATGAGAATCTCGTAGGGAACCACCGCCTCCATTCCATAAGTGAGGGCGAAAGGGGTTTGCCCTGTAGGGGTACGAATGGAAGTGCGATAGGCCCAGAGAGCTTCAACTAGCTTGTCTGGCCAATCCAAAAATTTATTAGCCTTACACGTCTTTTTAACAATTTTGATCAAGATTTTATTAGTTGCCTCTGCTTGGCCATTGCCCTGTGGATAATAGGGAGAAGAATGATGCAATACAATGTTATACCTGTTGCAGAGATCCTTGAGCTCTTGAGAGATGAATTGTGGTCCATTGTCGGTGATGATGGTACTCGGGATGCCGAATCTTGCGATGATGTTCTTCATTATGAATTTGCAGACGGTCGATGCTTTGATCTCCACGAATGCTTCCGCTTCCGCCCACTTGGTGAAGTACTCCGTTGCCGTGAGGATGAATGACTTCTGCTTCGTGAGGAGGTTCGAGTCACCAAGAGGTCCAATGATATCGAAAGCCCACATGGAGAAAGGCCATGGGGAGGACATAGGATGGAGTGAAGAAGCAGGAGAATGAATCTTGTCGGCGTGCAGTTGGCACTTAACACACCTTCGAACATAGATGGAACAATCCTCTTCTAGAGTTGGCCAATAGAAGCCTAGCCTAAGGATCTTCTTAGCTAGCATCTGGCTGTTCACATGACCACCACACACTCCTGAATGCGCCTCTTCCACGACTTTCCAGGATTCATCATCGTCGAGGCATCTTAATAAAACACCCGTGAGCCCTCTTCTATAGAGCACACCTCCAACCAAAACATACCGTTGAGCCACTCTTCTGATTGCTTTCCTTTCTTCCATAGTGGCTTCTTCGGGATAGGATTTATCATTGCAATATCTGGCAATCTCAAAATACCAAGGTTTCTCTTCATCAGCCAATTCTTCTTCCCAATCCAACAACATGACCTCTTTGCTTTTAAGAGCTTCACTCCGCCTGACCTTCTCGAGCACCTTGTCCCTAATATCGAGGAATGCACGATCCTTAATAGCTGGAGTGTCACGCTGATGAATGAGAGGAACGTGAAAATCTCGTTGGGGAGGAAAGACTAAAGCAGAGGCCAAAGAGGCAAGAGCGTCAGCTAGGATGTTCGGCTTCGAGGGACATGGACGAAGATCAACTTGGTGAAGAGTTTGGCATAAGCTGAAGCAAGTTCCTGGTATGGTTTGAGTTTAGGATTGATAGTGTGGTACTTGACAAGCACCTGGCGTAGAATGAGTTGACTGTCACCCACTATTCATAATTGGGTAACACCATATTTATGAGCGGTTTGAAGACCGGACAAAAGGGCCTCATACTCAGCTATATTGTTTGTGACAGGGAAAGTGAGCTGAGCAGCAAATGAGATGGTGACCCCTTCTGGTGTTAAAAGAACCATGCTGATCCCTCTTCCTTGGTAATTTAGAGCTCCATCAAAATGTAATGTCCACATAGGATCGTGGGGTTGATTAATGGACATTAGTTCTTCATCTGGAAACTCTGAATTGACAGGATCAAATCGAGGGAGAGGGTGGTGAGCAAGATGTTCGGCGATGGCATAACTTTTGATTGCTTTCTGTTGAATGTAAGTGATGTCAAATTGAGAGAGAAAACTTTGCCAGCGTGCCAATCGGTCGGTAAGGATAGATTTTTCAAGAAGGAATTTAATCGGATTCATGCGAGCAATGAGGTGAACCTCGTGAGCTAAGAAATAATGTTTTAACTTCTGAACTACCCAGACTAAAGCAGCGCAAGTCTTCTCTATAGCTGAGTACCTCTGCTCACAAGGGTTGAGAAGTTTAGACAAGTAGTATGCTGCCCTCTCCTTCCCTTCTTCATCCACTTGAGCTAGGACAGCACCTACAGAGTCATCCAGGACAGAAACATAGAGGATAAGTGGTTTGCCTAGAATTGGCGGCTTCAGGACAGGAGGATTGGCCAGATAATCCTTCAATCCGTCAAAAGCTGCCTGACACTTGTCATCCCAATTAAACTTGACCCCCGGTTTAGTAAGCTCGTAAAACGGCCTGCATCTTTGTGAGTGCTGGGAGACGAAGCGGCGAATAAATTGCAACCTCCCGATTAATCCTCGAACTTCCTTCAAATTCTTGGGAGGGGGCATATCTCTGATGGCCTTTGCCTTATTTGGATCAACTTCAATTCCTCTTTTGCTGACAATAAATCCAAGCAACTTCCCTGATGAAACACCAAATACACACTTCTTGGGGTTCATTTTCAACTGATATTCTCGTGATCTTTGCAAGACTTTAGTCAAAACCCTAGGATGCTCAATCCTTGTTCTTGATTTTACTACCAGGTCATCCACATACACCTCAATATAAATATGAATCATATCATGAAAAATTACCATCATAGCCCTCTGATAGGTGGCTCCAGCATTCTTGAGCCCAAAAGGCATGACCACATAGCAGTAAGTACCCCATGGTGTAGTGAATGACGTTTTCTCTTGGTCTTCTTCAGCCAGGCGAATCTAATTATAACCCGAAAAACCATCCATAAAGGAGAGAGTCTCAAATCCTGCCGTATTATCAATCAAAACATCAATATGAGGGAGGGGGAAGTCATCTTTAGGACACGCACGGTTGAGGTCCCGAAAGTCTATACAAATCCAAACCTTTCCATCTTTCTTCATGACCGGGATGATGTTAACCACCCAGTTCGGATAGAGGACAACTCTAACAAATCTAGCCTTATGAAGCTTGTCGACCTCTTCTTTCATCTTTAAAGCCATGTTAGGGTGGAAACGTCTCAACCGTTGTTTGATCGGGACAGACCCTGGCTTAAGTGTAAGTCGATGTTCAACGAGCGCAGGGTCTAATCCAAGCATATCTTCATAACTCCACGCAAACGTGTCCTTGTATTTTTGAAGTACCAAAATAAGCGCCTCCTCTTCGGCAGGCGGCAAATTTTTGCTGATGAGGACAATCCTAGGGTCTTCTTCCGTACCCAGATTTATTTCCTTGGTAGGCTCCTCTACTGAGGCTGATGGTTCGTCAAATCTTCTCATGCCACTAGCAAGGGCATCAGCCTCGTCCTCATATTCTTCATAACTTTCATCCCCCTCTTCAACAGGGTCTTCATCATTCATAATCTCATAGACACCAAAACCCTCATAAGGAGCACAAGTATCCTCATATTCTAACTCTGGCAAGATGATCAGATTCTCTAAAAATTCAGGAAGAGTTGAGCATGCCTGGTATCTTCTAGCCAACTCCAACAAAAATCTGCGTGGAATCTGCTTACCCTTGGATTTCCTATGTGAAACTACCCCATGGATTTTATTATTATTAGAAGAAGAGCAACTAGCTTGATTATTAGAAGAAGAACAGGGAGGGGGTGAAAAAGTGGATACAGGAGGGGATACAGATGAGGACCCCTCGCAGGAGGGGTGGAAAAGGTTTATCAATGAATCTTGGAAGAGCGGCCCCTGGGTCGGGGCACACTCAGAGAGGAGATAAGAGGTCTCCTCAACAGAGACGGAGGATAAAAAAGTTGAAATTTTGGCATTTTTTTTCTTTTTCGTTTTCGTTTTTATCTTCATTTTCATTTTCTTTTTCAAGAAGAAAGCAGTGTGCAGGGAGAATAGAAGGAGGGGTGGAGATTGGAAGATTGGAGAAAGATTGAATCAAAGACGACCCACGCGGGGGTGTGATAGAGAGTTTGGAAAATTGCTCGAGGAGCAAGGAAGGAATTGAAAGAGAGACTTGCATTGATTTTGGAGAAAAGCTGATCATGATCGGAGGCGGTCTCGGCACATGAGAAAATAATTGAGAATGCAGAGAAGGAAGAAGAGACGGATGCATAGAAGTGAGAGAGAAAAGGCCGGCCCACAGCTTGTCTATTGTAAATCCTTCTTCATATGGTACGTCTGGCTCTCCAATATCTGTGTAATCACTCAGCAGCTGCCTCTTGTCTGTTATCACCGTTGGCTTTTCAATCAGGTCGTGGATCAGTGGCGGCCATTCCGGATCTGTCGGCATGAAGAGACGACTTAAGGCAATAGTGATGTCATTCATATCAAACCATCTATACCAGTCACACTCTGGATCATCCATTTTCCTCCTCTTATCAGGCCTTAGAGATTCCAGGGCTTTGTATGTGGCCAATGGAGCAATATGTCGAGCAAACTGTCTAGAATGAATATCTTGACAGTCTAACATGGAAGTGATTATTGTAGTCTGCTCATTATTTTGGATGCCACCTTTAATAAAATGTGTCTGTAATGTCCATGTAAGCGGTTGGCGATCCATCTTCAGAGTGGATGTCATGACTGCCCATGGTTCATTTTCATCTTTGCTCAGCCCTTTGTAGCCTAGACCGCCTCGTGCAATCAATTTCTGTGACTTGACAGGCCTAGTTTTACCCTGACGATTGACACCCAGGCCTTTGCCGACCTGGTACCCCATCTTCATCAAAATATTCCATCCCGGGGTGCTCATTGTGTTCTTCTTCTTCTTCCCCTTGGAAGCTAGGGGTGTCATGGCAACTGTTGTAACTGTCTCGGGTGGCATCGGCCGTGGGTGAGGGATATCCAGCACTGATAGCAACGGTTTGTTGGAAGGCCAAATAGAAGAAACTGACGTTGCTAGGTGTATGTCTTCATCAGGCAGAATCGGCATGCTAGTCACTTTGATAATACGGCCCTTGTGTGGAAACTTGAGGCATTGATGATTTGTAGAGGGCACTGCATCTAAATGTTGAATATAGGGGCGACCCAAGATGCCATTGAATGTTGGATCCATATCCAAAATGTGAAAATCGACTGTGATTGTTGCTGGACCCAGACTAACTTTTAACGTTATCATGCCCAGAGGAGGTGTCTTAGTATTGTCGTATGCTGTGACTGTTATGGTGGATGGCCGAATCTGATTTTCTGGAATGCCGCATATCTTCAAAGTGGTTGGCGGCAATACATTAATGGATGCCCCAGTGTCCACCAAACATTGTTTTACTGCCACCTTATTGATATCCACGGTGATGCATAAAGCATACTTTCTTGCCGGTTGAGGTGCCAATTCATGTTCATAAAAAGGAATTGCTGGCTGACCGCTAGCGGGCGTTAAGACTGTAGTTATGTGCTCGACCGGGATGTCTTCATTGACCATAACCTTCTGTAAATATTCCTTTAAAGCCAATTGATGAGTGGTTGACCTCTTAATCAATTCTAAAATAGAGATTCTTACTGGAGTTTGGTCAAGATGCTTCAGTAAATCATATTGAGTGCCTAGCACGGACTCTTGCTCTTGCTCTTGCTCATTGGGCCCCTGCGTGGGCTCATGCTCTCTCTGGGGAAAGATGCGATGGAACATCCGTCCACTGCGGAGCGGTGCTATGGTTTGGCGCGCCTCTGTGGGGACAAGGATGGGGGGAGTATTGGGAGAAGAAGAAGGGGCGTTAACATTGAGAAGTGGTAGAGGAGTGTTTGAAGAAGAAGCCCCCGTAGGGGGTATTGGTGAAGGGTTCAAAAGAGAAACACCCGTAGAAGGCATAGGGGTGGAAGGGGGTGTTGGAGTGTGGGAAGGGCTAGCGGGTTGAACAAGGAGAGGCCGGGGTATAAATGGTGGTTGAACTGATGGTGGAGGTGTCCTTGCCGACGGAGGAGTGATGGTAGTGGATGTAACCGGTGCTGGCGACAGGCGAATGAGGAGTGGCCTAGATGGTGATGGCGAAGGATTGGTGGCGGATGATGGAGTTTGCTGCGTCAGGGACTGTGGTCGTGGTGGACGGGTGAGGAGAGACCGGGTTGGCAAAGATGAGGAATTAGTGGGGACAGATGGGTTAACGGGGCGCAAAAGGGGGCGACTTAATTGAGGGGTAGAAGAAGAAGGAAGTGTGCGCAAAAGGCGCGGAGGTTGATTTGAATTATGGTTGAATGCCCCGACAGAGGCATTTTCTTCGTGCCATCCCTGCCCTCTCTCTACTTCATGGAGAGACGTGACCGGGTTCACATGCTGATTTGCTTGGTGCTCCGGCAATGGGTTGTGGACAATCCCCATATCTTGCTGAGGTGCTGGAGCTTGCTGTTGTACTGGTGGAGCTGGTTGCTACGGCTACTGAGCCTGCTGTTACCGAGGAGGCCTTCTTACTTTCATAGCAGCGATGAATTGTCTCATCTCATCCCAATTAATACCGCCCTGGTCATTTAAGTCATAGATGTAGTCCTTGAAGTGAAAGCAATGGTCAATATTGTGACTAGGGGAGCGGTGGAAAACACAATAGCGGGACGTGTCAACATTAGCGGGCCACACTGTCCTTTCTTTTGGTAACATGAGTAGATTAGCAGCCATGAGGGCATTCAATATATCTGGGAGACTTTCTGGCAATGGCAGATAATGGGCCCTTTTGGGGCCAAGTGGTCTCCTTTGCTGTTGTTGTTGCGGGCCATAGTTGGTGGGTGGCGGTACTTGGTGGTACTGTTGCGGAGCTGAGGGGTCTGCATGTGGCGTTTGGTTTTGTGGAGGAGCAAGGGAAGGTTGAGGAGAAAATTGGTGTTGTGGGGGTGAGTGGAAGAGGGTGTTTTGTTGTGGAGGTGGCGGAGGTCGTGGGTTAGATTGGCGAAAAGGTGTGGGATTGCTGACCGTGCCAACTTGCTCATTGATGACGGTGCCCTCAGTCGTGGGCCCGCTATTGTTGACATTTGTATTCTTCTTGACCAACCGTGGTTTCGGTTCGAACATGCCCATGATGGGCGAATCCTTCATCTGAGTTTGAATATATCGAGCTCTCTCATAGAGCTCCTCCATGGTAGTCAATCTGTTTATGGCTAATATATGCCGGAACTGAGGGGTTGCATTTGAAATAATCATCTTAACCTGCTCTGGTTCTGACAAAGTATCTTTCAATTTCTCGGCCATTGATCACCATCTATCAGCAAATATGATGAAGTCCTCCTCGGACTTCATTTTCTCTGCAACCAAGTCCGTAACAGATAGAGAGGGTCCAACCCGGTCCCTATACTTCTGCAAGAATTTCCTTTGAATCACATCAAAAAGGCTGGCATCTGTCGGATCCAAGGAATAGAACCACTCGAGGGCTGGCCCCTCTAGAGATCTTCTAAACAAATAAGCCAGTGAGGCTTTGTTGCCCTGCCAAAAGGAGGTCTCATACATAAAATCCTTCAAGTGAATAAATGGGTTGCCAGTTCCATTGTATCGCCGAAAATTCGGCATCTCAGAAGGGGGTAAGTGAAAAACTGGTAATGTAGGCAGAGATATCTCTGGAGCATTCTTGGCAGCAGTAACCTTGTTGAGTTGTTCTTCCATGCTAGCCAATTTCTGAAGAAGTAAAGCATTAGTGTCTGACTCGACTGGGGCCGAATTTGGAATGAAGGTATTTGGCATGGGCGTCCTTAGAATTTGGGGAGGTTGAAAGAATTGGGGCCTAACCGCGGAATAACTTGCCTGTTGGACCGGCATGGCCGCACCGGGCGTTGGTGGACAAGAGGGGGGTTTGTGCAAGACCGCCTGGTCATTAACAATGTGATGGCCACTCGCGGCTGGAGGGGGATTGGAAGATGAAGAGGGAACATATTTCCCTTTCAAAGCGGCCTGAACTGCCTGCCGCTGGGAATCGTCCAATTGAGATAATGCATGAATTAAATCATTGACATTGAAAGATGGTGGGTTGTTCCCTGATGTGTTCTGATTGGATGGTAAAGCTTGAGAGGAGGGTTCAACCTCGTTAGTTGTGGTGTCAACCACATGAATTTGAGAATAATGAACCTGAGATGGAGGGTGGTTTCCCTCATGATAGATGGAATCTTGGAGGGGTGCCTCATAAGATTGATCAAAAATATTCTCTTCCACATTATCATAGGCGTACCCGTAGCTTGCCATGTTGATAATCTTACTTGAACGGAGTTGCATGTTTAAGCAGAGAAGCTTATTTTGGAGGAATTATAATTGCAGTAATCACTCAATCCCAATCAAGTTATGCAAACAAGTTATAGTGAACGCAAGCTTTTAGATTCAAGTCTGAGATTAGAGTGAATTAAATTGATGCACAATCCTCTCTCTTTGTAGTGTAGAACTTAGTTGTGAGTTTTGGTTGTGATATCCGGGTTAACTAATTTCTTTCTCTCTCCTCACCAACGGTGGCTATCTAAACTCCGAGTACTTCAAGGTACAACCAACCCGACGTCCGTGAGGGAATCCACGGGTGCGGGAACTTACGGAGGTCTTGGAAGAAGAATTTCTGGTCCAAAGAGACGGAATGCTCAATGGAGGGTTGTTCCAATTCCAAGAAGGGTGTGTGGAATCCTAGTCTAGAGAGAGGAGGTCTCTCAACCAAATGCCATAAAATGCAGAATAATATAAGCAGAGCAAGCAGGTGTAATCAGATAATGAATATGTGAAACAATCCAGCATGAACAAATAGATCAAGCAACTTTCTGTTAACACACAGGTAAAAAGTGACTTGGCAGACGTCGCTAAAATAAGGAAACATGACAGCGTGGCTGTCGCTAATCTGTGGAGTCCTGTCGGACAGTGCTCAAGAAACACCTTGGTGTGAGGCGCGGATTGTGTAAAAGACGCTTGGGAGAAAGGCGCCAGATAGACAAAGGACGCCCACAGCGAGGGGCGTCAATTCTCAGAGAGTGAGAAAGCAGGAGACGCTATATAAAAAGGTGCCTTTTCAGAATGCGTTAAATGCAAAAAAGACGCCTTGAGTAAAGGCGAAATTCATGAAACACGCCTTGATGTGAGGCGTTAATTAAAAAACACAGAGAACACAAACTGGCTAATCCGAGGGGTATGGGTGTGTAGTGTGCCCAATGGAGGGTGCCCGTGGGGCACAGTGGAGGGGTACCGTGGGTACCTAAGGGAAAGGGCACACGTGGGTGCCAATGGGAAAGGGCACACGTGGGTGCCAATGGGGAAAGGGCACACATGGGTGCCAACAGGAGAGGGTAATCAAAAGAAAAACAGTGGAGGTCCCACCGTGATCGCCAATTTGTGAATCGTGTTTTTCACATCAAAAATAAAGAAATAAGTAAGGGGAAGATAATAGTGAAATAAAGGGAATAAAGGGGAGCAAGAGATTGCTATCGGAGTGTGATCGCCAGAGGGGTTACCTCAAAAGAAGGGAGATTGATCGCGAATACCTGGTGAAAATAAGGATGCGGGATGAGTGTAGATTCCTTCCTCCTCCTTCTACCGTCCGGCCGATGAAGGGGTTTTCCTCTTGATTACCCTTAAACAAAGAACAAACAATCAAAAGAGGAGGGATTATCCAAACGTGTGTAGTATCAATCCAAAAGAGTAATAAGATGATGAAAGTGGAGCATAAAGGGTGCACCTTTTGGTTATTTTAAAACCCCTAAGAAAATTAGGGAAGGAAAGAGATATGATGCAGAGCTAATGCAAACTAACTATGATGAACAATGATGAAGTAGCAAATTGATGCAAAGAACTCCCTGCTGTTCCTGACAACAGTAAAGGGAAAAATAATTGATGCGGCTGATGCACTAGGAAGAAGAAGACCACTGCAGGAGCACGGATTCGCAAAGAAAAGTAGAGTAGAAAAGCTTCAGTGCACGGAGAAAACTGCTACTGCTAATCTCTACTCTCTGCTGTTTTTAGCCAACCTTCCTATCAAGCTTCTACTATGCTCTCCCCTCGCGCGAACTCGACCCAGGAGGCTATTTATAGGGTAGAAAACACAAATCTAATGGGATAAGAACTAGCAAGACCCTTCTACGGCAAGGTCTCTAGTTCCCTAATCGAGCAAGATGACCAAACAGAGCAGGGGAATCTCCAGGAAAGGGCAGTTCAAGCAGGACACGGAAGGAAAAGGGACGACTCTCATCAAGGCGTTAAATTAAATTGACGACCTGTCTTGAGGTGTTAATTGAAATCACGACTGGGACAAAGGCGTCAATTCTTGGATTTAATTTCAGTAAGAAAACCTTCCTTATTTGAAAATTATAAAGAGACGCCTATAGGAGAGACGTTAATTCAAAACACGACCGAGGGAGGGACGTTAATTTTTGATTTCAATTAGGGTAGGATACGTCAAATATCAGAAACTGACGCCTCTTGCTCCAATCGTCCATTCTTTGAACAACGCCCTAGCGCAGGTCGCTATTTAAAACACGCCTCTCTTCGAGTCGTTTAATTACAAAAATGCAAGAAAAATCATAAAAAACCACACAAAAATAGAAAAACTTTATATTATAGAAATATTGAAGTCTACTTTGGGGCGTTAACATAGTGACATGAGATTTGATCAACATAGTATCAATTTTAGCGTGTCTACAGTCTCCATAAGCATCTGCCCAATCAGAAATAGTGTAATGTTCGAAAAGGGATGATACCTGATCAGACTCTTCTTCTTCTTCTTCTTCTCCATTCTTGGCCATCAAGCAGATGTCCTTTTCTGATTTTCCACTATCTGAGGAAGTGCTCAGTGTGCCTTCTTCCTCATCACTCCATGTACTGACCATGGCCTTCCCCTTTGGCACTTTCTTCCATGGTCTTCCTTTCATTTTCTGTAACTCTGGACAATCTGCCTTTATATGACCTGTCTTCCTGCAATGATAACAAACATTAACATCAGATTTTTCAGCAGGATTAAATTTATACCTGTTTTGCTTCCTGTTGTGGTATTTTCTATAGAGATTCTTCCCTTCTCTTCTAAGAAATCTACTGAACTCTTTTGTGATCATAGCTATTTCATCCTTCTCAAGATCTGATCCAGATGAATTCCGATCACTAGATGATCCAATGCTACTGGACTGTTTTGAGCAGCTATGCTTGGCCTTCAGAGCAATAGGCTTTATGTATTCGTGCTCTTCAGTTTGAAGTAAATTCATCTCGTACGCCATCAAGAAGCCTATCAGCTCATTGGGTTTCATCTTTTGTAGATCTTTTGACTCCTCAACCATAGTTGCTTTGGTATGCCATATAGGAGTCAACGATCGAAGGATCTTCCTCACAACTTCATGATCAGTATAACTCTTTCCCAGATTTCTTAGACCATTTGTGATGATGGTCAGACGAGCATACATTTCGGTCACTGTCTCACCAGGCTTCATCCGAAATGCTTCATACTTTGACACTAGCATATTTGCCCTTGTCTCTCTCACTTCAGATGTTCCCTCATAGATAACTTCGAGGGTATCCCACATCTCCTTTGCTGTCTTGCATGATGACACTCTGTCAAATTCCGTGGGATGAAGTGCACACTGAATGGCGTTGATGGAGCTACAATTCAGAGTAGATTTCCTGACTTCTTCTCTGGTCCATAATTCCTCATTCTCATGTAGCTCATAAGGACCTTTGCTCACAATTTTTCATACCTCATAATCTTTGGCTCTGAGGAAGGCCTGCATCCTGTTCTTCCAATATGGGAAGTTTGAACCATCGAAGAATGGTGGCTTCGTAGTGGACTGACCCTCTGCTGTTATCCCTCTAGCATCCATGGCCGATCCTCTTTAGGATGTTAGTCCTGCACAAAGAGTTAGGCTCTGATACCAATTGTTGGGACGCTAAAGGGTGATCTAGAGGGGGGTGAATAGATCACACACCTGTTAAAAGATTACTGCAGTAGAATCAAATGCGGAATTAAAACTTCTACTGAACAGATAGTGAGCACAATGGAAATACCACCCAGAACAGATGAAGAACCGTCCTAAGCATACATCTACTGAGCGAAGATAGAAATATAGAAGCTAGGCAAACCACAAAACAATCACACAGTAGACAAAGGCTTTTAGGTGGTTCGGTCCTCCAGACCTACATCCACCCCACACTCAACCCGAGTGTGGCTTACTGCTGACTCACAGCTTGAATCGCTGGGCCTTACAGCTTGCCTACAATCCGCTGAGCCTCACAGCTTGCTGTCCGAGGTATCCACCTCGCCTGTTGAGCCTCACAGCTTGCTGTCCAGAGGAATCCTCCTCTGCAAAACCCGCTGGGCAATACAGCTTAGCCGTCCAGTGGAATCCACCACTGCAAGTGCTGCCACACAGCTTGAACACAATAGTTTCGAAAACAAAAACAAAAGACAAACAAAAGACAAAAGGAATCCCTGTAGGGAATATAGCTCAAACAATTGAGCAAACCTCAGATCCGATTTTGAACCAAAGATCTGAGGAATAAAACTCTCAACTCTTCACTCTCTCAACTCTCTTCCTTTTCTCTCTTTTCACTTCTCACTTCTACTGGATCGAAGGGCTCTCTGCTCTCTGCTTTTTCTTCAAGGCTTCTGCATTCGATCATCTCTTCATTTGTGGACGAAGGTTTCCTTTTATAAGTAGTCACAGCAGGAGTAGCACTGGGCGCGTGTCTTCCACATTTCTCGCCCAAGTGTTTTGGCCATGTGTCATCCTGTCTGCCCTTCCAACCTCGGATCACGTGCCCCTTCATTAAGCTTCACGAACAGAGCCTGTCAGACTGAGAATTATCAGTTTAATGTCGACACATTGTATAGACTTCGTTCGATGCATCAAGCAATGTGTAGACTTGATAATGCGAAGACAGTGTATAGACTTTGCAGTGTGTGCAGTGATGCACAAGATGAAGTATGCACAATGGCTGTATGGACTTGGCGTTCTGAACAATGTACATACTTGCTGTGAAGACCAATGCCCAAATGCAGTGTATGGACTTAGCGTGAATGCAATGCAAACACAAGAGTGTATAGACTTGATGAATGCGATGCAGACACACAGAGTGTGTAGACTTGATGAACAATGCATTCTAGGCAAACCCTGTACAGACTTGAATGATGAAGCACACGATGCAATGTGAAGACTTTGAAGAACATATGCTGTACAGACTTCGAATCAAAAGTTGCACGATGTACAGACATACTCGATGTAACTTTCTATATGCTCAAGACTATGCACAATGAATGTGTATACTTGCTGTAAGGGATGTGCAGACTTGATAAATGAACCAATGTATAGACTTAGACAGTCTTGCTAACATGCATGAACAAAAGGCATTGTATATACTTGGCCAATGCAATGATGTACAGACTTGCACAGTTCCAGCTACAGTGCAGTGTATGGACATGAAGAATGATGCATGTAACGGATGTGTAGACTTTGCAATGTTCAACTGAGACGGAAGATGAGACGATGAAGTCTGTACAGACTTTAACAGTAAGACACTGGACGCTGTACATACTTGAAGACAATGCATGCTTCAATGTGAAGACTTCGCCTATGCATACCAGCCCGATGTATAGACTTTGGCTAGACAAGCTACATGGCCGATGTATAGACTTTGCAAATGTTCAGACTTGAAAGCTCGACCAGTGTACAGACTTGCCACCGACCAAAGTATAGACTTGAAAAGCTTGAACACAGCGATGTGCAGACTTTGTGATGTATAGACTTATGAATGCAACGTAGGTGAAGACCCCAATGTATAGACTTCCAATATGAATGAAACCGCTGTACAGACTTGCTCAACCAGTCCTATGTACAGACTTGGAATTTCAACAGAAGGATGTACAGACTTGGCATTTCAACAGAAGGATGTACAGACTTGGGAATGATGCATGACGTTGTACAGACTTGGAAAGTCAATCTACTGAATGTACAGACTTGGTGGCTGAACATAGGTAAAGATAAGCACTGTATAGACTTCATGCATGCAAGGCTGTACAGACTTGGCCACAAGCTGAACAGTCGGATGCATGTATAGACTTCATATATGCAAGGCTGTACAGACTTGGCCACAAGCTGAACAGTAGGATGTATAGTCTTCATATATGCAAGGCTGTACAGACTTTGCCACAAGCTAAACTATCGGATGTATAGACTTCGCCTAACACAGTCCGATGTACAGACTTGCCAATGTGTAGACTTTAAGTCCATGTGCAGACTTGGATGAATGAACAAGCATGAATGTATAGACTTCTTAACAAACACATGCAATGCAATATATAGACTATGCTAAACACAACAACATAGCATATGCAAAGTATGCAATGCATCTATACTGACTCACTATGATGAATGCACCTGTGAAACTCTCACTGTGTTGCTATCATCAAAACAAAATACATAAGCTTGTGCCTAAGGGGCACAACAGATGGTATCGTCTGGGCACTCTGTGGACTGTTGGATGGAGGAAGAAGAGTAGTCCACCTCCTTAGTTGGCCGAAAATAAGGTTCAAGTGAATGAAGGGTAAGTACACGGCCGTGGACACGACCCCTATACCTACTAGGATTAGTTGGATCTTTGACTTGAATATGTTCGACCATAGGAGGTGGGTTAGATCGTTCCTCATCTTGTAATATATTTATTGAATTCATTAAACTAAACATTAAGATTTACGTTAACAAATTATAACTTTCGGCTAGACCTAACCAATGTTGGTAGGGAATTTGGGTCCCCTAACCTTCTTGTGTGGTGTAGCCAAAGGTTTCGACTCTTCTAAATCTGACCTATTATGTACAAGGCACACGCCCTTGGCAGGGCTGTTGATTGGAGTTGTGTGATTAAGGATGTAGGATGAAGGTTCTTGAGCTAGGAAATCATGATTTAAGAGCATTGCCCCTATAGTAGGCTTCTCAATGACAACTTAAGGTTTCTCTTTATGGAATTGATCAGCTTTGAAGATGGAACCACTTTTGAAGGACGTGAACAAGAGGAATAAAAAAGAGAGGAGGACTAACAAAGTTGGTTCTCCTTTTGCTTCATGAGTTTCTTCTTGGGTTATCGCGTGGGACAATGATTCTTGAAGGAATAGTTTTGATAAACCCAAATCCTCTATGTCTACATTATGGGACTTTTCATTTGGATCCACATATTCATCTTCATGGCATGTTTCTACATTGGCAATTCTCTCTTCCAATGGACGAGACTCCTTTACAAAATGATCGTGCAAATTACACCTGTTTGATTCATCTTTGCTAACCTTAGTTGGTTGGCACCCTAATCCAAATCTCTCAAGTGTTCCATTTTCCTCAATCGGCTCTCTAATTCCTTATTCTTCTTTTCCTAACCCTGCGCCAGCTGAATAACCCATCTTGGACATTATGTGCCATCCTATATCTTGGGATTTCTCCTTAGGTACGGGTGACTCTAAGGATTCGGAGGATGAATAGATTGATGGACATCCAGAGTAGAGAATGGGCTCCTCGTCCTTCGACGACATGATTGTGGCCGGGTCCAACACCGTGGAGATGTCGACCAAAATTTTTAAAGGAGGAGCAACCTGAGGGTTAGGGATTTGTGGAGAGCTTGATTGGATAATTGGAACGACATCTTGATTCGGGAGAGAAAATCCGGCATCTAACTCATCAAAGGGGATGGATTCATGTTGGGGAAGCTGAATCGGAGCTAGATCAATTGGGGTAGGGGTTGCAAATGACTCATCAACAATGGGGGTTGATTAGAATTGAGTTGGCAGCATGGTTGGGGTAGGAGTTGGTTTGATTAGTTCAAGGGATGATAGTAGCTCTTCCCGCGAGGCGTCTTGGTGAAAAGTGGACAAAGTTGAATGATCCTTCGCCATGAGTGGAGAAGAGACAGCTTCATTTGACTACCGAGTAGATGATGTGCCCTCAGGCAAAATGAGAACTAAGGGTCTTGCCCCTTGAGGTGGAGTTGGAGTGGAAGGAGGAATGTCTTGGCTTTGTCGAGGTGGTTCATTCTTGGGTCGGATCAAGACCAAAGGTCTTACCCCTTGTCCATGGCCAATCATGTTTGCTGTGTCCAAGTGCACTATGGGTTGATCATTCGCCACTTCTTCTTCATCATATTGCCAATGTTGTCCTCTTTCCATTAGCCTGGACTCTTGATTGTCCCTAACCATGACTAACCCTTCCTGAGTGTAGGATGGAACATGAGGTGATTGATGGAAAGGAAAAGAATTGTGGGCATTCCCTTGCCCCTTCATAGGCGCCCCGTGGCTTGCAGCGGCAACCTCATGGTTGGTGAGATTAAATGGCTGATGGAAGGGATTGATGTGATCATAGAAGATGCCCCTTCCGAAGTTGAGACATTGCAATCATCAAGGAAGATTGGAAAGGAAGTATTCTTGAGTTGAGCTTGGAAAACATGAGCTCTTTTGTAGAGCTGAGCGAATGTGTGAAATTCGCTAAGCATCAAGATAGCACGGAGCTGAGGAGTTGCGTTATTGACTAGAACAGTGATGGCTTGATATTCCGGGATGACAATCCCAGACCTAGAAGCCATAGCTCTGCACCGATTAGGAAATTGAATGAAGTCCTCATCGGGCTTCATCTTTTCTATGATAAGGTCCGTGAGAGTGGGAGCTACACTAGCCATGTGGCCGAAATGAGCGATAAAATACTCGGACATAATGTCAAAATTGATAAGGTCTGAAGAGGCGTGATCTCGCGCTGGTCCTGAGCTGGGGAGATGATCACCGAACAGTGAACTGCAAGGAAGGGAAACGGATCAGGGGGCCCGGGGATGGTTCCCCGGGGTAAACCCTCCGATGTCTAAGTCAGTAGAGCAATGGTGGAAGCTATGAAGGGAGGAGGAAAGAGAGGCACGAGATCCCTCTACACCAAGGTGGTGAAGTGGTTCCTGCTCAGGGAGTTTTAGGCGTGTGTTGGCCTTACCTTTTGCTAGAGGGAGTCCCAGGTTTAAATAATATACCAGCCTCATGAGTCCCGTAAGCTGAGGAGTTTCAGGCGGGAGTTACGTCCTCAACTTGGGCTCTTTACGTCCTCATCGTGGGATCTTTATAGCCTTGAGGGGTCATGGGTCCTTATCCTCGTAAACTCCTGCTCATAAAGGGCTCTCAACGGCAGCATGGTAAGCAATCGTCGGTCAACCCAAGCATGAAGAGTGCCAACCTTGTCCGGGCGATAGGCATAGCTCGGATGAGGCTCGGTCGGAGTGGGCGCTGAGCGCTAGCCTTTATCCCGGCGAGGGGATAGATCGGACGTGGGTCTTCCTCCGACCTGACTGACGCTCGGGCCTTCCGAGCCTGATGGCCACCGAGGAAGTGTTTGATCCCGAGTGATCTTATTGGGCTTTTATGCTAAGTGGGCCCTGCGGGCGGTCACTTAGATGAGCTAGGCCTCCTTTGGTCTTGATGGACCTAGTTCGGTCTGCTCTTAAATGGGCTACAGGAATCCCCCTCTCCACTTGTCCCCCTCCTACTCTCGAGCCTTGGCAGGCTCAGAAGAGTAGTTGTTAGGGTTTTGGACCAGCATGGCTCGGGTGGGTGGAGATTTGGCGGTCTTAAGAAGCCACGTGTCATGGTCACCCGGGCCCATAATAATGATGATCCTGATGGATTTGAACTGAAGGGCCCCCTTTTCTCAGAGGTCGAACAACGTGCCGCCTTCCGCGTGGGAATATAGGCATTGTGCGCTTGTCGTCGCTCCAGACTCCCTCCGTTTCTAGGGTTTGGCTCTCCTTCGTGCTTGCTTTTGGGGCCCTTTGATGCGTCGTGAGGACACGACGGAAGAGCAGAGGCTTGCAGCAGAGTTCGTGGAGTTGGCGGAGATAACTGCGGAGGCAGTCCGATAGCTTCCTCTTCCTCTGGAGTCTTCGGGGTCTTGCGAGCATCTTTCTTCAAGTTCATCTTCGGATTCCATGGCGGATCAGCGTCCGAATGTCGAAGAGTGGGAGGGCGAGCCTGCAGTGAGGGCGACGGCTCCAAACTATAGTGAACTGGGGGAGGCGGAGGTGAAACGGCTGGAGCACCAGTTTTGTCTGCCCCATAAGTTTTACTTCGCTGCGGCTGCCCCGCACGAGACAAGCTTGGACTCTCGTACAGGCAACATCTGCACCTTTCTTCTATCGTGGAAGGGTGGGTTCCGCCTTCCCTTCGAGCCCTTTGCTCTTAAGCTTCTCAATTTCTTTCTGTTGGCGCCCGTACAGTTGGTAGCCAACTCTTACCTTCTTCTTTCCGCCTTTCGCATCCTCTGCCGTCAATGCGGGGTTCCTCCTTCCTTGGACCTCTTTCATTATTTTTTTGAGTTGAAGGCGCATCCCTTGGCCGGGAATGGATTCTATTTCATCTAGGCGAGGCAGAATAGGAGCTGTGTCCCCTTGGCCGCGAAGGATTCTTCGCATAAGGGGTGGAAAACTCAGTTCTTCTGGGTGAGGATTTTCTCGGTGGAGGAGACTTGGAGGTGTCCCGTAATCTCCAATTTCCATCCGAACATTCCTCCGAGGCAGGACGAGTTTCCTCCGGATGTGGAGGAGCACGCGGCCATCTTGTATGAGCGTCGCCAGTCTACGGAGGAACTGGTGACTCGGGAGAATATCGAGCGATGTCTTCTCCATCGGCTAAAGCCGACAGGTACGGACATCATGAGCTAGCCTTCTGGTCGAGCGATGAGGCCTTCGCTTCTTCTCTTGATTATATCTTCCTTTACGCAGACGCCAGGCAGCCGGCTTTGGAGGAGACCGCAGAGGTGATCGATCTCGCGATGACTTGGCTGCCGATGAGTTGGGTGCTCCCACGGGTCGCTCTAGAGCCCGAGATAGGGGCAAGGGGATGGCTCGGGAGGGGTCTTCCAGGTCATGGGGGTCCAAGCGCAAGGATCCCATGGAGGGCATGATCCGGGACACCGTGAAGGCTAGGAAGCTGGCCAAGAAGGCCGAGGCCGCCCCCGCAGTCGAAGGCGACCCTACCTCGGCTCACCCCTTCGCCGAGCATGATGGGGCTGACCCTACTGGGCAAGCTCTCACACCCGCTGAGCAAGAGGGAGCTGAGGAGGTTGGGGCTGCTCCTGCGGTCGGCGATGATGCTGGCTCAGCTCCCCCCTCGGCCGGAGCCGAGGGGGCCGAGGCCGCTTCTGCAATTGGCAGCGATGCTGGCCCGGCTCTCCCCTCGACAGGAGCCGAGGGGGCCGTGGACGAGGTAGGTGACGCTGGGACCACGGTCGAGATTGGGGCGTCGATTGAGGCGGGCGACGCTCCAGGTGGCGGTGCAGGTGCCGAGCCGGTCAAGGCTGGGGGGTCACAAGAAAAGGTGACGCAGCCCCAACCGACCGAGGCACGAGGGGCAAACGAAGCTGCGACTCGATCTGGGCTGATCGACGGGATGCCGATCGAAGAGGGGGTCTCTATTCTGGCGGCCCTGGAGAGGCTCAGCATCCAGGGCCCTCTGTACCAGGTATGTCACAGTATAGCCACAAAGGTGAAGGGAGGAGACAAGCAACACTCCCCGTCCGCGGCCCTCAAGATGGTTATGGAGGCGGTTTGATCCTGGCCCAGATAGGGGCCACTCTGGCATAAGCTTATGCCCGGTCGGAGTCAGAGCGGGCGAACCTGGCCTGGACCCTTGGTGGGTCTGACAGGAAGATGGCTCGGCTCGTCGAGGAGCGTGATGGGCTCCGGTGGGAGCTTTCCTCAATTAGGGAGCTGGCGTGGGCAACCCAGGTGGAGGCCCGGGCACTGACCGAGCAGCTAGCTAAGGCCCGCAAATCACTCGAGAGGAAGAACATGCTTCTTGAAGAGGAGTGCATTGCTCGCGTCGAGCTAGATGGCCGGTGGGAGGCCGAGCGCGTCAAGCTGGTGGACCGAGTGGAGGAAACCGAGGCGGATCGGGCCGAGGCGAAGAAGCATGCGGCGGAGGCCAAGAAGCAGACGGCTGAGGCCGAGCGGAGGTTAGCCGAGGTGGAGCGGGAGAAGGCCGAGCTCGCTGGTAGGGTGGGATCGGCCGGGGTGGAGGCGCTCGAGCAGTACAAATGCTCGGAGGCCTACCGGGTCGACCTTAAGGAGGCTGCCCTCCCCTACTACGAGTTAGCACTTCGCCGAGACATCCGCAAGGGGTTCAATCAAGGCTACGACCGGGTCGTCTCTTATGCCGAGGAGCAGGCATCCGAGATAATCGATTTCCCATTCGGGCAATGCTATGACTCAGACTTGTCATCCTCCGATTCCTCTGGTTCGGCATCGGAGGAAGAAGATCAGGGGGGCCCTTCGTCTAAGGGGTCGCCAACTCCGGATGCCTCGGGAGGGCGCGCAACCGAGGCAGTTCCCACGCCGGTGGGGTCAGTGCCAGGGTCGACCGTCACCGAGGGTGCCGGGGGCAGACCGTCTGAGCCTTCCACTTCCGAGCTTCAGGGTGGGCCAGAGGCCTAACGTATCTACTTTTCTTTCTCTTCTTGTATGTCTTTCCTTTTTTGAAGGAAAACTTTCCTTGTTGTGTAAGAAAAAACGTAATACAGTAGCATTATGATGAAGACTTAACTTTTTTGTATCGCCATTGCCGTATTTTGTTCAGCGTATCTACAGTAGTTAGAAAGTGCCGATACTTTCTGCGTGGATCTTGCATGATGGTTGGGTGAGCATTTGACAGGGTGTCTTTCCGTTCTCTCGTGCTTTGCATGTTTGGCCACTTCGTGTGTCCCACTGGGGCGGAAACGAGAAGTTTTAGGTGACCGTTCGTAGGGAGAAGTCCTTTTGGCGTGTTTTCGAGGGGAGAATCATTTAAGGCAAATAGCCTCCCTTCACCTATAAAAGGTCTGAAGGGCATCCCTTCCTCTCCACCGCTTAGGGTTTTCCCCGACAGTCTTTCCTCATTCTTTCTTCACATAGCGTTCTGCCGCTATATTTGAAGCATGGAAGACGCTCTGGAAGATTAGGCTGCCGATGACGGAGGGCAGAGAGTCCTTGCTGCTTCAGGTTTAAAGGGGGTTCGACGGCCGATGGGCGGGGTTAAAGAGGGTTCGACGTGCGGAGGCACATCGTCTTCTTTTATCAACTTCGGCCGAGGGGGGGGGGGCGAGATGGCAGACGTATGGGGGAACCAGGCATCCCTGCCGCCCGTCCCTTGCTACTCGCTCCATGGAGGGGATCTCTCTCAAGATTCCTCTCCACTTCCTGCTTCTCCTCTCTTCTTCCGTAGCCTCTTTTTCCCTCTTCTGCCCTTCTCATCATTTCTTTCACTCTTCGGAGGGTGCATGCACTCTCTTCCTTCCAAAGAGTTGGCAGATTGGCAGAGAGGAGGCCTTCCTTTGTATTCCCTCTTCCCCTTCCTCCATCTCTGTCAACTTGGAAGGTAGCCTTCTCCTTCCTAATCCCTCTGTCACCTTTGTTCCGAGCTACCCGAGCCAACGGGGTCAACTACCCTTTATCCGAGCCAATTTCTACACGAGGCAGAGTCAGTGGCTGGACGCAGGAAAGGTTAACCGAGTCAGCCGAGCGATGGGCTCATACGGCGGCGTCAGATGGATTTTTTGCTTTTTTGACATGTATTTTCTTGGCTTCGGCCTTTCTGATGTATAAGTGAGTTGTTTGAATAAAAGAAAGGAAACTTTTGTTTTATTTCATGTTGCTTACACAATGCTTGGTATTCAGAAGTAGAACTTACGTAGTGTAGTCACATTCCAGGTCCGAGGGATGGGTTATCCTTCCATCGTAGATAGCCGGTATGCTCCTTTCCCAATGTGGTCAATTGGCCTAAAAAAATAAAATACAAAATGTCATTTTAATGGGGGGCACCCCCTTGACTTAAGGGGTTGGAATCTTGGACATTTTGGTCCATTTGTCCCCTTGAATGGTCCAACCATCTAGAAGCCACCTAGGATAGTTGACCAGCCCCACATGGACCCCTATGGCTTAGGTGGACCAATGGGAAAGGAGTGGGGGCCCCTTTGCTGGACCTACTGACATTTTACAAATAAACCCAAAGATCCTTAGGGAATGACACATTGGCTTATAAAGTCTTACAATTGTAAACATACTTTCCCAAGGATATAAAAGTAAACTAAAAGGACACAATTGCAAATGAAAAATGTCAGTGCTCTTGCTTTGATGTCCCCATCAATTCTCCCCGGGTGGGAAGAACTCGACTCCGTCGAGTAAAGGGTGCGGCTGCGCGAGTAGCTCCGGCGGATGCGTCACCGAACCTGGAAGCGCGGAGTATGCTCCACTCCAAGTAATCGACACCTTCTCATCCCGTATATATTCGATATGCACACGTTGCTGGAGAATGAGGCTAGAGGTGGACACTCTGGGGTGGGGTCACTCTCAAAGGAAGGGAGGCGGCTCAAAGGCTCACTAGGAATCACCGCTTGTCCCTTTTGTGACTAGATCCGATATGTGACGTACAACTGTTCCGAAAGTCTGACCAGTCTCGAACTCGAAAGGGACTAACAACGCGAGCATACAAAGATCAACTCGACTCACATGCACTCGACAGACAAATGATACGAAACAAAGACTGACACATGACCCGAAACAAACCTACGGTTAGTCCGACTCATGCATATGCAAAGGTGGACCAGGACACCCGAATGTGTGCCATGCATACACTAGATGTACTCGATGGTTGGCGGAATGGAGGACTCCTAGACATCCTAAGATGTACCACTCATGCATAGTGGACTTAGATGTGGGAGGGCCAGGGGTACCAAATGCATCTTCTTTCTTTCCCCTAGATGATGGTGTATCGCGCAAGTGAACGGGCTTGGTGGGTGTAGACGGCCCAGCCCGTAGGGAAGGGGTGTGATAGTGGGCTCCCTCGAAGAATTGAAGTATATATGGTGGGTCAAGGGGCCCACTAGGGAATGGGTCAAAGGGATCAAAGAAGGTATGACCCCTTGTGGTGGGTTCCCACAAGTCACGGTCCCATGTGTAGAAGTCTTGAAGGTGTGGATTG
Source organism: Amorphophallus konjac (assembly GCA_022559845.1). Taxonomy (NCBI): domain Eukaryota; kingdom Viridiplantae; phylum Streptophyta; class Magnoliopsida; order Alismatales; family Araceae; genus Amorphophallus; species Amorphophallus konjac. Next base: position 85,857,871 of record CM040122.1, on the reverse strand, counting down.
TCACCTTCATGCATTGTGGCGGGTGGGACGGTGATCGTAGGTAGGAAGTATGATTCTTCCCTTGGACGAAAGGGTATGAAGTCGGGCTCGGCCAACATGTGGAGGAATAAGAGAATCTCCGTGGTAACACAACCCACGGTGCACACGGAGGTAATGGACCCTAAGGCCGGATGGGTGAAGCTAAGACTAGTGGGTTGGTCGAAGCTTCGGGCCAAGGAGTGCGTCAACTTCCATTGCAAGTCTAATCCCATAACAAGGTCATCCAAGGTATCAACATGGTGACTAGACCGGAATGTAGTGTGGAAGGACTTGACGGGCACTAATGGTAGGGTGGGGTCCATGGATGGGTAAGGAGGTGGGACCAAGCCATCCTTGAGCCAACTAAGTAGTGACTCGGCGATGAAAAGCGTACCCATTAGAAACACGGGTGGCTCGGGCTTTGGTGGCTCCAAATAAGATGGTTCCGAATAAAGTTCAGAAGTAGAGGGTAGCAATGGAGCACTCACGGGTAGTGAAGAAGCACGTGTCCTTTCCAACCAATCCGAAAACATTTTCTTGATTTCATCAAAGGCGCGGGTTGGAGTAGGGACCTCGGGGGTGGACTCGCTCCTCATCTCTCGGCTCGGGTGTGGACCTAGGCTCGACTAGAAGTGGGGCTTCCACTTGGTGGGAGGTGACTGGGTGGACCACTTGATTGGGGTTGCTTTGGAGGGCTTGGATGGGGGTGAAAGGGCGGGGTTGGTTGGAGGTGTGGCCCACTCGATTGCGGGTGAGTTAGTGGGGTTGGCTAGTGGTATGACCCCCGTGGTTGGAGGTAGGTGGGCGGGGAAGATAGACCCTCCTAAGCGCTCTCTTCATGTCTCACCATGACTCGATGGGCCTTAGTCTCCTATCCTCCCGGAAGTATTTGATGTCCCTCCATGTTTCGGCGACTTCATAAAAGAGTCACCTTTTGGCAAAGTCAACTTGCATGGGACCGGACATAAGGTAACACTCAAAGTAGTCGTCCATAATGGCTTCCCACTCTAGGTAGTCACCTGGGTTTTCGGAGCCATAGAAGTCTCGGGCTACGGGCCTACGGGGGTGGTCCGGGTGGTTCTCCCATCTTAGATAGTATCGCCACCATGCAAAAGATGCGGCCCCTTGGTCATCCATGGGACACGGGGACGCTAGTGAATGGACATGCCAACAGTTGGTGACAAGACACTAGACCGACTATGCAAGGTTGGAATGCATTAACTAATGCACACTAAGGACCCTAGACTTAAACCAAGACTCGGTACGTGGCGGAGTTAATCGATCCGAAGATCACTCGCGCATGTGTGCGGCCTTCCCGATAGGCGTAGCCTAACGTTCGGACAACACCTTTTGATATACCGAATAATGGTATGCAAATGCAACCTTAGACCGACTTAGACTTAGACTCGACTTAAACGACACTTTTTTTTTTGTTTTTGACCAAATACTACCTTAGACTTAACTGGCGCTCTGATACCGAATTGATGCGGGACGGACACGCGACCTGGGACTCTAGCCCATGATCGTCCCTAAGCGAGGGAAGATGTGGGATCGTGTGCGGTTGAGAAACTGGCAGTGAGTCTCGGGTATCGGCTTTTCCGCGTTAACTCGGGTCGAGTCACGGGATGGTCACTCACTCTCGCTCTCGCAGCGGTGATAAAATGATAACAAGCTAGATAATCTATCACTCATGCAGCAGCATATACAAAAATATACGAGTAAAGCAATGCCTACGAGGAGGGTGGCGAGTATACCTCCACGCTCCGAGCGTGGGGAAGACGTTCCCGGCCAAGTACGGTAACTCCCGGTAACAACGGTAAAAGTTAATTACAACGGTGAAATCTATTGCCCACTCCACGCAGGGAGGTTAAGAGCTACAAGTGGGGCCCGGGAGGACCGACCCTGGGTTGACGGGTAGCAATCTGGAGGTGCATACGGCACGAACTCGGCCTGTTGGTCCGACTCGATCCTGCTACGACTCGGTACTGCGCTGACTCAGTTCTGACTCGTTGGACATCAAGGCGCGGATTCTAAAGGAATGACGCCCTCCTGAGGTCTTATGAAGGCGCCGCTTGGCTGGGACAATGGCGGGATATCCCTGATCGACTCCCTGAAGTGGCGGTTCCATAAGTTGACTTTTGATAATTTTGCATGAATTATTCCCGGACTGATTATCCTGATCTGCACAGAGAACAGATTTGCGCACCTCGGCGGCAAGAATTATGATGCTCAGATCTGGAGGTCGATCGAGGCGTGGAAAGTACCCTTGGAAAGAGCACTCAAAGATCTACAACATATATTTTTCACGGCTCCATCCACCGAACGGATTGACGATGAGAATGACTGTAACACTATTTTATATTCTGACCCAGACTAATAGACACACAGGACAGAATGTGTTTTTCATGAGACTAACCCTTGACTGAAGGAGAAATGATTTTTCTAGACTCCAAGAAAATTATGGTGGAAGGGGGTATATGTGAGAAATACTGAGGAATTTATGTGATTTGTTTGGAAATGTATAAGTGGGTGGGGAAATTACAACAAGGCGACTCTATCCCGTAGATCTGCAGAAGGGTAGATTACTAAGAGGACAAACAAAAATATGGGAAAAATACCAAATGACTTCCAAATGACACGAAATTTGAACTGGAGGTTAAGGGAGATGGACAGAACACACCTTAAAAATTAGCGCTTAATCAGACAACAAGAACTAGAGATAAAAATCCGTAGATGAGATTCTATCCTGATGTAGACAAAATCCGGCGATGGTGGCGGCGGCGCGACGGCGGTGCGTTGACGGCGGCGGCAGAAATGGAACTCAGAGGGGCTAAGGAGAATGGGTTTCACACCCTAGAGGGCTGGAGGAAAGAGAAGAACTAGGGAGAGAGGGAAAGGGGCGCACCCTTCCTTGGGGCAAATGCCAATTTTTCACTTCATTAATTCTTACAAAACACTATACATGGGTTTATATAGAAGGGGAGGAAGGGGGAGGGGGTTGAAATTTCATGGGAGAGAGGGGAGGGGTAGCATTTTCTTTCCCCATGTGGTCAATTGGCCTAAAAAAATAAAATATAAAATGTCATTTTAATTGGGGGGCACCCCCTTGACTTAAGGGGTTGGAATCTTGGACATTTTGGTCCATTTGTCCCCTTGAATGGTCCAACCATCTAGAAGCCACCTAGGATAGTTGACCAGGCCCACATGGACCCATATGGCTTAGGTGGACCAATGAGAAAGGAGTGGGGGCCCCTATGCTGGACCTACTGACATTTTCCAAATAAACCCAAAGATCTTTAGGGAATGACACATTGGCTTATAAAGCCTTATAATTGTAAACATACTTTCCCAAGGATATAAAAGCAAACTAAAAGGACACAATTACAAATGAAAAATGTCAGTGCTCTTGCTTTGATGTCCCCATTAGAGAGTCTTGGAGCCACGACAGGTAGGGGGTGTGCCAGTCGCTTGGGGAGGCCGAGTCAACAGCCAGGAGCTCCGAATCGATGCTCGGTCGCTCTAGCTCTTCGAGAAGGACCGATTGAGTACCCTCTGGGTCAAGAGCGGAGGCCAGCCGAGAGAGGGCGTCCGCTCGGGAGTTTTCTTCCCGAGCTATTCGGACTACCTCAAAACTCTCAAACTGTTGTGCCATGGCTCTGACCAGCTGGAGGTATTTGACCATCGGTGCTTCTCGAGCTTCGTAATCGCCGTTGACCTGGCTAGCGACTAGTTGGGAGTCAGTGTGAATTCTGACTCGCTCAGCCCCCAGCCGCCGGGCCATGCGGGCTCCCGAGATAAGGGCTTCGTACTTGGAGGCGTTGTTGGATGCCTGGAAGTTAAACTTCAAGGCGTATTGTAGCTCTGCTCCTTCGGGGGACTTCAGGAGGATTCCAGCGCCGCTTCCGGCCGAGTTGGAGGATCCGTCGACGAACAGTTCCCAGGTTGGCCTGGGCGCGGACGGTGATATTTCTTCGATCGGGATAGTGCTCTTGGCGATGAAGTCAGCGAGCGCCTATCCTTTGATAGCTGAGCGAGGCCGGTATGATATATCGTAGGCCCCGAGCATGATGGCCCACTTGACGAGGCATCCCGAGGCTTCAGGGTGAGCAAGGATCCTCTTCAAAGGTTTGCCAGTCAGCACGGTGATGGAGTGCCCTTGGAAATAGGGTCGAAGGTGCTTGGCCTGGGTAACCAACGCTAGCACGAGTTTCTCGGTTGCGGGGTACCTTCTTTTAGCCTTGTTGAGCACCTTGCTGGTGTAGTAGACCGATCTCTCGACTCCCAAGTCATTTCTGACCAGGACCGAGCTAACTGTAGATGGAGTTGCCGAGAGATAGAGATGCAAGGCTTCACCTGGGACAGGCTTGGAAAGCACCGGGGGCGAAGCCAGGAACTCCTTAAGCTTGGTGAACACTCTTTGGAGTTCCTCGTCCCATACGAACGTAGTAGATGCCATTTTGGGCCCCCTCAACAGTTTGAAGAAGGGTAGGCATCGTTCGGCCGCACAGGACAGGAATCTGCTGAGTGCGGCAACGCGCCTAGTAAGGCGTTGAACGTCTTTGATGCAGGTGGGTGGGCACATGTCCAGGATGGCCTGGACCTTGTCGGGGTTGGCCTCGATCCCATGCTGGGTGACTAAGAAACCAAAGAATTTCTCGGATCTTACTCCGAAGGAGCACTTGGTGGGATTGAGCTTCATATTGTACCACAGGAGGCTGTCGAAGGTCTCAGCTAGGTCGGCGAAGTGGTCCTTGGCCTTGGGGGTCTTGACGAGCATGTCGTCAATATAGGCCTCGACGTTCTGGCCGAGCTGTCCTTCGAACATATGATTGACCAGCCTCTGGTACGTGGCTCTAGCGTTCTTCAACCCGAAAGGCATCCGGGTGTAACAGTATACGCCAAAGTCGGTGATAAAGGAGATCTTCTTGATGCCTTCTAGATCCATTCTGATCTGGTGGTAACCTGAATAGGTGTCCAGGAAACTAAGTATCTCGTTGCCCGAGGTAATGGATAGCAGTCCTTTGGTGTAGCCGTGTTCAAGTCGGTGAAGTCCACGCACATTCGCCACTTTCTCGAAGCTTTTGGCACCAGGACGACATTAGCCAGCCACGTCAGGTACATGACCGGCCTAAAAAGACTAGTCTGTTGTGCCCCTGTGGTCATTTGAGTCATTCAACATCATCATGTGGTCATTTGAGTTATTTGATATTCATGGTTTTGATAATGGCTAAACACTATAAGTCATTGTTATTTTCCACTCTCATATGACTGACATACGTGATGTTTTGCTCATGACAGATAAGTCAATAAATGGACAAGGAATGGAGTGGAGATGGCAAATGTGAAAGCTCATTGAATGCACCCCCACACGCGGATCGACCTGCGCGGTCAGGTCGCGGGGATCGACCTGCCCGGTCAGGTCGCGGGGGTCAAGGGGGCAGCGCCCCTTGCGGGGGTTTCCAGGGGCGGAGCCCCCGGAACAAAATTTTGATTATAGGAGCAATATAATCAATAGAAATCTTCAAGACAGTCAAGGTTGATGCCACAGATGAGAACGGGCTGCTAAAGGACTTAAGCGACGGAGCCTAAGGGGTTAACGGACTGACCCGAGGAAACCCAGGGTCTGCCCATCTAGCGGTCGACCGCCAGCCCAGGGGCGGTCGACCGCCCTTGCCAGCAACCCAATGCCTACAGCTCTCTCAGTGGCGGTCGACTGCCAGCCCAGTAGCGGTCGACCGGAAATTCCAGGGACTAAATTTCTTCAGCGATTCTCAGTAGCGGTCGACTGCCAGAAGCTTCCGGCCGACCGCCAGCCCCGAGCCAACAAATGTTGACTTTATTTTTCACTTCGGGAAGAGCCTCTTTTCTTATAATTGTTTAATCCTAAAGTCACCTAATCACCCACAAAACGTGGATCTGGTCTGGGGGATGTCTATGAGCGAGTTAGAAACCCTAATGCTTCAAGAGGAATCAAAGAGAGATCAAGAGAGGCTAGAGAAGAAGGTTGGAAGAAGAGGTACTGTAGCCGTGAACAGTACTCCATGCAGAAGTTCTTCATCCATTCCAAGGTGATTCAAGTATAGATCTGAAGCAAGCAACCTCCAAAGAAGCTAGAAGCAATCAAGATTCTCAAAGGTGATCAAAGCTGCATCCTTAAACCTCTTCATCAACTCAAGAGGATCAAAAGAAAGATCAAAGCTACATCCAACACTCTCTCCATCAACTCAAGGTGATTCAAGCTCATATCTCAATCCAGCAACCTCCAAGGAAGAGTAGAAGCAAGCAAGGCTAAGAGGGAAGATCAAAGGAGGCTACAAGGGTGTGTTCAAGGGAGAGGAGTTCGAGTACTGTAGCTGTGAACATTACTCCGGGAAGAAGTTCTTCATCAAATCCTCAAGTGATTCAAGCTACTTCAAGAGGAAATCAACTCCATGCCAAGTGAAGATAAAGCTGCAACTATCATCTTCTTCATCATCTCAAGGTGATCCAAAGAAGCTCATTTTCAAGGGAGATCAAATCTGCATCATTTATCTTCTTTATCAACTCAAGGTGATCCAAGGAAGATCATTTCACAAGGAAGAAGATACCATTGAAGCATCAGATTCAAGCTCCAACAATCTCAGACAAGATCTTTTCTCTTTGAGCATATTCTATATCTTGTTTGAGTATTTTCATATTTGCTCTCTTTCCATTTCATTCAAACCATTGCAACTGAAGATTGTCCCTATCGGTGGTTAGTAGGAAGGCAATCGGAAGTTGTCCGATCTGCGGTGTTGACGTCCCTACCGGTGGTTAGTAGGAAGGCAATCGGAAGCTGTCCAATCTGCGGTGTTGACGTCCCTACCGGTGGTTAGTGGGAAGGTAATAAGAGGTTTTTCCGATCTGCGGTTCAGTGCATTGCACTAGTGGAGCCTCACGGGATTTGGTGAGGGGTGGACGTAGGACTAGGGATTCAGTCTGAACCACCTTAAAATCCTTTGTGTTGTGATTTGCTTGTGTGATTGCTTTATGTTAGATACATGCTTAGGTTCAATCTATATATTACTTATTCATCTTGCTAAGCAAATCATTGTGTGCTACGCTAAGCTAGTTATATTCCGCTGCAATTCTTTTTATCTAGCTTTAAAGAGGGCTGCATTTTAAAAAGAGGGGCAGATCTATTCACCCCTCCCCTCTAGATCCGCCATCCACTACTCAACTCAGTCTTTTGCCCATTGGTGACTTGCTCCTTGATGATCGCCTGCTCATGGTCGGGTCGAGGTTGAGCTTATGCATCACCGTCTCCTCCGGTATTCTGGGGAGTTGATCATCAGACCATGCAAAGACTCGGATGTACACGGAAAGAAACTCTGTGTATTGCTGCTGAACCTCAGACGGCAGGTCGGCTCCAGTCTTTACTCCTAGGGTCGGGTCGTCATTTAGGAAAACCATTAGCAGCTCGCCTCCAGGCTCGGAGGTTGCGGGTTTTTTCTCGACTTCTCGGGGGCCCTTGTTCTTCCCGTCCGGTCATGTGGCTTCAACTGAGATATTATAGCACCTTCTGGCCGTCGCCTGGTTACCTCGGACTTCCCCCATCCCGTTTCTAGTGACGAACTTCATCTTTTAGTGATAGGTAGAGGGCACTGCTTTTGTTCGACTAAGGATTCCTCGGCCGAAGATTGCATTGTATGCTATCATACCTTTGATCACTATGAAGTCCACCATAACCATAACGGTTTTGGGTGGGGTGCCAAGAGTAACTGGCAGGCTTAGGGCTCCCTCGGGATAAGTCACCTGGCCATTGAACCCGCAAAGCGGGGTTCGGATCGGGCAGAGTTTAGACGGATTCTCCCCCATCTTAAGAAAACACTCATAAGACAATACATCAGGGACACTTCCATTGTCAACTAGAATTCTATCTATGCTACAATGGTTTATCGTGGCTGATATAACTAGGGCGTCGTCATGCGGGGTGGTCAGCCCTTTTAGGTCTTTGTCGGAGAAGACTATGACCTGGGGCTCACTTGGCGGGGCCTTGGGAGGCTCGATGGCTCGGCTCGCCCGCTCAGCATGACGCTTCCTTACTCGGCCACTGTCTCCTCCTGATGCAGCTCCTCCAGCGATGACATTGATGTGGACCCCGTGAGGGGCGTTGTCGATCTCCTCTGGGGCGCCTCAGTCTTCCTTATGCCCGGCCACAAACTGGGATAGGTGTCCCTGGCGGACGAGGTGCTTGATCTCATCCTGGAGTTGGTGACAATCGCCGATATGATGCTTGTGATCGCTGTGAAATCGGCAGTGCTTGCTGCGATTGTAGCTCTTCAACCTCATTGGCTCGGGTTGGCGGAGGAGGCTCGAGCCTTTGATGTCTTCATAGATCTCGTACACCGAATCGGTTAAGGGAGTGTACCGCTCGTACTTTCGAGATGGTTCCTTGTGCTCCCCGTCTCGGTTCCACCTTTTCCCTAGACCCGAGCTTGGCTCGGGTGCCCGCTTCTTGTCCCCCCGACCCCAGTCGGTTGCCCCTCGGCATGCGCTGAGGACTTCTTCGCACTCAGTATGACGCAAAGCCAGAGTCACTAGCTCGGCAAGGGTCGAGGGAGGGTGGAGGACAAGTTCGCGGCGGAGGTTCTCATCCCGGGTGCCTCCGATTAGTGCGGTTATGACCGAGGCTACATCCAGGCGGGGGATTCTCAGGGCTTCTGATTTGAATCAGTTAATGTGAGCCCAGAGTCTCTCCCCTTGCGCCTGTTTGAGAGCCAATAGCCCCGCTACCGACCTTGGGGGGGCGCTACCGGTAAAACTCTCCTTAAATACTCGCTTGAATTGCTTAAAATCCCGGATGGATCTGGGGGTGAGGGCCCAGAACCATGCTTGGGCACCTTGGACCAAGGTGGTCACAAAGGCTCGGCACTTGATGGGGTCGGACGCTCCGTGAAGGGTCATCAGGGCGTTGAAGCTATCGAAGTGGTCGGCTGGGTTGCCTTGGCCGTCGTAGGACTTGAAGGTCGGGATGGAGGTTCTGGGAGATACCTCTGCCTTCAAGATGTAATCGCAGAACGGGGATTTCTCCTCGTCCTTCGCCGGAGAGACATTCTGCAAGGTGCGTAGGGCGCGCTCCTGTTCTGCGAAATGCCTCTCAAATTCTCACAGTCGGAGGGATAACTCTGGCTGTCGCCATGTTATTGGGCTGGGGGGGATTCCTTGGTGCTCCCCAGGGGCTTCGGTCTTTGGGTTTGGACGGCGTGCCCCAGGTTTTCCCCTTTTCATCGTGGAGGAGGCCTCTTGCTCCGAGGGAGGGGCTCGTGAAGGTCCTCTTGACCTGTTACGGATAATCCGTCGGCCTCGGAGGGTGAAGCGGCCTCCGGCAGTGTGCTGGGACATGTTCTCGCGGGAAGGGCTCTCCGGAGGGGCGCTTGACCTTCCTTCCCTAGCCGCCTGGGTCCTCATGAGTTTCACGAGGATGTCCAATTTTGCGTTGAGGGCTTGGAAAGCGTCACCGCCCCCGTTGGGTGGTAGCTCCACCGCCGCGGGAGGAGGGGGTGGTCTGTCGGCTGGGGTGTTGGCGTTGGAGGGAGGGTTTTGTGAGGCTTGAGAGGGGCCTTCTCCCGCCACCACCATGGCCTTTCCCCTTTCGCCGGCAGACCTCCTCCCTGAACTTCTTTGCACCATACTGGCTCTTTGGTCGTTTCCCACAGACGGCGCCAGAAGAAGAGGCGTGATCTCGCGCTGGTCCTGAGCTGGGGAGATGATCACCGAATAGTGAACTGCAAGGAAGGGAAACGGATCAGGAGGCCCAGGGATGGTTCCCTGGGGTAAACCCTCCATGCCTAAGTCAGTAGAGCAATGGTGGAAGCTATGAAGAGAGGAGGAAAGAGAGGCACGAGATCCCTCTACACCAAGGTGGTGAAGTGGTTCCTGCTCATGGAGTTTTAGGCATGTGTTGGCCTTACCTTTCGCTGGAGGGAGTCCCAGGTTTAAATAGTGTGCCGGCCTCATGAGTCCCGTAAGCTGAGGAGTTTCAGGCGGGAGTTACGTTCTCAATGTGGGCTCTTTACGTCCTCATCGTGGGATCTTTATAGCCTTGAGGGGTCATGGGTCCCTTATCCTCGTAAACTCCTGCTCATAAAGGGCTCTCAACGGCAGTATGGATAAGCAATCGTCGGTCAACCCAAGCATGAAGAGTGACAACCCTGTCCGGGCGATAGGCATAGCTCGGGTGAGGATCGGTCGGAGTGGGCGCTGAGCGCTAGCCTTTATCCCGGCGAGGGGATAGATCGGGCGTGGGTCTTCCTCCGACCTGACCAACGCTCGGGACTACCGAGCATAAGGGCCGCCAAGGAAGGGTTTGATCCTGAGTGATCTTATTGGGCTTTTTAGTCTAAGTGGGCCCTGCGGGGCTGTCACTTAGAAGAGCTGGGCCTCATTTGGTCCTGATGGACATAGTTCGACCTCATCAACATGTGTTCTACTAAAAGATTGAGCCATTGCCATAAAAGCAAATTGATTTACTAATCCCAATGAGACTCCAAGGTCAATTAAGGCTTAAATGGGTGGCATCCAATAGCAAACATGTGATCAAACAAAGCGCCCCAACAATTTTAATTAGGTTAATCCAGAGATTAGTCCAATTTGAATTCATTCCCTCTTAGATAAGAATAAAATTTTATAGGGCAATTAATGGCCAAACTGTGGGGTAATCATAAGATAGATCTCACTCAAACCCTTTAAGAAATCTAATAGGACTTCAAACATACAACCTGCCCGGCGACCGTGTCGGAATCCACAGTTCGCGGGGACTCACGGAGGTTCCCAATAGAAAAGGACTAGTTACACCTGAGTGGGAATCCCCGGGTGAAGAGTCCAAATCAACGGGAGGGTGTTCCTAATTGATGTGATGTCGGCTCTTCCTAAGCCCACCCCGGACTTAAACCTACAATGTTAGAACACACAGAACCAAGAATATATAAAATAGAAGCTAAAATATGAAAAATAGAAGCTAAACTACGTAGACATGACTCAAACGGGAGCAAAAACACGAACAGCAGACGGCCAACTCGACGGCCGCTCAAAGGACTTGGGCGGCCAAGTACATGGCCACCTTGGGGACCTAGGTGGCCATGTCTTTGGTGTTCCAAGATGGTGGGCGGCCAGGTCTTTGGCCGCCTTGGCACCTGGGCGGCCAGAAACATGGCCGCCCTCTATTTTGGCCCTAGTTTCTGGCCGCCCTCTATTTTGGCCTTACAAGTCAAACCAGGTGCAAATAGGCGCAGAGAGGAACTAAAAATGAAAAATAAAGATGGGAAAAAGCTTTTTGCTAGAAACTAAATGTAGTAGAGTTCAATCTAAAGACTCACAGTGAGCAATGAGGGTCCCACCGTGATCGCCAGAAGGTTATAGGTGTCGAAAGTCGGTGGTGGCCGCGATTGTTGTCATGTGTCCTCCCTCCTGTAGACACGCCAAAAATGACACTTTGTTGATTAAATCTCATGTCACTATGATAACGCCCCAAAGTGAACTTCAATATTCCCATAATATAAAGTTTTTCTATTTTTTTTGGGTTTTCCGTTGCATTATTATATTATTTTTGTGATTCGCGACCTGAAGAGGGGCGTTATTTAAATGGCGACCTTATCTAGGGCGTTTTCTCAAGAAAGGACGACTAAATGTCAGGGCGTCAATTCCTGGTATTATCTGATTTTAAAGTAAATTCAAAATCAATTTAATTATTGGTTAACGTCCTTCCTCAGGGCGTGTTTTAAATTAACGCCTTAATATTAGGCGTGTTCTCATAATTTTCAAATAAAGTAAGTTTTATTGCCAAAATTAAATCCAAGAAGTGACGCCCTTGCTAGAGGTCGTGTTTTGAGTAACGTCTTGATGTAGGTCGTCAATTCTTGATTTGACGCCCTTCGCAAGGTCGTGTTTTACCTTTCGTGTCCTGCTTTAACTCCTCTTTCCTGAATAGAGTCCTGCCTTCAATAGTCTCCTTGCTCGAATTGGAGGTAGAGTCCTGCCTTCGTTGAACATTGCCTATCCTTATCTTACCAAACTCGAGCTTATCTTCCACTGAAATCCTATAAAATCATGATCTGGTCGATCGAGGCAGAGGTTGACGTTTTCAGAGGTTGAAGAGATTAGAACGTTCAAGAGGTTGACGGCTTCCTCTGCTTCCTTTCTGTTGTATGTTCGATTGAAGGACTTCAGCTTCCTCTGTTCCTTCTTCATCCGGTCAACCGTGTCTTATTGGTTCCCTTTACTGTCGACAGGGACAGCAGGGCTTGCTTTTGTTTGTGTTGATTTGTCTTCATCCACTGTTTTCTTCTTCTGCGTCTGCATCAATTCCATCGTCAGTATTTTTTTTCTTTTCACTTTGCATTAGATTTATCACATATCTCCTCTCTCCCTAATTCCTCTTTAGGGGTTTCAAAACCAAAACAATAAGGTGCGCATGTTGGTTTCTTTTCATCATCACATGTTTTATTTGGATTGATACTACTGCACGTTGGCTGAATCCCATCTTTTGCTTTGTTTCATTGTCTTTTTTGCAAGGTAATCAAAAGGAGAACCCTTCTCATCGGCCGGTCGATTGAAGAAGGAGGAAGGAACTTCACATCATCCCGCGTTCCAATCTTCACCAGGTATTCGCGATCTCTTTTTTTATTATTATTGAGGTAACCCCTCTGGCGATCACAATCTCCATATTTGCACCGCGTGCAAGCTTTTTCTCCCCCCTTATTTATGTATTAATCATCATTATCATCCCAATGTTTTTTACATAATTTATTCTCTTGTGATTGTGTGGGATTTATGCCCATCCACAAATTGGCGATCACGGTGGGACTTCCACTGTTTTCTTTTTGATTACCATCTCCATTGGCACCCTCGCGTGCCCTTTCCCCTTGGCACCCTCGTGTGCCCTTTCCCCTTTGGCACCCACGCGTGCCCTTTCCCCCTTGGTACCCTCGGTACCCTTTCCTTTGTGTCCCTCGGGCACCCTCCACTGTGCACACTGCACACTCCGGGATCAGCCAGCTTGCGTTTGCATATTTCTCTGAAATGACGCCTTCCACGAGGGCACTTTTCGTTTTAACGCCCTTCACAGGGGCGTGTTTATTTTACTAACGCCTTCATCAAGGGCGTCCTATTTTTATGTTACGTCTGCCGTCAAGACGTCTTTATATCATCTTACTACTTTAATCACTGCCTGTGAATTCACGCCCTGCCCCAGGGCGTTCTTTTATTACATAGCGCCTCACCACAAGGCACTTCCTCAGATTTGACGCCCTCACGTAGAGGCGTCCCTTTCAGATTTTGCGCCTCTACCAGAGGCGTGTTTCTGTTTCTCGCTGCTGGCTCATAGCCTCTCGCAGTGATTCACGACAGTGACCCTGTCGTTGCTTTGGTTGATAGCGACCTGCCCCAGGTCGTCTCTTTCCTGTGTTTTACAGAACCTTGCTTCCTGCTGCTGTCTGTGATGGTTTGTTTGGTTGTCATATTGCTTGCCTATATTGCTTTGATTTGATCATATTACTTTTCATATTGTGGCATTTGGTTGAGAGACCTCCTCTCTCTACACTAGGATTCCACACACCTCTCTTGGAATCGGGACGACCCTCCATTGAGCATTCCTTCTCTTTGGACTGGAAATCCCTTTTCCAAGACCTCCATAAGTCCCCGCACCCGTGGATTCCCTCACGGACGCCGGGCTGGTTGTACCCTCGAAGTACCCGGAGTTTAGAGAACCTATCGTTGGTGAGGAGAGAGAAAGAATCTAGTTGACCCGGAGGTTACACTTGGATCAACTAGGTTTCACATTGCAAACATAAGTGAACTATTCAACAATTCAACCTACTCTAATCTCAAGCGGAACACTAAAACCTTGCGTTCATCTCAACTTGGTTGCATACACTTGCTTGGGTGATTTGACTTGTTTGGATTGAGTGGTTGTTTGTTTGCTAGTGCCTTTATAAAATTGTCTCTCCTCTTAAAAACATGAAACTCCGTTCAGGTAAGATCATCAACATGGTAGGCTATGGGTATTCTTATGATGATGAGGACGAAAATGTCTTTGGTCAATATGAGACCCCTCTCCAGGATTCCATCTATTATGAGGGAAATTACCCTCACCCTCAGTCTCATCATCCTCAAATCCATGTGGTTGATACCACTCCTCAAGAGGTTGTGCCCTCTTCTCAGACTTTGCCCTCCAACACTTCGGGGAACCCTTCCCCATCCCTCAATGTCACGGACTTAATTAATGCACTATCTCAGTTGGATGACTCCCAACGGCAAGCTGTCCAGGCCGCCTTGAAAGGGGAGTATGTTCCCTCTTCGTCTTCCAACCCCCCTCCGGCCGAGAGTGGCCATCACCCCGTTAACGACCCGGCGGTCTTGCATAAACCCCCCTCTCGTCCACCAACGCCTGTCACGGCCATACCGGCCCAGCAGGCGAGTTATTCTGCAGTTAGGCGCCAATTCCCCCAACCTCCTCAGATTCTACGGTCGCCTATACCACATTCTTTTGTTCAGGCCCCAGTTGAGTCCGCCTCTAACGCTCTGCTACTTCAGAAGATGGCCCACATGGAAGAACAGCTTAAGAAAGTCACTGCGTCCAAGAATGCACCAGAAATCTCGCTCCCCACTCTGCCGATTTTCCATCTTCCTCCGTCCGAGATGCCGAACTTTCGGCGGTACAATGGAACTGGCAATCTGGTTATTCATTTGAAGGATTTTATGTACGAGACCTCCTTCTGGCAAGGCAACAAGGCTTCTCTGGCCTATTTATTCAGAAGATCTCTGGAGGGGCCAACCCTCGAATGGTTTTATTCCTTGGAGCCAGCTGATGCCAGTGACTTCGATGTTGTCCAAAGGAAATTCTTGCAAAAGTATAGAGACCGTGTTGGACCCTCTCTGTCCGTTACAGATTTAGTTGCGGAGAAAATGAAGTCTGAGGAGGACTTCATCATATTTGCTGACAGATGGCGGTCGATGGCCGAGAAGCTGAAAGACACCTTGTGGGAACAGGAGCAAGTAAAGATGGTTATTTCTAATGCAACTCCTCAATTCCGCCATATTTTGGCCATGAACCGGCTGACTACTATGGAAGAGCTCTATGAGAGGGCTCGTTACATCCAGACGCAGATGAAGGATTCGCCCATTATGGCCATGTTCAAGCCGAAGCCTCGGCTGTTTAAGAAAACCACCAATGTTAACAGCGGGCCCACAACTGAGGGCACCGTCACAAATGAGCAAGTCGGCGCAGTTGGCAACCCCCACCATCAAGCTAACCCACGTCCACCATCGCCTCCACGACAGAACTCTCATTTTAACCCTACTCCACAACCCCAATTCGCACCTCAACACTCCTTAGCTCCGCCGCAAAACCAAGCCCCCCGCGTAGACCCTCCAGCTCCACCACAATACCATCAAATGCCCCCACCTGCCAACTACGGCCAACAACAACGGAGACCACCACTTGGCCCCAAAAGGGACCACTATCCTCCACTTCCCGAAAGTCTCCCCGATATTTTTAATGCCCTGATGGCCGCCAACTTGCTCGCCTTACCAAGGGAAAGAACCGTGTGACCTGCTAATGTTGACACATCCCGTTATTGTGCTTTTCATCGCAGCCCTGGTCACAACCTTGATCGTTGCTTCCACTTCAGAGATTACATCTACGATCTAAATGACCAGGGTGACATCAATTGGGATGAGATAAGGCAATTCATAGCCACTATGAAAGAAAGAAGGGCTCCTCGGCAACAGCAAAATCCACAACCTCAACAATCCGCTCCACAACAAGTTCAACCACAGCAAGCTCCAGCACCCCAGCAGGATATGGGGATTGTCCGTAATCCATTGCCAGAGCACGCCCCTAATCAGCATGTGAACCCTGTCACATCCCTCTATGAAGTGCAGAGAAGACAGGGATGGCAAGAAGAAAACACCTCTATCGGGGCATTTCATCATGATCCGAATCAAAATCAACCTCTGCGCCTTTTGCGCACCCTTCCTTCTTCTTCTACTCTCCTATCGGGACGTCCTCTTCTACGTCCCGTCAACCCATCTACCTCCACCAGTTCTACGGCCTTGCCGGCCCGCTCTCTTCTTACCCATTTGCCACATCCACAACCTACCGCACGACAAACCCCACCTTCCACCACCAACTCTATACCTCCGCCGTCTAGGCCACTCCTACTTCGCTCACCGCTAGCACCCGCAACACCCTCTACCACTCCTACACCAGCAGTTCCACCACCTTTCATGCCCAGACCTCTTCTTATTCCACCTCCCACCAATTCCCCCCGCATTCGGGTATCCCTTTCTACTCCTACGCCTCCCACGGGGGCATCTCCATTGAATTCTTCGTCTGCACCCCCCGTGGGGGTCCCTCCTTCAAACATCCCTCCACCATTCCCTAACACCAACGCACCTTCTTCTTCTTCTAATTCTCCTCCCGCACTTGCCCCGACAGAGGCTCTACAAGGCGTGGCGCCGCTCCGCAGCGGACGGATTTTCCACCGTATTTTTCCACAAAGAGAGCCAGAGCCCGTGCAGGGGCCGCAAGAGCAAGAACAGGAACAAGGGTCTGTACCGGGCACTGAATATGATTTGTTAAAACATTTGGACCGGACTCCGGCAAGAATTTCGATCCTAGAATTGATCAAACGGTCCACCACTCATCAGCTGACTCTAAAGGAATATCTGCAGAAGGTAATGGTTAATGAAGACATTCCAGTTGAGCAGATAGTCACAGTGTTAACACCTGTTAGCAGTCAGCCGGCAATTACTTTTTATGAGCACGAACTGGCACCAATCTCAGCAAGGAAGTATGCCTTATGCATCACAGTCGACATCAATAAGGTGGCTGTTAAGCAATGCCTGGTGGACACTGGGGCATCCATCAATGTTTTTCCACCAAGCACCTTGAAGTTATGTGGCATACCAGAAAGCCAGATTCGGCCGTCCACCATAACGGTCACTGCATATGACAACACAAAGAAGCCTCCTCTAGGCATGATCACATTGAAAGTTAGCTTGGGTCCAGCCACCATCACAGCAGATTTTCACATCTTGGACATGGATCCAACATTTAATGGCATTCTTGACCGCCCGTACATCCAGCAGCTTGATGCGGTGCCCTCTACAAATCACCAGTATCTCAAATTCCCACACAAGGGCCGTATTATCAAGGTGACCAGCATGCCGATTCTGCCAGAGGAAGATATTCATGCAGCTTCGTCAGTTCCTTCTATTTGGCCTGCCAATAAGCCACTGTTATCTGTGCTGGACGTCCCCCGTCCACAGCCAATGCCATCTGAAACTGTTACCACGGTTGCTATGACACCCCTGCCTTCTAAGGGGAAGAAGAAAAAGAGCATGATTAACACCCCTGGCTGGAACATTCTGTTAAAAATGGGGTATCAAGATGGCAAAGGCCTGGGTGCCAACTGTCAAGGCAGGATTAGGCCCATTAAACCGCAAAAATTACTTGTACGAGGCGGTTTGGGCTATAAAGGACCAAGCAAAAATAAAGAAGAGCCATGGGCATTTATGACTTCTACTTTGAAGACTGATCGCCAGCCACTCTCCTGGACACTGAAGACACATTTTGTTACTGGCGGCATTCAGAATAATGAGCAGACTACCATAGTTACTTCATTGCTTGACTATCAAGATGTTCACGCCAGACAGTTTGCCCGTCACATTGCCCCACTGGCTACCTACAAAGCCCTGGAGTCTTTAAGGCCGGACAAGAGAAGGAAAATGGGTGATCCAGAATGTGACTGGTACAGGTGGTTCGACATGCATGACATTACTATTTCTTTAAGCCGCCTCTTCATGCCGACAGATCCGGAATGGCCGCCGCTCATACAGGAATTGATTGAAATACCAGCAGTGATCACAGACAAGAGGCAGCTGCTGAGTGACTATACGGATACTGGGGAGCCAGATGTCCCCTTTGAAGAAGGTTTTACTGTGGATAGGCTGTGGGCCGGCCTCTTTTCTCTCACTTCGCTACATCCATCTGTGCTTGCTTCTCTACATTCTGTTGTGTAGTGGACAGCGGATCTAGAGGGGAGGGGTGAATAGATCAGCCCCACTTTTCGCAATGCGGCCCTCTAAACAGCTAGTTAAAATGAATTGCAGCGGAATAGAAACTAGCTTCCAAGAATGCTATGATTCACTTAGCAAGATAAGCAAGATATATAATAATTCGATCCTAAGCATGCACCTAGAACGATTCAATCACACAAGCAAACCACGCTAGACAGGATTTTTAAGGTGGTTCGGACTGAATCCTCAGCCCTACGTCCACCCCTCACCAAAACCCGGTGAGGCTTCACTTGTGCAGCGCACCAAACCGCAAATCGGAAACCACCGATTGCCTTCCTACTCACCACCTGGTAGGGACGTCAACCGCAAATTGGAACACCCTCCAATTACCTTCCTACTAACCACCGGTAGGGATGAATCACACTTTCAATGTTTAAACAATAATGAAAATGAAACAAGATGTGAATGAACTAAAACAAGAGATTGAGTTATGAGTGAAAATGAATTGGCCCTTGTATGGAATGTTGATCAGCAACAAGGCTCCTCTTAGCTTCAACTCAATCTTCTTGATTCACCCTTGATTGGATGAATGTTCTTCACGGAGTACTGTTCACGTGAACAGTACCTCTTCCTTCAATTCTTCTCTCTTGATCTTCTCTTTGAACTTCTTTGAATGAATGAAGGAGATGATGAAGCTACCTTGAATCTTGATTGCTTCTTTAGCTTCTAGGAGTTTGAATGCTTGAAATATCACCTTGAATGAACTTGAAAGAACTTGAATGGATGAAGATGATTTCCCTTGATAGTGAGCTTCAATGGATCCTCTTGAGATGATGAAGAGGATGGAGGATGCAGCTTTCTCTTCTCTTGGCCTTGATCTTGATCCCCACTTGAAGAGCTTGAACACTTGAGGATGAAGACCTTCTTCACGGAGTACTGTTCACTGCTACAGTGCTCCGAATTCCTCTCCCTTGAACACACTCTAGCAGCCTCTCTTGTAACCCTCTTGAAGCCTTTTTGCATTAGGGTTTTCATCCCCTCATGTGTTGGTTTTATAGACCTTGAATGGTCTATAGACAAGCCTCAGACCAGATCCATAATTTATGGGTGATTAGGTGACATTTGGATTAAAGAAATCCATGTTGAATGGCCCTTTTCGAAGTTGGAAGCAAAGTCAAAAATGAAGGCTCGGGGCTGGCGGTCGACCGGCAGCTCCTGGCGGTCGACCGCCACTGTAAAAGGCTGTAGACGAATGGCCCCTGGGAATTCCGGTCGACCGCCACTGGCTGGCGGTCGACCGGCAGCAGGCAGACCTGTAGCCGGGGGATCCCTGGCTGGGGCGGTCGACCGCCCCTGTGCTGGCGGTCGACCGCCAGCTGGGCAGAGCCCGGGTCACCCCGGGTTGGTCCGTTGGCCGCACCAGATCCATCGCTTGAGTCCGTTAGCCACCCGTTCATGTCTGTGGCATCGACCTTGATTGTCTTGAAGTTTTATTACTGAGTCTTCAAGCAAATTTTTGTTCCGGGGGCTCCGCCCCCGGAAACCCCCGCAAGGTCGATCCGCGTGCGAGGGCGCAACATTGAGCTTTCATGTGCATATCTGTCATAAACACAACAGAACATATGTCAGTCATATAAGAGTGAAAAACAACAATGACGAATAGTGTTTAGCCAGTATCAAAACCAAGAATATCACAGAACACATATGACCATAGAATGATGTCGAATGACCCAAGTGACCATATGAAAACTCAAATAACCACAGGGGCACAACACATTCTCGTTGGTTTGGTCGTGTGCCAAGATCGCCTCCAATTACAATCAGCTTTGCTCCAAGTTCAATCCAAGTTTCTCTCCCGATTCCTCCTTCGCTCCTCGAGCAATTTTCTAAAATCTCCATCTCGCCCCCCCAAGGGCCATCATTGATTAAATCTTTCTCTAATCTTGCAAATTCCACTCCTCCTACTATTCTCCCATCACACTACTTTCTCCTTGAAAAAGAAAATAAAAATGAAGAAAAAGATAAAAAAGAAAAAAAAATGCCGATTTTCCAACTTTCTAATCCTCCATCTCTGTTGAGGAGACCTCCTATTTCTCTCCCGAGTGCGTCCCGACCCAGGGGCCGCTCTTTCAAGATTCCTTGATAGATCTCTTTTCCCCCTCCGGCGAGGGATCTTCTTCTGTATCACCTTTTGTATCCACTTTTTCACCCCCTTCTTTTCTTTCTGATCAAGCTAGTTGCTCCTCCTCCTCTTCCTCTTCTTCTAAAAAAAAAATTCATGGGGTAGATTCACATAAGAGATCCAAGGGTAAGCAGATTCATCGCAGATTTTTGTTGGAGTTGGCTATCAGATGCCAAGCTTGTTTAGCAATCCCTGAGTTTGTGAAAAATCTAATTATCCTGCCAGAGTTAGAATTTGAAGATGCTGTTGCTTCTTATGAGGGCTTGGGCGTTTATGAAATTATGGATGATGAAGACCCTATTGAAGAGGGGGATGAAAGTTACGAAGAATATGAGGACGAGGCTGATGCTTTTGCTAGTGGTATGAGAAGATTCGACGAACCATCAGCCTCCGTAGAAGAACCTACCAAAGAAATTAATCTGGGTACCGAGGAAGACCCTAGGATTGTCCTCATTAGCCAGAATTTGCCGCCCTCCGAGGAGGAGGCGCTCATTTTAGTTCTTCAAGAATACAAGGACACGTTTGCTTGGAGTTATGAGGATATGCCGGGATTAGACCCTGCGCTCGTTGAACATCGTCTTACACTTAAGCCAGGGTCTGTTCCGGTCAAACAACGGTTGAGGCGTTTCCACCCCAATATGGCTTTAAAGATGAAAGAAGAGGTCGATAAACTTCACAAGGCTAGATTTGTTAGAGTTGTCCTCTACCCCAATTGGGTGGCTAACATTGTCCCGGTTATGAAAAAAGATGGGAAAATTTGGATTTGCATAGACTTCCGGGACCTCAACCGAGCGTGTCCTAAAGATGACTTTCCCCTCCCTCATATTGATGTTCTGATTGATAATACGGCAGGATTTGAGACTCTCTCTTTTATGGATGGCTTTTCAGGTTATAATCAAATTCGTCTATCTGAAGAGGATCAAGAGAAAACATCATTCACTACACCATGGGGCACATATTATTATGTGGTCATACCTTTTGGACTTAAGAATGCTGGAGCCACCTACCAAAGGGCTATGATGGCAATTTTTCATGACATGATTCATATTTATATTGAGGTGTATGTGGATGATCTGGTTGTAAAATCAAGGACAAGGATTGAGCATCCTGGGGTGCTGGCTAAGGTTTTACAGAGATCACAAGAATATCAATTGAAAATGAACCCCAAAAAGTGTGTATTTGGCGTTTCTTCAGGGAAATTGCTTGGTTTCATTGTTAGCAAGAGGGG